>CM063441.1:32435066-33685066 GCA_032191425.1 Lymantria dispar
TGCAGCCAATGTTTCGTGGCTAGGAGGCTAAATGTTAGTCGCTCGACAGTCCAAAGGACCTGGCAGCGATATCAGGAGACTGGTTCCGTCGAGAGAAGGCCTGGTTCTGGAAGAAAACCATGTACCCAACCACGGGATGATCGTTTTCTTGTGAGTCGCGCATTGAGAAATCGCAAATCTTCGTATGTGGATCTTAAGAACAACCTCCAAGAAGTAAGAAATGTGCATATTAGTCTATGGACGGTCAGGAGGAGGCTTCTCGCTGCCAATATACGCAGTCACCGCCCGGCCCGCGGCCCCAAATTACTCCGTGAGCACAGAGTTCACAGGCTTAGGTTCGCTAGAAATTGTGAATCATGGACTCAAGACGATTGGAATAGGGTTTTGTTCTCTGATGAAGCCAGGATATCTCTGTTCGGTGAAGATCGACGTCGGCGAGTGCTAAGAAGACAAGGAGAACGCTTTGCAGAGGCATGTTTCGAAGAAATCACACCTTATGGTGGGGGCTCTGTTATGTTTTGGGCAGGAATAAATTCAATGGATCGTACAGAGTTAGTCTTCATTGAAAACGGCTCACTGACTGGGCATCGATACATAACGGAAGTTCTAATTTCTCATGCACAACCCGCATTGGCCGCTCTAGGTGAAGACTCGATTTTTATGGACGACAATGCTCGCGCCCACCGATCCCGCGATGTTAATGCGTATGTGCAAGAGGTCGGCATTCGTCGTTTGGATTGGCCAGCTCGAAGTCCCGACCTCAATCCCATAGAGCATGTCTGGGACGTTCTGAAACGGCGTGTGAGATCAGTACACCCGGCTCCGCAGACCATCAGAGAGCTGAAGAATGTGATTACTGCGGAGTGGGAACGTATTCCGCAAGCAAGTATCCGGGATATACTCGCTAGCATGCCCAGACGAATTCAAGCTGTGATTTTAGCTAGAGGGGGTCACACTCGATACTAAACATTTATCTGCTTTTACTTTATTAAAGAAAAACAAACAAAAAAACTTTTTTATTTTTACTTCATGAGCATATGCACTACTAGCGAATATACACTACTAGCGAGGTTTAGCATTATTTCCCATAAATTGTATCTAAATTTTATGAAATACTGATGAAAACGATTATTTTCTTATTAATTTAGCAAATTGTGTGGATAAAACTACCTATAATTATCAAACAAAGAAATATTAACATTTGAAATGGTTCATTGCTTAGGTGCCCGTTTTTTTTGCAAATGAGTGTATTACAATTGTCGTATAATTTATTCTAACAGAATGTTATGAATAACAAAAATAAAATTCGAATACTACGAGAGAATAACAAAGTAAGCACTTGTAATATTTTGTGTATTATTAATTACTAGGACAGAGAACATTAAAAACTTACCCTAATCCCAACAATAACCGCATAATGATTTGTCAACGTGATGTAGTATCCCAATTTGGAGGAGGCTTGTATTCTACACTGCGACGTATGTATTTACATATTATATGGTCAACTACTCTAAACGCGAAGTACATATTCGTCGCGTCCTCAAATCCTTTTAAATTTAAAATACTCTTTTAGAATAGGTAAAATAAAATGACCCCTTTTTTTTGGGGGTGGGTTGCGGTCGGCGCGCTCCTCGCACCACTCCGTCCGGGGCGACAGAGGGGCGTAAGTACGCACACCCACAACCCATCCACGATACACGTCGCCTTCGTCGTTGGGCCGACCACCGGAGCAGGGTGACTTGACGTCAGTGGTCGGCCCGACGGAATACCCCCTATTTGGGGTACTCTCCCATCGACCGAGGTCCCCTCTCGGGGAGGACGTCGGGAAAAAAAATAACCCCTAACAGTTTTACGAATGTGGCTTCTACAGAGGTTATACAAAGGACATCTTTATTTTATAATCCAATGTACCTATACCATAATGTAGACAGCAATGCCACATGCATTGCCTAATAAAATTTCAATAATATTTATGGTGTACGAGGGGTGATCCAAAAGTAATGATAATCAATAATAAACACAATGAATAAAATAAAAAAATATATTTATTTCTCAACATAGTCTCCTAGCAAGTCTATACATTTAGTCCATCTCTTTTCTAAACCTAAAATTCCCTTACAAAAAAAATCTTTATCTTGACTCTCAAAAAAGTCCTCAACCGCGGCCATCACGTCGCTATCATCATCAAATTTCTTGCCTCGGAGGTGTTCCTTGAGTCGTGGAAAGAGATAGAAGTCACTGGGGGCTAGATCTGGTGAATAGGGGGGGTGTTCCACCAACTCAAAGCCCGCTTCCTGAATGCCAGCCATGGCAATTGCAGCTTTGTGAACAGGTGCGTTGTCTTGATGGAACAACACTCCAGCCCGCAGTTTGCCTCGCCTTTTCTCCTTAATAGCCTCCCGCAATCTTCTTATTTGTTCTGCATAGTAGGAGCCTGTAATAGTGGCCCCCTTTTCCAAGTAGTCCACCATGATTATTCCTTCAGCGTCCCAAAAAACAGACGCCATAACCTTCCCTGCTGAGCTTGACACTTTGAATTTCTTCGGCGTCGGTTCATCGGATCGTTTCCATGTCATCGATTGTTGTTTTGTTTCAGGATCAAAATGGTGGATCCAGGTCTCGTCCATGGTCACAAAACGTGACAAAAAATTGTCCTTGTCTGCCTGGAACTTTTCGAGATTTGCTCTTGACATGTCGACTCGTTTCTTCTTTTGCTCGTCGTTTAACATTTTCGGTACCCAACGCGCGGAGACCTTTCTCATATGCAATTCGTTCGCAAGGATTCTTTGAATGCTGCCATATGAGATCCCTGTGACCTCAGCTACATGCCTGATAGTCACTCTTCGATCTTCCAATACAACTTCTTCAACTTTTTTCACATTTTCTTCAGTGAGGGACGTCGATGGGCGTCCTTCGCGGTGTTCGTCTTCCGTCGATGTTCTTCCCAGCTTAAACTCCTTAGCCCAGCGTGCAACTGTGGAATATGGAGGAGAAGAGTCCCCTAATGTTTCCACCAAGTCGCTGTGTATGTCTTTGGTAGACATTTTTTTCAAGCAGAGGTATTTAATGACAGCTCTGATTTCGTGTTTTTCCATTTTGATGTTCACTCCTTGACAGTCCGTATTCAAATGAATGTAGCTCCCGGGAATTGTGGCCTATTTATATGATTTTTTTTTCCTGAACTAGTGGGTAACTGAGCAAGTGACTGAAATTTTTTTGTATTTTTGTGTGCACTAGAAATAACTGATTATCATTACTTTTGGATCACCCCTCGTAAGTGAAAGTGTTGTTCATAATAATAATTATGATGACCATAAGGTGGTGTTGCAATATCCGCGATTCACTTTGGACTATGTTATATTTTTAAAACTATTTACTATCGTACTGTTATTAGATACAGAAGTGAAAAAATGACCCCATAACAAATGTATCTACTACATATTAGAATAATTAACACGGATATCCTTTTTCCTTTGTATGTATTTATCATATAAGTGTATAAAATCATTGAGAGATTTGATAAATGCGTTTATTTAAAATTGTAACGTTAAATTGAAATTACTGAGATTTAACATTTGAAATGCTAGGTTACTTATAAAAAAATAAATGCGGGCGAAAGATTATAACCACACACGATGGAACGTGTGAATAAATCAACGGTCCCTCCCTACGTACATAAAGACATGTCAAAAATGGATTTTTTTATTGTTATCTTTAGGCTTTTTTATTGTATTCTTTAGGCTTTAGATTTTTAATACATATGCAGGATGAAATGTGCGTACTGAAAATCTAAAGCCTAAAGAATACAATTAAAAATCCCATATTTGACATGTCTTTATGTAGGGACCGTCGAAATGTAGATCCAAGTTTTTCGCTCCCAAATAAGTTTTATGAACGGTAATTTTATTTTATACATACAATTTTCTTGTTTAGTTTAAATTTAGATTTCAATAAATGGACAAACGTTACACCGCTTTAAAAGATGTATTTGTATTTCTATCTCCGTATTGCAAAACATACAAATATATCACGTAAGATTCTAAGCTCAGATAAAAGAATTGTAATCAATTATCGTTATGAGCAAGCAAACATTTACGCAATTCTTGAATATTTCAAGATATTCGCGAATGTTCGAACTGTTACGAGTTGATACTTTTGCAATTGCAATAGAATCTTCTATATCCATTAACATAACTATATAATCTTTTCCGTGTTCCATTGACCTGATGTTATTGTTTAATATATGTTATTCAAGTTGTATATCAAACTTTACCCATAATTTACTAAGGTATTTGATTATATTTATTTTATGCGTTAAACATGCCTTTTATGGTGAGGGCAGGCGGCGTAATGCCTCTTTTAAGATGTCATGTAACTTCTCACCTTATCAATTTACTATTGGCAAGGTGGGCTTCAACGGCCCGTCCGATCACTTACTCTTTCAGATAATTTTGGCAATCTACTTTTCAACTCTCTGAAAGATATAGATATTCTGGGTATTGAAGCATACAGACAAATCTTTGCAATTTTAAAAATAACACTAGTCTTAAACCAAGTATTCCGGTAGTCGAAGCTGGAATCGTTCTGCCAACCAAAAGGCAGTTATTTCACTTAAATTATTTGTAATATGTTTTATCCATAATTCACAAAATTTCAATACATAGCTACTGTAGCAATAAATAACATTTTAACATGATATTCAGTAAACATCTAAATATACAAAACATTCACATTTAGAATTTAATTAAGATTCTGAAATAATTAATAGCTGCGTGTTCAAACTAGCTTAACAGTATAACATATATAATTATTAATTTAAAAGTATTAAATATCAAATTAATTACGTTTAGTCGTAATAATCAAGGGGTTCGTGCCTCTATAAAGCAATGATTTTAACAAAGGAGCCTTGGGCAACTGTGTTGGTGTGCACTTTCAAAATTTATTTAAGTAATTCAGATTTACAATTCAGATATTTATCAATAAAATAAAGACAGACCTACGTTAGTATTTAATCTATTTAATTTTACATAGTCCGGGTCTGAAGGCTATATAGACACCAAGTCATTTCCGTACTAATATACCATCAGCATTAATTAGTGTTGTGTGGGAGGCTACTTGCATTGTTTCATATCTCCTGCATCAGGCAGGTCACAATTTCCCTAATATATAATTCGAAAAGTATGCAGTAAATTATCAAATCATCATCACAGCTCATATACATCTCACTTGAATGTGAGCCTCCTTCACTATAGGAGAGAAATGGACTTATATCCCACGCTGGTCAGGCAACATTTTGAGTTTTCCTTGTCTTGCATAGATGTTATCTGCGTATTGTAATCCATTAGTCGTCTTTTACGACACCTACGGGCAAGAAGGTGGTGAATTGCATTCTTACTTTAACACCACATACAAGAGTGAATTATCTGATACCCTGCAAATCTAGGCACAAGTTATGGACTCTTAATAATATAATAACTCTATCATCTTAACCGTCTTATTCTTCATCGAATACATTTAACACATATCTAGCAAGTAGTAATTAATTATTATTGAAAAGTATTGCACATCTTATATCTACTCTTAAGTTGTTTTTACTAAGTACGTCATCGTCACACATAAATTAATGTTAATTATGCGTAGAATCGATTATTTCTCGAGACTAAGTAATATTTTAATAACATATTTCGTAACGCTTATGGCCTCGCAAATAGTATTTCAATTTTAACGCTAATATTTTAAAAACGTTATCTTCATGATTATTCAAACAAACTTTAATCTAATAATGTAGTATTACATATTGTAGGATACAGTGAAACAGTAATTTTAAATATTTGTTAGGGATATGTAGTTAATGGACTTTTGATTGTTTTCATCAGTGACCCCTAAATTATAGGTAACCCTTAAGGTAATCTATATTACATAATATCAATGATGGTTACAAATGATAGATGTTATGTTTCGTTCAACAAGTAATTTAAATTTAAAATTTACAACTTACGGTACATACGATGAAAACTAATGTTTTCAAAATCCTATTTAGAATTGAAAGAATTAGTTTCGACCTTTTACACCAACAACATCTAAATTAAATGTTGAATGAAAGATAAAATCCATCAATCATTAATGTCATAAATTTCGTTAAGTGTTACCAAAAATTTAGAAGACATTGATGAAGACAAGCGTAAGCTCATTAGGTAATTACTGTTTCACTGTAACCTTCTTTTAAATAGTCCTAAACCCCTTCTAAATAAAAATGCTACCAACCGATATTATTATTTAAAAATTGTTCTTATCATTAACCTTGATAAAAAAGTGTGTTCTTAAATGCAAATATGTATGTTTATTATCATGCACATACGTAATAGCCTTTCTCACAATACTGGCTCTACTTCCCGCTCTAAGGAATGCTTCTATCAAGGCGACTCGGTGACAGGCCCAAGCTATGATGTCGTCGACCATTAATACCTCTAAATCAATTATATTCAAATATACTGAATGGGTATATTACAACAGCCAAAGGCGTGGGAGTTTTCGTTTTAAAGCTCACATTAACCTTTTACGTAATCTAATATAATTTTAATACGTAGGCTCCAATGTATATGATCAGTATTATTATATATGTAAAGAAATAAAATATTTCAAGGCCTGACGGTTTTAACGCTTTAAAAGTTGAGTAAACTTGAAACATTATATGTTCACCCAATTAAACGCATTTAAGGTTATAAAAATAATTATAAAGTCTTTCTATTACGCTTCCTTATCGCGCCTAAAACTGTTACAGGTTGAATAACCTTTATAACCTAAATAGTCTTAGATATAAGGTTGGTTTTCGTATAAGAGTACCTTATATGGCTTTTTCTGTTATAGAAAATTACATTTCCAACTGTACAGGACTCCACTTAATTGGATTTGAGATTCCTATTACGTAGAACTAACCGCTCGGTCTTGGGAATAATAGAGCTTTGTTACATTTATGTCAGCACATAGCCTCGGACGTACTGGCTACATAGTAAATGGTAACATTCCATTCCCAAGGTGAGCAGATTATGACAGTGTTTAGAACATTTACAATTCATAAAAATCTCTTATGTCATGTACTACAATAGATACGTAATTCGCTTAACAAAACAATTGACTTGGACTATCAGTAAAATACACATAACGTGCTCTATTTGAAATGTTAACCACAGATTATTTTGAATCATTAAGCGTTATTATTTTGAAGTCAGAAATCGATATTGCTCGATATATTTTTTAAAAGTTGCTGTGTGAGAGTTGCTTTTTTTGGGCGGGCTATGGTTTGAACGCATATCGTAAGTTCCGTCCAGGTTGACGAAAGGGCGGCACGCGGCCTCATATCCCACCGTAATCATTTCCCTTCGTTATTAGGTCGATGTGTGGTAGCGGCTAGAAATTAATTCCTTCAATTCGTCGTCTGGTCAACAATTACATCCTCTAGATAGGTTGATCTAGTAGGAGGCCGGACATAATACTATTTGGCAATAATTTCTGCCATATATGTGATGGAGGAGGAGTTCATATTGCGTCAAGAGAGATCATTGATATAAGAGCAGAATGATAATGATGATATTTTTAACAGAATTTTGCAGTTTAATGCCTTAGAAAATAGGTCACATTAATATTCATATAACAAAAATATCGTATAATTTTATTATACTAATGCTGAAATTTTAACCAAATAGGACGAAATTCCCTTAACTAAAGTATCAACGACTAAAAGGAACGCTAGATCTAATTACTCTCGCTTCAGTTGTAAACTTGTAACACACGTATGATGATTTGACAAGTTTAAATATCTTACGCAATGTGCATATTTATAGGTACCTATTTCCCAAAGCTGAAACTGCCTAAGATGTTTTATGTCGGATTTTTTTTTAGATAAGAAGATAGATTGTAATCGATCATGTGTAATATGTATCACCATTGGCTGCGTACCAACAAGTTTTAACAGTATTTAGGACCCCGATTCACTTTGTACAAATAGACTTTTAAACCGGTTTAACGACATCATTATCCTATTCTTATTGCAATTGATTGCGGTCGATTCAATATGTACTCCTATTTCATGGTACATATTGCCAAATTCTACACAATAGTTTTATAACCGGCCGCCTGATTGACGTCAACTATAATTGTTGATCAAATGGCATCTGATAGAATTCGCCCAGATCAATGTAACGCTCATAGTCATCGTTTACCATATCTACGTTCAATACAAGGGTGGTAATATTCGTAGCCGCCACTACATAGCAATTAAATCGACTTAACGTGACATCTTTAAGTATTTATGTCTGTATGTGTATGTATGTGTTTATGTCAAATTTGAAGTAAATATGCTGATCTAAGATCCAGCTATACAACGACCTTCACCGAGATGTTTATTTGATGAAACTTATTTTTTATTTAATTTAATATGTCAATAAATATATTGCATATGGGTTGCCTAACAAATTTTAGTCCAGAGTATGATTAATTAATTTTTTTTTTTATACACTGCACCGGTTTGATTATTAGACAAATTCTATACCAATCGAAAGTATGAAGCCCATAGAATATGCAAACGTCGAGCAGACCGGTGCAAAATGCTAGTATCGATTTATCTGTTTATACCTGGCTACCCGAGAGTTGTGACCGGAAAAGAATAGGCAATCTGACGTTTTCATATTCTATGGCTTTCATACTTTCGATTGGTATAGAATTTGTCTAATAATCAAACCGGTGCAATGTTAAAAAAAAATTTTTTTTTAATTATTATTTAATCATACTCTGTACTAAAATTTGTTAGGCAATCCATATGCAATATATTTATTGACATATTAAATTAAATAAAAAATAAGTTTCATCAAATAAACATCTCGGTGAAGGTCGTTGTATAGCGGGCTCCTATACTATACGCATCGCGTTAAGAGTTCATGACAGCGAATGGACCCTAAACTTGAATAATTGTATTGAAACGGAGCACCAAAGTGTTATTTTTATGGCAATCGTTTATATTATATAGTAGTAGCATCACTTACGATAACAACAGAAAAGGAAGACTGTCGAATTTTGTTCTTATTGCGTTTTGCATTCTGTAACTTCTGCTGTCTAATTATTCATAATTATAGAATCTGTACTAAAGACGATTAAGTTACTTTAAGTTGGAGTACATGTTCATTTTTATTCAAGTGATTTCTACCCGAGTCATTGTTGAAAACTTTTTTTCCTTGTATTCTAATTTGGAATAATATATTATTTTATGTCCGTCACTTATTTAAAAACTGAGAGTCATCAAAGCTGTGGATTAATCATTTGTTTTATCTTTTTATCATAATTTATTTAAATTATATCCGAATTGAGGTCCCTTAGTCTATTTCTAATCACTTTTTTAGAGATTACTCATAGTCAATCAAATTTAAGTAGCTTTTTTTTTTTTTTTTTTTTTTTTTTTTGGGTGGGCTATGGTAAGCGCACGCGCGGTCCTGTCCATCCGGGGCGATGAAAGGACGGCGCGTGGGCCCATAACCCACCCGTACCCACGTCACCTCGTTGTTGGGCCGACCACCGGAGCAGATGTCACTTGTCGTCAGTGGTCGGCCCGACGGAATACCCTTTCGGGTAACCTCACCTCTCGACCTGGGACGTCGGTCGCCGTCGCGCGGTTAGCCTCTCTGCGGGTGATGGACAATTCCCCGGTCCGATCACCCGCGGCCTCGGCTAGGGCGGCATTAGGCGCAGATACTCGCGCCTGCGCCGCCCGAGTCGCCGGCGGCGGAACGTGTCGCCGAATAGAAGCTCTACTCGCACACGATCCGCCGCCTCCTTCCGTGAGATAACGGCCTCACAGAAGGCGGCGACCGCGTCCCAGTTCCTGACGCTGACGAGCATCTCCCTGGCGATGGTCGGCAGCGCCAGGTCGGCACCGATAATTGCGACGAGTTCACGGCGATCCTCCTCCCATGCAGCACACTCCTCGAGCGTGTGCTGCGCCGTGTCCTCGTCGCAACTGCAGTGGTGGCAGGACGGTGTGCTCTCCCTCCTGACAATCTTGTGCAGGTACTTCCCGAAGCAACCGTGCCCCGTCAGCACCTGCACCAGTCGGAAGGAAAGCACCCCGTGCGTCCGCTCCAACCACTCCATCAGCACCGGCCGGAGGGCCTCGACGGTCCTTACACCATACCGAGGACTCTCCAGCCGGACTGCCCAACGGGCAATGACTTCTCGGCGGGCGTCGACCCGCCAGGCGGTGATCTCTGTGATGGAGACCATGCCGCCGCGGGCGCGCTTCTCCGACACCCGCCGATAAATGTCGGCGAGCATCTCCGCCTCCAGGTCCCACGGGGGAGTTCCGGCCAGGAGGCACGCTGCCTCCGTCGCCACCGTGCGGTAACCGCGTACGGCCCTGATCGCCATGACCCTCTGTGGTCGCCACAGGAGCGCCCTAAGACGGACGGTCAGGGACCCCGCCCACACCGGTGCGCCGTACAGGGCCATCGACCGGATCACCCCCACGTACAGCTGTCGGCACGTAGCACTGGGTCCACCCACATTCGGCATCAGCCGCGAAAGGGCGGACGCCGCGCCGACAAGCCGGGGAACAAGTCGATGGAGATGCTCCCGGAACCAAAAATGCCCGTCGAGCACCAGGCCCAAGTACTTCATGTGGGCCTGGATGCTGATGGTGACCGACTTCACGGTGATCGAAGCGCCGGCGGGAGGCCCGGCGGTACGGAGGCCATGGAACAGAAGGGCCTCCGTCTTTTCCAGGGCTACCCTCAACCCCAGCGCTTCGATCCGCCTAACAATCTCCTCGGTGCCGAGAGTTGCCAGGCGTGCCGCCTCCTCTAGCGTCCCACCCCGGGCTGTGACGAGTGTATCGTCGGCGTAGCAAATTACACCCAGCCCGGGTGGGAGGCTTCCTCTCAACGCCCAGTCGTAGCCGATGTTCCACAGGGTCGGACCCAGAACCGACCCCTGTGGGACACCGCACGTCATGGGCGTTCGCACAACGTCCCCTACTCGGTCAACGTAGAGGACGCTGCGCCCCTCCAAGTAGTCTGCCACCAGCCGCCTGAGGTACACGGGCACCCCGTGATACCTCAGCCCCTCCCTGATGCAGCTGAATGGCAGACTGTTGAAGGCGTTGGCGATGTCCAGGGACACCGCCAACAGGACTCCTCCGCCGGTGACGGCCTCCGCTACCACGGCCTTCAGGCGCAGCAGGGCCGCGATCGTCGAACGCCCTCTCCGAAAACCAAACTGGGCGTCCGACAAATCGGGCCCGTCCCCGACGAGGTGCCGCTCGATGCGGGCAGCCAACACCCTCTCCAGCAGCTTGCCCGCATCATCGAGCAGCACGATGGGCCTGTAGGCCGAGGCCGACTCGGGAGACCGTCCCGGCTTCGGCAGGAGAACCAGCCTCCCCTCTTTCCAGCACCCAGGGAACTGTCCGGACGACAAACAAGCGTCGAACAGTCCCCTGAGGCGTGGTCCCAGGTGTTCGAGGACCAGGGCCAGCACACGGTTCGGAATACCGTCGGGCCCGGGGGCGGTGGATTTGACTCGCATACGCGCCACCGCCGCCCCCATTTCCGGCTCCGTGATGGGCGGAGCACTTTCATCGTCGGCCTCCCGGTCGCTGTCCAGCGAAGCCATGACCGGTGGCGTGTGCTCCGCCCGCCGTGGAAAGAGGTCCTCGACAACTCTGGTGAGGAGGCTGGGCTGGAGAGTCTCGGTGAGGGGGGGGCCCCGCCCGCGGAGCTTGTTCAGCGCCGCGAGGTAGGGGCGACCCCAGGGGTCACGCTCGAGACTGTCCAGCATCTCCCGCCGACTAACGTCCTTGGCGGTACGGACGGCCAGCCTGAAGGCAGACCGCGCACTGCGGTAAGCCTCGTACAGCTGGCCCTCCCGCTCAGCGTCGCGGTGACGCGCTCGGCTGCGGGTGTAGGCCCTCCGGGCACGTATGCACGCGGCCCGAAGGTCCGCCAATTCTCGGGACCACCAGGGGACCGCACTCTTCGGGGGCAGGCGCCGCACACGGGGCATGGCCGCATCGCAGATCTGCGTTAACGCACAGCGGATGCGGCCAGCCTCGGCATCCACCCCGTCCGCCTGGGGCGGTGAGGACAGCCATGACTGAACGATGGCTGCCTCGGCCAACAGGTCCCGATCCAATCGACCCACAGCCCACCGCGGAAACGCGGGAGCTCCGTCCGCCGTGTGACCCCTGCTGGGCTGCAGGAGGGTCCGGGAGACCTCTATCCGGATGTATCGGTGGTCGGATAGGGTCTCAACCTCCTCCTGGACGCACCAGCACCTCACACGTGCTGCAACATTAGGGCTAGCGAACGACAAGTCCACTATCGACCCGCCCTGCTGCCGCACGCACGTTTGCACCGAGCCCCTGTTCAGCAAACAGAGGCCCAGTGCCGCCGCCCACTCTTCGACCGCCCGCCCGCGGTCATTCGTCCTGGGGGACCCCCACGCCGTGGACTTGGCGTTGTAGTCCCCCAGAACGAAGACTTGGCGCGGTGCCAGTCGCCGTATTGAGGCCCCCAGGATGGTGAGGAAGGCCCCGAAATCCGTCGCGCTCCTGTTAGGGGAGAAGTAAACACCATATAGCGTAACCTCTCCCCATTCCGCCGCGACATACCCATCACCCCTGTCCTTGAGCAACAAGGGCGGGGAATGCCACGACGTGGAGGCGACGATTGCCACAGAGCCGTCACTGCTGCCCAGCCAATTGGGCCGGTCAGGCACCACGTACGGCTCCGCGGCTACGGCTGCACCGATCAACCACTCCGCCATGGCTTGCAGGAAAACGTCCTGTGCCTCGGCGGCGTGGTTGAGGTTGGCCTGCAGGAGGTGGTAAGATTCGGCCGCCATTAGTGGGCCGTATCCATTACCTCCTCCACGCTGGCGGGCGATTGGGTCGCGCTAGGGGCGGGAGCGGCCGGGGTCGTCGGACCGCTCCGCCCCTTTGGGGCCGAAGCCGGGGGTTTGCACTCCTTGCTCCCCATGCGGTGCTTGGCGGGCCTATTGCCCGCCGCACACGCGGGGCAGTGGGGAGTGGCGGCGCACGATGCCGCCTTATGCCCGGGTTGACCGCAGCGGAAACAAAGGTCGCTGCAGTCAAAGCAGTTAGTGCATGTCGGCCGAGTGTGTCCGACCGCCATGCACTTGTAGCACCTCGCAGGCCGGGACTCCAGCACGGTCACCCGCGCTGAGCTCCAGCCCACGAGGAGCCTGCCTGAGCCGGCCAATTGCTTGGCCGACTCCACCGGGCACTGCACCCAGGCAGCACCGACGCCGCCCGGACCAGGGCGGATGGCGCCAATTCGGACGGTGTCCACGGGACATCCGGTTTTCGAGACGATGGCCTCCCGGATGTCATCCACCGTCACGGAGTCGTCCAGACCCGTGACCCGCAGTTCCGCACACATGACGGGTCTGGCGATCTTGACGCCATCCTCCGCAGCAAACAAACCCCTCAGCTTCGCGGCCATGCTATCGGCCGTCTTGGCGCCCTCGGCCCCAGGGAACTCTAAAATCCGAGCCCCTGTCCGGGCCTTGCGGGTCCTGGCTTCGACGCCTCCTAAATCGGAGACGTCAAGCTCCCGCCGGGCGCGACGTAAGACGGCCTCATAGCTAAGGCCGTTCTCGGCCGCCTCAGGCAGGACGGTGATCACCACCGCGGCTGACTTTGGCGGCCGGAGCCTCCTGCGCGACCTCTTGTTACCGGCTCCTGCCTTGGGAGCGGAGGCTTTGCCGGCGCTTTTGGCCTCCGCTCTCCTCTTCTGGCCGCGACTTTTTCGGCTGCGCTCGGCCGTCTGCCAACCCTCTTCAGACACGGCAGGGGTGCCGAGCACAGCAGTCACGGCCGCGGCTGCGTTGGCCGCCACCGACGGTGCATTTGCCGGCAGCGGCTGGAGTCCGGCCTTAGCAGGAGCCGGTGCCACCTTCTTTTTCGCGGCGGGTCCCTTGGGCTTCGGCCCAGCAACGGCCGCAGCGTAGTTTCCTACGCGCCCACCCTGGCAGGGTAGCGCGGCAGGGGTTGACGCCACGGCTTTCGGCCTATCCGCAGCCAGCGGCGGCCGGAGTCGGGGCTCCGGGGGCAGTCTCGCCTCCAGAGCCGCCATGCGCGCGTCGAGCATCTTGCCGAAAACATCCACCATGGCGCGCATGGTCTGGTCCGGCACGCCGTCCACTGCGGGCAGCGGGACCGCTTCGGTCAGCTGGGCCCTCTGGGGACTTGCCGCAGCGCAAGTTGTCGCAACGGGGACGACGGGGGCGGCGGCAGGGCCGGGACTTGTCGGCGGCGCGGTTCTCGCCAGCTGCGCGACCTGGCTCCGCAAGTCGGCCATTTGCTTGGCCAACTCGCGGTTCGCCTTCTGCACCGCCGACAGCTCCTTTTGCAGGGCCTTATTCTTCTCCTGCAGGCCTGAGACCTCACCACTAAGGCGGGTGTTTTCGGCCTGCAGGGTGGCCATATTGGCAGCTCGGGGGTCGCCACCTATAGCGGGCTCAGCAGCCGCCGTGTCGGTGGGAGGGATGTCTAACAACACCCTCATCATCCTCGCGGCAGCCGCCTCATTTGCCCGCTTCTGGGCCTCAGTCCCCCGTACTGCGCCGGCCGGCGACGGCGTCGCCGACCTTGCCGCCACTACTGCGCCCCCTCGTCCCCTGCGAGAGGCTGGAACTTTGGGAGGAGGCATGTTGATGCCACCCCCCTCGGAGGCAGACTCCGAGCTGCCACCCTGGCTAAGGGGGCGCTTGCGTACCTGCGAGGGGAGGTCCTCCTCCCTGGCCGCTAGGGCCGCCGTCAAGGCCGACGCTGGAGACTGGGATGATCCAGCGACGGTCTCTGCAGCTGATGTGCTGCCGCTCTCAATGTCCGACGGCTCTGCGGCAGTACTGCCGCCCTCGTCAGCCTTCTTTGCCGCCCTTTGCTGCTTCGCGGCGCGCCGTCTGGCGCGCTCCGTTGCAGGGGTGGGCTTCCCTCCTCTCTTCTTTTTACGGGCCTCTGTTTTCGCCGGGCCCTCGGCTGACCTTGGAGCCTCAAGTGCCAGACTAGCAGCTGAGCTGCTGTCGGACGAGGCATCCCTCTCCTTTGGGCCAGTTTTACAGTAGCTTGGCCGGGCTGTAATGTGGGAACTAGGCTCCCCGTTCCCTGTGGTTTTAATGGGCGTCTCACCCCTCCTATCTGCAGCGTCGTTTAAAGAACAAGTATCCATACAGTTCCCACGAGTATGGGAGAAAAAAGAGGTCGACCCGGGCAGAGATCCCGATACCCGGGCATAGCAAGCGTACATTTGTATCCCAACACAGGGGGTCCGCAGGTACCCTGGCTGGGGGCGCGCTAACGACTGAACAACCCATCAGCCATGCATCCTCTCGCCGCGCGCCAGAACTTAGGATTCTGGGTGATTGTTTTATAGAGGTTTTCTTCCTCGCGGTCCAGGCGGTTAAGCCGAGACCCTCGCTCCTGAATCTAGGCCTCAGGACAAATGTCCCGAAGCAAGAATCAGGTCTACGATTTGTCGCGGTTGGCAAATGCCTGCCCAGTCCTCAAACGAATGAGTGACTGGGCCCGTCGAATTTTCGCGTCCAATACCCTCTACAATTAGAGGGCATGGAGCGAATTTGGGGCATCCCACAAACTGGGCCCCCCCTCGGGCCAGATATTTGCCACGAGCGACAATTCCAGAGAGCAGTCCAAGAAATTGTCGCTCGTGCCCAGGGTACACCACGCGGAGGTTTCTGGCGTAGCACCCCAAATTTAAGTAGCTTAAGAACAAGTTTGCAGCCAAACTGCGCTACTAATTAGCCAAATCAAAGTTGATATTAAAGTTGAAAGGTTTCATCAGTACAAGACTAACCGTGATATGAGTTTTATCAATAAACACTGTTGCATTTTCGCCCAAATTTTTTGTTAGTACAATACCGGTGACACAATATGGAAGCTTCTTTCGACCGCTCACCGCACCTGTTTCCTGCCAGCAGTTGATGCATGTCGCATTGTCTTTCTTTTTGTCGCTCCTATCTTTGTTGTACGTGGGCTCATTTTATGAGTGAATTTTTGTATTCTTCTGACCCGAAACATTTAACATGAGCATGCATTTGATGAGGGGGAAATCGGAGCTGCTTCGTAACTTATCTTTAAACAATTAAAACCCGCATCAACACAATGTGTAATTATTAAATATGAAACTGGTGAAGGTACAGGTATCTAAAGGTATCTCAGGCATTTATTTATTTAAGGAAACTCAACGGCTTTTTAACATACACAGTTTCACAAATGAATATGCAAACAGACTCAGCTGCTTGCATTTACAATAAGCAAAGCTAATTATAGAGTTCCACGACAGGATAATTTGAGGTGATATAAATAGCAATTAGTTAGTGATAATTACTGAAAATAATAAACAGCATGAGTAAAAAAATTAATAATTGGACTGGTAAAAAATAAACAAAAATAAATCAAAAAATATTATTTAAAACCTATTCTTAGATTATGGATTGATTGGTTAGGTCACGGAAAATTAGATTTCTATTTTTGGACAACTGGAATATGTCAATGTTGTCAAACCTGTTATTGTTTGTGCGAAATATTCTGGAAATACCTGGGTTGAGAATTATGGTGAGGTATAGTAAACAATGAAGTATTTCAGATTCGTTTTCTAGGTGTATTAAAACTTATACAAGATACAAGTGATGGGGAGTCAATACCAGCGCATTAAATGTCGAACAGAAGGCACATATTCTGCATTTTATATCTATCAGTAAGCTGCGTTAATTGAAAGTGCTTACAATCCTTGACATAATCGTGGCGTCTATGGTTTTTATAATTCAGATGTTTTATGAATCCTCTCTGAATACGCTTTATTTTATCGACATACGCCGTATACTGAGGACACAGCTGGGACTACAGACGCCAGGATACTTTCATAATTGTGGAAAAACACATTCAGACAAGGACATATAGAGCAATAGGATACGGTAAACTTTTGGCACAATTTAAGAGTAGGACTGCTGGAATTCCATCACAACCAGGACCCTTACTTTTGTCTAGTGATTAGAAACTTTAGCAGTCATATCCTGTTTATTGGTCATCGTCGCAATGACACTGCCCATGTCCATTCTATCCTCGCTAATTACGGCAACATTGGACGGCACCACAAAAACACTATCAAAGTACTTGTTAAATGCATTACAGGTACTGTTACCCTCATCATAGTTTACGCCATTTAGAATGAGTGTTTTCGGATAATCACATTTCGATTAACGTACGACCAAAAAGTTTTTGTTTGTCTACTGACTAAGTGTTCAGTTTGCACATTGTGTTGCTTTGGGAGTTGTTTCTGCATTGAATAAATTTGGGTCCCAAGAAGAAAAATTCTACATAGTCACGTGGATTACCAAATTTCTTCCAACGTTTTTTGTTAGATTTCTCTCTAATTTGATTTTAAAGAGCCTAGTTGGTATCTAGGGAAATTGTGTTTACTGTGAGGCTTTTTAAGTCGAATATGATATTCGACGCTATCGTATATCACACGATAAAAATTAACATCATCATTTAGAGAACTGGGATTCCCTATTATCGCGGCGCCGACACATAATAGGGATTCCCGGTCTATATTATTCAGATATATATTAATAGCCTTGTAATCGCATTTGTGAAAGTTACGGCGAGTAGAGGCATTATCTTCTAAGAGAAAAATGGATTTATAGATCAATCGAGAGGGACAGATGGTGACTATCCTCAGTTAAAACAGGATCCATACATCTATTAACGATGAAAGTATACGATGTAAGATACAATGTAAGTATTTGAGAAGACCAAGTAAAGCGTTCGCCTCCTTGCGATCATAATATTGCAAGAGATCCAAAAATTAAAAATATTCAACACCTTAAACCATAAGTTATATTGATGCTCTCAAAAACAATTTATTTAATTACATAATAAATAGCGAAGTTGTGCGTAAATAGTGTTTCCTGCTAAGGAACGTGTGTTTAGTTTCAAAGACAATTTTTTGGGCAACCTACAAATGCTTTTTCTACTCTGTGAGTAATTTGTGTATATTAAATGTGTCCATTTTAGTTCCACTGCGATACAAGGATTTATTTCTTAAGTAAAGTTTATACTTAAATCATATGCAATTTTATATAGCATTTGACTACATTTTCCACTCAAAGTATTTCACAGTAAGTAAAGAACCGAGGTACACGAGTTTCAAATCATTTTTAATGACCTCGTATATCCAAATTTGTAATATAAAATGTCTCAAGTCATCCGCAAAATCTCCATGTACGATGAGTGGCCTAAATGCCGTTCGCCTACATATCGACCATATTTAGCATCCAATCGGGCATTGGTCAGACGAAAAGCTGCTTTAAAAGCTTCGATTTAGTATTTTATTTATTCTTTATTAATTACTTTGGCGTTTTGCAACGAAGAATTCGCCTGTATGATATCATCCTTTCCCTTAAATGATGAAGACTTTATTTATAACATTAACAGAGTTCAATGTGCTGAAATCATAAAAAGTTTATTCCTGTTCATCTACTTGTTATGCCCTTATCATATTGTATTAATAGCGTTGTTTCATTGTAATTCAAATGGAATATTTTATTTAATATGCTAGATCAGAGAATTCTACGGTGTAATTAAAATATATAAAGTCTGGTATACATGCTATACAAGATTTTTCTAAGTACCTCATCATCATCTCATCAACATCTCAGTTCATATACATCCCATTGTTGGGCTCGAGCCTTGTCCATAATAGGAGAGAACTTGACCTACCACCTATACCACGTTGGTGAGATGGATTGGTATAGGGTTTTATTTAGAGTTTTCCTTTTCTTGCATAGATGTTTTATCCATGTTTAATCTATTAATCGCCTTTTACAACACCTATGGGCAAGATGAGGTGTGATGAACTGTATTCTTAGGTCGTCACCATACAGAAAAACTAAATACCTAATTCTGTAAAATTAAAAAAAAAAGAGATGCCAAAGGATATATACATAATTACATATCAATCATACTTATTGTAAGACTAACTGATGTCTGACCGATTTCACCTAGACATGTTCTATAAAGATTATTATTAACAACTCATTGTTTGAGTACTGCTATGCGTCGTTATAAATCGGAACTAAATAACTTTGCTAAAAAGACGAATAACGTTGTTAAGAAGACGCCGTTGCCTTTTTCATTGCCTGTACTGTATTACAAACATTCGCTGAATTTTAACAAGTAAACGTGCAAAATGTATAGTCAGATTTAAGAAGAAACCAATTCCTTAAAAGTATTAGATAAATAAGACGAATTTAAAATGGACTAAACGGATATAGTTAACACTTTTAAACGAATAACCGAAGTATTAACTATATTCTAGTAATTTAATATTGAATGGAAATACTAAGGGAATCTTTATAAGTTTAACATGAACAAAATTGTCCGTAATCCATGAATATTAATTAATTTTGTCAGTCAACAAACCACGTTCTCCTTCGTTACACCCACATTGGCCATTCATAACCGTTGTATTTGCAGGAATACATTTACTGTGTCCTTATTTGTTTGAATGTAATAATATTTACTGTTGTTAAGAGGAACTAACTATATTTTTTGCCTATATAGAAAGCGTAGTTGTTTTAGCAGCGACCTATACCGAGTACCGTGGGTTTAATTTTATGATAATGTGGAGGTTATGGTAGGATAGTTCGTTGTGCGATCCATGTTTCTACGGATTCTAGTTAAGAATAGTGTCCTATTATTTTCTTTTTTTTATTAAAGACCACAATCCTGCACTAAGAAACTAATCCTTTTATTTGTAGATGACTATGAATATATAATTAACGGACACAAATGGCAATCAGGAATACATTTTATGGATCGCACAAGTTATTATCATAACACATTTATTGCCATCTTACCGTGCCGCACAAATTATTACCGGCCTTTTTTTGGGGGGTGGGCTACGGTCGGCGCACTCCTCGCACCACTCCGTCCGGGGCGACAGAGGGGCGTAAGCATGCACACCCGTAACCCACCCGTGACACCACATCACTTTCGTCGTTGGACCGACCACCGAAGCAGGGTGACTTGTCGTCAGTGGTCGAAAATTATTGCCGGCCTACCGTACCAAGTATTGTGGCCATCGCACCCGCAACACTAAGCATGGAAAGTCTGTATTTTAAGCACTACGCACTATCTTTAATACTAAATTATTTGTGTATTGTAAGTTTATAAAGTCTTCCGCATGCAAAAATTTAATCCTTAGTGCTATGTTATCTCGCGCCGACCGCAACCCACCCCAATAAAAAAAGTGCCATGTTATCTTCTAAAAGATATATAAACTTATTTTAAAAATGTGTTTAATTGGGTTTTTTAAAGTTCATTTCAGTGTATTGCACATTGTGCTTCTAGCACAATGTGCAATATAATACACCAATATTTAAAATTTCAAGAAGAGTCTGAAACAAATATTTAAAACAATTACTTAATTCTTTATTTCTAGAGCAAGGTTATTAATTATGAAATAAATACAAGCAATACGTGTTTATAAATCAAGGTATGAATTCCAAGTTCACTGCCGCAGACAGCGACTTATAACAAAAACGATGACTTGCCTACCTATAAAGATAATACATATTTCTGCCGAATCATCGTATCATATTGATACAATAGAAAAGATTGAGTACATTCGAGTGCTACTAATATAACAACAGCATGATTATTTTATTCTATTATTCACAAGTTTTAATGGCTTTCGATTTAATTTAAAAGTTTGAACAAAAATGTTACTGTTCAGAGGCGCGATCTCAATTTTAAATGTATATTTAATTTTGTGAAATTAATGCACATCTAATCTTGGTATAAGTATGTTGTGATTATAAAGAATAACGCTATGGTAGAGCTAACGGATAAGTTACGCATACGGTACTTTTACGGGCATTTTGTTGATAGTTTTGCTATATTTAGAAACTGCATTTGATTTATCAATAACTTATATGAATGCATTTCAATTTAATGATATCTGATGTCTACGCGAGTTGAGAGTTACATTGTAAATAGAACTAGTTTTACGGATTTTATCGCGTTTTTTCATATAGAATCATTTTCTTCTTGTACTGACAGAAAATTTTTATCGAAATAAGGGTCAAAATTTAATAACTAATTCTGATAGCGGCTAGATATCTGTAATAACAATGTCTTGTTGGACGTTGAGTCATCTTAGTCCGCCTGCGATCATGAACGCTGTAATATGTTCAAAACGTCGGGCAATCAAAAATAAAATGCAAACTCGATAAAATCCGTAAAAATAGTTTTATTTACAATGCATTTCAATTTACCTATTTTATAAGATGAAGAAAGAGGTCTTGGAAAACTATGGGAAAGTTTCACCTATTTACATTCAAATACGTATAAATTGCAATGCGTTTGTGCTCTAGATTCCGAATCAAACCGAAATATCCGTATCACGTACTACAGTGGCTCTAAAAGAGACCGCAAACAGAATACGAGCATATTTACTTTTGCTATTGTTTTAATGTTTACGTCCAACCTTGAATAATAAAAATATTTCACTGCGACTAAATTTCACCTATAATTTGTTCCGATCGAAAGTGTTTTTCTTCACGTGATATCTTTGTAAACATTAGGGTAATGAAGCGATTCTCTAACGTTTTAATATGTAAATAGGTGTGCAAATTTGCATATATTATTTTTTATCGCTGTTGGACATATACGAGCAAACAGCCTACCTGAAGGTAAGTGATACTGGTGTTCATAGACCTTTGCTAGGGTGCTGCCTAGCGTGTAGAAAATAAAGGGAGTGCGAATGCGTGCAATGAGCTTCGACGAGACTAAAGGCCAAAACCCACAACAGGCACATACCCTCAGAAAGTTGGACTTTCGGTTCTCTCGCTCACCGAACGAAATGCAGTTACATTATACTATACTTGTTCAAACGTCCATTTTGTACGAGAGTGTGATACTATCCCGGATGGACCGTCTTGCGACTGTATTTAGAAGACTGTTAACAGTGTGATCCTGCTACATATTAAATTATAACATATACATATAATACTAGCAACCCGCCCTCGCTTCGCTTCGGTTTCAGTCTTTCCTGCATAGTTCCCGTTCCCGTGGGAATACCAGGATAAAATATAGCCTAGTTTACGCCCTGATATTATAGCTTTCCATTGGTGAAAGAATTTTTGAAATCGGTCCAGCCGTTTTGAAGATTACCCGGAACAAACAGACAGACAGACAAAATTTTTTTTTAATCTGTATTTTCGGCATAGGTGTCTAACCGTGTGAGCATGAAAAAAGCCTATTATTTTGACATTACAAACAGACACTCCAATTTTATTTATTGGTATAGATAAGATATTATAAAAATGAAGAGCAAGCATTAGGAATCCATTAACCTTGGAACGATGCGGATATTATGTAACGAAAATAAATATGTGCTATATTGTAACACGCAATTAATTACATGCAATAAGTAATTACCGGCCGTCAAACAAAACACGTAAATATGCCGATCATCTCGATATACTTCTCAATAATAACGTATTTACCTCGGGTGTAAACTTACCTTTATATTCTAATTAAATTTGGCACAATTACCGCTATACAATGAAATAATCCATTCAATTACGTGCATAATTACACGACGGTTTGTTAATTGTGTTACCTCTTAATTAGTTCAGCATCACATAATTCGTGAGAACTTGGTTACAGTATTGGGCGACAGTCAGCTAATCGTACAAAATTACGGTGATCATTGCGACATAAAAATGCAACAGATATTTTCATGTAATTTGGACACGTGCTTACTTATTTCTATCAGATATCATGTGCATAACCCTAGATAGTGGCATACACTATAAGAGTATTTAATACGCACGCCCTCTGAGGATTATTTTCATTTGTCTTATTATTTACTTTGCTTTAATTGCAACTTATAACTTAGTAACACTAAAAAACAAATTTACGAAGACAACAACTAAATTAATTTGGGTTGTTGCATTGATAGACAACTTCCTTGCGAGGTGAGCTCCTGGTGAGGCGTTCGGATACTCTGAATTGCGCGCGTAGCAGTCTGCCCGATGAGCCGTAGAGCGGCGGTCTTGCCGCCTCGCTCGTGGAACCTTCGGACCGTTTGTGATTGTTCCATACTTTTAAAAACATTTATATACATAAAAAAAAACTATATATAGTGTGAACTAAAATTATTACCGTGAAATCTTTTCGAGTGAAACTGAAATTGCGTTTCGTTTATCATTTAATTCAAAGTGTCAGTGACTAAATAGTGTTAGGTGATGGATTAGGACGCCTACACGAGTTACATCATTTGGTGATGTTAACTTTGTTTTGAGGGAAATTTGTGCTTTTAGACATTTTTTTAGTTGTTAAAGTGTATCGTGGACCAGGAGATTTTCCTGATGAAGCGGTCGACGTGGGTGGACGTTGAAACGGGGGGCCGTCTCGGCTGCAACGGCGAAATATTTTGGAGCGAATGCGCCGAATGTTATTGTTCTGACTGCAATCCTAACTACGTTTGCGTCTGTAGTGACAAGGTATTATATTTTATTGCGGATATTTCCATGGTTATTCCAGGATTTATAAGCTATTTATGAAGCGAAACTATGCCTTACCTTTTACCACTTTCCGTGTGATGATGGCCGAATACAATTCGCTATCTCCCATTTTGAACATGAATGTCATAAAAGACGGCTAAAGGATATAATATGCATATAACATCTATGCAAATGAAGGAATACTTGAAATGAAACCCTATACCAACCCGTCTGACTAGCGTGGTATAGTAGGTCAATTTCTCTTCTGTTATGGATGAGGCTCGAGCTTATCAGTGAGAAATATATGATTTGAATTGATGATAATGAAGATAATAAACCATTGATTTGTCCAAATTGATAAAATATTTCAACGTTTAACGATGGCAATCAAATAGGAGCGTTGAAAAGCATTTCAAGTTTATTTCCAGTAAATTCTTTGTAATCGTTTGAAGAGAATACAAACATTTGCCTTTTTTGTTATCTTTTCTTAATAATGTATAATTCAAATACCATCTAATCTCATAACTTCTAGTCGTCGACCTTTCTCAAGACATGGAATTCTTTCTTTTAAGTCAGTTTGTTTGTTTTCAGTTATTAAAAATCATCTACTCTATCGTAATTCATTGCTGTGTACTAAAAGTATTACAGATACTGTGTAATCTATTTAATAATGTATATACATTCATCCTATCAATGTTCAATATTAAACATAGACCTTCCCATCTTGAGATCGTACAACAGTCGCCACGTTCAGCAAGCAACTAGGTGCTCGTAGTTGGTGTAATAAATTTCTCAGGACAATACTGCTGCCTATTCTCCTAACGATCTGTTAGCCAGTTTTTATGTCTCCTATGTACAAAAGGACTTTCCCTGTGGTGACGGAATAATAATATAATTCACCAACCCTTATCCTGATCGTGGGTGTAATAAAAGACGACTAAGGGATGTAATATGTATGTAACATCTATACAAGAGAAGGAAAATTCGAAGTAATGCCCTATGCCAACACGCCTGATCGGCGTGGTATAGTAAGTCAATTGCCCTCCTTTTGGGTAGGAGGTTTTAGCACAGCGATGAAACGTGTATGAGCTGAAAATGATGATAATGGATGGTTGGATAAACAAGGGACTATATAAGGTACAAAAAAGGGGTGAGAAGAGGGTCGACGAAGTGCGACATTCTGTGATAAAAGGTGGAAGAAGTCTTAAGTTTTGTGACATAAGTTTTCAATAGCTTATACTACGTATTAAAATGTTTATTTTGAACTATTAACGATTTTAAAAATATTCCCCAACCCCTATCTCTTCAGCAGCATCAGCTCTTTGACAAATGTTGCCACAGGCGCATCGTTTTGTCGTCATTTCGTTATTTATATTTTGTAAAATTTCAAAATATGTGACGTCTCACTAGGGAGAGAATCTCACTAATGTAACCAACTGTGATAAGGACAGGGAAGGGTATAAAAAGGGGAAATTTGTGTAAGATACGATACTGCTTTACGGATGAACTATAAGAGTTAGTGTCAACCCGTGACTGTAAATGTATATACAATTGTAAAATATTTATTGATTCGTATAAATAGAGGTATTGATATATGTATGTAAACTTAACCGAAGAAAGTGACTAGATTAAAAGAAAGTGAATAAGACTAATTATGTCTAATCTATATTGCTATAATAAAGTTGAAGAGTTTGATATTATTTTTGTTAATCTCAAAAGCTTCCTGTTGGATGTTAAAAAATATTTAGACATTTTGTTTATCGAGGAAGGTTTGTAGATTATATATTTAAAGCTACGACAAGTAGGTACAGAGCAATGTCTTTAAATGTGATCAAATCGAACTAAATGTAATAATAATAGCCTTTAAGTTTAATACGCAATCGCTGCGTCAAGACTACTGCTAACCAAAATTGTCATTGATGTATTAAACTAATCACTGAACGATGTGAGTTTACAAATGAAATAGTAGCAGTAAACAACGTAAATGTGTGTTTTCCGTGTGGTGACGGAGTAAAAATACAAATCACCACTATCTTGCCCATGGATGTCGTAAAAGACGACTAAGAGATATAATACGCAAACAACATCTATGTAAAAGAAGGAAAACTCGAAATAAAACCATACACCAACCTGTCTGACCAGCATAGTATATAGTAAACACAATTTCCCTCCTATTGTGAAGGAGGCTCGAACGTAACAATGGGGCTTATATGAGCTGAAATGATGAAACAATGTAAACGAAGCTCCTGTGCATGAAACTGTTGTCTCCCTTCCCTCCTGTGTGGTTGAGGCAAGAGATAGCTGCTCTCATAGTTAATTCGTGATCGGGTGGCGCTTGTAGGACAGATCCCAGCCATAATCTTTGCATTATATTTGAAAATATATATCGTAATTCGAAGGGCATCAGACTGGAGCTAATACTTAAACAGAAGTCATTCAAAACAAAGAGTAAAAATAATAGACAAACGCGCGGAGTTTCTTGCTGGATCTTCTCAATAGCGCTCGCTATCCGATCCGGTGGTTCAAAATGTTAAAATTGACAATACTTATATATATGTGCCCTCATGGAGTTTATATATAATAAATTAATTTGAATTTGATTGTATAAGGATAATAACAGACTTATGTGTGGACATCGTATAAAAAAATACGGCGCTATTGTTAGATAGACATCTCTGCTGTCTGGCTAATATCGTGGCATCTCTCGTCAAACTGTGATAGACCTATAAAATACAACATGTCTAAGATAGATAGACAAATGTCATGTTCAGATTGCTGTAGAAAATTGGTACTCCAATCAGTTACGTTTCGTTCTAGATGTAATAAAAATATTGGGACTTGATCTCAGAGAATGAGGTTAAATGTGGATACATATAGTATACTTACATATATTTTAAGCGATCATTTTTAAACAATGAATAGATTAATCAAAATCTTGCTAAATTACGCAAATCTTTAAAACTGATGGATAATATATCTAAGAAATAGTATAATTTAGATACAACTATAATTTATTATTTATTTTTGATAAGACCCTGTGCTAAGAGGAGAAAATAAATCCCGATAACACTACAGTTTTTACGAAAAAAATATACATAACTTATACTTAAACTGAAAATAAACATTCATGGATTGTTCAAAATACCCTAAAATACGCTTAGAATTAATTGTCGAATTATAACTTAATGTGATTTGCGACATGACTCCGCCTTTTTATCCATCTGGGCTGATAGTTAACCCTCAGCTCAAGTTCACCCACCGGTCTTATCCGCTATCTGTTGAAGGTTTGATTTATATCATTGGCATATAGCCAGAAATGGTAGTAATAAAATCAATTGTAACTTTGACAACATAATTAACCTAAATACGAGCTTATTAAATATGGATAAATTCATAGCTTAAATTACCTTACTTATCCACTTATGTTAATTATCCTAACAAATATTATAAATGTGTATGAATAAAGGATGTTGAGGTCATTTAATTACTTTTAAACGACTAGTGAAAAAGGTCAGTAAATCTTTTCCAAAAAAGTATTGCTGTTATTGACTATTTATTTTGACTGCGTTCTCATATCCGACACAACACATTCGCTCAGAATAAAAGGTAGCCAGTGACACTTAGGGATTATGTAGCTTCCTATTAGCGAAAGTTCATTACAATACTATTAATCTCATTGTTTGTACTATAACACATTTAAAAATACAGTATTTACAATGGAAAAATGTATTAGTAAAAAAATGTATCTTCTAGAAATATTACAGTATTTAACTACATACATAAACTAGATCACCGACCCGATTCTGGGCAGTCCTACAAAATGTATCTTTGTCATCATCACCACAGTTCATTCATACATGTCCCACTGCTGGTCTCAAGCCTCCTCCACAACGGAAGGGAAATTTACCTACACCACCACGGTAGTGCGACGGGTTAATATAGGGTTTTATATCGAGTTTTCCTTCTCATGAAATGCTGTTATTCGCATATCATATCCCTAAGTCGTATTT
The DNA here is from genome assembly GCA_032191425.1 of Lymantria dispar. NCBI lineage: Eukaryota > Metazoa > Arthropoda > Insecta > Lepidoptera > Erebidae > Lymantria > Lymantria dispar. The sequence continues at coordinate 32,462,675 of CM063441.1, forward strand.
TACGATACCTGATAAGAGAGGGGGTGATTGTACTCTTACTGCGTCACCACACGGAAAACTACAACATTATACTTCATAAAATTTCGCAGTTTTCTAAGATTAGCAAGAATGAATTGTAAATATACGAACAGAACCTACACATTTATATACTGTATACAAAATACATTCATGTTTTATTTAAATTTCACCAAAGCGAAGCTGTGGGTACAAAATACTTTAAAATAGATGTATTTTATATTAGTTTCAAAATAAATGTGAGATTGCTACATCTTTATTGTATAACTATATAAGTCACGCTTACAAAATCATGTTATACGACTATGTTGATTATGGTCACATATCAGATTTATCTCCTGTCAACAATTTTGTCTACGCTTTTAAGAATATCACTCAATGAAAACCATTGTCAAACGGCATCCAAGTTCTTCGTATAGCGTAGAAAACAATAGCGCTCGTGAAAACTGCAGAAAAATGAAACAACAGAGACTTTTTTGTTGCTTCTCTTTGTCTAAAGCGTATACACGAACAGCCCGTTATACTCATGAGCCTGGGAACAGCTTTTATTACATTATATATTGATTGGATTGTAATAACATGTGAAAATCCGATTACTACACAAACTTCTGCGTGGTGTATGTATGCGGATGATAGTAGCATAAAACTAGTAGCTTGGATTATATAATTAATCTTTCTAGGTTTTATCAAAGATTTATATCTTTATTGCATAATATATCTTTTTAATTTTAATAATCTTTAAAATAGGGGTTCCTGTTAAATTATATTTATCAGCATTTAATAAAAAGGAAAACATGCGATCTGAAAATTTACTGTAGAAGTTTTTGTTTCTTTGCGTGTTTAAAGGCAATGGTCTTACTTAAATTTCCGGAAACTATCATTACTTGGAATTTATTTTATAACTTTTAAGGAATATTTACTTCATTGTAAATCTAATGTCAACACATTCGTCCTACATTTTATACACTATGTATCTACGCAATGCGAATACAAATAGTGTTCGAGGTATATGTATTTATTTTATATCAAGTTGAAGTTGTTATAGGTATTGATTAGCTAATTTAATTGCATTCCTTTCTTGTCATTTTATATATTGACCTTGTATTATATAGTAAATATTATTGAAGTTAACTGTAATAGAGGGCCAATATTCTGATAAATAGTAGCTCTTACAACATAGTATTACTTTTTCGTTTCAAAAGAAAATACATAGTTAAAAACAGTAAACGTTATGATGAAATATGACAGGACAGAGTAAAGGATGGGCGGATAAATTAAGTGCCTTCCATGACTTTGATAATATATAATGTAGTCATTCCTTACTTTTTTATTCTTATTACTTCATAGATCCATCTTAAACTGCTAGATATTTCATATTAGTTAAGGTACCCCTTCTGACGTAATGATATGAGTATGAAGTTGATATGACCGCTCCAATCGCAGAATACATATTGTACGGTCAAATATAAACCAACACTTTTTAAAATTATTTCATCATTTGCCGTTATACATGCAGCATTTCAAACTCATTTTCCGTGACGAGAATAAAGTTATCAGCTAATAGGCCATTCACCAAGATGCGTACATTTTCTGATGATATATTTTATCTCTCTCTTTATATATCTGCGAAATCTGTCAATCTTCACATCGGAACTTGCCACAGGCCTATCGTCACATACCTGACCACTCTAATAAAGAAATACTTGATTACTAATGTAACACTTAAATAGAGATTCTACAGCTGATCGAAGATGGAAAACTAGTTTGAAATGTTTTAAATAGTGAGACTTGTTCCGTCAGTATCGTGGAAATAATATAAAGGCAGATTACACACACACACACACAACAAATCTTAACATCAACGGTGATTAAAGACGGTTTTGGATTTGCAACTACAAGAACCATTAGTCGGGTCGATATACAGTTAAGAACATGCTACTAACTGTCTAACTCTACACGTGCGCTCGACTCTCAGTAACCATACAAAACAGTACACATAGCTCGAGAATATTCAAGAAATAATCTTTACCATGATTAATATTATGTCTTCATACATTATAATTTGTGTAAAATAAAGAATACTATTTGTCAAATCGAGTTGTCTCATAAATAGTTTTATATCATGTTAGTATTGAATAAATAATTTGTTTTCTTTTTTCACAATTTTGCATTGATTATTTCAAATTAGAGTGAATAAACATTTAACGGTGTATAAATAACACCATATTTTAATAACATTATTTTTATTGTCTGTAATATAAATATAAATATATATATATATATATATATTTTAAATAAAATATAAATTAACGTTTGAAAATTGAGCCTTGGCACCGCTGCAAAAAGTCAGTGTGTAACCTCCCAAAGTGGTATGCGTTCGTCGTTTTCCAATTTCTAATAACCACATTACCATATCTTGGCCTTTCACGTTCTCTATATTGGATAACTCACGCGATTTTGTATAAAAGCCACGAATATTATATCTTTCAAACTACAGTTTTTATGTTTAAACGGTTTATTGAAAGTTATCACCATGTTTCTTAAAATAATACCTTTTTTTTTTTTTTTTTTTTTGGGTGGGTCGCGGTCGGCGCGCCTCCGCACCACTCCGTCCGGGCAATAATACCTAAATGGTGAACCTAAACGGTTACTATAATTTCTGCACTAATAAAGCCACAGCTCTTTCTCTTCACAGTATTCCAAATGACAGGCGATAAAATTAATAAATTTACATTAGTGTATTCAATATGTCACACGTCTCCCTGATCAGAGAAATAGAAAATTAGACCCTGATAACTGGTGTCGTAAAACTATATGTAAGTCTACACAAGTAGGTAGGCTAATACAGTTAGCTTTAGGCTACCGTCATCGGATTAATTCTGGCATATCATCTATAGCTCCCCACGCGTGATGTATAGTTACATTATTAAACCATAGTACCAAGGGCATGGGGGTTGAGGTTATAGAATGATTGGTGGGATGGAAAAGTGATTTATTATAATAAAAAAGGAAGCTAGTTAGTAAATCTATGTATAAGCAGCAGGTTATGTAGCTATAATATAAAATAAGGAAAGCTGATGCGGTTTAATGTCCTGTTAATTTTCAATTCATTAGTCTTCCTTATTATGTCAGTGGCCACACGTCTGTGTTTCACAACTTAAACAGTTATAATTTATTTATCGTGCTTATATTATTTTACTGTAAAATTATAAATATAATTGTTTTTATTGTGCAGTTTTGTTAGGATGTTGTGAAAGTAAATGTTGGTGATCGTATTTAAAGTGTAGTGTATCAATTTCTAGCACAAAATGTTAATTAATGAATTCACACCTGATCTGCATTCATTTATACTATTTCTAAACTTTCTTTTGATTATTTTAAATGTTATACAATTTTTATTACACAATCATTACTTTAACGAAAATTCACGATAATATAAAATGACAATAAATGCACGTTTAACGACCTTCAATGTTAGTACATGTTCAACTCTGTAAACAAAGAAGCGTTTAGCGTCCGCTGAGGCGCTAACTGAACGTTTGAACAACAAACACACATCGATATTTGGTTCTTACTTTAATTCCAAAAAAGTATGCTACCGGTTATATAATTCACATTAATATTATTTAAATATTATCTTTTACATCAGCGATGTAGTTACATTTTTAACAATAATTGCATTAATAATACGACTACTGGAATACTTATAATTAATTATATTTTATATCCAGTTTCCGCTACAAATGCCTAATATAGTTAACATTGTGACGTTATATTTTAACTGTTTACGTAGAATATAATTATTAATAGACCATAGCTTTGAATTAAATTTATTTATTTGTTATTTTAATATCTGTTCATAATTATATTTTTGTTATTAGTAGAATAAATGAAAAACCTTGTCTAAACACTACCAGTAGCCAGTACCAGTGCCCAGAGCGCTGACAGCACTGCCACGTTAAATGGCAATGCTTAACCTCTGCGCCAAGTGAGGACACCAGCATTCTGGTCATATGTCGTTTCAATGAGGCACTTATTTAAATCTTTAAATATACTGTGTAGCCTAGTAGCTTTTATATTAATTATCATCGTTATTCTTCAATTGTATTTAAATTGTTGCAATTATAAGCTTACTCGAAATTTAATTTAATATCGCAAAATATTGTGGAAATCAAATTTATTATGCTTATATGTACTTGTTCAATTCGTTTTTTTATGAGCAAACGCAATATGCTTTTCAATATAATTTTATATCAATTGATTTATACTACAAAATAAAACCCCATGAGAATTTAGCACGACAATAATAAACATAAATATAAGAATTATGATCTTTTTTTCGAATTTGTGCTTGCGATGGCCTCCCTCGACCATGAAAAAATAAACCAATAATATTTTGTTTATATATTTTTTTTACAACTAAATACAAATTATTATATTTAAATCTCAATAAAATTTAAATTGCTTTGCTCATTGAAAATATACTCGTCCTTTAAAATCATATTTTCTTCAATTTCTTGTGCTAAATTCGTTTGTCAATTGCTTTATTTCAGACTCGAATAATGCTTTAATAATATAGCCACCCTTTTATATCTTAGTCTTATTTTTATCCCATAGTCTTGACCACCCGTTGAACTTGTTTCCAAGTAGACTAGTGACTGCTACTAAGTAATGCGGCTTGTGGTTACAAATTCTTTCTTAGTACTTTTTTAATACTACTTTTAACATTTGATTCAGGTTATAATTATTCTTTATACCTATATTTTTTTTTTCTTTTTTGGAATATACACATTTTATTCAGAATTATCTTCTGCCAAACTGCATAACAGTTTGTCGGCAGTATTATATTCATCGCTATCCTTTTCTAAGTACGATATTAAATTGAATTCAACTCAACAATTTATGCGAAGCAAGGCTAACATGCGTATTTATTAATAAACATTGTTATAAATCAACAAATTTCCTGTTCATAGCTGTCAGTTAAATATAAATAACACCTACATGATGTTTAGACTTAACAATGTAGCTATACAGATATCTACAATTTCTGCACATATTTTTCATGTCGACAGTTAATTGTGCTGTTTCGTGTGATTAAAAATCGTCAATTAAATAAATTATACGTTCAGTTCGTCGTGGTTTGATTACAAAATTCGATTTCTCACTAGTACTCACACTGTTCCAAGTGAAAGTAAACTCACTGGACTTCTGGGTTCGACTTAAACATTTATTATTTTCTCATATAATACTCATCAAGCGTGATAAATATACAATTATATAAAACCGCTAAACTTTTAATAATTGCTAACGGCTTTCCTGGAAGGAAAGGCGACCGTGTGGTGATGAAATAAGAATACAGTTCACAATCCCTTTACCCGCGTATGATGTTTAAGTACACTAATGAATCTAAATAGATGTACGTGTAATAGAGGTATACATATTACACAGAAAACCAATGAGTTTCACCCAAATGATATCATAGGTGTATTTCCTCCAGTTGCGGCAAGTCCCCGTGCCTCTTAGTGGAACGTATATGGGCTGAAGAAAATGAAAGTTTCTTACAAAAAATCAGTGTTTAAATATTTTCAACTTAAAGCTAAAGATCACAATCTCAATAAAAAATAAATAGTGACCGATTCCACTGTCCCACATTCAATTAAATGATCGTTCAGTACGAGTACGTTTAATTTACCGTTGCGAGCTTATTGCCATCGTGCATGACGGCTTTCATGAATCAATTTTATCCGTGCACTGTAAGTGATATAAATCTGAATATAAATTAATAATGAGTTCTTACTGATTACTAGATTGTAGTATTACATCATCATCATCATCATCCTGCTCTTATCCCAATTACTTGGGGTCGACGCAATATGTCATCTGTTTTGACATATTGCAAAAAGTTTCGGCAATGACTTTTATGACCGGCCGCCTGCCTGACGTCAACCCTCCTTGGGAATGTAATCGTTGACCCAAATGGTACCAGATGGGGTTGGTCCGGGTCAATCTAGGGCTCTTAGTCGTCTTTTACGACACCCACGAGCAAAGCAAGGGTTGGTAGTATTCGAAGCCGCTACCACACAGCAGTATTACATAAAAACCATATTACCCGAACAAATGTCATTGTTGTCGCAAAATACCGATTTTAAGTCGATAGTCCCAATTTCCTTGTGAAATTCTAGATTTGATGTTGCTTGATTTCACCATTGAATGTTGAATGAAAATAAAGCGGAACTCGATTAACAAATTTACCCGTCTGTTCAACGCGTTTAAAATCAATCAGCTGTGTATCAAAATTGTATGTTAAATTAGTAGTTTTTTTACTAACAGTTTGTATTTATCGAAGATGAGGATAGATTTTATTGAAAGTATTAATTAATAGACAATATATAATATATTGATATCCTGTAAACTTAGTATCGTAAAGGTGTTCAGACTGACGCTGATCACAACTAACCATCCGTTTTATAAGACCCAATTTTAAGAGCGAAAGATACCTAATAGTTGTATAAAGATAACATATCGCAACAATATTATATTATCTTATATTTTAGTATAATAATCTTTATATCGCGGACAACTTCAGAAACAAGCAAATCCGAAACAAACCCTCATCAAGTATTGTCTTGCGTGGCAATCGAATCGACGACACTCGGTACAGGAGTTCGCTACTAAAACCACTACCTGTCACAATGGTCCTTTTTATTCTTAGATTATACCCTTTTTTGGGGTAGGCTGTAGTCTGTACATACCTCAATGAATCCGTCCGGGGCGGCAGAAGGCCTGCCATTGGATTGACCACTGGTACCATTTCATTGATCTCGGTGGGAAACATACATTTACGCTACGAAGTATACCATCATCATCCTGTTCTTATCTTAATTACTTAGAATCGCCTCAACTCTTCTTTCATAGTTTACTCTAAGATATATATGATGCAACGAAGATTTCCTCTACTAGAAACATTGGAACTGTACGGAATATACATCTTTATGCTATCATAAACTTTACCGCAAATGCTCGCATCATGTAAACGCGTTAACCACTAATGACTGTAAGCAAAAGTATAAATGACAAAAGCATGTCTACTACTAAGTTTTCAATTGACCGTAGAAAGTAGTTTTGTGAAAACATTTAGTCTGTATCACAATGTCATCCGGATACAAATGATACGAGCAAGTTACTGTTCTTTGTCTATAAAATTTGCTCGGATAAATCAGTGTTTCCTTTCTGACGTATACCTAATTTTGTTATATTTTGGAAACAAGAACGCGGACAAGTTTGCCTAGCAATACTAGTTATGACTGTGTCGAACAACTTTCTTAAAGTCAGGTTTAGGATAATTATTAGTGTGGTAAGCTCGTATGAGCCTGTATGAACCTATTGATTACGCTCTCAAGTCGAGTACAGGAGAAACATGCAAAACCCGTTTCGTAAATAGTATCATTACTCACCTTATTACGTACTTACCATTCTTTACTTCCAGTTTATACTACTTTAAGCATCTTAATGAGGAAAACTTTAACTACTTTAACGTAAAAGCATTTATAATAAACTACATTTGGTAATTGCTGTTATGGTGGATTAAACTTACCATATACCACTCATTTTCGTTTCTGTCAGTGATATTAAAAAGCGACTAAGGGACTTCCGCACTTTTACGAGGTGCCGGAGATATCATCTGATGACGTTCTATCCCAGACAACCGAACGCTTAGCCGTCTGGCCACGTCCTGTCATCGACATTACATCAACCGGTCGGAGGGCCGGATTAACCCTGTCAGGGCCCCTAGGCAATGCAATTCTCGTGTTCATGGCCCACGGTCCATAGATATCACTTGTGAGTTGTTTTCTCTTTTGCCACCAATAGCAATATAAAGTAATAATATTGAGGGAGTACACAAATTTTCAAACATAAATCGTGCGATGAAAAGTTTTTTTCTTGGCCCCTAGTCGGTGCGGGACTCCTAGGCAGTTGCCTAGTCCGCCTTATGGATAATCTGGCCCTGTGTATAAGTTATTACAACTTAGATGATGATATTTAGCAATATCGCAATGATTTGTGTGATACTTTCACTACATACGCGACACATTCTTATAATATACTAGCAACCCGCCTTCGCTTCGCTTCGGTTATAGTCGTTTTACCCGCGTAGTTCCCGTTTCCGTGGGAATACCGGGATAAAATATAGCCTAGTTTACGCCCTGATATTATAGCTTTCCATTAGTGAAAGAATTTTTGAAATCGGTCCAGCCGTTTTGAAGATTACCCGGAACAAACAGACAGACAGACAAAAATTTTTTAATCGCTACTTTAAGCATAAGTGTCGTGCAAATAACCGTGTGAGCATGAATAAAGCCTATTATTTTGACATTACAAACAGACACTCCAATTTTAATTATTGGTATAGATGTAAATAATCAGTAAAATTGAAAATTTTTAATATCCCCCGAAACAAACTAAAAGTATAAAAAGAAGTATTAGTACGTTCTTTTCAACAGGAATTATCAATTGTCATTTAACAATTATAGGTAGGTACTGGTACGCGTGAAGCACTTAATCGTAAAATCATACGTCATTACATAATTTTGGAGATGATACTCGTACACTACTGGATCGATATTAACCAAACATAGCTAAGAACCACCGCCAGGAAACTGGCTTTCAAATGAAAAAAACCGCATCGAAATCGGTCAATCTGTTTGAGAGCTACGATGCCATAGACAGACACACACACAGAGACAGACAGACATCGACGTCAAACTTATAACTCTTCTATTTTTGAGTCGGGGGTTAAATAGCAATATTGCATAAATAAAAATTAGTTAAATAACTTCCATAATATATTAACCGACGTATAATTTAACAAAAAAATATCTACATAGGTACTTCTATATTGTAATTGCAAATCTTGTCTGTGCCAACCTATCTTATAAACAGGTATAAGTGTATGTACATATGTAACTTAACTTTTACCATTACTGGAAACATTTTCCAGCTGACAGTTTATCGCAAAAGTAAATATTTGATTAGTAGGAATTATCATTATCGCAATGAAGTTCCATAACATATTCTCCTTATTTAAATTTAATTATGTTTGCATTACTTGCAATTGCTATCATTTCTTTAATTTCATCTGTTCGTCTGTGGTTCACATCACTTTATCTGTAGTGTGGCTGAGTAGATCAGTCGATTTGGAAGATCGGGTGTGATCCACCATTATATCTCCAGACATATCTGAGCAATTGTTCCGATGTTTTGGGAGATGGTTCTTAGCCACTTCAGTTCCTGCTGTGTCTAACGGAAGTGGATCATATTTCACTAAATTCCCTGCATACTACGTACAAAATGTTCTCCGTTAAAAATATAACAAAATCTATCTTGCAATTGGCCATAGATCAACCGGAAGTGGGTCAAATTTTGGAAAGATGCTTATACAACACATATGTGCGAAGTGTACTCGTATCTAAGATATGTTAGTGATGCGACTGCTTTGGCAAACAGTGCAGAAGTATGAGCATCTGGAAGACGTTCTCCAAACCGAGATTTTTTATATATTATATTTATATTACTATAAAGACTATCTTTAAAAATCTGCACTCATGTTATAAAAAGGCAATCAAAATACAAAACTTAAAATTTATTACCAGTTACAAATCGTTTATTTCATACAAATTCAGTACAGTTATTATTTAAAACTCTTACTTTATAAATTCCTGACATAAATCTTCCGTCAGTAATTACCGTTTAGGTCACAGTTCAAACTATTTACTCGTCGCGTGCGTATCATGTTTTTAATATTCATACAAGTGATGTAACTGAACTTCCGCGGTATATGTCCTATGTTTTATGTATTGAGATGTTCCAATGATAAAGTATACCAACTTAAAACTATTTGGAAATCATATAGTTTCTAAGATCATTGTGTAATGACCATAACTTTATTTTATAACATTTATGAATAATGAGACGTCCAATATATTAGTATTTATTAATGTATTTACATATGTAAGTAAACAGTTCATTAATTTTATATATAAAAAAGAATTTTTGTGTTTGTTTGCATTTGTATGATTATATAGAAGCTTTGCTCGCTTGAAGTTCGTAATTTGCAAAAAGTTTTTGTGAAAATATTCATCTTAACCCTAGTGTCATATTGATTACTAGGAATCGACGCAATATGTACTCTTTTTTTGATCGTACATATTCCAAAAATGGCAATACTTTTATGAATGACCTGAGCCCTCTTTGAGAATGTAATTGTTGATCAGATAGTTGTTGGCTCAGATCCATGTAAAGCTCTTAGTCAGATTTTATGACACCTACGAGCAATGCAAGGTTTTGTAGTTCCACACAGCAAAAACTTAAACAATTTACTATATAAAAGTGAAATATACAATAACTACTTGCTTCTTTTTTATACTACAAAATAAAGAAACGCGATCTACTAAATTTGTTTAAGCGGCCTTCATGGTTTTTATAAAATACTAGCTTCTGCCCGCGACTTCGTCCGCGGAAAATTTCTTGTTTTAACATAAGATTACACTCGATTGATATTACTGTATTTAATTTTATTAGTAAAATATTTTTTGGAATCAGATCAGTAACTTAAAAGATTACCGAAGTTCTATTTTCTGCTCAAGGTAACTTAACCCTTAGTTGCCTTTTACTTATTTTATTTATTTGTTTAAGTTAGGTATCTATTTAATTTAAAGCTTCTCTATATACAATGTTTGAGGTTGTTTTATTTTCCGGTAACAGAATAATCTGCCTTTCGGATGATCCCACTCTTGATAGACCAACATATAATTGCCCATGGGAAAAACATTCTTTTCGTAGGTCAATGCCAACCAAAGAGAATGTTTGTCCCTGGGACTTATTAATAGTCAGGGCAAATGATTGCGCACGTTCAGCGCTAGTTTCTCGAGCACGGGCCCGCGTCGTCCTCACATTTTGGCTTGCGAGGCGCTGTGAGCGCTCGGAGCTAGATTCTCTAGCGCGTGCTTGCGAAATATATTCTCTATTTCTCGAGAGGCGTTGCTCATTTTCAGGGGCAGATTCTTCCGTACGGCGTACTCGAGCGGCTCTTGTCTGTGATGTCTGCCGAGACAGTTGAGATTTCCTTTTAGGCATGCTCTCAACAAACCACGCACAGACTTGAAAACAATTATGAACAAAGGGAGAGCGACTCGAACACCGTCCGCCTTTACAAAACAAAACAATCGTAATATCGAATAACTCGTGTCGATTATTACGATAGAACGAAGTACGAAACTACGAACATACAAAACAAACGTACAACGAAATTACGATATTTTCGATTATGAGGTATCTATCAACAACAACAACCATGCGAACGAAACAACCGAAACCAATAACCAACTGACATGTAATTTTTAGAACTCCAACTAACGACAACGTGGGCATAATAATTCGAGAGGGTCATCAATCCACGGAAAGTCTTAACACCGCGATTCAGAAAAATGACGTCATTGCAGAACGCCATCTATGGGCAAATAGGTAAAACGTCTGCACAATGAAAGTTATGCTAGGGTCATTTTGCGTTTTAGTAATTTTATATTATCTCCGAAACTGTATGACCAATTGATATACTGTAAATGGCAAATCTTATCTGTATGATGTTCTTGTGATACTGAAATAATTTATTGTCATAAGAATTAATATTTTGTTGCTCAAATAATCAACCAAACGTAACAATGCCGAAAAAAAAATTTTTTAATGCAATAATAGAAGTATAAAAGATAAAATATAAAAGATAGAGATATGGTATCGCTGACTTTTTTGTAGAAATAATTAAGATGAACCAGGTAGCCATACATTCTTTTTAATTTTAAGCAACTGTTTAGGCAGCGCACGCAAATAATTCTGTTTTACGAGGTATTTTTTTCCGACTTGCCAGACAAAAGTTGTGATAGCTCGGTTAATATACATGTTATAGAAACAATTTATAGCCTATAGCACTCAGGAATAATGTAGCTTTCTGCCAGTTAAAATAAAATTAGAATTAGATTATGAGTTCCAGAGATTACCCCCTGCATACAAACTTACAAATTTTACCTCTTTATAATATTAGTATAGATTTTTCTGGTTTTAAAACTTTAAAAGTATTCGACGCGTCGTCGGCGTAGTAGAGAGTGTTTTGAGAATTCGGTCGTTAACTTTTCATTTTATTAAAATCTGAAGGTCGTTTGTATGTCGGCGTGCATGTTAAAGTTTCTACTACGTTTGTCCTACTTCCTTCTCGTTTCTGCGAGACCGGTTGTTCTTATTGCCCGTGATCGAAACTAACAAAAACATTAGTCGCGAATCGTTATGAACGAGGCGTCGACTATGCCACGATCATCATCCGGGTCAATCGAATACGTTAGTTTCAATTCTCTGCCCTCATCATTATGTCTTTCACAACTTCACAATACTTTCTGTGTTTACATGCCACTTGTTCATTACTTACAGAGAAATCAATTTTGTAGTTAATTAATATCTCGCTACTATTTAATGTGGACACATACACACACACACACAAGGACATATCAAATTTAAATGTAGACGCGAATTAATCTAATTCTAAAGTACTTAACAAAATTTGTATACATATTCATTATAAAAATATTAATGTTTGCCTATCTTAAATTACGTTTAAGACATATTTTTAAAAGCACATTTCACTTTCACATACCATCAACTTTCAAAATAAAAACTACAAGAATAGATAAAAGTTATTAACATGTCATTTGTGAATTTAATATAAAACAAATTAATTTATAAGTTACGTTTAGCTTCAAAATTATCATTAAACATTGCCGGAAAATACACTTCGACCCCATTATGTTCGACATAGTTTGCGTATCAACATTATTATATCATCACTGTTTACCGTTTTAAACTGTTGTCATTTGTTTATAATTATGTGTGTGGATTCATTATAGAGACAGAATGTATGCGACAATTATAGTCCAAACGCGATAATAGACTTAAACTGTTATATGAGGAACTACCTGTAAAATATGACCTCATCAATACCTCCCGAACTTGTGAGTGAAGTGTTAAATAGCGATATATCATCGACGGAAAAAATGGGAATTTTCAAGTCACTGTCGAGAACACCATCACCGCCTCCAGTGGTAGAGGTTGAAATCAGATCCATACACCACAATAATCCGCCCAGGAAGAGTATTCACGTCGGGTGGGCACAGGTTATAGAAGAGATGTCATGGAAATTTAGTAGTAATCATATTGTAAGTGCATGTCATTTCTATTATAGTATATAGTTGTTATAGCTTAATAGTAATATCGAAAGCAGCCAATACTAGTTCAAGGTTTTAAACTATGCACTAAAATTTTGAAGCTACATATGTGTTATTTAAATATTGTCATTGGCTTGCTTTACGTGCTTGATGCGTGTACAGCCGTTCCTTTGACAAACCTTCATTATGAATGAAAGATGATTATGACTAGGCATCTGTACTTAGGTACACTTATGCTAGTATAGTATCTAGTAAAGTATGTTGCACTTGCGCAGTTGACTGATCTCTATTGATACTGGACGCCATGGCGGATATGTAATTTTTGAGTTCTCATTTATAAAGATATATTAAGTCGAATTAGTAAAATCTCGATGGGCTTTCACGATAATTTACAAACAAAATATCGATTACATCCTATCTAACCATCGCTACGCCTGGCAGGTAGACTAGCGATGGCAGTTGATATTACAAGTGTTTGAGGAACGAGCTGATGCCCATTTACTTCAGTCAGATTTTACAGCCCCATATACAAATGACATATTCTTTTCTTAACACATCACCACATTAAATAAATAATTTCTTTACAATCATAAAGTTCTCATTTGGATTTAATTATTGTGTACAACAAATTTACCAAATTTTAGGTATTTTTATCAAATAGTTCAACAATTCAATTACACTGTTTGAGAAGTTATTTAAATCTTCGGCTTACTAATAGGTAGGTATTTAATGCAATGCCTGTACCATAATTATGTTGTCTGAAATGACATAGGTAATACATAATTATGATATGGGAAGTAATCCATATAAGTTTCATAACCTAGAACTATGCAGAACTCCTTAGGCATTATATATGGTGTTTTTAACTAGTGATCCGATATATTTCATCTTCATCGTCGTCATCATCATGGCTCATATACCTCTCACTGCTGGACTCGAGGCAAATTGACCTAATATACCATCCTGGTCAGATTGGTATACGAGTTTATATCGAGTCTTGTGTAGCTGTTATCTGCACAAAATATCCTTTAATCGTCTTTTACGACATCTACGGGCAAGGAAGGGAGTGGAGAAATGTATACTTACTCCGTCATCACACGGATATATTCACCAGTAATATATTTATATTTTAACCATTTTTGTCTGGTTGATTTGTAGTTCTATTATTACCCGCTTTATCTACATACATATTACGGTATATACCTAACAAATAATTTCAAAATACTCTAAATACGTAATTCAAGCATATAGCCCATGCTTACTTCAATATATATATATTTTTTTCTTATTTAGACACATCTACGCATTTAACAATTCCTACATACTGCGCCAATTTACTCGACCTCAATTTTGAGTTATGGTTCTAGTACTAATAAATTGTCTTAATAATAATAATAAATAATAATTTGTCTTAATTGATTAAATAATTCATCAATATTTATAATAATTTGCTTTTGAGATTGGGGGATTTTTACCTTTGAATTCTAGATGTGAAGGTAATATAGGTAAGGATTTGCCGCCAAGACATTTGGAAACTCTGTGATATATGGCAAGACGTTCTTCAAATATTTCGATAATTTAAAAAGGGCTCAAATGTGCATTACACGTTAGTCTAACAGTTTACGGCTACATAAAGATGTGTAGTCCGCCACCTCTCTTGTCCGTGGGTATCGTAAAAGGGATCTTGTGAATATAACAACTATGGAAAAGCTATGGCAAAAGTGAAATAAAACCCTATACTAATCCGCCTGACCAGCGCGGTATTATAGTAAATGAGTTGCCCTCCTAATGTGGAGGAGGCTCAAGCCCAGTAGTGAGACGTATATAAGCTGTAATGATGGTGATATGATGAAAGATATGAAGAGTATATGTATATGAAAAAAAAATCATTTGTCATTGGGTGCATCGTGATCGATTGAATTTATGGCTTTACGAGGGCTACCGCAATGCGCGGTCGGCCTTCAGGCTGGCGTAGCATCGAGCGGCACCTCGTCAGCACGGGGCCCGATCTATCGGACGTCCAGTTTGGGTTTAGGTTAGGTTAGGTTAGGTTAGGGTCGTTCGACGATCGAGGCTCTGTTGCGCCTGAGGGCCGTGGCGACTGATGCCGTCACCGGCGGGGGAGTGCTGTTGGTGGTGTCCCTAGATATCGCCAACGCATTCAATAGTCTGCCATTCAGCTGCATCAGGGAAGCGCTCCGATACCACGGAGTGCCAGCTTACCTAAGACGACTAGTGGCAGACTATTTGGAGAGGCGCAGCGTCCTCTACGCCAACCGAGTAGGGGACGTTGTGCGAACGCCCATGACGTGCGGTGTCCCACAGGGGTCGGTCCTCGGACCCACCCTGTGGAACATCAGCTACGACTGGGCGTTGCGAGGGAGCCTCCCGCCCGGGCTGGGCGTGATTTGTTACGCCGACGACACGCTCGTCACAGCCCGCGATGGGACGCTAGAAGAGGCGGCAAGCCTGGCGACTCTAGGCACCGAAGGGATCGTCAGGCGGATCGAGGCGTTGGGGTTGAGGATGGCCCTAGACAAGACGGAGGCCCTCTTGTTCCATGGGCCCCGCATGGGCCCTCCCATCGGCGTCTCGATCACCGGCCATTCGGTTGAGATCAGCATCCGGGCCCATATGAAGTATTTGGGCCTGATGCTCGACGGGCACGGGATGGCGGTTTCGGGAGCATTTCCGCAGGCTCGTTCCGCGGCTCGTCGGCGTGGCGTCCGCCCTATCATGGCTTATGCCGAATGTGGGCGGACCGAGCGCTGCATGTCGACGGCTGTACGCGGGGTCATCGGGTCGATGGCCCTGTACGGCGCACCGGTGTGGGCGAGGTTCCCGACCGCCCGACTAAGGGCTACTCTGTGGCGACCACAGAGAACCAGTGCGATCAGGGCCATTCGCGGGTACCGCACAGTGGTGACGCAAGCGGCGTGCCTGTTGGCCGGGACTCCCCCGTGGGACCTGGAGGCGGAGATGCTCGCCGATTTGTATCGGCGGGTGTCGGGGGTGCGAGCAGAGGGTGGTGTGGTCTCTTTGAGAGAGCTCACCGCCTGGCGCGTCGACGCCTGCCGAGACGTCATTACCCGTTGGGCAGTCCGGCTGGAGAGGCCTCGATACGGTGTCTGGACCGTGGAGGCCTTCCGGCCGGTGCTGATGCTGTGGCTAAAACGGCGGCACGGAGTGCTTTCTTTTCGACTGGTGCAGGTCTTGACGGGGCATGGATGCTTCGGCAAGTACCTGTACACGGTCGCTAGGAGGGAGAGCACACCACTGCGATTGCGATGAGGACACAGCGCAGCATACGCTCGAGGTTTGTGCCGCCTGGGCAGCGCAGCGTCGTGAACTCGTCGCAATCATCGGTGCCGATCTGACGCTGCCGACCATTGCTAGGGCGATGCTGGACAGCGTCAGGAACTGGGACGCGGTCGCAGCCTTCTGCGAGGCAGTGCTCTTACAGAAGGAGGCGGCGAGTCGCACGCGCGAGGAGCTCAGCCTCGAAGAAGCGACCCGCCGCCGGCGACTGGGGCGGCGCAGGCACGACTACCTGCGCGCCATGCCGCCCTAGCCGAGGCCGCGGGTGACGTGACCAGGGAGTTAGTCCGTCACCTGCCGAGAGACCGACCGTGCGAGGAAAGACCGACGTCCTCCCCGAGGGGGGGACGTCGTTCAATGAGAGGGTACCCCAAATAGGAGGTATTCCGTCAGGCCGACCAATGACGACAAGTAACCCTGCTCCGGTGGTCGGCTCAACGACGAAGGCGACGTGGTGTTCGGGTGGGTTGCGGATGTGCGTGCTTACGCCCCTCTGTCGCCCCGGACGGAGTGGTGCGAGGAGCGCGTCAACCGCAACCCACCCCAAAAAAAAGAAAAAAAAAATCGATTGAATTTATTGTGAATAAATGGAATAAATAATACATGTAAATACGATTTGTCTTTTGTCAAGTAATTAATCATCTATCAAATAGTGAATCACTAATTATTATGTAGGTATCAGTTATTTGTCTATGTCGAGTTATGTATACATATGACGTGACCATACATTTCAGGCTGTGTGTACCGTTGTGTAATAAATATTAATTTATCGGAAAATTTGTTGTTTTCAATTAACTCTTTTTAGGTGTGTTAATGTTAATTTATCGGAAAATTTGGAGTTTTCAATTAACTCCCTTTTAGGGTTCCGTATCCAAAGGGTAAAAACAGGACCCTATTACTAAGACTTCGCTGTCTGTCTGTCACCAGGCTGTATCTCAAGAACCGCGGTAGCTGGATAGTTGAAATTTTTACAAATTATGTATTTCTATTGCCGCTATAACAACAAATACTAAAAACAAAATAAAATAAATATTAAGCTCCCATACAAGAAACGCGAGTTTTTGCTCGTTATAGATAATGTCACGCAACCCTTAGTGCGCGACTCCGACTCGCACTTAGCCGGTTTTTTCTATTATACAAAATAATTCAGTGATAAAAATTCAAATCATTTAAAAAGAGATACATACTTTTAATATACTATTTTCATCAATCTTTTCTTATCGTTACGACGTTATCACTTAAAATTATCGTCCGTAAACTGACTTTACAGACAGACTAGTCGACGCAAGATTATTACTCATACTAGAGAGCAGAGATTTAGTTATGCGTTAGCTACGATCAGCCGTTATGCCAGCAATCTGGGGACTTGAAAATGCTTATCCAAAATTCAAAATTTATCTAAAGCATCTACTTTGATCGTCACATGAAGTGAACTTCAATAAGTCATGTAGATGATATCATCTACATGACTTATATCGGTTATGTAGATGATATGGCGCTGCTAAGGGCCCCGATATATGCTATGGGGAAGCTATCAGCTCGCTGTGAACAATATGCTAAACTAAATTATATGGACCGATGTATAAGTTACTCGTGTGGTGACGGAATAAGAATACAATTAATCACTACATATCTCCTCTCTCTGGATGTCGTAAAAGACGACTAAGGCATATAATACGCATATCTATACAAGAAGGAAAACTTGAAATAAAACCCTATACGAACCTATCTGACCAGCATAGTATACCTACTAAGTCAATTTCGCTCCAATTGTGAAGGAGGCTCGAACCCAATAGTGGGACGTATATGATCTGAAATTAATGAAATAATGATTTATAAGTGTGTGAAATTGTAAATATTTTTTTTTACGATTTTACAACGTGTAATACTCGTGTAAACATCAGAAATCAACTATGTACAAAGAGACCTCTTGGCTGAGAAAACTTTAGCTTTTTTATGGGGGTCGGTTACGATCGGTGCGCTCCTCGCTCCACTCCGTCCGGGGCGACAGAGGGGCATAAGCACGCACACCCGTAACCCACCCGCGACACGTCGCCATCGTCGTTTGGCCGACCACCGGAGCAAGATGACTTGAAGTCAGTGTGAGAAAACTTTAGCTGACTGTAAATATCCCGATTTTATGTCATTTTGATACCCTAACGGATGAGGATGAACCTTGCGGGCTGTGCTGTACTAGTGACTCACACATAATAAATATTTACTATTTACTCATCAAGCAAGAGATTAGAACTTGCATCTATATTACTATACATATAAAAGTAGATAACTAATTTTTACTAATGTAAATAGTTATAATTTACTAATAAATAAGAAGAATAACAGTTTTCAATTGTATTTCTTTTATTAAACAAAATTATAATAAAGGTCATCATTACAATTAGGGGTTGCCGGGTGGCCAAATCTAATAGCCGGCTAAACCAACCGGTCTGGCCTGAGATTTGGTTAAAAAGACTGGATAGCCTACATTATTGCGGATTTTACATCTCAGTATTAATAAGTATGACAAAAATGTTGTATGTTAAATCAACTTTTTTGATTATTATCATAATTCTTGTTAGATTCTTATGAAATACAATGAACAATGTAAAATATCTGACAAAGACTAGACTAGCCTAATACCGTTTATTTTGGCCGGACACGCAATCTAAAAGCCTAACCATGTCCCGCTTTATTTGGACGTCTAGCAACGCTAATTACAATTATGTTTTAATTGAAAACGGAATATGTATAATAATGTAATAGGATGCAACACTACATTTTAGATGCCTTCAAAACGCATGTTATATTTTAATCTATGCTTACTAGTCATTGACTTTTATTGTTTGGCATACTTGGTCATAATATACATAGTTTATGGAATATTCATTAATTCCCACAAAATAAAATAAGTTTCGTATAACAGTGATTACAGTAACGGTCGTAACGGCAGCTCGTTCCAGTTACATTACGCAGTTGCGCAACTGTTATTCCTGGTGTTATTAAAAAATATTAATTCACATCAAATCTCATATATGATCTGTGCTTTTCAACTGTTTTAAATATGGAAAGATATATCCAATGACATGATCTGTCAATTTCAATTACCAATACTATTTGAATGAAATTAGGAATCTTAGTGTTCTTCATTCGTTCCAGAGGACGCGCTTGAAAAATTTCCATTGCTATTGATTATGCATCGATTCCATTAACATATAACTAGATATATTAAATACACTAACACAAATCGTATATAAATTTTATTCATCTATTCTTTATTACGTAAGAAATTAATCACCTGTCTAAATGAATATGCCTCTTAGTGAATGTAAGCAAGAAATTGCTTATGCAAAGTGGGCCAATTTTATTGAATTACTGTAAATAAACTATCATGTTGTGAGAGTTTAAGAATATAAAGTGTCACCACCCCTTACTTGCCCGTAGGAGTGGTACAAACCAGTTAAAGTATCACCGCAAGAATGTGCAGTAGCACTCTTCTGGGAAACCTATTATTAGTTATTATATGATGCGAACGTCAACTCGACTTCCACGCGCGGTGGTTATGACATTACACTGTTTTTAAAAAGGTAATAATTATGCTCAATAATAGTCGTCGATAGGCAAATAAATAAATAAATTTAAGCCTATATACGTTCCACATTTAAAAATGCCCGCCTTATATCTGTACACCGTCTTCTGCAATGGGAAAACCTTAGAATAATAACGTATAGAAGGATAGTGTCAATACTTCGAAGGTTCGAAATTTGAATCTAAAAACACTAATGGCACGCAGACAATTACACACGTACACACGCACACCACTATACAAATTATGAAATCAAATTTTGTTTTTATTAACATAAATCGTCGAAATACTTTTAAAACTAATGTTAAAAACCTTTTTAAGTTTTTTTAAATGTGTTATGACACCATTTGAATGCACAAACCGTCATAATTACCTATTTATTTTTTAAGAATTGCGTACGTACGTGCAGTACAATGACTTGTACATTATGGAACGGTTCCGGCGTAAGCTCCATTAGGCTCCAATTGAAATGCTTCACTTTTCGTGCGCGAACTTACCTTCTATATGTTATTATTATAAGGGGAAAACAATTAGAATAATTCGTCTAGTTTGTCATTTGTTTCAATTCCTTGTTCATCTCTTAGTGTAGTAGTACGTGCCTTAGTCATCTCTTAGTGCACCAATAATTGGGAGGGTACCCCGCGTGTGGGGGTATTCCGTCGGGCCGACCACTGGCGTCAAGTAAACCTGCTCCGGTGGTCGGCCCAATGACGAAGGCGAGGTGGTTTTCGGGTGGGTTGCGGGAGTTGCGTGCTTAAGCCCCTCTGTCGCCCCGGACGGAGTGGTGCGGAGGCGCGCCGACCGCAGCACACCCACAAAAAAAAAATTGCACCAATAATTAAAAATGGCCGACAGCATATTGTATTATTAGCCTATCGTATTCAACCATTTAATTAAATATGTAAATAATTTATTATTACTCGTATTGTTCTGTGATATCAACTTTTTTTCAAATGATATTTATATTCCATTTGTATTTGCAATGTTGCTTGAAGTTAAAACGCCGTTATTATCTAAATAAAAGCAATTCTTTCTTTTTATTTTGGTAATCATCAGAAATCTATCAATTATTTATTACTTTTGTTTTTGCAAAAAGTCAACACCTGTACTAAGGAAATAATCCTTGTATTGCGGGGGGCTTTACAAACATATAATTAACGGACACAAATCACATCCAGGCTCAGAATAACAATGTGTGGATCGCACACAGTGTTTCCCGCGTGGGATTCGAGCCCACGACACTGGCGCTGTAGGTCGCTAGCTTAACCACTACGTCATCTGTGCTATCTTTGTAAAAATGTAAGGTATTTTGGATGAATTTAATATACTAATATTTGTATTATTATAATACATTGTAGTGCTCTAGTATTTTGATTTGGACATTGTTTTTGTTTTCATTGTAATTAATGATATTTATATATGGGTGACAATGAATAATCAGGTTGATATCTCGTATGGTGACGTAGTACAAATACAATGGTTAGCTCTTCATTTCTTGTGGGTAATTGTATAAGACTACTATGAAATACAAGCAGATAACGTCATTTATAGAGATGCCAAACTCGAGATAAATCTCTTCCAATCTGTCTGACCGGTATAGTAGATGGTAGGTAGGATAAATCAATTTCTCTGCCATCATATAGGGGACTAAAGTTCAACAGTGGGCGTTTTGAATAGTCGGTCACTCACAGATGGGCGACGTCCCGGAACGACAGTCGGGGAGGAACGGTACCCCGAAAGGCTATCCCGCCGGGCTAGCCACGGACTACAAGGGATTCAGTACCAGTGGTTGGTCCAATTGCGAAGAGGAGAGAATAAAGGGGTTACGGTGGTTATGGGGCCGCGCATCACCCTTGCACCACCCTGAACGGAGTGGACGGCGTGTGTGCTGGCCATAGACCGCCCATACAAAATCTATATCTTCTATACCAATAAATAAAATTGGAATGTCTGTTTGTAATGTCAATATTTTTTTCATACTCACACGGTTATTTGCACGACCCCTATGCCTAAAATACAGATTAAAAATTTTTGTCTGTCTGTCTGTCTGTTTGTTGCTGCTGTGTGGTAGCGGCTTCGAATACTACCAACCCTTGCTTTGCTCGTAGGTGACGTAAAAGACGACTAAGAGTCCCTAGATTGACCCGGACCAACTCCATCTGGTATCATTTGGGTCAACGATTACATTCCCAAGGAGGGTTGACGTCAGACAGGCGGCCGGTCATAAAAGTCATTGCCGAAACTTTTTGCAATATGTCAAAACAGATGACATATTGCGTCGACCCCAAGTAATTTTGGGATAAGAGCATGATGATGATATCTGTCTGTTTGTTCCGGGTAATCTTCAAAACGGCTGGACTGATTTCAAAAATTCTTTCACTAATGGAAAGCTATAATCTCAGGGCGTAAACTAGGCTATATTTTATCCCGGTATTCCCACGGGAACGGGAACTACGCGGGTAAAACGACTATAACCGAAGCGAAGCAAGGGCGGGTTGCTAGTATAAAATAAAAACAGTGAAAAGTATATGATCTGAGATCATGAGTCATAACAACCTACAATCTCTATCATCCAGCCAGTTGATACGCGATATAATATGATCGGTCGATCATTCCTATCACCACTCATTAATTGAGTGTACTGGATCTTCTCTATGTCTCTATACTGGATCTCTCTAGTTATTTGCTAAGTGCATAAGTTTAGGTCACCACCGCTGGCTCAATGTAGTACCAACTACTGCAGTGTATTTTGCTCTTCTTTCACTGATTCTTAAAGATATACAATAAGATAAGGGCAAAATAATAATTATCACTTGACTATGTAATTTGTAGGCTCGCCTCTTATCAATACACAGGAATATCTAGCAAGTAGGTATGTCATAAATTGTATGTATGCATTGCAATGAATCACACCGGAGAAGTGTACGAGGCGGCGACTGAACATATAATATGGTCAATCAGTTCAAGTGCATTTACTGTCGGAGGTCGTATATGAGTCAATAAAGCCAACACATATTTCCATCCGTACTCTGTGTACTAATGAAAATGATATATTATTGGTAAAAATAAGGTTTTACGTGTGATGATGAGTTAATAACAATATATATTCATATTACTATCCTCTACGTGCCTATGGGAGTCGTAAAAACCAACTAAGTGATTATCAGAAAATGGGCAACGGACTTTCCTGGGCAATTTATACCGTTAACTGCGTTGCTCAATGTGCATGCCAAGCGTCACGATTATGGGGTTATACCTGTTTCATCAACATCATCATCACAGATCATATCCGTCCCAATGCTGGGCTTGATTCTCCTCCATAACAGGAGGGAAATTAATCTACTGTAACACTGTACCATGTACGGTTCTCCATGATATGGGAATAACATGAAGAACCGTAAAACTGTTCTGATTAATAATAATAATAATAATATCTTTATTTCGGACACATAATCCATAGAATCAAAAAAGTAAAAGGGTTTTGTATTAATTTTAACCCCTTCTATAATGAGATCTGATAATGATCTTTTTGTTTGCAACGTGTTCAATGTTTCATGATTAACTTCACAATATTTTTGGTGCGACTTGTATACAGATGAGCAACAAACTGACTGAAGAGATATAAAAAACGGGCCTTAAAACTAATACATGCACGTGTTTTTTTTTTTAGAATTACATAAGTAAGACCCTTAACTCGATATCTTATGTTTACTTTATTCTAAGTCTATTCAATTTTTTTACGATATAGCTGTGCTGGTCGTTCTACAGATATAAATCTCCGAAAATATTATTCAAATATGGTCGCTTAATGCAATATGTCGAAAAATTCAATATTTTTGAAAAGGTGGTTATATAGTTTTGCTGGGACCTTTGATTTTGGTCATTATAACCGGTATGTTGTTCTAAACAATGTCGTCATAAACATATGTTACTTCCTGTATACGTATTTTTGCACTAACTTCTCCCCATTTTGTGGTTCGACAAATTGCGCTGAAAGAATTAAGAAAATATTTTATTTATCGTCGCTACTTTCGTCGCATCTCTGCTTAAGCTCGAATAACCAACTAATCTCTTCATCGTTAAAAGATCTGCACTCAAAATGATCAGTGGTTTTCCTACTGTCCTATTTCTCCTCTTCTTTTTTATACCGAAGAGCGGATAAAGTGAAAACTTGTCCTTTCACTTACTGTCTTTTTGCTAATACATACAATTAACGTGCAGTAATTTACAACGGTTTTCCATAAACGCTTTCACATATCATGAATAGCAAGCCGACCGGAAACGACATAAAAGCCATGTAAGCCCTTAGTCGCTACACCACCTTCATTCGAAGCGCTTTGAAAGTTATAAAATCCTTAGTTAAAATAGGAAAGAAAGAGTTTTTTTTTAGTTTATCAAATTGTAGTTATTGAGTAGAAAAATATGTTAACAATAAGCAACAGTAAAACCACATTATTCGGATGAAAAATATATGCATTTAGTTTACTAAATCAGCAAACCGTAAATAATGAATTAAAACACCTTGACTTTTTACGCTAAAGCATAATCAACCGACTGACATTTAAAAAACAGCTTTGCCTCATAACGGTTTGGACTCTATAGTGATGAAAACATTTGATTTTAACTGTGCAGACTCACAATAAAATTATCACACAACAAAATGTCTGTAGTCGTAAAAATGTTTTATTAATTCAACTTTCGAACACTACTAGTTTTATTTATTTTTAGTTGGACTACCATCAATAAAGGACATCAGTAATGCTTTACTCAATACATATTATTAGGTCCTTACATATAAAATGGCGTTTTGTACGGGAGAAATATAAAGTCAATAATTTTTTTGTAAAATAAATTTAATTAATCAAAGTACGCACCGTTGTTATGCAATTTTGCCATCTCATAGGTAGTTCATTGATGCTTTTACTAAAAAAACAATGGGGGGGCGAGAATCAATAAACTCTTTGAAGGCGGTTTGGACTGCCGCATAGGAGTTGAATTTTTTCCTTGTAAGAAATTGTCCAAATTCCGGGAAAAAAAGTAATCTGTTAGAGCAAGGTCCGGGGAGTACGGTGGATGTCGCAGACATTCCAATTGTAGCTCATCTAACTTGGTGGTTGTTTGTTGTGCAGTGTGTGATCTTGCGTTGTCATGAAGCAGCAGTGGCCTAGAGCGATTGATCAATCTCGGTTGTTTAGGAGTTAGTTCTTCCTTCATGGTTTGCAGTTGCTGACAATAGATATCTGCCGTAATCGTTTGGCCAGATTTTAGAAAGCTGTAGTGAACAACAACAGCGCTAGTCCACCAAACACTCACAAGTAACTTTTTCTGAGTCAATTTTCGTTTAGGGCAGGATTTGGCTGGGTCTCCAGGGTTCAGCCATTCGAGCGCTTCCGATTATCGTACAGTATCCACTTTTCATCACAAGTAATGATTCGATTTAAAATCCCTTCATTATTGTGTCCGTTGAGCAAAGTAACACAACAGTCGACGCGTGTTTGCAAGTTAGGTTCACTCAATTCATGAGGTACCCATCGTTCAGGATTTTTTACTTGCCCAATTTGCTTGCCAATACAGTTTTGTTACTTACCCCGAAGCCTGTAGCTATCTCTGAAGTGCTTTGTGATGGATCCGCTTCCACGATAGCCTTTAATTATTCATTTTCCACATTGATCTACGGCCGTCCACGGGGTTTGGTTCTGAAGGTTGAAATTTCGAATCGGAAGGCCTCGACAGTCCTCACACGGGCAATGACGTCTCGGCGGACGTCGCTCCGCCAGGCGGTAAGTTACCTCAGAGAAACCATACCGCCTCCAGCTCGCGTCTACGACAAATCGGCGAGCGATGCAAACCGGCGAGCATCGCCACCTCCAAATCCCACGGGGGAATCCCGGCCAACAGGCGCGTTGCCTCGGCCGCCACCGTGCGGTAACCGCGTATGGCTCTCTGCGGACTCTTCCTGCGACTGCGCATCTCCAAAGGACGCTGCGCCCCTCTAACTGATGAGACATCCTAATGAATAATTGGGGCAGCAACAAAAAATATTTGTAAGAACGAAATGTTAGGTGGTTAGAGAAAGAAAACGTAATTTTTTTCTGTAGCTATAAATATTAACGTCTGACAGATATGTCGACTAGCGCCTGGTGATATATGCAGGGGACTCACAATCCAAGGATTTAAGCAATTGCCTAAAGGTCCTCCCTATTACTAGAAAGCTACAAGGTTGGGTCATTGCCAAAGACAGAATGGGTGTACATCATTATGATTATGGCAATCGAATTAAGTGTCTTAAAGCTGTCTAAGGAAGTATCCACTTAGCAAACATGGTTTCAAACTTATAATTTAATAAATTTCATGAAGGACAATATTTTGAATGAAAATAAAAAAGATATGCGTGGAATAAGTCACGTTTGTGTAACCGATGTCAATGTAAACGAAATAAATATATTATTTTCATGAGCACGTGCTATAGTTGTATCGGACACGTTTACAAACAAAGAAAATCTACAGATGTTACGGAGCACCGAGACAAAAACTTTGAACAATTAGTCACATTTTGAATATTTTAGATCCATTGATGTAAATCTTGCGTTGAATATAAAAACGTTGATCCTTACAACTAAGAAAAGCTGTTAGCAGGTGGTGGTCCTACACAAACACTAGTGTAGGATCTGTATACACAAACACGCACACAGTGAAGACTATCTACGACGTGCTTGGTGTAGTGATGCCTGGCAGCACGTAACTGCACGCTGTCCTTTATTACCGTTGTAGTGACATCTATACGAACTGTGCTCTACTTTATAATGTCGCACTTCATATTTACCTTATGTAACGTCTTAAATGATTATTATTTTTTAAAAACAACACCTTGCACTAAGGAAATAATTCTTGTATTGCAGAGGCCTTTACAAACATAATTAACGGACACAAATTACACCCAGACTCAGAACAACAATTTGTGGATCACACAATATATTGTCCTGCGTGGCACTGGCATTGTAATTTGGTATCTTAACCAATACACTAACTATGCAGTTAAATTTAAACTTTAAAAGCTAAGTATGAAAATAGAAATATTACGGAACGGGTGGTATCTAATTTGTAAATAATGAGAAATGATTCCCGGATGTTGCGTTGTTTTTTAATGTTTAGCGATTCTAGATTGCAGATTAGATATAACTTGTCAACTTGCGAGATAGCTTTACTAGATATTTCTAAATAATTATGACTGATATTTTCACAATCACAGCTATTTAGTCATGAGTAAATTTTGATACGGTTAAAGACATTAGTTAAGTTATATTAAACAATTCAACTTTACCTCGGATCAAATGAAGCACACCATTAGCACAGTTTCGTAACTGCTTAGGTAAAACCACATGCCAAAGCTATTCTTTTGTAGACAATCATCATGTGCGTGTAAAACTATTGCTTTCGTAATACTAAACTATTGCCTTCTTTGGTATTGTTGCAAAACCATAAAAACGCAGTTATCAATTTTCACAAACTATTAAGTTTTAGCTCTCTCAAAAGTTTACAATATTTCTCACGTTTTTAGTTTATATAGAGAGTGTATATTAAATACGTATTACCTTTCAAAATAATGTTTAAAGTCATATTATTTCATATTAATATAACAATGTCAATTCAGTTGATCTTTTGTGTAACAATTTAGGCATTTATTTTATATCGCTAATAAATGAAGTAGAGCATTTACCGCGCCAGTTTCACTGCACACAAGTGGAGGCAACTACTTTTTTTCCGGTCCCAACGTATTCCCTCGGCCCCTTCTCATCCCGTTCCAGTGTTAGTGCCATCAGTTCCTTATTCTTACACACATTTAACAGACACCATGTGTTCAAATTTGCTGTTTTACAAACTGATTAAAATTGAGATTATTTTTAAGAGACTTATACACCAGTTGAGTTAATTATTACCTATTTTTAGTGAAGTGTGATTATTTTTATTAGATTTGTAGCTCGTTAAGTATGGATGCGTTAAATGTTATGCTTAAAACGGGGTATAAGATTTTTAAAGGTTTCTCTGACAACCATAAACCAGTAAGTTCATTTTTTATTTTTGAAATAGTAGATAAAATTTGTTAGCTTTCATACTTTTGCTATAAATATTTTTATGGTTTATAACCCTTTTGTTTAATATAACATGCCTTGAAATCTACAGTCGAAAGGACTTGTTATTAATTTATAATCGTCTAAAATCTAGACGAAAGCGTGGTGATTTCATGGTTACATTGTTTCTGTTACGAAGTTCTTGACACGCTAATGTATCTGTTTTATTGCCAACTTCTTTACACAATCAGAAGCTCTGAAAACTGCTTAAACTCACTTTAACTTAAAAAAAAAAATGTCATACCAAAATCAACAATAAAAATGTCAAAAAGTTATTTTACGAAAATGGAGTTCAGTTCTATTTTTTAAATTAAAATACATCACTCTGAATAAAACTAATTATATAATATTCATTATAATTAACTATACCTATGTACATGTATGGAGCTTTGGCAGTTGACTGGTCTAGACACGTCACATGGTTATACTCACCTTGCTTATAGGCTTAATTAAATATTAAGTGTACATTTGTTAAACCATGTTTAGTATAAAAAAAATATTTAGATGTTCCTAGCGAGTACTCTATCTTATATTTTTAAACGAGCAATTCTTGTATCATCATCATCATCTTGCTCTTATCCCAATTACTTGGGGTCCACGCAATATGTCATCTGTTTTGACATATTGCAAAAAGTTTCGGCAATGACTTTTATGACCGGCCGCCTGCCTGACGTCAACCCTCCTTGGGAATGTAATCGTTGACCCAAATGGTACCAGATGGAGTTGGTCCGGGTCAATCTAGGGGCTCTTAGTCGTCTTTTACGACACCCACGAGCAAAGCAAGGGTTGGTAGTATTCGAAGCCGCTACCACACAGCACACGAGCAATTCTTGTATATATATATATATATTCAGGATCTCGGCAACGGCCCCAACGATTTTCATGATATTTGGCATACTAGAGGTTTCGGGGCAAAAAAAATTGCTCTCCTCGCACCCCCCGCTCCACCACTACAGGGCCCGCTACCAAAATGAGCCCATAGAGTACCGGAGCCGCCGTGACTGGGGGCCATTTTTTTATTGTACGCCATTTCTAAAAAAAGGGGATATTGCCGTAATCACCACGCTTGGCAGGCGGGTTGGCGATCGCAGTATAGGTGTTTTACGTTTCCCAGGAGAGAGCTGCTGCCCTGCTCTCCTGGTGAACCCTCAGCCGATTTTTACGACTCTCACGGGCAAGTAGGGGTGGCGACATATGTATTCTCAGCCCGTCGCCACACGGGCAAAAATCGCTCTAGCTATAGAAAATGTTGTTGTGTCGGTGTTTTTAGCTAATCAATACAATGACATAAAATGTTATTGAATATGAATTCGAATTTTGTCGTCGTTGTCAAGAGTGTCAATAGCTCAGTTGGGAAGTTGTCCAGTTTTCTTTTTTTTTTGTTTTGGCATTCAAACAGCGTGGGATCGAATCTTGGTGTTATTATTATTCTCTTTTTGTAATTTTTGATATTTTTATCATTATTTAATTTTTATTTTTTATTAATATATATCTAAATAAATTCGACAAAAATATAACAAACCAACCAGATATTATTTATTAGACGGAATTATAAAAATCTATGATTACTCAACGAATTCGCTTGACATCAGGATCTATAAAAGAAAGAGAGAAAAGAATAAAATACTTTCATAAATGTAAACCGTATCAATAGCAAC
The DNA here is from genome assembly GCA_032191425.1 of Lymantria dispar. Lineage (NCBI taxonomy): Eukaryota > Metazoa > Arthropoda > Insecta > Lepidoptera > Erebidae > Lymantria > Lymantria dispar. Next base: position 32,492,643 of record CM063441.1, read on the forward strand.
TGTAATTATTTTGACAAAGATCATCATCATCGTCACAGTCTATATATGTCCTGTTGGGGTCAGGCCTCCTCCATAATGGGATTAGAATTGACCTACTGTTCCAAGCTGGTCAGGCATGTTGGAATAGAGTTTTATTTGGAATTTTCCTTGCACAGATGTTATATGCTTATTATATTCCTTAATCATCTTTTACGACATCTATAGGCAAGGTAGGGAGTGGTGAATTGTATTCTTAGCTCCTTATCACACGGAGAAAAGGTAGTGTTTCAAGACCAATTTTTTACTTAGATGGAGACGTCGGGAGGCTCGGAAAGTTCCGGCGGAGAAGACGCGGAGGCGAGGCGGTCACGACGCGGTCACGTTCTTGCCGAGCTGATGCAGACAGAGCGGGTTTATGTGCAGGAACTCGGCTCCATACTCACTGTAAGTATCAATCAATCATATCGATCTAGATTCATAAAATCGCACCGATACTAGCTATTAGAACCACCATCACATGGTCACTAACTACGGTTTGATAGCTTTATATTAACACATCATTTCAGGGTAGCATTTGCGACAAAAATCATCAACATGTGTTAAATAAATCGAGGTATAACATTTCTGAACATTTCACTAAATACCCAATAAGAAGCATTATTTTTTTATGTAATTGTAAAATATTGTGCAAAAATATTACCGAAGTTTGAGGTAAAGTACGCCTACATTCGTGTTTTCATATTAAACGAATGGATTGGAAGTCCATATTAGTATAAGTCTTGCCGTTGAATGATTCCACTTAATGCCAATTGCCCTCAGCAAAGCTAGCCTGTAGCGTAAAATGACGTAATTGCGTTAACGAGTGAGCCCTTAGACAGTTCTTTGTCGTGTTACCATAACAAATAATCCACGAGAAGCTGTCAATCTCAGGCAAGACTAGCTAGCGTTTGTCTATATAAAACTAGTAGTGTGGAAATAAATTTCGCACGTGTGTGTTATATATTACTTAAAAAGTGTTATAATGATCCTAAGAAAGAGCTTTTACCTGATATGACGTGATATTACTATATTATAAATACTATATTTTTCGCACATCACCATTTCTACATTCTTGAACACAAATGTCATAATGTCCATATAATTTATTATAACCTTTATGATTTCGATATTGAATGTAGCGTATCGATTTGTGAAAGTTAGTTTATATCATTTCTCCAAATTTCTAATTCTCATTTTGCTTCTACTCGTATTAAACTTTAGTCACAATTTGATCAGATATTCTCTCGTACAATTAATATACATATATGTTTTTTATTTAACACGACGTTGTTCATACCCATTACGGATGATCAGTTACAATAAAACGCATGCATATCTCTATAAACCATCGCTTCGCTCTGAAAATTAAATGTGTCAATACCATGCACATAGTGTGTGTTTTACTTGTGTGCCATTTTGCTCCCTCCAACAACCTAGTATGCACAAGCGAAATGCTTTTGTATATCTATTTAGTGCATTGAATGCAGTGCGTGCAACTGACTGAGTCAAGCTATCAACCGGAAAGTAATGCGGCGTACTCATTCACCAACTGCACGTCAGTTCTCGTCCAGGCTGTTGGTCGCTTGTTATACTTAATCACTCGTTGCAATATGAAATATGGAAAATACGACCTCTATAAATCTTCAGCGAATCTTACTGTAGGTACTTCCTATTCATGGTACTACAGAAAAAATGAAAGCGTAGTGGCGACCGTACGAAAAAAGAAGCAACTGAGAAGAAGCGCATCTGACTCTACGCTCTTTAGTGATTACACGAATCAAATACCGTTATTCGAAAGAGAAAAACTTCGTAATAACAAGTGTAAGAAATCAGTGAGTGATGTGGCTAAAAATTGTCTTGTTAAATATAAACAGCGTAATATCAAACCCGTGGATATTGAACCTTTCACTGGCAATTTCTTTTATGGTAAACCATTATATGGATATGAATATTCCGCAAAAACTGAGGACAAAATTATTTACTTACCAGATTCTGACGCTGTTACTGCCTCTGAAGACACTGCAGCAGAGTCGTTAACTACAAATGAACCCACAATAATGGATGTCCCTGAACTAGTAAAGAATCCTCTTTACGGATGTCCTGAAACAGATGTTCATTTAGCGACGCCAGAATATTTAAGAAGCTCTACAATCTCTCAAGACTCACAGTTGAAGTCCTCTAGTTGTACTGAAATAAGAAACACTATGACAAGTAATCGTGAATCTAGTGATATTCTATTAAATATCTTAAAAGATTACAGAAGAGTTATGAAAGATTGGAATTATACCGTAAAAGATCATAGTTCATCATATTCTCATTGTACAAAAAGTAAAAAGGAGTCGACAATATATCGTAAAAGTAATACTGACACTTATATTCGAAGCTTAAACTCGACCTTCTCTCGTCGAAAAGCCAAGAATATCCTTCAACCATCAGCAAATAACCACTATAGTTATCCTTACGCTCGAAAATATAAACGCAACAGTATTTTATTGGAAAGAAAAACTCAAAGTCTGAACCGTAATCAAAGATTCAGTAATTGGACATCGACATTAGAAACATTGAAAAACAAAACTAAGTTTTGGAAAATAAATCAAAATCCAGCCAGTACTGGTTACTGTAAATGCCTGGAAGCTATTTATGAAGATTATGATAGACGCTTACAAGATTGGTGTGAGACTATCAGTTATTGTACATCAATTATTAATTCGGTACATACAGCAAAACAAATTAATTTTTCTCTCAGGTTTGGATTAAACAATTTGAAATGTTTTCTTTTCAGGGCTACAAAGAAGAAATCGAGAAGCCAGAGAATCAAAACTTACTACCTTCGGCTCTCGTTGGACAAGCAGACGTGTTATTTGGCAACTTACACGAACTGTTCACATTTCACCAGGATATCTTCCTAAAAGATCTAGAAAAATCTATTTCAGCAACGGAATTGGTCGCATTATGTTTTGTTGAAAAGGTTAGTTTACTATCAGCAGGCATATATGCTGTTACTTACAAAATGCATGTATTTCATAACGTTATTTTAAAATATAGAGCCTTGCAGCTGTTATCGGTTTCCTGAATTGCTTAATACGAGTCTATTTCAAGGAATAATACTCGGACTAGTCGCTTTAGCCTTTCATGAACCAGTTGCGATTGTCCTTTCACATAAGTTTGTACACTGTTGCTCACGTAACATTACAATTTAACAATATAATTTTGGTTATGATAATACTATCATCATCATTATTATTTCATCGACTTATAAGTTAAAATTCATAAAAAATAGGAAATAATATAGGTCTTTAACAATATCGTGAAAATAAATATTCTTATTTAAACCAAAATATTTATATTTAACTAGCTGACCCAACAGACGTTGTTCTATTCAAATCTAAACAAATAGCAAAAGGAATTCGCCTTGAAATCGATTGCACCTATCGGTTCCAATTATTAATCTAAACCATTCATATCTATAAGACCATCACAAAAAATCATCAAAATCGGTCCAGCCATTTAAAAGGAGTTCTATTACAAACACGAACAGAAGGTTTATATATATAAAGATATCAATATAAAGTACTCGGACAATTAAACTGGTATTTAATAGTATTATATCTATTAGACATGAATAAATAGAATTAACGATTCAAACTATAAGAATGTCATGGCTGGAATACAATTAAATTCAATTAGTAAATCTAGACTCGTCTCAGTCTCCCATTTGAGCAATAAATGAAATACAGTAAAACCAGTTTAAGACGATTTTGAAGGGACCTGACCAAAAACGCACCTTAGGCGGGAAAGCGTACCTATTATGCGGGAAAGGGAAAAACGTGCCATTATTATTTATTATATTCTACTATTATTTTGAGTACCTACGTATTGAATTTAACATTTAAAAATTACCTAAAGTAAAATGTTGTTTATTATTATTACGTTACTTAAAGTAATCACCTATTCTAGTTTGACAAAAAGATTTTGAGGCATTAGCAATTACAAGATTTTCAACTTAATTTAATTTTCGCAGTGCGTCTTCGCTTTGATTCAAAGAAGTTACGTAGCATCTTAAATCATTAACTACTGATAATGCCTGGGCGTGTGACAAAATCGAATTTGACTCATCTTCTTCTTAGTCATTGTCACTTAGGGTCGCTCGACAGTCGCCACTTCGTCAGTCGCTGGCCGCTGTCGCAAGGGGTAATATGTGTATTTGAGTGGCACGTGTTGGCGTATTAAACGGGATGAGGAATCGTATTAAGCGTTAAGAAATGTATGAAAACATGTCAAGTTGCTGGGACTGACGCAAAATGGCGTATTATGCGAGAAATCGTATTAAACGAGTACTACTGTAATAAAGAAATATTTTGTCATTTCTTTTGAATTTGAAAAATATACGATCTTTCATTTGATTTTTTATTCAACAGAGGGAGACCTTCTTCCGTCTTTATAGCTACTATTGCCAGAACATTCCCCGTTCAGAACGTCTACGTGAGACTCTGGTGGACACACATCTATTTCTACAAGCGTGCCAGTTACGCCTTGGCCACAAACTACCTCTAGCCGCATACCTGCTAAAGCCCGTTCAGAGGATTACCAAGTATCAACTGCTGTTAAAGGTATGTTAAGGTATCCTTAGTTTTACTTAGATTATAAAAGAAATATTTTTCGATATTTAGGTTTATCACGAAAACTTGTTAAAGGTGCTAAAAGTTACTTAATAATATATCAAACGCTTTTTGCACTGGTAATTTCTAATTATTTTCGCCATTGATTATCATGGATAGACACTCTAGAGGCAACTATATACAAATAGATCTCCATTTTAAACGTGCCATCAAATTTGGGATGCCAGATGGCTGTAAACATAAAAAACTTTGAACTTTTTTTGTAAACTTTTATGTTATACGACTTAAGTGATAGATGAAAATCAACAGCCCTTATACATAAATATTGGGATGGCGAATTTGATTTATTACCCAACTTATATCGTGTACGATGTTATGCCCTAGAGGCAAAACATAGTGAACTAAGTACTACTATATATAAGACCAATTATGTACCTATGTTTAACAAATAAATGTTATTCTATTCTACGTTATATCAAATATTCTTGCTTGCGTTTGTTCTACAACAAAAAAACAAACATAATTCAACCATCCATACAACCTTAAATAGATGAAAAATGCATTAAAAAAAAAACATTTTTGAAAATTTAAAATGTATAATTAGCTTATAAATGGTTTCACTGGCATTGAAATAAGTTTTATCAATTAAATGTATTCCACGGTGATCGTACAGTTTTTCGTGTCAACAAATACCCCCCTTGATATTGTCTTTGTATACAGTTATACAATGACAAGTTATATCGAGAAATATTTCAAAAGTTCTTTCTCTTGTAGTAATTCTAGGGAATGTACCTATACTACGTGATCCTCACTCCCTCTCGCCCCTTGTTGGCCATCTATCAACTGACCAAGACCCCTACTCCTCTGTTCACATAGTGAGTCATTAACATGGTTTTGAAAATGATCAGGAAGTAAAAAGAATAATTAATTTCACTCAAATTGTATTAATGTCATTTGCCACGTGACTCTAAGTATATGTATTTACACTTACATCAGTTCTAAATTAGCCAATGTCTTGGTATATGTGTATCAGTGTGCCAGCCAACTGGCCATATGTAAGTTTAAGAAGCGCTAATACTTCGTGAAAGAACTGATGATGTGATGTTTAATAAATTTAGCTGGACTACGTAACGAAATCTTGTAACCTTATTATTTTTAAGACCTCTAACTTGAACAGGCTGCGTAGTTATATTTGAAACTTTTCACAATACTCACCGGGTTACCGCAAAGGATGAAGAATAGTTTTTGCCTCCGTCACCACATTTCTTATTAAATATTTTGACCACTTATTTCATTCTGCTGATCACAGTTTGACAATACACAATATTGACTTTTAAAATGGAAACTCATATTTTGCAGGACTTACTTCGGTATAGTGAGTGCGGTTCAACGACGACAAAACTCCAACAAGCTTTAGACTGCATGCTCGTTGTACTTAAGTGTGTCAATGACTCGATGCATCAAATTGCCATCACTGGAGTCCCTGTGAGTATACATAATTAAAAACATTGCACTGTTTTGAAAAATTCGCCTTGATCATACGATTGAGGCGAACGATACGACGACGCCTAGATCAATATTCAGTCATATATAGGTATAATTATTATGTTTATTTTCATCAAAAACCCTTAAATTTTAGGTAATACTTAACGGCATTCGTTCTTTAATTCTCATTTAGTAAACAAATCAATAATATTTATATTTTTTAAATACCAAGTATTGCATCTCTTTTTCTATATACTGAAGATTTATTTAGTCACTAGCGAATGAATGATGATGATGAGACAGCTACCTGTTAGTAAAATATTATCAAAATCGGTTCAGCCATTTTGAAGCTCACCCGGAATAAACAGACAGACAAAAAATGTTTAATCTATTTTTAGGCATAGGTATCATTCCGTATGAGCATGAAAACAACCTACTATTTTGACATTACAAACAGACACTTTTTTTTGTGTAGGTAGATAATGCATTTTGTCAAACCATCACTATTTTATCTATATTATTAAAACTAGCAACCCGCCCTCGCTTCGCTTCGGTTATAGGTTATAGTCGTTTTACCCGCGTAGTTCCCGTTCCCGTGGGAATACCGGGATAAAATATAGCCTAGTTTACGCCCTGATATTATAGCTTTCCATTGGTGAAAGAATTTTTGAAATCGGTCCAGCCGGTTTGAAGATTACCCGGAACAAACAGACAGACAGACAGACAGATAGACAGACAGACAAAAAATTTTTAATTGCTATTTTAGGCATAGGTGTCGTGCAAATAACTGTGTGAGCATGAAAAAAGCCTATTATTTTGACATTACAAACAGACACTCCAATTTTATTTATTGGTATAGATTAGGTACAACTCTTCAATAAACTAATGATAAATGTAGTGACAGATTAAGAATATAATTTGTCACCATTCTTTACTTTCTGTTGATATCCTCAAAGCTAAGGAATCACAAAGCGACACTCTCCTTGGCAAGTTATAACGTCAGTTACAAGAGCCAAGCGTGGGCATTATGTCATTATTCCCTCTTCTGAAGACTTAAGTCTAACAGTGAACGTGGATAGGCAAACGTATAGAGGTATGTATAGAGGTAATGGTTTCGTTTTATGGTAAGATACACCAAATCCAATTGAAACGTTCTCGAAAGAAAAATCAAATAATGTTGATGTAGTAATTAAATAAAATCTTTTTTTCAGCTGGACTTAAGTCAACAAGGCGAACTGCTGATGCAGGGTTCTTTCTTAGTTGTATCAGAGAACAAGCGAGACCTGCGGCTGCGGATACGACCACGAAGGAGACACATATTTCTTTACGAGAAGGCCATGCTATTCTGCAAGCCAGCTACCAAAAATAATCACAATAAAGCTACCTATCACTTCAAACACGATTTACAAGTTAGTGTTCAATCTTTACTATACCTTTATTAATTACTAGCAACCCGCCCTCGCTTCGCTTCGGTTTTAGTCGTTTTATCCGCGTAGTTCCCGTTCCCGTGGGAATACCGGAATAAAATATAGCCTAGTTTGCGCCCTGATATTATAGCTTTCCATTGGTGAAAGAATTTTTGAAATCGGTCCAGCCGTTTTGAAGGTTACCCGGAACAAACAGACAGACAAAAATTTTTTAATCGCCATTTTAGGCATAGGTGTCGTGCAAATAATCGTGTGAGCATGAAAAAAGCCTATCATTTTGACATTACAAACAGACACTCCAATTTTATTTATTGGTATAGATAATATTTAAATAAAACAAAAGTGTTGCTTATATACTATATCTGTAAGTCACTTTGGAAGCGACCCGAATTAGAAATAATATATATGGAAACAAATACTTATAATGTGAGAAACGTTTATTATCAAAAATCAACTTTATCACTTCAGCTCACATACGTCCCACTGTTGGGCTCAAGCCTCCTCCACAATAGGAGGGAAATTGACCTTACTATAACATGCTGGTCAAACAGATTGGTATAAGGTTTATTTCGAGTTTTCCTTCTCTTGCACAGACGTTACGTGCATATTATGTGTTAGTGAATTGTATTCTTACTCCGTCACCACATGAAGTAAAAAAAATCAACTTATCTGTCATAAATATACCATGAAAATTTATTTATATTTATTCTGTGTGGTGACAGAATAAGAATACGATTTACCACCCCCTATCTTACCCGTGATCTTATACCAACCTGTCTGGCCAGCGTGTTATAGTAAGGTCAATTTCCCTCCTATTGTGGAGGAGGCACAAGCCCAGCAGTGGGACGTATATGAGTCGAAATGATTATCTTACCCGTGGGTATTGTAAAAGACGAGCAAGGGATTCAATACTTAGATGTTATACATCTGAATTGTATTCTTACTCCATCACCACACGGAAAACTGGAGTATTGTTAAGTAAATGCACATAACATTTATAACACAAGAACTATGGCTACAGGTTCAATTTTACATAGGCATTAGTTTAAGAATAACATGAATTATATTATAAGATAACACATCCATTTCGCCACATCCTTTTCTTTATTTGTGTTAGAGAACAGTGGGCCTGCTCTTGAAATCAATTCTAATTTCGAATCCGATTCAATTCCAATGTCGCCAAATTTATATTTGGTACTCTTAAACAAATTCGAGAATGAATTATTTGCATTTGTCGTTGCTATTTTCACCAAATGTGCCGTGTTTTATTACTTTAAATTAATTCACCATTCGATCACCCCAAAGACGCTTTCTTGAAATTGTGCAACATTAACGATTTTAAACTACGTCAAAGTCGCGTCAAGAGTAGCAAATATTTGACTTAATTGACGAGAGTCGAATTTATTTAGTTTGAAGAAAATCCACCGAATTTGATTCCAATCGTGCGCTAGTGTCGCTTTCAAGAGTACCAAATAGCTCAACTTCGAGCTGCGATTGGATTTGGGATTAGAATTGAGATTCAAGAGTAGGCACACAGAATTAAATGAGTTTTAAACTTGTTTGTATTTTTATGAATGCCTTAAATAAAATTATTATTTTTTATTCCACTCATACTTTAGGAATATGCAGCGTTTAATATACAACAACCAGAAGTACAAAAAAACTAACACATCTCAGAAAGACATAAGATAGAAGTAAAACTTTTATGTTCCTGGAAAACATTTCAATTATTGATCAATCATTCTTAAATAGCATAGATTATATAATGAATTTAGTTATTTTAAATGAATTTAGTTTTAACAAATTCGAGCTGCGATTGGATTTAGGATTGGAATCGAGATTACAGAGTAGGCACACAGATCTTATCTCGTAATGGAATAATAAGTATTAATGAAAATTGCACTACATTTGTGTCGTTTGTGTTAGATGTCGCAGATTGGTCTGACCGAGTCAGTAAAGGGCGATCCGCGCAAGTTCGAGGTGTGGCGTCAGGGTCGGTCCGAGGTTCACACACTGACGGCGGCCAGCGCTGAAGTAAAGCGTGCGTGGGTGGAGCGAGTGAAGCGCGTGTTACTTGATCAGCTCAACGAACTCAAAGGCGAACGAGTGCGACAGTACAGCGCTCAACACCGGTAACATTATAGAACATTAATGATTTACTTTTTTCGATACTCTTTTACTACCTCTCCTGTTAGACGATGGGTGAGATAGTAAACCTGATGCCTCATCTTTCCAAGGAGAGATGATGTCATAATCGCCCCGTTTGACAGGCAGGTTGGCGATCGCGGTTGGTTTTAAGCTACTTCACTCCTCTGAAAAATCTAAGGAGTGCCCTTTAAATGTTTTTATAACTCTCACGGCAAAGAAAGCGGTGGCAATTCATTGTATTCTCAGCTGTCACGATACAAATATGTGGAATGGCTACCATGCTATAAATACCAGGTGCATTAACTATATTATAAATTCACTGCAAAGAAAGACCCGTTTGTCATGGCGCCCCAGTTCCAAGGAGTAACTCTCCAAACTGCCGACAGTATTGGAATCCTCGGCGTCGAAATATCGAGCAAAGTGGACGAGCAAATAGGAGTTTGGGAGTCATTTGGAGGACAAAGCTAAAATGGCTAGCAAAACCTGATCAGAGCCAAGCGGTACTTCACTCGGAGACAGCGTCTTGTACTATACAAAGCACAAGCTCGTCCTGATGTGGAGTACTGCTCACATTTCTGGACAGGCACGACGAATTAGCAGCTAGGGTCTAGTTGCTAACTTAACTCCCTGCAAAAGCGTGTTGTTCGAATCATCGAAGATCCTAATCTTACGGACGGATTGAAGTCACTGAAGCGGCTGAGAGATTTTGGGTCACTGTGTCGTCGTATCGGCTCTTTCATAGAGAGTGCTCTGAGTACCTGTTTGATTTGGTACCACCGTCACCGTTTTACCAACGTACCACTCGCTACGGCAGCAGGGTTTATCCATTTCACTTGGAAACGCTATGGTCTTCAACTGTACATTTCCAGTGATCATTTTGGATTGCTTGACGTTTCGATACTTTTTAACATTTATGGTCTCGGGCGGACAACGAACGCTTTATAATGCGTAATACTGGTGTAAATATCGCCAATGATTATAAAGGACATTGTGAAAGTCACAAGGAACCGTTAAATAGAGGAGCACAGTTTTGTATAACATAGGAAAATATCTATGTCTAACAGTGAACGTCGATGTTGTTATTAGACGAAAAGATAGTATAAAACACGTGGCTAGCATAGCATTTTACATAAAAAATAACCCTTCTGGCACTTTATATTATCGTAGTCTAGGCCAAGGTTTTTAGTCCAATTTACAAACTAGTCTTCCACTGTTTTGTTCATAGATTAGAACATATTGTTAGTATCTAAATTAGTTTATAAAGATTATAAAATATAAACTTAAGACTCTAATAAGAATTATAATACGGTGATATCAAAAACCTATTAATATGGATCAGAAAACGTACTGAGAAAATGTTAATAAGTACATAAGCTCAATATATTTTTATCCACAGAACATTAATTCAAACAAGTTCATGGGACGTGGGCCCACCCGGTGCCCAAACTCAGCGGCCGCCTGCTTCGCTTACAAACACCACTCGCACAGCGTCATGCGACACACACGAGGAGCCCTGTTGGTCTACAGATCCATCTGATGACGACGAAGAGGAACCTGAACATCCGCCGGTATGTAACCACTCACTCTGAAAACAACTGTGTATAAATTTTATAAAGGGGATGCGGACGCAAGTCTAAAAACAATTTTTTTGCTAAAAAATTGCCAATGTATAAATATATTCTGGCAATATTGCACCTACATTGGTTGACGGTACTTACATGATATGAGATGAAATCTAATTAAACTTTGACAAAAAATTAACCAACGTGTTAACAAAACGTGATAATAAATAAGATTTGCAATAATATTAATCATGGATATTAATTTCATAACATTTTTTAACCTTTAAGTGTTATATTAATCAATTCGAATTCATAAAATTTTATTCAGAAAATATTTACTAACATAGAACTGCAGATGGTAACGCTTAATTTTGTCTCGGGGTAGGTAGCTTTACTAAAACGTGGGTCTGTAAAATTAATGCCAACTAATTTTGGGTTTTGCAGTGTTGAGTGAAGTGAAACCCACTCTTTATGTAAGTTTCAAGTGTATTTTTTAAAGGAATGCGGGCTGATTAATCACGGGTAGCGCATGATTACGCTGGCAACCCCACGCACATGATGCTTCCCGATAACTTGCTCCTTATTAAATGAATACAGAAAATCAACATTGGCTCAAATGGTGGCAAAAAAATCAATAGAGAATTTGCAGTATTAGTTTTGTAAATTAGATTTAGTTTTGGAAATTGTGTAAATACTACAAATTCTCGTAACGAAAACGTTCTATCCTAGTCCAATAGGTTTCACGCTCTCACAGCATAAGAAATTCAGTTAGCAATCATCGCTTTTAGTTTCTTTTTAAATAGCGACACAAGCACAGAGAAATTATGAATTTAGTTATGCACGGTCCACGTGACACCATGCCAGATACCGACTCCTAAACCTATGGAGGTGTTATATGCCAGGCCTTGTATCGACGCCATTTTGTGCGAAGTGCCCACAAGATGGCCGCAATGCTCTAAGTTGTGTTGTTCAACAGGTGACAGAGTCCGTCGCCGTCGGTCTCAACGGTACCATAAACAGAATGGTACAATTCTTTTCTGTATCGGGCTCCGCGCAAGCCACATCCACATTTTACGTATCACAGTACTGAACTTTAATAAACGTTTACGAGTATACAGCCAAAGTAAAAAGGCTTTGTACATAATGAAAAGAGACTGAGTTTATATCCAAAGCTTAAAAATTATCTAACCAAAGAGAAAGTGGATATTTTGGTTGTATTTGCTGAACATTAACTATCGTGTAAGTCATATTTTGTTTGTTATGTCACTCATTGTCAGTGTGCTTAATGATTTTTTTTTTATGTTATGTTCAATATGCGCTTGCTTTTATCCTACAACAAATATTATTATAATTTATCTATATACACCACAAATATGTAAAAAAATGCATTTTGTATATAGATAATTCTCACATGTATATTTCTTATTGTATATATACATATATTATTTACAAATTTCAGCGCATACATGTGTCACTAAGTGTAAATTTCGAATATACATTAAAGAGAGCGGTGCCATCTAGTACCAAACTCTACTCAATTTATCAATTATTATCCTTATACGTTTCTTTATTAAGTTTCTTTTTAAATTTATCTATGTATCTATTGACGTGATAAGGACATCGTGACTAGACACCGCTCAGCACAGCAGCACAGCTTGCATCATTCACTGACCACCGCTTTGGACGTGCAATCAATAGTTTATAAAGTATTTTTTATTGTCTCTGAGTGTGACACTTAATACATGCCAGAATGTCAACGGATTTTATAAGCTTTCAAAACATTATTTGTACTAATTATATATACATAGATAATGTATAGATACAATTTATTAGAAATTGCGACCGTGAAAGAACTTTGTTGAATAGATAAAGTTCTTTCTCTAAATTAAATGATAAATGAAGATCTTAATGATATAGAAGCACTCGATACGCTGGAAATCTGTCGTTTGAACGTTTATAACGTGTTTGTTGACTAATCAGGTATCTTACTTTGCACTCTTATGGACTTGTGGACGTAAACGATGATTATTGCTACCTGACTCAATACTTTGTGTAGGTACTATACAATATAAATATATCTATCTACTTTTTTATATTATAAAAATATCTTCTATGTATTTCATATAATAAATATGTACATTATCTTAATATTACAACATAACTCTGAACCCAAAACTAAATATACTTGCATAGTCTATTATTTAATATATTATTTTATATAGTCTATCATAGTACCTATTCTATCAAATTGCTTTGTTAACATGCATGGTCTGGGGTGAGCTCAACAAATTGATGGAAAGTACAAAAGTGTAATACTTGACGCATTACTTGACGTTTATAATGCATGTTTGTGTTTTGAAAAACGTGTGTCACCATGTTACAACAAATATCTGATATTTAATTATTAATACTTTTATAGGTATAGACAAAATAAGATAGCGTGTAATATATATACTTTTTCAAAATATTTAGGACTTTAAATGATTCTGAACTGAGATCATAGATTATATCAATCATAAATGTTGCTAGTACCTCGGTAGAGCTATTTTTCACGCCCCAATACATACGTCCGCTGCTACGCGAAATATTTGCACTAGAGCAGTCAAATAATAATGTATATTCTCTTACAAGGTACTTTAATCCATATTTCGCTCTCCCATAACTATGTTTGACCTATACAAGTCGAATAAAAAATATAATACTATAGAGTCAAATAGTATTCGGTTTATCTAAAATTCTGCAAAAAATAAGCACCTATATACCGAATGAAAAGCCGGAATTCAAATTAATACAACTTTTGCTAGACTTGACATTGAATGGGATTCGAAATTAGATTTCATTTCAAGTGTAAGCCCACTGGTGTCCAATATCTCGAATGCGGTCTCTCTAACGTCTTAGCTTTATCTACCGTATAACTATTTACCTATGCATTCATAGAGAATTACTTCTCTATCATAATGTTGCCCGCTAATATAAATCTATAAACAATTTGCGAGTCATTCTTAAATTATTTTAGGGACACTTAGAACATTCATTGGTTTCAAGTTATTAGTTCGCAATTATTGGGACTAGATATTTGTTGTCATGTGGATAAATAGATACGCTCGAATTCAATCAGTGGTGACAGAACGCATGACTTGATCGATGTGCAAGGTGAATGGTGTGTTGTTGTTAATTATAAGAATGTAACAAATTATTTATGTGATTAGAATAACAATACACAACACTTAAAGTAAGTACTTTAAGTACATGCGATTTTTGTATAACAGATATATAAAAAAAAAATACAGATTGTATTAACTTGTAATTTTCAATCAATCAGATACCACCCAAATTACAGATAATTCATATATGATCTCCTAAAAGCGGGCAGTAATATAAGCTCGATGGCAATTCTGCGAATGGACAATTCACAGAAAGGCAAATTTACCTAAGATACAATTCATCCTCATTCTACCCATCGTGGCGCCGTGGGCACCACTCTAGAACCTTTCTTCCCCAGCGATTGTCGATTCATCGAGCGATGTGGCCTGCCCATTGCCTCTTCAGCGTGCTAATTCTTCGTGCTATGTCGGTTAAACCTGTTCTTCTGCGGATTTCGAATTCTACCTCGCAGAGAAATCCCGAACATAGCCCGCTCTATAGCACACTGAGCGACTTTGAGCTTGGTGATGAGGTCTACATTTAGGTACCACGTTTCTGTTCCGTAATTCATCACTGGTAACAAATAGTGGTCATAAACGTGTGTTTTCAAAAACAATTAATTGCCATGAAATCCACCGAAAATGTATAATTTCAGATTTATAGCTTGCAAGGATTTGCGCTACTGCAATTTGCCGAAAGATATTTCTCAAATTATTTATCAATCATTTAAATTGGCATTGGTCGACGGAGCGAGGCTCCTACCTTCTTGGTCTGAAGGAACCTAACCAACCTAGCCACAAAGCTATGCCGAAAAACGCTTATATAATTTAATATTATTGTCAATTTTCAGCGAATTGTCTCTTGGGTTTATTGTGCTTAGGTGAACTGACTGTTCAATAAATTAACCTTTCCGTGAATTGACCGCATTTAAATATAATAACTAGGTATACTGTTCTAGAAACTTATGCCATATTTTCTCCTAATCTTAGGTCATGGTGCGAATAACTTAAACGTATACATTTTTAGACAATATAATAAGTGTGTGTCATTACGATGATATTCATGTTCGTTTGATCTGTGGGTATCAGGCGGTGGGGTGTGCGCTGGTGGCATTATCTGACTACACGGCAGTGGGCCCCAGCGAGGTTTCACTGCGAGAGGGACAGCACGCCGAGTTACTCAAGGTGGGCTGTGCCGGCTGGTGGTATGTGCGACTCGCGGGTAAGTACAAAACAACATATTTATTTTATCAGGTACACTTTCAGCGACGGTTGATTGAGAGAGTCTCAGGTTTAATTCTCATGGCAGACACCTGTAACTGTAACTTTTAAGATACGATTGTGTTATACCTAAAATGTTAATTACTATTTACATAACGATGGAAGGAAAACATCATGAGAAAACCGGATTATTTATGAATTTCAATTACAAAATGTGGTAAGATAATTCTATTCTGTCACCACACGGAAAAGAATAGCAATTTCATCAATAGCAGCATCTCAGCCTATATAAATCCTACTGTTGGGTTCAGGCCTCCTCCACAGTGGAGGAGAATTACTACGCTGGTCAGATGTGTTGAATTAGGATTTCGAGTTTTCTTTCTCTTGCATCTATGTTACCTGCCTACCTATATCTTTTAGTCGTCTTACGACACCCGTGTATAAGAGGATGATTGACGGGGTTGTTAATTCTTACTCCGTAACACAGTAGGTATACTTAAAAAGTAGACAAGTTTTTAGTCATCTTTCAATCATGAAGCATCCTACGAGCAGTATTAAATACTAATAGTATAAATAAATACTAATTGTATTCGTGACAACTCCGATACAGAATTTTTGAAGTTTCTTCGAGAGGAAATAATATAATATTTTTTTTATCGCCAGCTGGTAACGGTGAGGGCTGGGCGCCAGCGGCGTACCTGGACCAACGCAAGACCTCACGCTCGTCGAGTCGCTCACACGACCGGTTACACGATCATTGAGCGAAACCACTGTGTTACGCCCCGATGGTACCATACAGCGTATCGTTACAAGTTGTTCATTTGACAGAAACACATATTGAATAAACAACCAACAACTCTGTGCTGTAATTTTTAAACTCTCATTAAATATGAGTATTAATATGGAAGCTCTCCGCCACTTAAAACTGGAATTTTATACAGACGAAGTGCCTCAGATAGTTTCCTTCATTAATCAGGTTCAGTTTGAACACTGAGGTGATGTAGATGTATATCATCCATCATCAGTAGCGAACGCACCAGATAACCCCACTTGTTAATACATTTCATTAAATATGAATGTTGTTTTATAAAGCTTTATTGAAAAATTAGTGTTAGCTGTTAACGTTTTGTAGTTACGATTATCCAAAGCTATATATATAGTGGCGTAGGACGTTGTTAAGTAGCTGTGACTGGTAATGTATCATTTGTATATAATAATCTACGTGTTTTTTTATACTGTAGTTATTTATTATCTTAGATAAGCTTTCGGTGTTCTTTCGTGTTTGTCTTAATGTCCCATGACAAGAATCTTTACTAGTACTCTTACCTGCCACATTCGGGACCTGTTCCATTTAACAAATTTCCCACCACATTTGGGATCTGTTACATTTAATTTTCCAACATTCGGGACCTGGTTCATTTAACAAATTTCCCGCCACATTCGGAATTTGTTTCATTTAACAAATGTTGCCCCACATTTGGGACCTGTTTAATTTTACAAATTTTCAACAATAGAGTCCCGTTTCATTTAACAAATTGCCGGCCACGTTTGGCATCTGTTTCATTTAACAAATTTCCCGCCACCTTCGGGACTGGCTTCATTTAACAAATTTCCCGCCACATTGGGGATCTGTTTGATTTAACAAATTTCCCGCCACATTCGGGACCTGTTTCATTCAAACTTTCATAAGTGGCAACACATCTAGTTATAATTGATACTTTCTCATATCATGTAAATTATCATATCATCGAAATTCGTTATTCAGTATCGAAATAATATGAAAAATTATATAACAGCAAATGTATTGCTTTAAATGTTATATTATAATGTGTTAGCTAGTCGATGTGAACTATTTTTACGATCTTCTTTGTTTATCAATCTATTAGCATGAAGTTTCATCGCTTGTTATTTTCATTATTGATTAATTATACTGTAAATTTGTTTCGACACATTTAATGTACCTTAACGTTGTCTTTGTAAAATTAGTCTTGCGAATTGTATAATAAAAAAATGTTCTTTTTTTGTATAAAACGTTTATACTCATTGGCAATGATCACAATTACACTGAATTGGTATTTTTATTTTTGTGTTTTATTTGAATCACCTTTTTAAATTGCTTGAAACCATACACATTATTTGTTATTTTTTTTATTGACAGTATTAGCATGTCTAACAATCACCATTTATCACAGTATTATATTTCGGACTCTCAATAATTATGTTAATTATTAAATTTTATATATTTAACCGAAACACTCCTATTCAAATAATCATGTAATTAAAAATTTCACTCAGTCAAGTTAAGTAAGTAGTATAGATTAACAGACATTTTTTATTCAGCCAAGGCTAGCTGTAGAATAACAACAAGGTACTCTTCGCGAGCGGAACTAAAATTAAAAAGTCATATTATAAACGAGAACAATTAAAATATTCACTTCTGAAGAATTCCTCTGTCGTTTGAGGAGTCCGATATTCTAGCCAAAACAACAGATACAGCCCGAAGGTCTGTTAAATTATGCATTCCTCATTCAGTAACAATTTTTGATTATTATTTCGTTAATTGATATGAGGTTATATAGTGGTTCATATGTAAACGGGTACCTGTCATTTTGTAAGAATTCGTATTAATTTTAAATTTTAAATTCTTTTAATTACCTCAAACAAAAAAACAATCCCAGAACAATACTATTTAGATCAGTTCATCTATTTTTTTCTATGACAGGCTATGGTTTAGTCACGCGCTACCCATATAGCTCAGGATTGTAAAAAGGAAGACGTGCAAACCCATAACCTGCCGTACACGTACCTCTCTATTGGCATTGAAGCGGTCTATCGGTACAGAGTATCACAAGGGCAATTGCGCCCTATAAAATAAATAATACCTACCTACAATTACTATATAAACCCAAATAAACATTGCGGGTTCAATGCGCGTTATATAGTAAGGGTCTTTCAAATTACGTAAATATATCCTAAAATCAATTTCTCAAATCTATTTAAAGTGCAAATATTATAAAACGGCTGTGAAATAACCGGTGATGAATTTTATAAACATTTTAACCATAATTCCTAATTGTAATTAAATGCATAGTAAGTTGTAGTTACCAAATAAATGCCATACGTCTAATGAATAAAAACGTATAATGTATGCACAGTTAACTATTTTTATCAAAGCTGTGCCCACGCGTTAAATTTGGTCAATTTATAAAGATATACAAACCACAATCGTGATTAAAAATAATTAAAACGCTCTATTCTGAGGATAACATTTATTGAAAAAGTTTCACTATTAAAGGGTGATAAGTTTACAGGTTTCTCCCTCTGCAACGATATTAAGAAATCGTTAAGGCTTGTCACGGAATTCCTTGCTTTAATGGTCAACAAATACCTAATAGTCTTAAAGTAAACCTTGTTTTAAAAGGCTAGTATTCAGCAGATAATACAAGCCACTAAAAATATAATACGCTATTGGATGACTATGTTATTCGTAGAACACGAGAAAGTCTTCGATTGAATCAAAACTTAACAATATCCGCTAAAATATCGCAAGATTGTGTATCACAAATAAAAGATTAATAGGGTATTAAACCTAACGATATAATCCAAGGAGCGAAACAGTGCTTTTAGTCAACATATCCGGGCAAATTTACATTAATCCTTAGCGCTCTGCACGGTTATGTACCACTGCCTACCAGCAACTCTGGCACATTTTCGCAGTGGAACGAGTGTGACGGAGTATTATTTTAAATGAGAAGAATCAGACGTGCTTGTGATTTTTTTTGGAGTTAACAAAGATTTAAAATGAGATATCCATTTGGAAATTTAACGCGTGTGAAATCAAGCACAGCTAATAAGTTAACACTATGCACTTTTAGATTTATTATACATAAACGTAGTTGTTGTATGTTAATATGGATTCTATACTCCTAATAAGCACTTTATAAATTGTTCAATCAATTATCTAGTAAGTACCAATAATGTAGAACGACATTGATATATTTAAGAGAATATTATTAGAATATATTCGATAGTCACCTCATCATAATTTCAGATCATATACTTCCTAATGATGGGGTCGAGCCTCCTGGACAATATGAGGGAAATTGACCTACGATATCATGTTGGACATACAGGCTGGTATATGCTGTTCAGACACGTTAGTATAGGGTTTGTTTTGAGTTTTCATACCCTTACTCTTATAAGCACATTACATGCCTCGTCTTTTACGACACTCGCGGACGAAATAGGGGGTGGTGAATTGTATTCTTACTCCGTCAACACACGGATTAATCGATAGTAATTCTTAGTATTATTATTCGATAGTCATTCTTAAAATTTGTTCACGCTTTTAGTTATAAACAACACTTGTAATTAAATTGGTATTTAAGTAGAAACGTTAGCGAGATAAGTAATTTACAACAAAATAAATGATGTATATTTGTCAATTTATTGCAATGTATTGTATGTAACAGGACTGGAAAAAGTGAAAGTAGCCTAAGAAACCTGTTCATAATAAAGATGGTGTATATCCAATCACTGCATATACCTACATACGTAGAGCTGAAGTATGAAGAGTTTCCAATTATCAAACAACAAATAACGGTGTACATTACAGCCTGAATGTGCCTCGAACATTATGCTTAAGAAATTTCCTTACATTTTTTTAATTTACGTAAAGTTCCTTATGTATTAAATTAATCTTAATATATACGTAATTTATGTTTTTGAATTCACCTGAACAAAACCTAATCCAATGTAATCCACATTGGTTTCAATTTGAATGTTTAACTGTATAAGCTGCAGTTCTAGCAATGTAGTGCAAATAGCGCGCGTTATCGCGGGACAGGCTGTAATCGCGTTTTAATAACAAGGACATTGCTAGTGGCTGTCAATCCAAGTACTAAAATTGACAGCCAGCAATATCACGCTGCCACATATACTTCACTAGCGTCCATTGTTGCGTTACAGGTGATTAATAATTAATAACGATTTTTATTTCGATAAATATAACTTCTATTTTAAGTAATGGTCCGAGAGCTGGCACCAATTTTTGGGTAGGTATTTGAGGCAAGTTGAAAACTTATCACATGCCTCTCCTATAATACCTCAATACGGAATCGCAGACCTGGCTAGTGAGTAGCGGGGCTAAATCAACCCCTAAATTTTTTAAATATTATTTTTTATTCCCCAAAAATATGTTTGAGGCAATATACAATTTTTACATGTTGCAGTGTAATGTTTAATTAATACAAAAAACAAGCCAGACGATTTAGTCGGGGCTTTAACATTGCCAGACGCCTGCAAAAATATTTTAATGTTAAATACCTACCCAAAAATGGGTGCCAGCTCTCCTACTATAACTTTTGTATATTTTCAGTACCAGTTCTTGAAGCCTTGTTGTCATTGATTACGCAATCTAATTAGATGATTCAATAATTTCTGCACGATTATAATTAAAACAGAGTTTTTGTGTATTTACAATAAAAAATAAAACACCTCCAGGCAGCCTCATTATCTTGAATCACTTATAAGTGTTATTAAACTTTTCTAAACTATAAAAATGGGAGTAAACATTAATTTATAAATTGACAAGAGGTGTATGTCCAGTGTACCTAACATTCAATATCTTGTCAATAAATATGATAAAATACCAATATTATGTAATGTATTGCTACTTTTGTACCTATATCCAAACATTAAACATTAGATAGTTTTCATAATTAATAATATTCAGTGCACGTTGTAGAGGACAATTTTATATTTATACTAGATGACCCAACAGTTGTTCTGTTCAAATCTAAAGAAATAGTAAAATGAATTCTCATTGAAATCGATTGCAGCGCCACCTACCGGGCCCAATTGTGAATCTAAACCCCTTGAACACGCACAAAAATTTTTGTCAACATCGGTCCAGCCGTTTAGGAGAAGTTCAGTGACATACACAAGAAATATAATTATATTTAAAGATATGGTATAGAAAAAATTATTACATAGCTCCAAATGCTAAATATATAATCTGTTTCAAAATATTTCACTGTAGTGTTATATCAATTTTATTAGGTACTATTTCCTATAATATTATGGTTAATTGATATTTCATATGGTACCAAACCAAAAATGTATGGCTTTAGCCTTTTCTTCGAGCTTATTATCTTGAGTACCTCATGATGTATCTAAACAACTGTATTAATGGTAATAAATTTCTTTAAAAAAACTGGTTTTATTATAAAAAATATCATCATCATCTCAGTCCATATACATCCCACTGTTGGGCTCGAACCTCCTCCATTACAAGAGAAGGAATTGACCTACTATATCATGCTGGTCAAACAGGTTAATACAGTGTTATTATGAGTTACCCTTCTCTTGTATAGATGCTATACGTATACTACATCTGTTAGTCGTCTTTTACGGCATCCACGGGCGAGAAAGAGGCTGCTGAATAGTATTCTTACTCTGTCACCGCACAGAAAAATATAGTTGGTAAGGATATTTATAAATATGTGTGCAACAACAAACTTATCATCATTATGTTAATTGCTTATCTCTATTTAGGTATTAAGCAATTGATAGAGAACCTATATGTCAATGCTATACTGATAAACAATATTATCAAATCATACCAATATTAATCAAACAAATAAATCCATGATTCCAGACAAATGTATTTCTTCAAAAAAATACTCTATAAAAGATTCTTACAGTTAGATTTTTTTTTTTCACCACGAAGTTTAAAAAAATTGTAATGTGGAAATAGGATTTGTAAAAAATTTCTATAATATATATCTAATTTACTGTGCTGCCTTTTCCCTACTGAAGATTCTGCTTTTGAAGATGTTATCAATTTTACTAAACACCTGCTCGGCCGGACTTGCAGCGTCAACTCTCCAGTGTAGACCTTTTCTCATGTAATAATCCACTAGAGGTACAGTTTGGGTGTGATATGTGGCAAGACGTTTTTTCAAAGCATCAACATTGTCATCGGACCTCTTTATCAATGGTTCTCCGGTTACATCATCTGTCATGGGTTTCTTGGGTGGGTGGAACTCCTCATGGTAACTACGTCCGCTAGATGGATGAATCAATCTCCCTGTTATTCTACGTACCAACAGGCTGTCTTGTATACCAAATTCAATGACAGCATCAAGTTCTGTTTTTCTCTTAGCTAACAGATCATCTAACTGAAATAATAAATAATGGAAATAAATATTGCATTCTTAATTGTCAGTTTGTGGTTTAAGTCTAGTACAAAAATATTACTAAATAATTAATTACCTTCTCAGCTTGAACAACTGTCCTTGGGAATCCATCAAGAAGAAAGCCATTTTTACAATCGGGTTGGTCAAGATTTTTGTCAATCATGTCCACAACCATCTCATCAGATACTAGTTTGCCTTCATCCATGACCTTCTTAAGCCTACGCCCCAATTCTGAACCAGAGGCTACCTCGCCGCGAAGCATATCACCAGTTGATAAGTGACATACACAATATTTCTCCTTGAGAAGTGGTGCCTATAAATGATAAAAACATTAATTAATACAATAATAAATTATTTTCTTCAATATTTTTATATCTATTATATTATTATAACAGAAAAGGAGCACATGAAATTATTAAAAAGTCTTATAAATAGTAACAATCTGAAAACAATATACTTTTTAATTAGATGAAGAGCAAAAGGTCAAAGATCAAGTACAACTTACCTGAGTACCTTTACCAGAACCTGGTGGCCCAAGGAGAACAGCTCTGATGCCAATAGGATCATTGTCAGGCTTAGGCTTCACCGCAGTTGCCGCAGGGGCCATATCGAGATGATTATCGAGCACCTAAAGAAGTTTAGCTATAACCAACAAATTGTAATTATATAGTTTCAATGAAACTTCCTTCATGCGTGTGTTCACAATTACAGCGTCACGTGCACTGTCTTGAATCCAAATTAATTCACATAACTAACAGATACCAACCAAATTAAATTGATAAACACGGAGAAACGGCGGTAACACACATCTACAAATCACCCCTTATGTGGTGACGTCGGTCAATAACTGTCATGTGTCATTATGTCATTGTCAATGTCAAAATTAAACATGAGAATGCCTCGAAAATTACACTGCATCTCACTTATTTGAATAATTAATTTGGTCTCTATATTGACACGAATTTGCATGTAAATATGCACCAGATTATATTCATCCTATGTTATTATACAATTTTATGTTAACTATTATACTATGCAATTTTGTCCAAATATATTATTCTATATATAACTTTCATTAATGTGTTATGCTATCATTGAACTAAAACCGTCAACCTATGACTATAAAACTAAGTACAAAATAAACTTAAGCAATAAATTCACTTGACAGTGGTTAAGCGAAAGGGTATCCTCCCATCCTGGCCCCGAAAGTCAAGATTTCGGTAGCAATAGTGAGCCCAATGACGAATAGAAAAGAATACAGCGAGTTATGGGGTTGCGCGCCATCTTTCTTTCTTTGTTCTTCGTTACCCGGGGTGGGACAGACCTACGCCCATACCATAGCCTGCCAAAAGGGGTTGAAGGCAGACGATAGTTTAAAATTTAAAAAATATATAAACCAGGCAATTTAACACAACTTCATAGTCAGATATTAAATTCTGTTAATGTGCATAGTTTTAGTCTACGACTATTATGTGCAGACATGGAGTATTATTGGTATCCACCCCATTTTTATTTTAAATTTTTCTAAAAGTTGTGCGTGTTGGATCTGTCACCATGAAAGCCATAGATCAATATACATTTATGCAAGCTTACTAAAGTACCTACCTCGGCTAAGTTGTTCAAAGTCTTCACTAATTCGAAAGAGTGCTCTTCGAATCGAAGAGCACTTTTTCGAATTAGTTTGTTCGCGAACTAACACTATTATTTACTCAGCACTCTGTGGCAGTGGTCTCGAACCTACCGATTTTTTATTTATTTATTTAAGACAACACCCTGCACTAAGGAAATAATCCTTGTATTGCGGGGGACTTTACAAACATATAATTAACGGATACAAATTACATCCAGACTCAGAACAACAATTTGTGGATCGCACAAAGTGTTGTCCCGCGTGGGATTCGAACACTCGACACTGGCGCTGTAGGTCGCTATCTTAACCACTACGCCATCTGTGCAGTCAGATTGTAGATTGTTCAGTATTTATACCGATATAGGCCGCGCTCTACTGAAATACCGAAATGCAACGATTTTTCAACGATTTTCGAGAATACATGGAAAATCGCCCGATTTTCTACCGAATGGCGATTTAATCCTATTAAATTGGCAATGTTGTTGCCATTATTCCCGAAAATCATAATTTATTTGAAAACATAATAGTCCATTCAAATATTACATGAGCTTTGCTTTTTTTAGAGGACGTAATTTTATTTTTGGGACATATGTGGGGGGTTAAGCTTTTAGCTTAACCCCAAGTTTGTGGGGTTGCCGCCCTTGTTCTCCGGCCGCCATCTTGGAAAAATATTTTAAGAAGCTGTAAAGAATATTTTAAGAAATATGATATTTTGCCCCTGCCGAGTTTGTACATTTATGAAATTTGTATCTTCGTACGCAAACATCTTTATTTATTTTGTAAGCACAACGATGCTGTCACCAGACCAAGTAGACATACACACAAACTGTTAGTACCCAAGCAAAGATTGAGTGTCTTCAGTAAAAATGTATACTGCATGGCAATACTCATATATAATAAGTTACCAAATAGACTTAAGACAATTAATACATTAAGGACTTATAAATTACAATTATTCAGACTGTTATTAGACAAATGCTATTACTGTATAAAGGATTTTTTAAATGACAAGGAATTATAATGTGCAAAGAGATATAAACTAAATTACATTATAAAATGACTAACTCGCTAATTTTACTAATTTATAAAATGACTACACGCTAATGTTACTAAAACCTTTGTAAAATAAATATTTTGTACACCAGTAAATGGTAGAATATGGCTAGTGCTTAAATGTAAGGAACTGTCAACTTTATGTACCCGTATTCTGACAAATAAATTATTATTATTATTATTATTAAAAGGGTGCAAACACTTTTTTCGCGATATCTCAGCAACTATGCGTCCTACACACATGCGTCCCCTTTTCCAAGATGGCGGCCAGGGGACAAGGGTGGCAACCCCACAAACTTGTGATTAAGCTTCTATTGACCCCCCACACATGTCTAAAAAATAAAATTGCATCCTCTAAAAAAGCCAATATTAGATCCTTAAAATGTAACATTTCAATGGACTATAACTAAAATTTTGAAAACTATTTTTGATTGCTTTTTGAAAAGAGAATATATAACTATAACTAGCACTCTAATTGAAAAAGGTGATTTTAAAAATCCTACATTTTTTTTGCATACCGATGCTATATACTGTGGTGCTGCGACTAATACACTATTTAATAGTACAGGAGATCTAAACGCAGATCAAGTAAATTTATTTAAATGCATATGCCTAGATTTTTATTTAGAATCTTGTAAACTGATAACCACACGGTTTTCATTGAAAGATAATCCATTAAAAGGATTAGACATAATTGATCCAATAAATGTTAAAAGTGGTAGAACGGCAACAATTGTTTCTATTACAAGGCTCTTTCCCAAAATTTCTTAGAGCATTAATTTACAGGATATAGACGCAGAGTAGCGCCTTTAGAGAAATTGCGAAATAATCAAACTCAAAATAAATAATAAAAAAAATAATTTAATAAAAATCAAACAGCGAAATAGGCAGTCGACAGAGTTAATCTCTGGTTTGATGCATATGAAACGTTTTTTTAACGTTTTTAATTGTTACGACTTTATAATCAAAACAGAGATGACTGCTATGGCCAAAAACATTGGTATGATTAAAAAAGTAAGTATATTTAGCCTGTAAGAAAATATACAATAAAATAAATAAATAAAATAAAAAATAAAAAAAATTGTTTGTAATAACCTGAGGAAAAAATAAATAAACAATTTGATTCTATATAGTTTTTTTTATTTAACGATTTTAGTACAAATATACCGATTTTTGAGGGCGGCTCTACCGATTTCGCACTTTGACTTTCGAGAACACTGCTCTGTAGTGTTATGAAAATGGAAATAACAGTTGGTTGTAACCTAAAATAATTTATGACTTAATAAAACTTAATAGAATAACTTGAACCATCCACAAATATGAGTTCAGTTACGATTAGGTTTGTATAGTTATACTTTATTTTATTTATATTATATAATATGTATTTATTAACAGTATACTTCTTTTTTAGTTACTGGAAGCGGTTGTGGCGTTGGGTTACCTCGGAAAGTTTATCAAAAGACGAACTATCATTACTATTAGAGAATAAAGACGTCGTAGAAGGTTTAACACAAGGTCTAGCTAGTTACAAAGCGTCAAATGCCAACAATTTTTCACAACTTCAAGCGAAGTATAGTGACCAAACGAAACTATTAGCTGTAGTACAGACACTCTATAATTACATCGTAAGTTTATTTTATAATAGTATTATCAATTTATTTGCGTTCTTATGACATTAAAGAAATATAAAAGCTTCTATTTTTTAGGATGTCGATTGTTTTCAAGTTTGGGAAACTGTGAAAAATTACTTATGTGATATATCTTATGGTACTCCAGCAAATGCTTTAAAAAATTTAGCCTTTGTGGATACTAGGCCTGTATTCTTGCTGCCAAATGTGTGGACATTTTATTATGCTGAAAGATTATTTTTACTCAAATTAATACAGTATATCATACAGTTTAAAAATGATCATAATCACAAACATCAAGAACAGTTCAAGAAAATAATAAACAAGATTGGTATTTCAAATTTGAAAACTTCTCTACTATCCCAGTTTGATAAATTAGTAAATACAGCTCCTCCACCAAGAAAAATTCAAAATGATTTTGGCAATGAAAATATTAGACAAGATTGGGCTGATTGTAATTTGAGAGAGCAGTTAGCTATCCTACAGATTTTACTACACATTGCTCATGAAGAAACATTTTCGGATTCTGAATTCAAGAAGCTTTTTAGCTTGTTCAGAAAGCATGGATTTGGAAAAAACCAAAGTTACAGTGAATTGCTTGAAGAGAGACACAGAGAGGGATGTATGAGGATCATGTATATGGAAGTGTGTATTTTTATGGTTATTGTAGATAGTAAAAAGATGTAAGTATAATTGCTTTAGTGAGGTTTAAGTTACAGTTACGGATTTTGTCTATGCCTTCACATCCTCGTTTTCCTTTCAGAGGGAATAACATATTGTACCTTATTAAAATATAACTTTAATATTAAGTAATATAACTTTATTTCTATGTGGTGATGAAGTAAGAATACAATTGACCACCCCCTCTCTTGCCCATGGGCGTCATATAAGATGACTAAGAGATTAAATATGCATATAACATCTATGCAAGAGAAGGAAAACTCGAAACAAAACCCTATACCGATATGTCTGACCAGCATGGTGTAGTACTTCAACACTGGAGGAGGCTCAACCCGAACAGTGGGACGTATTTGAGTTAAAATGATGTTGATGATGAATTATTTAATAGTGAGGTTGCCTTAATAATAGAACAATTTTTACTCTAATACAATGGAAGTTCTCAGTATTTCAACATTGCAACAGACGGAACCCTGAATGTGTGTTTTAATGACCTGGCAACTAAGCCTTTAGGTCAAGACTGCACCCTTAAATAGAACAATAGGAGTGTTCTCATATGGGCTAATCTCCTATTTAAACAAAATGCATAAAACATTTCCCTTAATAGTTTTATTTTGGAATAGACTTAAAACACATAATTCAGATGACATAACTAAGGAATAAAAACTATAACATTTATTCAAGAAAACCCTTATCTAAGCTATTAATAGAATAATTATTATTAAGTTAAGAATCTTGTTCTTTTATTTTCCTTTTTGGCTTCTGCTTCTTCTGACATAGGAGCAATTTCACCACAATCTTTTAACATTGCCTTTAGATTATTCTCATATTATAAAAAAAAACCTCCAAATTACCACACAGATTCCTTTAATCATTTACTAATATTAGGCCCTTACATATGAAATTGGCGTTTTGTACGGGTGGAATTTAAAGCCAATTTTTTTTTGGAAAATATTTAATTAATCAAAGTATACACCGTTGTTATCTATGCACTTTTGCCATCTCATAGGTAGTTCATTGATCCCTTTACTAAAAAAAACCATGGGGGCGAGAATCAATAAACTCTTTGAAGGCGGTTTGGACTGCTGCATTGAAGTTGAATTTTTGTCCTTGTAAGAAGTTGTCCAAATTCCGAATTAATCTGTTGGAGCAAAGTCCGGGGAGTACGATGGATGTCGCAGACATTCCAATTGTAGCGCATCTAACTTAGTGGTTGTTTGTTGTGTAGTGTGTGGTCTTGCGTTGTCGTGAAGCAGCAGTGGCCTAGAGCGATTGATTAATCTCGGTTGTTTAGCAGCTAGTTCTTCCTTCGTGGTTTGCAGTTGCTGACAATAGATATCTACCGTAATCGTTTGACCAGATTTTAGAAAGCTGTAGTGAACAAAACCAGCGCTAGTCCACGAAACACTCACAAGTAACTTTTTCGTTTAGGGCAGGATTTGGCTGGGTCTCCAGGGTTCAGCCATTGCGATTGCGACGAGCGCTTCCGATTATCGTACAGTATCCACTCTTCATCACAAGTAATGATTCGATTTAAAATCCCTTCATTATTGTGTCGGTTGAGCAAAGTAACATAGCATGTTTGCAAGTTCGATTCACTCAATTCATGAGATAGCCATTGTTCAAGTTTTTTTACTTCCCGATTTGCTTCAAGTGGATTAATACAGTTTTGTCACTTATCCCGAAACCTGCAGCTATCTCTGAAGTGCTTCATTTTCCACTTTGGTCTCCGGCGATCCACAGGGTTGGTTCTGAAGGTCGAAATTTCCAGAACGAAAACTTTGAAACCAAAAACGTACCGTGCTTTCTTTTGCGACACCAGCGCCGTACACATCATTAATCCTTCGAGGTGTTTCTGCAGCACTGGTGCCAGTGGCGTAACTATAGGGTAGCAGAGCTGGCAAAATGCCACGGGCCCCCAACCTGTGAGGGCCCCGGCCTAAAATGCCTAGGGATGAGTCGATATCATCTAGGTATCGATACCTTATCGGTACTCAACGTGATGGTTCTTAGTGATAGGGCCTCATCAAAGAATTTGCCACGGGCCCCAGGTGGTATAGTTACGCCTCTGACTGGTGCCACGGTAGAACTCGTACTCGTAAATATACCGATATTTCACGTTTTCCATTGTGCTGTAATAAGCGACGCCAAAGAAAAAATAATGAGGAAAAAACAAATATGACTGTTTTCAAAACTCAAATGTACC
This sequence comes from Lymantria dispar, assembly GCA_032191425.1. Lineage (NCBI taxonomy): Eukaryota > Metazoa > Arthropoda > Insecta > Lepidoptera > Erebidae > Lymantria > Lymantria dispar. Next base: position 32,522,660 of record CM063441.1, read on the forward strand.
AGCTAAATGAATTTATAAATTTGAATTTGGAATTCTTAACTGGAATTCTTAACTTAAACTTAATTCTTAAACTAAACTTAACTTAATTCTTAACCAAAGAGGAGATATTTCAGATTAAAGTGGTCAGTACGACAAAACGCTAATTTCATATTATGTAAGGACCTAATATTAACTAGTTGCAATATAATGTTGGTTTGAAACAAGTCACTCATTTAAAACTATTACTGAAGAAATTTGTAGGTTTTTTAGCTTATTGTTTTGTGTGTATATTATTTTAGATTTCATCATATAAAAGTTGCCCTGTTTACAAATATATATAGTAGAGCTTACAGTATATCAAATTTATTTTAATTGAAATTGAAACACAAATACCCTTGATATACAGTGGATTTCATTTATAACAACCTCGGTTGTAGCGATTTTTCGGTTATAGCGACGCCGAACTTACGTCACTAGAATTTAAAGCATCCTTTTGTAGGAAATACATTCGGCAATAGCGACTTCGGATATAACGCCGAATTCGGGTATATAGACTTGTTTTTATGAACTATTTGGGACTGATTCCTAGAAATTGCTTGCGGATGTTGCGACTGAGTCGGCGAAGGGATAAAGACTCATTCATAAGCTTTAACTATTAAGCTTTCTTATCCTTTATTCACATTCGCAGATGGTCCAGTGAATAAACAGTGTTTCTTAAACTTATGAACTTAGAATAATAACGTATAGAAGGATAGTGTCAGTACTTCGAACTTTAAAAATTTGAATCTAAAAATACTAATGGCGCGTAGATGATTACACACGTACACACGCAAACCACTATACAAATTATGAAATCAAATTTTGTTTTTATAAACTTATATCGTCGAAATAATTTTAAAAGTAATGTTAAAAACCTTTTTAAGTTTTTCAAATGTGTTGTGACACTATTTGAATGCACAAACCGTCATAATTACCTATTTATTTTTTAAGAGTTGCGTACGTTCGTGCAGTACAATGACTTGTACATTACGGAACGGTTCCGGCGTAAGCTCCAATTGAAATGCCTCACTTTTTGTGCGTGAACTTACCTTCTATACGTTATTATTCTAAGCTTATGAACATGTTTCCTAGACGTACATTTACTGTTAAAGAAAAAATGTTAATACACATTTATATAAATTTAATTGACTTTGTTTCAGTGAAAACTTGACATCATGGATAGATAGCACTAAAGGTATAGTTGAAACTGAACTTGCTCAACTACAATTGAACTCTGAACACAGTGCACTACTCATTACATGGATGATGCTTACTCTACAGGTAACTTTATAATGTTTATAGAGTGGAGAGAAAATGTGTAAAATTTCTTAAAAATACCATACAATCCTTTCTTTAGACAGTGTTAAAGGCGCAGGCGCAACTACCTGCGCCTCATGCCGCCCTAGCCGAGGCCGCGGGTGACGTGACCGCGGATTAGTCTGTCACCCGCCGAGAGGCCGACCGCGTGAGGAAAGACCGACGTCCTCCCCGAGGGGGCGACGTCGGTCGATGGGAGGGTACCCCAAGTAGGGGGTATTCCGTGGGGTCGACCACTGACGACAAGTTAACTCTACTCCGGTGGTCGACCCAACGACGAAGGCGAGGTGGTTTTCGGGTGGGTTGCGGGAGTTGCGTGCTTAAGCCCCTCTGTCGCCCCGGACGGAGTGGTGCAGAGGCGCACCGACCGCAGCCCACCCACAAAAAAAAAAAAAGACAGTGTTAAACATTAAACATCAATCCAAGTATTATAAAATTTGAAAGTTTACTTATTATGAAGCATAATATATTAGGGGTTAAAATGAATCTCATTTGGGGAGAGGGGGTTTCGGTAAATATATACAGGTGTATCAGATTATGGGGCAACTGTTAGAGTATATTGAAGTTTACCGGTCATAGATCGTAATTAAAATGTATATTACACAAAAAACAATATAACATAAAAGTTATAGTGATTTAAAAAATGTTTGTCTAAGAGTCTATGCCTTAAATGTTACGTATTATGTAGGTAAGTATATATGAGTTGTCATTTTATTAAAGTATATTTCATCTTGTTCTAGAGCCAGCAACATGCCAAGCTATTTGAGAGTCAATATCAACATTATGGAGCCACAGCACTGCGAATGCAAGTTTTTGAGTTTCTACAACAGATGCTGAATAGCAGCGGATTTTCAGTAAGTTTTGTCATCCCAAGTATATATTTATTAACCTTAGAATAATAACGCATAGAAGGTAAGTTCGCACACAAAAAGTGAAGCATTTCAATTGGAGCCTAATGGAGCTCACGCCGGAACCGTTCCATAATGTACAAGGTCACTGTACTGCACGTACGTACGCAACTCTTAAAAAATAAATAGGTATTTATGACGGTTTTTGCATTGAAATGGTCTCATAACACATTTGAAAAACTTAGAAAGTTTTTTAACATTACTTTTAAAAGTATTTCGACGATTTATGTTAATAAAAACAAAATTTGATTTCATAATTTGTATAGTGGTGTGCGTATGTACGCGTGTAATCTTTTGCGCGCATGTAGTATTTTTAGATTCATGTTTCTAACGTTCGAAATACCGACTCTATCCTTCTATACGTTTTTATTCCTAGTTATTAACTCTACTAATTATTTTTTTTTTTTTGGGGGTGGGTTGCGGTCGGCGCGCTCCTCGCACCACTCCGTCCGGGGCAACAGAGGGGCGTAAGCACGCACACCCGCAACCCACCCCACGTGCACGTCGCCTTCGTCGTTGGGCCGACCACCGGAGCAGGGTTACTTGTCATCAGTGGTCGGCCCGACGAAATACCCCCTATTTGGGTACCCTCCCATCGACCGACGTCCCCCCCTCGGGGAGGACGTCAGTCTTTCCTCACGCGGTCGGCCTCTCAGCGGGTGACGGACAATTCCCCGATCACGTCACCCGCGGCCTCGGCTAGGGATTAACTCTACTATGATAATAATATAAATAGAAACTGCTCCAATTTTTCTTTCAATTTTGTAATCAAATTTAATATTGGGATTCTTCTTTTCTTTTAAAAAAAGGATAAATCAAAGTGCGCCCAAATTGCTCGAAAGCGAATTTTTCGGCTTTTAAATCAGTTGTGCGACAAATTCGACGGTGATGCCACCATAAGCCATCAACCAGGGATTATGCAGCTATGTGCCGAACTTCTTGCTTCACCTGAAATTAGTGCTGAGTTCTGGAAGCTTCATGAAAAAGATGATAATTTTGGTGTTGTGTCATTATGGAATACTGGTCTCGAATATTTTCCATTTCATTTTACTGCATTATCTACATTATCAGCTGGTTTAGCAGAAGCAGGCAAGCCTAGTGTGCAAAATGTAAGTCTTTTAAATTTCTCTATATGTATACATATTATACTACTCAAATATCTTTAGTATTCTGTCATTCTCTATATCATCATTTATTAACATAAGAAAGCAGTGGTTATAAAAAACTTAACCTTTTCCTTTTATATTCTAATAAATTCTTGATTCGATTCTTCGGTTCTGTAAATTTTTAAAACGAATTTTAAGTTCAAAAAGCAACTGTGACGTCTAAGTACACCTGACAAGCTCGAAGCTATATATGTATTTATATAGATATGTTCTGCACCATTATAATATACCTATGTTCTTATAATTTAGCTTTGTGCAATTTTCAAAACATTACATTAAACATTTTTAACTAAATAAAACTATAATATTTTTACGGATTTTATCGCGTTTGTATTTGATTCTTGATGAATTGGTTGTATTTAAAATGTCTAATACTCGCGTAAACATTAGAAACCTTACAAATTCTCAACATTATAATTTATATTAATTTATATTTCTTACAGCTGTTAGCAGAACTTAAAAATCTACCGGTGTACACAGAACTATACAATCCAAATTCAATACCTATAATGTCACTACAAAATGACGACGCAATAATTGGCCGCGAGTATTATCCCCTCGGCGATCCATCATATCGCATTGAAATGGGCTCGAAAGCAACTATAATGGAAAGGAAAGAGGGGACTATGATACATTTCCGAACATCGTACAGTTACTGGACAGTATTCAACAGCGAAATAGAAAAAGTTTTGGATAGGAAACAACATCATCAACATAATATAAATATAACATTGCAAAGAATTTTTGAAGGTGCTAAAATATTGAAATTTGTACTAAAAACTCTGGTAGGCGATAAAGAAATACCAAAGATGTTGATGGGGCCCAGTGAAGGAGTTTTCGATGTGCTAACGAGATTCATGAGAACGGATGCGCCGCCATTGCCTTTGTTGGTGGAATGTGTTGAGGTCTGCACAACATTAGTGCCTGTATTCGCAAAGGAAATTCATTTAAGGTATGCATATATTAATGATTGGCAGTGTCAGGGAACAGTCAAATTTTTGCAGTGCTCTGTGAGGTTGTGATCTTGTTATTTTTATTGCAAACGAGCAAACAGTACTTGATGGTGTTGCGTAAGTGAAGGGAGTGTGAATGCGTGCAATGAGGTTCGGTGAAACTAAAGGCATCACCAAAACCCACATGCAAACACCCTTAGAAAGTTGGGCTGCCGGCTCTCTCAGAAGTGCATTAACACATTGCTATTACTCAGACTTTGTTTTTCTGCGAAAGTGTGTACTACCCCGGAGGGACCGGCCCACAGCTGTAGACAGACAACTGTCAACAGTGCGGTCCTACCAATCTTGTAGAAATAAACGGTGGAAACGATTGTTAATGATTGATATTGATCACAAACCATATACGTTCCATTGGTATATGATATTATCTACTAGCAACCCGCCCTCGCTTCGCTTCAGTTTTAGTCGTTATACCCGTGTAGTTCCCGTTCCCATGGGAATACCGGGATAAAATATAGCCTAGTTTACGCCCTGATATTATAGTTTTCCATTGGTGAAAGAATTTTTGAAATCGGTCCAACCCTTTTGAAGATTACCCGGAACAGACAGACAAAATTTTTTTAATCTGTATTTAAGGCATTGATGTCGTGCAAATAACCGTGTGAGCATGAAAAAAGCCTATTATTTTGACATTACAAACAGACACTCCAATTTTATTTATTGGTATAGATTTACAACATATCCTATTCTATTTTAAAAATACCCACGGCGTTTATTAACTTGACGAAAGTAATAATAGTTTTAAATTCTATACTTATTAACCCAGATATTTTTTCCAGAGTAATAAATACAGGTTTACTACCTCGAATTATTAATCAGAAGCTGTCTCACATGGAGTATGCTAATGGTGCCTCTTTCGATTCTGGAGCTGTTGGCGCATATCTAGTCACTATAGAACAACCAAATGGCACTTATAAGTTTCTGAGAGCCTATATGGATATGCTCTGTGCTTTCTATGAGGTAATGTTAAATTATCAGTTATTTTACGTCCGATTTTATATACATAAATAATAGCTAACGCTTATGTCATTGAAGAGGTAACTAGTAGGGATTCCATCCATCAGCCTACAGATGTCCACTGTTGGATATAGGCCTCCCCACGAGAATGCCACTCGGAACGGTCCTGTGCCACTAGCATCCAACAGTTCTCTAGGACTTTGAAAATATCTTCAGTTCACCTAGTTAGGGGGGCGTTCAATTCATGGTCGCCACTCAAGAACCTTTCTTCCCCAGCGGTTGTTGGTTCGACGAGCGATGTAGCCTGTCCATTGCCATTTCAACATGCAACATTCTGCAGGTTATGTCGGCTACGCCCGTTCTTCTACGAACGGATTTTATTACGTTGAGAAATACTGAGCATAGCCCTCTCCATAGCACTTTGAGCCTTTTTATGAAGCCGCACTAGGCGACCACTAGTAGGGATTGCAATCAAGAAAAACGGGTCCGATAATCCGGAATCATTAAACGTTTACAGTATCCGGTTCCAATATACTAGATGCTGCGGACGTTTGTGAACCGTACAATGTGGCGTAACATGAGGGGGGCCCACGTCTAGCAATGGACGACGATAGGTTGAAATGATGATGATAATAAAGAAAATTATTGTTTAAGCAATACTAAAACTACTTCACGGATTTTATCGCGTTTGCATTTGACTTCCGATTACCCGACGTTTCGAACACTTTACAGCGTTCATGGTCACGGGTGGAGTAGGATGTCTCACGTCCAACAAGTCATTGTTACTGCAGAAAATTTATAATTATCTACCCAATACAGATATTAGTTATTAAATATTGACCCACATTTTGATACAAAGTTTATTGCCAGTGTAAGAAGGAAATGATTCTATATGAAAAAAATATATTGTTTATGGTTAGTAATTATTAAACATTAAAACTAATAGTAATTATATTTAAAAACTAACTAATAATCTAGTATACTACCACCGGATCGGAACACGGCCACACTGAGAAAGATCCGACCAGAAAACTCAGGTGACATGATGCTAAATTAATTTTGAAGGCGGCTTACTTTACGTTACTAAGAGGTTTTAATTTATAAAATTATCTTTAGTTATTATTATTGTGGGTCAAATCTATAAAGTGTTCGAAACGTCGGGTAATCGGCAGTCAAATGCAAACACGATAAAATCCGTAAAGTAGTTTTATTTAAAATGTATAATACTCGCGTAAACATCAGAAATCATTATGTAAGCAGTACTATTTATTTATATTAATAAAACACATTTTACAGATGTCCAACGACGAACGGATCACAAAAGATATAATCCTACCTGGTCTAGTATTGATTCTACGTGAAGTGTTTCCGAACTTGTACGGTTGGCGATACAGTAACACACGCGAACGTCGTCACACGATGCAACGTTGCGTACAATTATTAACTTTAGTGTTACAAGACACCAAGCAAGACAATGTTAGCAACAAGTTATTGAAGCAGACTTGTGTCTATAGTTTGTTGCATACTGAGAATGCTTTGGAACTACTCAAATTGATCTCTATTGGTATGTTACGTTTTTTTATCTAACATATTTGAAGTTAATATGTTTTAATAGATCTTCGATAACTTTTTGTTTATCTAGCATTTGATATACTGGGTTTTTTAGAATATATTTATTTATCTATCTTGCCATGGGTGTCGTAAAAAACGACTAAGGGATTATAATGTACATATAACATCTATGTAAGAGAAGGAAAACTCGAAATAAAACGCTTTACCAATACGTCTGATCAGCATGGAATAGTAGGTCAATATCCCATCTATCCTGGAGAAGGCTCAAGCCCAGTAGTGGGACGTATATGAGCTGTGGTGATGATAATTTAGTACAATTGCAATTGAAACAGACAAGTAAGTTGAAGTAGACATTTGTGATAGATGGCGTGATAAAACGTCGCCTTGAAAGACAAGAATGAACTGTAATTTGGTTACTAGTTGTAACTACTATATTAGGGTAATTGGTAGTGCACTTGTAACGGATTCGTGACTTGCATAAAACTACCTTTTCACAAGCATGGTTTTCCTATTTACAAATACATTTTTACTGCAGTATAAGTTTTATGTAGGATTTATTACAAACCTATACACGCTAGCGTTTTGACTCCAGGTATCATAACTCACTTTCTGTACAGAGTGAGATCCATTAAATTTGCGTATAAGTAAATTTATACGATTTATCCTCAGTGTTATACAAAGAACAGAAAACATTTCGAGTAATAGTCTCTTCAACAATGATTGCAATTTTTTTCACTATGTCACGAGTTACTACATATTAATACGCTTTTATTAGCTTCATACGTATCTATGTTAGTATGTAACGGAATCTTTGAACATGATTTTGACCCCCTTCAAAACGTCGGATTAACTCGAAATTTAGCATACTTATTAAAGACCGATGACAATTCAATGTTTTAAACGGTTTGACCCGTTATCCTTACTAGGATAATCAGGATTAGCGATTTTTTGTTTTCCTGACTCCAAGCGTATTTTTATGGTTATAACTATAATGTTATTTTTATTTCAAGTTTTACTTTTCTTGGAGTAATGTTATCTGCTTATATGCCTTAATCGATTCTTCCGATACCCACGAGAAAAGAATGGTTGTTATCTTACTCTGTCACTAACTACATCGAGAAAGGCTTCACATTTATACCCTCAATAACGAAATCGATTGTCTCTATATGTTAAGTTTTACGGGCTAAATCGTGGCGGATTCACCTAGAATACAGACATCCGAGGGTCTCGTTTTTGTAATTCGGATATATTTACAGGTAACGATCAACTCGAGAACATAATACGTAACGAAACCAACTGGATGTCGGACACTGGCACTCAGTACATATCCACTATACAACGTTGTGTTGCTTTAGTAATTTTCACGTTACGTCACAAAGCAATGGTTACCGATGCAAATGAAATAACACCATTAGAATATTTGATATTCGCACAAAATAAACAGAAAGACTCATTAAAAGTAGTACCGAAAATTACCAGTTATATTAATCATGCGTTTAATAAAGGTCTGCCAGTGCTTTGCTGTAGATTATTAAAAAGATTTGCTGATGTAAGTATTACCTTAAAATTTTATTAGATTCTCTGAAAGAGTAGGATAAGTTTTCTACACTATGGCAACACTTGTTTGTTGCACAGGTTTCAACGGTGGCGGTACCCGAAAGGGTAACCCGCTGAATTGGCCACCGAAGTCGAGGAATCTGTGTGATTGGTAAGTCAGTGACGATGGGGAGCGAATATGGTAGTCTATGAAACCGCACGTCGCCCCCATATAGGTTTGGCCAGACCATAACCTGGCATAAAAGAAAAGGATATGTTCTCGAAAAGAAGTAGGTGTTAAAATATATTGGCCTCTCTGCTTTTTTAAGTATCATTTAAAACGGATGAGACTATTCGTTAAAACAATTCTTCTATTCAAAGAAATTATCTCAAAGAGGCTTATTAATTATGGCTAGTATCGTAGTGTTGACCCGGACCAACTCCATCTGGTACCATTTGGGTCAACGATTACATTCCCAAGGAGGGTTGACGTCAGGCAGGCGGCCGGTCATAAAAGTCATTGCCGAAACTTTTTGCAATATGTCAAAACAGATGACATATTGCGTCGACCCCAGGTAATTGGGATAAGAGCAAGATGATGATGATGATCGTAGTGTCTGTAAAAAAAATTTTTAGTTGGAATTGTTTTTAAACAAAAATATTTTTTGCAAAAAAAAAGCGACTTTAATGTAGATAAATTTTTAGATTTTCGTTGATTTTTCAAAAACCGCTTGTCGATTTCGATAAAATTTACATGGGACAATTTGAGAACTATACCCTTTTCAACAAAAAAATATTTTTTCAAATCGGTTGGTAAGCGAGGGACTTCGATTTTGAACAAACAGCTCATCACATCCTTTGGAAGTGCAATCTCTGGCGCAACAAGCGGGACTTCATGATAGACAATCTGCATGTCACGTCTGGGGTAATATACTATTCGGATCTTGTAGCAGCTCGAGAAAATTTCCGTGCGTTTAGGCGCTTTTGCCATACCTACTATTGTAACCAAACCTAAAGCTCACAAAAAGGTCCATTAAGCTCTGTTCAATCCGTGGTGCTGTACCGCTGCGTTTCACGTAGTTGTACACATTCTTATTTACTGGCTTATTAGCCAACTTTGCTTCATGTCTCCCGCTTTGCATAGGAGGGAAGTGAAATCTTTCCAACTCCTCCTGTTTTTGTTTTCTAATTAAAGTTGTTGCGGGTCCCAAGACAATTAAAAGCGTTTTCCGGGACTTCCTGAGGGTCAAACCTCGGTGTCTTATACGGAGACCATTGTGGATCCTGGCTTACAGGAGTTACAGCGATGGGAATATGTGGTGGGATTAGTCCCAAAATAAGCGACGGAGTTATACGCGAAGAAACATTAAAAAAAAATACAAACATCCGAATTGAAAACCTCCTCCTTTTTTAGAAGTCGGTTAAAAATATCAGTCGTAAAAAGAAGAAGAAGTAAAAAAATAAGATCATATTTACATTAGTGACTGCGCAGGTGGAGTCAGTACTATGAAGAGTAAGTAACGAACTCTCTTGTCGAGTGTAGTGGATTTGGTCTCCAGGCAGAACAGTTCTTTGTGCGATCCACAAGTGTTATTTACGACCTGTAATTGTGTATTTTTAAAGACTCGACATAAGGATTTATACCTTAGTGTGGAGTGTAATCTTAAAAAGATCATAATTAATCGTTCACTTAAAATGGCCACGAAAAATATCATGGAGATGGCTCCAAGGTGGTGTATTATAAACATTTATAAGAGTAGGAGGAGGAGGAAAGACATTTCTTATGTAGATGAATATTGCTTGTCCCTGTGGTGACGGAGTAAGAATACAATTCACCACTCTCTATCTTGCCCGTGGATGTCGTATAAGACGACTATATGATATAATATGCACATAACATCTGTGTAAGAGAAGGAAAACTCGAAATGAAACCCTATATCAACATGTCTGACCAGTATGGTATAGAAGGTCAAATTCCCTCCCATTGTGGAGGCCCGAGCCCAACAGTGGGACGTATGTGGGCTGCGATGATGATGATCAATTATTACTAAATTTCTTTCAGGGTTTTCAAATGTCTCTATTCGCATCGTTAGACATGACAGCTTATCAAGTTCGCGTTATGTTTCTTGACCGATTAAGGGACGAATTTGAAACGACTGATCTTAAAGTAGCAATATTAGAATTCGTAGCTACTTGTGTGGGAACACAACCCGGCCTGACGGAAGCTTTTTTCATGATCAACTATGAAAAGGCAAAGGCTGACGCGAAGACTGATAATAATAAAGATGTAGTAGAAAAGAAGAATGAAACGGAAGATAGTTTTAAAGGCATTTTAGGTTATATGGCTGATTATCTTGGAACTGTCAAATCGGTTAGTAATGATTTATGTTATTATGCATAGCTTCATCATCAAAATCACTCCTGTTTTAGCAGTGCCGTAAAAAACTACATATGTCAATTTTTTAATATTGAAGAAGAGGTATGACTCTTTTTACTGTTTAGTTTTGTGGCAAAATTATTAAAAAAAAATACATATAGTCAGTGTACATATGTATATGTACGATATGATACGATGTCCGTGCGGTGACAATAACAATTTACCACTCCCTATCTTGTCCGTGGATGTCGTAAATGACAACTAAGGATTATAATACGCATATAACATCTATGCGATCTCTATGGAACACTCGAAATAAAACCCTATACCAACTTGTCCAACTAGTATGGTATAAGGCCAATTTCCTTCCCTTTGTGGAGGAGGCGAGTCCGCAGTGGGACGTATGTAAGCTAAAATGAATGAATGATAGGCACCAATTCGAAATCTAGGGCCTGGTGTTTAAAGGCACCAATTCGAAATTTAAGACCTGCTGCTTTCACTTTTCGCTTTCGTAGAGGGACGTCAACGCGCCAAAAGTCGCGCGGACGTCGATATGCTAATGGATGAATAGATGGCTGGAGGGCTGAATGATGATAATTTATGCTTTGTTGATTATATTTATTATTTACGTTTTTCAGAACTCCAAATTATTACACAGTCCATTATTGGCGTCTATAATGGCATTGTTCCATGCTCTTTGGAAGAACAATATGCAAATACTTGTGATAAAATTACGCGAACACACTAAGTTTTGGGAACACATGACTAGTCCTCTATTCAGTGACATACAACCAAATTTAAGAACATATTCACAGATATTCAATGTACTTGGTATAGAACTGTTTGTGTCTAGAGACAAGCTGGATCCAAATTTAAAGGAAATGCTCGAACAGTTCTTCGATACGAACAAAAAGTATTTAGACACATGGATAGACTTCATATTTTCATTTAAAAACAGAGATGATAATGGAGAAATGATCGACAAAGTGCCTGTTTGGTTAAGTCTATTGACATCATGGAAAGATTTTATAACAATATTCTGCAAATGTCTACCGATCAGTTTAAATATTGCACACAAAGCTAAAATGGTCGCGCCTTGCATGAGTGCACTTTTAACTCAACTGGATGATTTGAAAGATAGCCGATTAGTTGTAATACTTGCAGAATTGTACGTTATCATGCTAGCTAACTGGAAAGATGATTGCTTTGATAATAGAAAATCAAGCGCTAAACAAATAGAAAATCTTTTAACTAATACAGCCATTGTATATGAGTTTCTACACCCAAGAGCTAATCGAGCTATTTTATCTATATGTACAGTAGCTATTAGTAGCTTGGATTATGAAATAAAAGCTAACAGTGTCACAGCACAAAATATTATTCGATCAGTAACAAATATCAACAGTATAGAACTAGAAAAACTCTTAGATGATATTAAAGACGATCGAAAACCTGAAGGGAGTTTGAATGGTCAGGTGAAGAAGAGTATTCCGCCTGTGGTCTTATCTCTAGCAATGCTGGAACAATGCTTAGATTTATACGATGACATGTTCACAGGACTATCCCAATGGTTTGAATCTAGCAGATTTATAAACAAACTCCTTTGCTGTCTTCAGACTTGCATTCAGAATCGTCAGCATTATCATACTTCATTAGCGGCTTTGAGATGTCTTACTGCATATTCGAGAGGTCCGTTCTCAAAGGATTTGTTAATGAGCGATATAGATCAGTTTCTTTGGCTGCAGTTACTCCCACCAAAGTTGGATGAGAAGTCCGCTTGGAAGCCTGAGGAGTGGTGGCGTGTTTATGGTTATAGTTTGGATTTTATATCGATGATGGTGATGAAACATGGTCAGTTTTTCGCAAGCGATGCCATCACCTTCGTTGGGGTACATTTAGAGCATTTAATTGAAGCAGTATTATTACCGAGACAAGTGTTTAACATAGATGCTCTAAATCTATGTGCATCCACATTGAATTTGGTTGTTCAACTAGTTAATTTTGAAGCGAGGTGGCGAATACAGAATATTAATTCTTTAACTGGAATTATGGTAAGTCTGCATTAGTAATATCTTGTTTAACAAGGAGACCCTCAGACGTGTGGGTCGGGGATTTCCATGATTTTTGGGTGGGGTGGTGGAGGGACCCGAGGGTATCACAACTACCAGTCAATATTAGGGGTCAACACGCACTCATTTTCGGTTTTCTTTTCATTTTTCTTATTATTGTCAATTAGCATAATAATATTATGGTTGGTTTTGGTAAGTTGGTTTGGTCATGTAGAGAGAATGAATGAAAGGAGATTGACAATGAGAATTTATAATGCGCGAATGTGGACGGAAGTATTGGAAGGAGAAGACCAAGGTGGACGTTCCACGATCAAATCGGAGACGTTCTCAAGAAAGGCCGCGTTAAAAGTACCCTAAACCGAAGAACCTGCATGAGGAGATTAATGAATGTGGAGGAGGTGAAAGTGGTATGTCAAGATTGTAACAAGTGGAGGGAAGTGGTCTCTCCCTACTCCTATGGAAAAGAGGCGTGAATGTCTGTATGTATGTATATTAGAGCGGTAAAATGACAGTTGACAATGACAAAATTAATCATACTAGTAGTCGCCGTGTGGTCGAAATTCGGCCATAATTCATTTAATTTTTTTGCTACACAGTTTTCTGTTAAATATATTTATGTATAATTGTACATTGAGCAAGCTGTATTTCACTATTGTAATAACTAATATATAAGTACAAATGTCTATTAGACATTGTCATCATAATTATGATTTATTGACATTCAGTTTGACCAGAGATTTTAACCATAAACAAAAGTGTATAAGCGTTGGTGTGTGTGTGTGTGTGTGTGCGTGTGTGCGTGCGTGCGTGCGTACGTGCGTAGCGATTGCATGGTAGTGTGCGTAATGCCTTTTTTAATGAATTTAATCTTCTAATCCATCATTACATGAAATTTCAATTTTATGCACAAGGAGTGCATAAAATTGAAATTTCATGTCTTATTATATACATCAATTGTGCCAAATTTCATACTTATCCATCCACATAATTTTCGTAAAAAGGGGTACAAAGGTTTTGCTTCACGTATTAATATATAGATTACATATGTTTACTTTATATATGTTCAGAGGGTGTTACTACCAGTTGTCTGTCCATCAACTGATTAGTGCCACTACGGGCGCGCGATCCCAGACTGCTCCAGCTGCTGCTGTCGTGCCTCCTTCCTATATCCCATGACAGTAGTATCCTTAACCAATTTTCTTCCATATTCATCCACCATGGCCCAACTTTTTCCCATAAACAAAAATTCTCGAGGAGGGTTAGCGTCAGGCAGGCGGCCGGCCATAAAATAAATAGCCGTATCTCTCTTACAACATGGGTTCAAGACTGAACATGTTGTGCCGACCCCACTCCGCGTGGGATGAGGGCAGGCAAATGATGATTAATATATAGATTACATTATATTCACTATGGCCTTCATTCCGAGAACTATCCCAACTAAGTTTACAGTTTACTAAACTACTATGTTTACAGTTGTTTTTTTTTTTTTCGTTGCAGCGTAGTATAAGTGCATGTCTATATCAAAATGTCACGTTAATGATGCGTTCGCGTCGTTCTACGGATCCTACGTTACAACCACCCGAAGATACGGTGAATCAAGCACCGAACGTAATACACAGGTACAGTCATAGCTTTATTTAAAAAAAAAACATGGTTGTCTGTAAAGTCGGTTTACGGACGATAGTTTAACGTGACAACGTCATAACACAACATTGATGAAATGACTGCATACTTTTATGAATAAAATTGAATCAGCGTAACGGGACACTTTTTCGTGCATGCAGCCAGCGTTCATCAATTTATTAGACGTTGTCACGTCAAAAAATCACCTATATATGGAATAAAACTATTAATGTATTTGATTTTTACCTTCTCTATGTTTCAACGACGAATGAACCCCTACGTTCATGGTCATGGACTATTACCAGGAACGATGAAATGTCTTCGTAACATCGAGAAAAAAAAATCTAATCCAAACGCGATAAAACCCGTAAAAATTGCTTTTATCATTATTCAGGACTTTAGAAATACTCCACATGGCGACACTCTGCCTGTTGTCGTTCAGCCCTGAACTCTTATCACTGCTAGCGGACCCTGGACTGGATCTAGAACGCTGGCAGCCATTAGTGGAGCTACATTTCGGTGCACCCAAGATATCTTACGAACCATTTCCTCAACTCACATTTGGGACCTTAGTCGCAGCTATATGTCTGTTGACTAGATCACTCAATCACGTAAGTTGGCTTGTTGTCATAATAACTAATATCATTCTTCTACCCTTCACCATGTTTAAGGATCGATGTTGCAGGTCTTGTCTTTCTAGATAAGTGGTGTAAGAACAGTAGCGTAAGGCGCCTTGAAAGGGCCCTATATCAAAATTAGTTGGGAGCCCAAATGAAGGGTAAAGATTTGCCACAAAAGAAACAAAAATGCTTGCATGAAATTGATAATAAGTTATCACTTCTTCCTAGAAATTAAATTAGCTGAAAAAAAGCTCATTACGGGCGTCCCGCAATTTTTGGGCGAACACCGGTAAAAAAGATGGCTTTTCTTGACTTTTATAGGGCACGTATGACAGACACACATTAGGGGCCCCTGTAGCCCGGGGGCCCCGTATCATTGATACGGATGATACGGCGGTAGCTACGCCCCCTGAAAGAAGACTAAGACATATTGCAAAAGATTTACTTTACTGACTGACGAGTGATGCGACATGTTTTGGAAACGTTACTTCTTATTGCTTTTCTTTCGCGTGGTGACGAACTAAAAATGCAGTTCACCTCACTCTATGTTGCCGTAGGTATCATAAAAGACGACTAAGGGATATGATATGCAGATAAAATCGAAGAAAAAGAAGAAAGCTTCGACGTAAAACCCTATGCCAACAAATCTGATCAATTTGATGTAGTAAGCCATTTTCCTACAGTGGAGATAACCCAGACCCAAGAATGGGATGGGTTGAAGTGGTGAAGGAATCATTTCAATATTATGATCTAGGTGGGCTATAATCAACGATTTATGATTTGACGGTCCCCCTCCTCGGGAAGAAGAGTGTTCGAAATTCGTAAAAATCTTTCTTCTGTAATCATCATCATTATTCATCATTTCAGCTCATATACGTTCCACTGTTGGGCTCGAGCCTCCTCCACTATAGAAAGGAAGTTGACCTACTATAACCATGCCGGTCAGACTTGTCGGCATAGCGTTTTATTTCGAGTTTTACTTCTCTTGCGTAGATGTTATACGCATATGATAGTCCCTTAGTCGTCTTTTACGACACCGACGGGTAAAAGAGGGGGTGGCGTATGGTATTCTTATTCCGTCACCACATGGACAATCTTGTGTAATACTTGATAACAATATACGAGTATGTCTACGAATATAACATCTAAATTTCTATTGTAATGTGTTAAATATTGCTTGTTTGCTTTTAGTCGTATCATGCAGAAGAAGGCAGTGGTTCGCGTTCACCTCGTGGGCGGCGCCGAGCATGTTCGTGTGGAAGTCCCGCTGCCGCAGAGCGACGTGTCAATCGCAGCGAGTCGCTCACTAGCATCTCTTCAGCAGCCAGCCTACCCGCGCTCGATGAACGACTCGTCGCTACCACACTTGATGCTACCGCCACTTTGCTCGCATCACAGGTATTTCATTGCCTAATATTATTATCATATGCTTAATTGTGTAAGTGCACTAACAATGCAAAAATAAGCGTGGTATAATCTAGTAGTGCTGTGTGGTAGCGGTTACGAATACTAACAACCCTTAGATTTCTCGTGGTGACGTAACAGACAAATTAGAGATATCGACCTGAGCCAACCTGTCTGGTCAAAGATTACGTAGTCAGAGAGGGTTATTGTCAGACAGACCGCCGATCTAAAAACTATTGCTAATAACTTTTGCGATGTGTATGATGGGGTAGTGTATATTGAGCCAACCCCAAATAATTGAACCCAATAAATTAATTAGTAATGTGTATCAATTTGTGGTAGGAACAATCTTCTGCTTATAGCCGCGGGCCGGTATGGCCAAGATAGTACCATACTCTCGCAGAAAATTGGCGTCTGAGTAGTAACAATTTATTACTGCAATTCCTTCTGTGAGCGAGGCAGCCGGCAGCCCAATTTTCTGAGGGTGTTTGCATGTTATGGGTTTCCGTGAAGCTTTTAATATCACAGAACCTCAATGCACCCATCCACACTCCCTTTACTTTTTTTCACGGTAGACAGCTGCCTATCAAAGGTCCATGAGCGGCAGTATCACTTACTAGTGTAGGGTAAGACGTGACATGAAAAAGAGTTTGTAAGAGTAGCCTCTTTTGTGTAGTGAGCCAGTACATTGTACTATCCTACTTCAAATGAGGCGATGCTAAAATATATACAGATATACAAATATATACAACATACCGTGCCATTTGATTTGAACCCTATTTGGTTTACATTTAAAGCTCAATATTGTTGTTCACGACGTTCGTTTTAGTACAAAATTAGTAGCGCCATCTCAT
Organism: Lymantria dispar; assembly: GCA_032191425.1. Lineage (NCBI taxonomy): Eukaryota > Metazoa > Arthropoda > Insecta > Lepidoptera > Erebidae > Lymantria > Lymantria dispar. The sequence continues at coordinate 32,540,094 of CM063441.1, forward strand.
TCTAGCACATATAATACACCTACTATTATAATTTATAGTATGTCCCGCTCCCTCTCTGTCCTCATCCTATAGTTGCTTCGTTAAACGCTCTACCGAAACATGCCATAGAACAACACGTCAGTACTAGTTTTAGCTTTAGACATAAATTACTTTGTAGTGAGATTGAGCTACATTTTTAATACTTCACCAAATAAAATGATCATGTTTTCTTTACAGGCGCTACTTGCCGTGCGCGATCCTAGCGTACCAACGCGGCACAAGCAGCTGATCCGACGTGAATTGAGCTCTGAACTTACAATGTTCCACGACTTTGTACGAAAGCGAATACTTTGTGCTGCACACGCTCGTCCTCACCTCGTACGCAACAAATTGGGCGCCTGGCCGCTTGCACCAAATGAAGAAGAAACTAAACGTATTGAAGAAGCTAGAAAGGAAAGAAACCCCCTGAATGATATGGACGATGATGATACGTCACTACCGCCTCCGCCGCCACCAAAACGAGCATCTCACGATTCTATGCGCGAATATATACTAAGAAAGCATTATCTTGATAAATGTGCACAGACACCGACAAAAGGTCCTCCCTCGCCAGTTTCACACTCAACACCGACATCGGATAAGAAAAAAGAAACTTCGAGAAGTTCCAAACGAGTGTCTTGGGCGGAGACTACAAGAGACAGCGATGAAAGTCTAGACGATTCGATGCAGGAAATCGAATCCGTATACTCCAATCTAACTGATGTACAAATCAATAACGATGAGGATTATTTTCACTTTATGTCTGTCGTATTTCTTTATATTTGTCAAACTGATTTATAACTTTTCTTTTATTAGTTGTAAGCTAATTAAATAAATACCGTGGCGTTTTCCAGCTACTATTTTCTCATAATATTGTTTTTGTTTAAGTAGTAAGCACAGTTAAAATAACCCACCTTTCGTCATAAGTTCTAGTCGGTTAAGTATGATTTAATAACTGATAATACCTTTGACTTCCGTGTGTTGACGGAGTAAGAATACTATTCACCACTCCCTATCTTACCCGTGGATGTCGTGTAAGATGACTATGGGATATAATATGTACATAACATCTGTGCAAGAGAAGGAAAACTCGAAATAAAACCCTATATCAACATGTCTGACCAGCATGATATAGTTGGTCAAATTCCCTCCCATTGCGGAGGAGGCCCGAGCCCAACAGTGGGACGTATGTGGGCTGCGATGATGGTGACGATGATGAATACCTTTGACTAGCACTGCTTTAGGTCTTTTTAATGCCGATGGTAGCAGCAGCACATCTGTAAGTGATACTGACGCACATGAACCTTTGCAATCATTATCATCATCTCAGCCCATATACGTCCCACTGTTGGGCTCGGGCCTCCTCCATAATGGAAGGGTAATTGACCCACTATACCACGCTGGTCAGACGTGTTGGTATAGGGTTTTATTTCGAGTTTTCCTTCTCTCGCATAGATGTTATATGCGTTTTATATCCCTTAGTCGTCTCGTACGATCACCCACGGGTAAGTTAGGGGGTAGTGAATTGTATTCTTACTCCGTCACCACACGGAAGGACCTTTGCAATACCAGGGGCTATTATAGGATTAGGCCGTTGCCTACCGTAAAGAAAATGCTCTTCTTATTATCTTAACTTTAAACGGGTTGAGAGCCCTCAGCGCTCACCCAACAGTCCGGGTAAAATTGTCACAGCCATCTGAAGCTAACAACTAAGTCACCCAAAAAAAAAGGGTCTCTCCAAACGCAGATGGCGGATACATTAGAGACATGTTTTCATTCCGAACAGCTGAATGTGACGATCTCAGTTCACCAAGTCACCAACTAAATAAGGTGACATACTGTCGTATTTGAATCGAAACGGTCCTGTATGTTTTTGTCCAACAATCAATCAATTTATCGACGCTACTGTTGGATATATGACATCCCAAGCAGTAATGCCATAATCGCCACACAGCAGTTATGGATGGGTGCAGTTAGTCTTATAAGTTTGTAAAAGATTGCTACTGTCCATTCAACTGGTGATCCTTTGAACGTATGGACTAATGTAACCATCGAAATAAAATATTTCACTTGACTGTTCACATGAAATAATGTTTATGTTCCGAATGCCCGTACTGAGAATTTAGGGAATTTATTCTTTATTTCCATACAGAGTATGTGTAACACACAAATGGTTGTTTTGAATTTATAATGGACCTAGGATAATTCACCAACCCATCAGAAGCGGGTCCGTGAGGGGACTATCAATATTCTAGAAATGGCCGTTCAGAACCTTATTTTTTTTTTTAGGGTGGGTTGCGGTTGGCGCACTCCTCGCACCACTCCGTCTGGGGCGATAGAGGGGCGTAAGCACGCACACCCGCAACCCACCCGAACACCACGTCGCCTTCGTCGTTGGACCGACCACCGGAGCAGGGTTACTTGTGATCAGTGGTCGACCCGAGGGAATACTCCCTAGTGGGGTACCCTCCCATCGACTGACGTCCCCCCCCCCCCCCTCGGGGAGGACGTCGGTCTTTCCTCACGCGGTTGGCCTCTCGACGGGTGACGGACTAAATCCCTGGTCACGTCACCCGCGGCCTCGGCTGACGGCGAGCGGCATGAGGCGCAGGTAGTCGTGCCTACGCCGCCCCAGTCGCCGGCGGCGGGCTGCTTCGTCGAGGCTGCGCTCCTCGCGCGCGCGATCCGCCGCCTCCTTCTGCGAGATTACTGCCTCGCAGAAGGCTGCGACCGCGTCCCAGTTCCTGACGCTGTCGAGCATCGCCTTGGTGATGGTCGGCAGCGACTGATGATTGCGACGAGTTCACGACGCTGCTCTGCCCAGGCAGCACAAACCTCGAGCGTATGCTGTGCCGTGTTCTCGTCGCAATCGCAGTGGTGGCAGGACGGTGTACTCTCCCTCCTAGCGACCCTGTACAGGTACTTGGCGAAGCATCCATGCCCCGTCAAGACCTGCACCAGTCGGAAGAAAAGCACCTCGTGCCGCCGTTTTAGCCACTGCATCAACACCGGCTGGAAGGCCTCCACGGTCCAGACACCTCTCCAGCCGGCCTGCCCAACGGGCAATGACGTCTTGGCGGGCGTTGACGTGCCAGGCGGTGAGCTCCCTCAAAGAGACCACACCGCCCTCCGCTCGCACCCCCGACACCCGCCGATACAAATCGGCGAGCATTTCCACCTCCAGGTCCCACGGGGGAGTCCCGGCCAACAGGCACGCCGCCTCCGTCGTCAACGTGCGGTATCCGCGGATGGCCCTGATCGCCATGGGCCTCTGTGGTCGCCACAGAGTAGCCCTGAGTCGGGCGGTCAGGGCCCTGCCCACACCGGTGCGCCGTACAGAGCCATCGACTGGATGACCCCCGCGTACAGCCGTCGACATGCAGCGCTCGGTCCGTCCACATTCGGCATAAGCCAGGATAGGACGGACGCCACTCCAACGAGCCGCGGAACGAGCCTGCGGAAATGCTCCCGAAACCGCCGCTCAGAACCAGTGGCGACTGTACCTTAAGTGCGCTGAACCACCAAATCAAATGATTTAAAAATTACAAAATGCTACTTCATCTTTATTTTTAAATTACCATATTAATATTTATTCTTTGAACGTACAAAAAGATATAACAAATAAAAATTTAAATTATGACGAAACAATTTAAATATAAGATTTAATAGTTTAGTAAAGCGCTTTACTAAACTATTAAATCTTATTTTCACTGTAAAAAAAAACTCGTGCACGGGGACTGCCCATACAACTTGTATTAGATATGAGTTAAAACTCCTGGCGCGTGAGACAGAAGATAGTTCATAGAAATATACTGAAAAATGTGTCTGTTCTCGTACGCTGCACGGGTGAACCGAACATTGCCGAGAGAACTCGACTTTCGACGAAATTCGCCAATGACGTCTCGTTAAGTATTACTGTACCACATAAGTATATAGTTATAGTTTCGATGTATCTGTGACGCGTTAAATGTTGTTTGTTTACATTAATTGTTTCTTTATTTTGGTTTTAGTTCTATTTTATACTGCGTATACAGTAGGTATGTGATGTGAGTGAAAATGAGCCTAAATATAGACTATATTAACCCTAGAAAGATAACCATACTGCATATTACGTAAAGGATAACCATACGCTTCAGAGGCGCACACTTTTCAAATGCGTGTTTTTATTCCAATTATTTATATTTATTTACACTAATTTAAAAATATGAAAGGTTAATGTGGGGTTTTTAAAAATAAAATATTTATCTTAATACATTTTATATTATAGTAATTTTTAACTTATAATTACGAAACCTCTATGAAAAATAACAAAAAATAGCAGTCTTCTGTTTATAGGAACAAATTATTATGAAATATCACAAATCAACATTTTATTTTCGTATTAACTAATAGACTATAGAGTATTAACTCCAAAAAAACATTAAATTTTGGTATGATTGGCTTTAGAGGCAATCAGAGCAAACGTCTTTCTTGTGTTCGCCACAAATAGGTTTTTTACATTTCGCGCAGTTCATTTTTGACATTCTCTTCTTTTTCGATGTGCAGTAGCTGCAATATTGCCTGTTTTTGCCTGGAGGCTCCCCTTCGTCATCTGCAGAAGCTAGTGCAGGAGATATTGGCAGAATATTATCAATATTACTTCGCACAAAGCGTCTTGGCAAAGTAGGAGCTTCAAGTCTTTGGGTCATCCACTGTTGGGTCAACTGGGTACTGAGCTTTTTCATTGTATTGGTAGTAGACCAGCAGTAACGATTTCTAACTCTAATCACTCTTCCAGTAGGTACAATAATACGTTGATCGCATTTTGAACTTTCAGTAGGCTCATGTACCCAGGCTGTGGTAAATCTTCATTCAATACATCGTCTGCCTCTTCAATCGCTACACTATCGATGTACTCATCTTCGACATCACTCTGAACATCATCTTCGCTCTCATGATCTAAATAGATGCTCAAGAAAGTGATAGCGAGATAGATCTCGCTATCACTTTCTTGAGTATCACCATTCTCATCTTCTTGGGCCAATAATAGGCCTATTTCGTCTTCTGCAAGTGCCATTCTACTTGTCATGGTCTACGCTAATAATGTTTGCTGTAAACAAAAATAAAACATGTATAAATAAATTTTATATCCATAAATTAAAAGTACCAAACAACACTAAAAGTTACATAAAAGATAACCATACGCCTTGCGAGCGCATAAAAAGTCATAACTTCAAAAATATAGTACTCACCGCTTAGAACCAGCCCTCCCGCGATAGGCCTGGCCGATGACTGAGTTGGCTGAGAAGGACAAGTTAATACACGCGCAGAATGAGAAGAGACAACAATATTATTGTGGCACGGGCGCCTCTGCGGCGTAGGTTATCTTTCTAGGGTTAAAGATAATAATACTTTTCAGAATAAAGTTTATATAAATTGGCGGGATCGCCATGGCCCTCTTTTATAAATATTTTTTGGAAGTGCGAAAACAAAAAAAAAATTCTTCGAAAGTGCACTTACAAAATATAATGCGTTCAAAAATAATAAAAAAAAAATAACATTTTTTACGTAAATTATTGTTCCATTGCAATATCTGATCTTAATACTTAGTGAGCAAGTAAAGTCCACCACCACTTTGATGACCCACCAGCCACCACTACTCAGAACCTTCGCAGACATATGAATGATAAATTTAACTCAACCCGGCTTGGGTGTAATATATCTGTGTATGTAAGACATATACGATGGTACAATATGCAAGATTGCACCGTTATTGTTTATCAAGTTGCAAATAGTATATTTGCATTTAGTAGGTTTTAGTAGATTTTATAAAATCAAAATATTTATATTTATTCCGATTTGAAAGTTGCATATGGCAACATTTTTAACATGGCCGCATGTTGAACGAAACGATTATAATATTTTCTTTACTGTTTGCCAATATAAACTAATATAGGCGTAATTCGTGAGCGGATTTATGTTGTTCGCATAGTAAAAAGACTGATTTGATCTTGGTGTTAGTTAAAGGGTAAGAATTGAAGTGCGAATTAACATAAATTGCAATTCTAAATTTGCGGTGTTTATTTGCTAGTAGTTAGCGGCGATATTCAGTGATTGTTTATATGCTAATCGCAGTGACTTGTGAAGATGATGCATCACCCGAACATGCATCATCAGCCGATGTCTGGGCACCCACCGCAACACATGGGCGGACACCAGGGGATGCCTGCTCACCATCAAATGCCTCCACATCAAATGCATAGAGAGAACAGGCACGTAACATTGACTAGGTAGAGTAAACTTCAGCTTTTTACTGTCTTATTTGCTTTTATCAAATTGCACAGCGTTTTGTTGTACAAACATGTGTTGCTCCCTCAACTGCAATAATCACTACTCGCTTTAGCTAAACAAATGTCAAAAACCGTATGTAGTATCCTTAGCAAATATAGGTCAATCTAATGTTAGACGAATAAATAAAAATATCATCGTATTGCTTCTTTTTAGGCTTTATAATACATTGAAATTATAAATAGATTTTTTATAACCTTTAATTATTAGACTATAACACTGTCTACAAATAGACACTGAAGATATTCTCTTTATATATGAAATACTTTTGAAATAATAAACAACAGTAACCACTGAAACGACCCAGCAGCAAGTTGTAAACCTTATTAGACCCTTAGTTCAGTTGCAACTGAATTTAATTGACAATTTATCTGTAAAAGAATAAATATACTTGAAAATATGAATTGACATCACTTTTGTTCTTGGAGATTTTGTCGCATTGGAATATTAAGACCTATTAAATGTAATAATACCAAATATATGATATAAATAATTAAATAAAATTAGACCTTTCTACTTAGGATGGCAGCAAACGCTTATTTAGACTTCATCGAAAATAAATAACAGCGAGGAAATGCACTGTTGCTTAACACTATGGCCTTAGTGGAGACCTTATTGCCACAATAATACCTAACAGAAAGGTTTTATAACTAGGAAAAACACCTGAAGGTTAATTAACTATTAATGTTTATATATATTTTTTTTATTCTAATACCCTCAGTGCAAATTTGGTTAGTTTTTGTTATTACTCCATAATTCTTTTCATCCATGTAAATCTGTAGAAAAATAGTGTTAGATTTATATTAAATATAATAACTGAACCTAATTATATAAGTAAATATATAAGTCTCATAAATTATTAGAAGCATAGATAGAATTTGTAACATGAGCACAAACTATCACTTTGGGTAGGTGAGCCTATTATGTTCATAAGGATAGAGAGCCATAGGCTTAAATTTTGTGCTTATGATTTTCTTCAAAACTCATGATTGATATTTATATTTAAATAGGCCACTATGATTTTCTGATGTTACTTCCATTAGGTGGTCTAACAAACACTTGTATTATACTATTGGATATACAATAGAATAAATAAATAAAGTTATATTTATATTGTTAGATTATGCTTCATTTGACGGTACTAAGTCATAGTAATGGCTGTCATAGATATTGAGGCCGATCAATGTCTTAATATGCTCTTACAACTACAACTACTCATTTTGCACATATTCAAGAGGTTTTTTTGTTGTACTTGTAGATAGAAAGTCATGATATTTTTTGTTCACATTTTCATAAGCTATAATTAGCAATCTATTTGCACAAAAACTCAGTGGCTTGCGGTATGGATTCAAATTGAGACCTCAAGACCACACACATGCCAGCTTATTGTGCTTCCCATTAAGCTCACACACCTCAAGGTTGCTACTTTTATTTTTGTAAGACTGATCTACAATAGCCTAAAAAGGATTGTATTTTGTAAGACATTTAAGTAAAGAAATAGTACACTGAAAATTTTAATTAAACAATAGTAAATTATTTAAGAACAGATTTTATAAATTTGAAACATTATTTATCATTTAGTGGACACAACATTTAACATTAAGATATAATAAAAATGTAATTTTTTAGAGTTGAACTTTTTATGGAAGGGTTTTACAATTGTGACCCATATCATTTTTGCATGAGGAATAGTTTGCGAAAAAAAAACTTACGCAATTACTATATTGAGTGAAAAAGCTTTTGATTGTTTTTAGCAAATTTCAATAACTGTTTGTCACTGCTAAATAACATTATTATACTAAATATTTGCTTTGAAACAACCAATTTTTTTTTTGTCAGACCCAAAAATGTTGTTTGATTATAAAGTTAATCTTAGAGGAATCAATTCATGTGAGATAAAGTATTTTCACATACATTATGGCTCATATAAATTATAGTAGAGTACATAAAACGCACAATATAAAGTATGGGTGGCATTCCTAGACAATGCATAATTTTATTTAAATAACTAAATTCATTATATAATGAATATTTAAGAATGATTGATCAATAATTGAAATGTTTTCCAGGAACATAAAAGTTTTACTTCTATCTTATGTCTTTCTGAGATATGTTAGTTTTTTTGTACTTCTGGTTGTTGTATATTAAACGCTGCATATTCCTAAAGTATGAGTGGAATAAAGAATTATAATTTTATTTAATGCATTCATAAAAATACAAACAAGTTTAAAACTCATTCAATTCATGTCTTATTTTTTCATATATGTTAATATGTATTTATATGTATATATACAGAGTGTCCCAAAATTCAACGATAAGCGGGCACCAACAGGTGGGCCTACTTATGACTGCTCGAGAAAAAAAAGAAAAAAATTCTACCCTATTTTTTATTTTTTACGAATATAAATGTGAAATCTTTAAAAAATGGTCACCTTTATTATATTTTTAAGTGCCATTGCTACATTTTTACAAATAATTCTGTGATTTTTTTTGTATTGGCAACTTAAGTAGCATTGCTATCGATCACAACCATGAAAAATCCCAGAATGTCTATAGTTTCTACACAAAAGCTCACTTTCACTCATCGTGGTGAAAAAAAAAGTATTGACACTACTGTGGCAAATAGTTTTAAAAATTAGCGCAACTAACTACAATTCTAAAATGGTAAAATATTCTAGGCAAACTAGTCATTAAAATTATTAATAGGTACTATTTCAGAACAACAACCATATTTCGTAAATTGTTAGTAATCACTTTTACTATGTATCAAAATGTTTTTGTTGCAAGTTTTCCATAAAATAAGTTAGAGAGAGAGATACAGAGCCTTAGAGGGAGATAGATAGAAGAAGTTTCAATGAAATAGAAAACGATTCAACTACCTTGGTACCTGCTATACAAGCAGTAACGGGCATCCCAAAAAGTAATGCATATCGAATTTTAAAACGTCACCGGCTTCATCCATATTATTACAAGCGCGTGCAGGCATTATTACCGCGGGACTGGATGGAAAAACACAGTTTTGGTTAATTTTTGTGTAGAAACTATAGATATTCTGGGATTTTTCATAGTTGTGATCGATAGTAGTGCTACTTACCTTGCTAATACAAAAAAAAATCACCGAATTATTTGTAAAATTGTAGCAATGGCACTTAAAAATATAATAAAGGATGTCAATTTTTTAAAGATTTCACTTTTTTTTTCGTAATAAAAAAAAGATAAGGATAGAATTTTTTCTTTTTTTTTCTTGAGCAGTCATAAGTAGGCCCACCTGTTGGTGCCCGCTTATCGTTGAATTTTGGGACAGGACACATATATGTATTTATGACAGTCAAAAGATTTGAAAAGGCTGTATATTTCACGTGCGATATTGTATACTCGATAGACATTGTAGAGCCAAAAGCACCATACAAATACAGTGTAAATCATATGGTTGACAATGCTGCTGCTGTTTTAATTTTATTTCCAGACTTTATTTTTAAGGCGAGATAAGCTTATGAATCAGAATTAATTCCTAGATCTTTAAATAAGAAGATTAATTCTTAGGAATTATCTTAATACAGATGTTAGCTTGAAACAATGAATTCCAAAACACTTGTAGGCAAACATCTTTATGCAGATATAGTTTAATATTATATAGTTTCTTTTTAAAATGCTATATATATATATCTCATATAAAAAGGTACCCTAATATTTAACCCTAAAGAATCATGTTACCTGACTGTGATTCTATTAATAATAACTGAATAACCTGGTCACTCATACTTTGACACTATTTAATAACACAACACTGTCTTTTACTCCACAAAGAGCAGCGGTTCTATTGATATGCAAATAATGTGTAATTTGTTGATATGTCGAGGGTCTTTTGCGGCGCTCTTTGTCACGTAAACTGGTTCCTTATAAAATTCACAATGAAACATATGACCGACGTCTTTATTGACGGTCGGAGACAGAAATTTTGAATGTCACCTTTCTTCGCTAAGACTAATATATTACATCCAACTGGCTGACGGTTGGAACAAGTATGCCAGTGACATTGGAGCTGGACAGGTTACTTTCTTAGTGATCTAGTAGTATTATATAGAATATTTTTTTTTTATAATATTTAATATGAAATCTGTAGTGTACAACAGAATGCAGTGCTTTCATTATTGCTTGAAAGTGAAGTGTTAGATGTTTTATGTGTGTATTTGACCGGGTGTCGAATGTAAAGGGTGCCCCTGGGACCTGGTGCGGCGGGCGGTGTAATGAATGCTCACGGCCCTTCGCTGGGCATGGGTGCAGCGATGGGCGTGCCGCCACCGCAACGACCGCCTCACCCTATCAGGGCTATGCCTCATCATCCGCAGCCACAACATCACTCCGTGCCACCGGTTAGTACTTCCCATATTGTTTGTTTTTTCTTCATTATCATCATCACAGCTCATATATGTCCCACTGTTGATCTCGAGCCTCCTCCGCATTAGGAGGGAAATTTACCTACTATACTACGCTGGTCAGACGTGTTGGTATAGGGTTTTATTTCTAGTTTTCCTTCTCTTGCATAGATGTTATATGCATATTATATCCTTTAGTCGTCGCTTACGACATCCACGGCAAGGGAAGGGTGGTGAATTGTATTTTTACTCCGTCACCACATGGATAATTTTTTTTCATATAGTTCTTAACTATGTGGTGACGGAGTAAGAATACCATTCACCACCCCTTTTCTTGCCCTTGGGTGTCGTAAAAGACGACTAAGGAATATAATATGCATATAATATTTATGTAAGAGTAGGAAAACTCGCAACTAAACCCTATACCAACACGTCTGACCAGCGTGGTATAGTAGGTCAATTTCCCTCCCATAATGGAAGAGGCAAAAGCCCAAGAGTGGGGCGTGTGTGGGCTGAGATGATCTCTTAAATTGTTGTGTGGTAGCGACTAGGAATACTACCAACCTGTATAATGCTGGTAGGTGTAAAACACGACTAAAAGCTTTACATAGATCTGGACTAACTCCATCTAATGCTGTCTGCTCAACAATTACATTGTCAAGGAGGGTTGATGTCAGGCAGAAGGCGAGTCATAAAACTATTGCCAAAAACCTTGGCAGTATGTGCGTTGGAAGAGGGTTAGAGGTTACATATTAGGCCGATCCCAATTAATTGGGCAAGATAATGATGATATATCATAAATACAAACTATATTTAACAGTTCTCTTTTGAATGCCTTTGAAATTTCGATACCCGTAATCAAAGCTTTCTAATAATCCTTCCTTACTAATATTATAAACGTGAAAGTTTGTAAGTATGTGAAGTTGTTTGTTGCTCTTTCACGCGAAAACTACTGAATGGATTTTGATGAAACTTCCCACGGGAAGAGGCATTGAGGGTGAAACCGCAGGGCGGGCTAGTCGGTAATTGTTTTAACAAACAGGTTAACTATGCAGATGAAACACGTCTGACCAGCGTGGTATAGTAGGTCAATTTCCCTCCTATTATGGAGGAGGCTAGAGCCCAGCAGTGGGACTAGGGTTGCCAACCATACTTTATAATAAAGTGTTTATTTTTGGTCATTATACTTTTGCATACCAATAAAGTATGTCAAGACTTTATTTTTCGACCTTTTTACTATGATGCATAAAACAAAACGCTAGTTATGGGTACTTAGCTATTTGATGGTACACATAAGTGAAAACGGATGATGGAAACTATTTATAACTACTGAACGAAATAAACTCATTTGCAAAAAAAACGGGCGGTTTTGATTTTCATTCATATTTAAAAAGATACAATACCAAAAAGGTTTCAATCGTTTGTACACGTTACTGGCCGGTTTTAAAAATGCTGTGGTATTTAAAAAAGTACGTTCTAAATTCAATTTTTCATTTGATGTTCATTTTTACAGAAAACCCCTTTTTATCCTACATTTTTGGCGCGAAGTTCCAGAAGTTAACATCGACTTTCATAACTTTTATTCAATTTTTATCGATTAATTTCATATCCTTGACTGTCAAAGCTTTATTTAATGCTGTTTGGCTGTATCAAAAATGGTAGATAAAGTGGTAAAAGCTACCAAAATTATCGCGCTGCTTGAAGAGGGTTGCAGCCAATGTTTCGTGGCTAGGAGGCTAAATGTTAGTCGCTCGACAGTCCAAAGGACCTGGCAGCGATATCAGGAGACTGGTTCCGTCGAGAGAAGGCCTGGTTCTGGAAGAAAACCATGTACCCAACCACGGGATGATCGTTTTCTTGTGAGTCGCGCATTGAGAAATCGCAAATCTTCGTATGTGGATCTTAAGAACAACCTCCAAGAAGTAAGAAATGTGCATATTAGTCTATGGACGGTCAGGAGGAGGCTTCTCGCTGCCAATATACGCAGTCACCGCCCGGCCCGCGGCCCCAAATTACTCCGGGAGCACAGAGTTCACAGGCTTAGGTTCGCTAGAAATTGTGAATCATGGACTCAAGACGATTGGAATAGGGTTTTGTTCTCTGATGAAGCCAGGATATCTCTGTTCGGTAAAGATCGACGTCGGCGAGTGCTAAGAAGACAAGGAGAACGCTTTGCAGAGGCATGTTTCGAAGAAATCACACCTTATGGTGGGGGCTCTGTTATGTTTTGGGCAGGAATAAATTCAATGGATCGTACAGAGTTAGTCTTCATTGAAAACGGCTCACTGACTGGGCATCGATACATAACGGAAGTTCTAATTTCTCATGCACAACCCGCATTGGCCGCTCTAGGTGAAGACTCGATTTTTATGGACGACAATGCTCGCGCCCACCGATCCCGCGATGTTAATGCGTATGTGCAAGAGGTCGGCATTCGTCGTTTGGATTGGCCAGCTCGAAGTCCCGACCTCAATCCCATAGAGCATGTCTGGGACGTTCTGAAACGGCGTGTGAGATCAGTACACCCGGCTCCGCAGACCATCAGAGAGCTGAAGAATGTGATTACTGCGGAGTGGGAACGTATTCCGCAAGCAAGTATCCGGGATATACTCGCTAGCATGCCCAGACGAATTCAAGCTGTGATTTTAGCTAGAGGGGGTCACACTCGATACTAAACATTTATCTGCTTTTACTTTATTAAAGAAAAACAAACAAAAAAACTTTTTTATTTTTACTTCATGAGCATATGCACTACTAGCGAATATACACTACTAGCGAGGTTTAGCATTATTTCCCATAAATTGTATCTAAATTTTATGAAATACTGATGAAAACGATTATTTTCTTATTAATTTAGCAAATTGTGTGGATAAAACTACCTATAATTATCAAACAAAGAAATATTAACATTTGAAATGGTTCATTGTTTAGGTGCCCGTTTTTTTTGCAAATGAGTGTATTAGATGTCAGATGTGGTGTGAATCATACTTCATATATCTTAAAAGCACACAAAAATGCATTTTTAATGCTATAAAAACATAAAATTTGAAAATACTTTTTTTCTTCCCAATATTTATCTATCCAAATCACAAAATACTTTCCTTTTTGCTATCCAAATCGTTTTATACTTTTTTGTTTAAAAAGTGGGCAACCCTGAGTGGGACGTATATGAGCCGACATGATGATGATGATTGTTAAAGTTAATAAAGTAGGTAGTAATATTACCCCATTAAAAGTACGTATATTCGTGTTTCAGCAACAAATGAAGCCGCTACGTAGGCCGTACGCGGTGGGCGGCGGTTACGGACCTACAGGCGGCGTCATGCATCCGCCGTACGCACAACCGCCACCAATGCAGCAACCACCCGCTCAGCAACATATGCCAACACACAATGGTTAATCTTATATATATAAATCTCCTGTCACGATGTTTGTCCGCGATGGATTCCTAAACTACTTAACCGATTTTAAATTAAATTGGCACACCGTGAGCAGTCTGGTCCAACTTGAGAAATAGGATAGCTTAGATCTTTAATTATAGTCGCAATTTTATTTTATTACAAATTATTTGTCTATAATTAATTGACAGTAACAATTATCTGTTAACTCCAAAAGATTCTAACAGATGGCGATATCTGTTGACTGGATTTAAGTAATTTAAGTAATTTGTGTCTGCTCAATGAGATTCGAGAATGGTTTAGATTCACAATTGGACCCGGTAGGTGGCGCTTTATTTGAACAGAATAACGTCTGTTGGGTCAGCTAGTATATTTATATAACTCTCCACAGTAACCCCCTCACAATTTACGAGAGTATTGGCTTCGTTATTGAAATGAAACTTCTTTAGAATCGTTGTGATTTCAAACTCGATGAAACGAAAAAGCCTATAGAGACTATAGAGACACAAACACGTAAATGTATAGGATTTAGCCGGCGCGAGAGTGAGATAAAGGATAAAGAAGTTTCACTTTGGACATGCGTACTATGTACGCACGCTCTTTTTTTTTCTAAAATATGTAGTTTCATTAAAATTATTCTTTAATGTTTGTCATTCCGTCCATATGATGACGGTGTATGAATACAATTCACCACCCCCTCTCTTACTCGTGGGTGTCGTAAAAGACGACTAAGAGATACAATATGCATATAACATCTATACAAGAGAAGGCAAACTCGAAATAAAACCACATGCCAACCAGACAGATGAAAGGTTTACATTAAAGCCAAAGTTAGTAATTTCGAATAGAATCCTTTTTTATTTATTGCTGAAATTTCAATAAACAAATATTACAGTGTAACCTTAATATAACGAATGCCTCGATTTAACGAAGTTTTTGAAATCCCCTGGAACTCGCCATAAAAGTTAATGTAAAATTGTCCTTTCCATTACGAATGCTTTTGTCAGAAACCTCTATATAGCGAATTTTCAATCATTACAAAATTTAAATAGAGGGTATAATTTGCCCTTATTTTACAATTACTGTCAATTATAATATTTACATAAAGCGTATCAATTCAACTCCCACCAGATTTAGATACGTCAAGTACATCGTAAGAACAAGCAACGTAAGCATAACGTACGAGTAGGGTACTTAAAGTTTAGGTCAACTCTTACCTTGTTAAAACAAATCCGAGACCTGCCTAAACTCTATGTAATGGAACTCAATTTAACGAATTACTCGGTATAACGAATATTTTCTAATCCCCTTGAGTTTCGTTATAACAACTACACTGTAGTTTTATTAAGAAACCATATTTCATAATAAAATAAATATTTTTTTATTCGTAATAGAACATATGTCCAGGTTGGGTACATACATTGTCATTTGATACATGGTAAGACGCTATTATAATAATTAACAATATTTTATAACAGTACCACCAGTGTTGAGCGCAGCTACCACAAACAAGGTCAGCATTGCTCCGAATGCGGCTGACAAGGCGGGCGGTGACACGGGCTCCGCTAGTGGGGCGGGCGCTGCGCCAACGCCCGCGCCCGACAGCGAACCCGCGGCGCAGGGCGACAACGAGGCGCCTCACCCTGCTGCCGCACAGGCCAACAGTAAAGAGAAGACTCCCATGTGCCTGGTCAATGAGTTGGCCAGGTACAATAAGGTAATTTTCTATAGGGGTCTATTGTTCAGGCCGGCCATGGGCTCGATCTCCCCGGACGGATCGACGGTATAAGAAGCATCATGTCCTGCCGCTAAAAAAAAGAAAAGGGGTCTACTGTTGCATATTTGGTAACATCTTTCTTTAGCCCATTGAGGTCTACTATTGGTCTTAACCATGCATGCACATGACCCAATTTTAAAAATTTTTTAATCCTCTCGTTCCCTGGATGACCACTCGTAGTTTATGGCATAGGCCCAATTATGTCCAGTATAGTATTTTTGAAGAACCTCCATGAACAAGTTTTATTTTTTTTTGAACCCTG
The DNA here is from genome assembly GCA_032191425.1 of Lymantria dispar. Classification (NCBI taxonomy): domain Eukaryota; kingdom Metazoa; phylum Arthropoda; class Insecta; order Lepidoptera; family Erebidae; genus Lymantria; species Lymantria dispar. The sequence goes on from CM063441.1 coordinate 32,556,252, forward strand.
TACTCGGGAGGTAATCTTTGTGTTGCCGGGGACTGTGTGAGATTCGAACCCACAAAAATGCCACTGTAAAGATCTACCTATTTAGCTTATTCGTCGAAAAATATTTCACTATATAAGTGGTATAGATTTAATAGGCAGAATATTATTTAAAATGTAAATGGTTATAATATTTTGCCAGAGTAATCAACAGTGCCTTCTATCTTTAAGCTATGTAAAACTGCAGTGTATTAATTAGAATATTAATAAAGATGTTGTAACTTTACAGATTAAGCATCAATATCGCCTCACATCAGAAATGGGTCCTGCGCATAAGAAAGTTTTCACAGTTACACTCCGCTTGGGTGATACTGAGGAATATACTGCAGAGGTAGGTGACATATCATTCATCAGACATTTTGCAATAAAGATATTTGTTTGTTTGTTTGACAGTTTGTAACGGATATATTATCATCCTATCCCATATACACCTCACTCTGGCTCTGGCCTTCCCCACAGTGGGAGTGAAATAGGCCTACTATATCACCAGGTCATAGGGGTTGACATAGGGTTCTATATCGATTTTTCCTTATCTTGCATCAATGTTATCTCTATATCATATACCTTAATTGACATTTACGAGACAATACTAAACAGAAAATAATTTTGATCCTTAGTCCAGAATGATTATATTGTGATTCTTGTAATTTTATAGCAAGATATGGCATGCTATTTATAAATACTAGCGAACTTTAACCCACGTCTATGAGAAATCCATTTCAACTGTCAAGTACTAGTAGTAACTGCCATTAAGCCAATGTGGGTAGGTAAATCAAGTCAGCCCACTGTTGAGCATGAGCCTTTTTTACAACAGGACAGAAATCTTTTAGTGTTTTATACTGTCATATTGAATAATTTTGTTAGTAGTTGTATAGTATATAAGGTTATACAGAAAAAGTAACAAAGCTAAGTGAAAGTATTTTCATATTCTAACAAAATCCTCAATTTATTGTTAATTTTTTTGTGTATAGAGAAATTCTTAAAATATTATTATTCTGAAGTAACAATGGGCAGGATTGCTGTGTGGTAGCGGCTTCGAATACTACCAACCCTTGCTTTGCTCGTGGGTGTCGTAAAAGACGACTAAGAGCCCTAGATTGACCCGGACCAACTCCATCTGGTACCATTTGGGTCAACGATTACATTCCCAAGGAGGGTTGACGTCAGGCAGGCGGCCGGTCATAAAAGTCATTGCCGAAACCTTTTGCAAGATGTCAAAACAGATGACATATTGCGTCGACCCCAAGTAATTGGGATAAGAGCAAGATGATGATGATGATGAAGTAACAATGGGCAGGACACGTCGGTCGACGAATCGACAACCGCTGGGGAAGAAAGGGTCTCGAGTGGCGAGTGATTGGATGACGCAGGGCACCAAACTAGGTGGACCGACGACCTGGTGAAAGTTACTGGGCGTCGTTGGATTTAGGCGGCACAGGAGCCCAGTTTGTGGCGAAACATGAGGGAGGCCTATGTCCAGCAATAGGCTGGATGATGATGATAGAGAAATTAGATATGTTACATTGACCACGTTTCTTAGAATTATAGCTCGCGAATAACGAGACAATGATATAAATGTGTGTTTATATTTTCAGGGCTCATCTATAAAACGTGCACAGCACAGTGCTGCTAGTGCGGCGCTAGCAGCGACACATTATCCGCCGCCGCCACCCCGTGCACCAGCACCACATCACGCCGCACATCCACATCACCGACACGCCGGTATAACATAATTGCCTATACCACTCTCGAATATTGGATTTCATCTATATCTAGACATATAAATGGTAACAATTTGAGATGTTTACGCAAGAGATATACAGAGATCTCTTTACAGATATTACAAAGATCTCCGTAATAACAATGACTTGTTGGACCTTAGCCCTCCCATTAATGATCCGTTAAATTGGTAATCGGTAAATCACAAATAAAATAGGAACACGATAACATTCCTAAAATTGGTTTTATTTATAATTTAAGTGGTAATCACAATTGAATTTCAGAGAATTTAGTTCTTTTCAGGTTATATAGTTAGTCCCACTGTTGACCCTGAGTTTCCTTCTCTGTGTGATCTAACTCATTACGTTAATCAGACCAGTTTAGAGATTTTATTTTATCCAATTGGATATTTGTTTAGAGTGAAAATATAGATCAGAAATATTGTTAGTTTTAATAGAAAACGTGTTTATAAAAGCGATCTAGGCGATTTATTATTTAAAAATATTATACACTAGTAGTGGGTCGTCGACGATTTTACAGTCGACGCAACGAGACCGTTTATCGTCGATGGTAAACTAGTTGAATAAACAGTCTAATTTTTGACTAGTTTACGTCGTAGACGCTTAGACAAGACGAGACGTTTAGTTTATATTATGACGTACGTTGATCGTCCATTGGTAAAGGACAACGAAACTTCAACGAATTTATTAGACAACAGTTTCATTGTACAATATACATTGACGCTTCAATATGTAATGATAGTCCCATCACATGATAGCAGAGTTCAATGAATTGCAAACAATCTATCTATGCGTTATGATTTCGGCTCGACTCACGCCTACGGGCGGTGAGGTTTGCGGGGCGGGTAAAAAGCGTAGCGAGCCGTGCGAGCGCGCGCGCATCTCGTCTTCCAAGTTCGGGCCGATTCGGGCGCTTTCGAATAGTCACAAGTCGTCGTGTTCGTGTCATTCGTTGATACGACGACCGTTTCGCGAAGCCGTTCATACGTAAACATGTTTATCAGTCAACTATAAACTGGTTTATTAGTTCACGGCAAAGAAACAGTCGAAAAAAACTGTTCGTTTATTCAACGACCACCACTATTATACACGATAGAAAACGCAATAATCCATTACATTTTCTTGCGGGCTGGCTGTGATGAACTTACGAATGTCAGTCGAATTATTGTATGATGCATTACTATTTTTCTTCCTTTTTTATTAGTACATATTTTTATCTATTAAACATTAAATATGAGAAATTATCTACAATCATTGTTTAACTCCCTCCCTGTATGGGGATGGGTGATAGGATTATAAATGTCGCCACTTCTTACCCGATTTAAGAATTCAAATTATTTTTTATTTCGAATGTTAAAATACCCGCGTCGTATAAACCGACACAGGGATTAACAACGAGAATTTGCAGTTGCATTCTCCTTGGAAATTTATAATATCGACTGGGATTATCAAGCAGGACGGTTATGTCATTGTCTGCTCTTAAACAGTCTACGTCTACAATAAGCAGTTGAGTGGAGCCTAAATGGTGATTGTTTTTTATAGGAGCAGTAATGCCGACGGTGGAGCTGAACGCTTTGGCGATGAAATTGTGTCAACCGGCAATATATTCATCAGTGCCGCCAGTAGCTGGTGGTGCGAGATTGGTGCGTCGCGGTACGGGGTACCGCGGACTGGTGGCGCCGCCGTACGCAGCGCCGGCACTGCTGTATCGCGTACGTGTATCGGTAGGCACCCGCGCCTGGCTCGGCGAGGGTAGCACACCTCAGGCGGCCCGGCATGATGCCGCCGCGCGCGCACTGCATGAACTGCGGGCGCCGCCTGATCACCAGCATGCACAGCCGCCTGACGCGGACACTGCCGGTACTTGCACCATACATCATACTTTTTTTTTGACAGGCTATGGTATGGTTCCGTGTGGTAACAGAGTTAGAATACAATGTACCACTTCTTGCCCGTGGATGTCGTAAAAGACTACTAAGGGATATAATATGCAAATAACATCTGTGCAAGAGAATATGCAGATAAAATCGAAGGAAAACTCGAAATTAAAACCTATACCAACCACCTATGTCTGACCACCATAGTATAAGTAGGTCAAAATCCCTCCAATTGTGAAGGAGGCCCGACCCCAAATAGTGGGACGTATGTGGGCTGCGATGATGATGAAAATGATGGTTTGGGTACACCATTTTCATATTCTACCGAAATTCCCAAAGATCATTTAATTTGGTTTTCAGCGCCCAATTAATGGTAACGACTTAACTTACCGACGGACGATAACTCTTAATAAGCTACTCAATATGAAGAAGTGGTAAATAATATGTGAAGAAAATTATTTGTAAGCTACGTAAGACAAGGCAGTATGGTCGAAAAGACTTTAGCCTGCCTATAAGGGCGAATTAATAAAAAAAAATGTATTTTCACAAAATTGCTCCTGTTGTTACTGCAGAGTTCAAGAAAAATACATCTATATTAGGATAATAATACGGCTGTAATAAAAGTGGATGAACAATTAAAAGAAAAATTCTGAATATAGCAAAAAAATATCCAAAGGGAATATCTCATAAAGATATCACTGCAGCTCTGGCAGATATGTTATCCAGCCCAATCTGTCCGGGGCGACAGATGAGCGTCGTGCGACCCCATAACCTACCGTATTCCGTCGCCATCGCTATTAGGCCGACCACTAGTACCTATTCCTTGACATTTGTGGCCAGCCTGACGGGTTACCCATTCGGGCAACGAAAGAGGACGGCCGCTTTGACGCCTCGGTAACAGTGCAGTGTTGTCAGCCGGGTCCGTCCACCCGGTCATAATCATCATTCTGCTATTATCCCAATTACTTCAGGTCGACGCAATATTTACTCTTTTTTCGCCGTAATCCCATCAGTTATGTCATTTTTACATTCATTCTTTTACTACCCATTTTCATGCAATCCTTCATGCCTAAAGATTTTCTGATCTGTCCTATTCAGCCTTGCCGTAACGTCTATCGTAAGTTTTATGCCCATGCAGAAAGAATTTCTTTACATTCTTTGTACGAACCACAAATTATTGTTCTGTGTCTGAGTGAAATTTAGTTTTATAGACTCTATCTCTCTTTTATTCTCTATATCGCTGTGGGTTCAATTCCCATAACTTCTACAATCCACAAATCTTATCTAATACAAGAGTTATTTCCCCATCCCAGTAACTGTTGTCCTTCAAAAAATGCACATAAAATTTGTATAACATTTTGTAATTTCAGGTGATGCAAATGCAGATTTATTGAATTCTGAAGTAAAATCGCCTGTGTCTTTGGTGCATGAACTCGCTCTCAAACGTAATCTCTCCGTGCAGTTCTCAGTCAAATCAGAGCGGGGCCCGCCGCACATGAGGGTAATTTATTTTGAATGAACAATAATCTTTACTATCTTATATCTTTAAACGAGCAATTCTTGTATGTGTATATATATATTTTTTTTCAGAATCTCGGAAACAACTCCAACGATGACTTCATGAAATTTAGCATACTAGAGGTTTTGGGGCTAAAAATTTGATCTATACTATTTCCATTTTTTTATTTTCTCGATGACAGCTCCTGTGGAAACTTGAACGAGCGTCTTTTTTACATTGTGTATACATTATTTAATAAAAATATGACGCTTACGCGCGTAGAAGGTCCTAGCAGAGTCGTAGAAACTTATAGGGATGGAGCTATCGATAAACGTAACACGATAAGAGACCCGATATTTTTTTACAAAGTGTAAGAAACTAAACTATTGCTGGATAATTTTAGACAAATTTATTAACTAATATTACATTTCATTACAAGATGTAATTATATTATGGTGATTGTTCATTTATTTATTTTAATCAAAATCTGATGAATCGCCACTATCACTCAATGAGCTCTCCTCAACATTTATTATAAGTTCCTGTATTTCTATATTATCTAATGCCACATTTCCCAATCCGACGCTATAATGTTTTGGGTTCTTCTCACAGTTTTTCCCAGTGTTCGGCGGTTACTTCCGCACATGCATTTTTTAATAAATCTAACATCTTGTTTGCCGTAAAAGGGGGATGGGTATTGTTTCGAGCGGCGTGTCCTTTGATTTGTGCCCATATTAGTTCTATAGCATTGTACTGGCAATGATACGGCGGAAGTCGAAGAACCCAATGACCACATTCGGCAGCTATTTCGTCGGTAATATATCTTTTAGGGAGGCTTTTTTTAGATTTTAAAATATTCACTAATTGTACTTTTAATAAAGTATCATCCACATTTTCGCCATGACGTTTGAGCCAGTCAATTATCTCTTGTTTTTTATTGGCCTGCGTCGGCATTTTATCAATTTGTCTAGAGTGATATGTAGCGTTGTCCATAATAATTATCGACGGTTCTTCCAGAGATTGCACCATTTCTTTGAACCATCCTTCGTAAATCTCCGCGGTCATTTCTTCGTGGTAGTCCACTGTTTTCTTGGATTTAAAGGCCAGTAAAGCATCTGACACGAATCCTTTCGTACACCCTGCATGGTATATGATAAGGCGTTCACCTTTTCCCATTGGCACTGAACTAGTGGAAGCGGCGGTGTCGTCAGTCCAGTTCTTCGATACTGTGTGGTTTGCATTTAACCAAGTCTCGTCAGTGAAAATAACATTTGACCAATCTGATATCTTTTTGGCTTCGCTCAAAAATTCGCAGCGAGCCATAGCAACGTCGTGACGCTCCATCAATATTTTACGTTTGTCCGATTTTATATAAGAAAATCTAATTTCTTTCAAAACTAAGCTTAATGACGATTTATGGCCATGGAACAAACCACGTTCACGTAAAGAAACAACAAGTTTTTTAAGTGTTGGAATTTCTTTGCGCAAGTAATAGTCATATATATGACGACGAATAGCGTCAGCGTCGAAGTTGTCAACTGATGTCACACGACGTGGTTGGCGTTTCTTCTTCGGCGTACGAAGCTTATTTGCTTGCATGCCGCTTGTACCGTAAGCTTCGGTAGTAATTTTTGAAACAGTAGGTCCACTAATTCCTAATGCGGCCGCAACAGGCTCTCGCACTTGCGACAGTGGTAATAGCGGGCCACCATTTTGATATTCTGCTTCAAAGTAATTACGAACCTTGATCACCAGCTCTCTCGCCTAACTTTTCAGAACAGATCCTCTAGGCATTTTGATATTTGACAGCTGGGCAGCAATCAACACGGAGGAACACAAAATACACAACGTAACGTATGGATAATGTGAAAAAACTCAGCGACAAGAAATGTAGTGACCATATAGCACGACCGTCTTGTTGCGAGTGACAGATTAAAACAAATACAAACTGGCGGTGGGTCATTGAGTGTTCCCAGCTTGAAAAAATATATTTGAATGTTTTTGTTGAATTTCTTCTTCTTTGTCTTTGTTCAAAACATATATGCGATCGATATCATTACTTTTTGGTCACAACACTACAACTATCAAATTAGAACTGTCATCGAGAAAATAAAGAAATGGAAATAGTATAGCTAGGTTTTATTTATAGGAAACTAGCAACTCGCCCTCGCTTCGCTTTGGTTTCAGTTGCCTTACCGGCGTAGTTCTTGTTCCCGTGAGAATACCGGAATAAAATATAGCCTCTGTTAGTCCCTGATATTATAGCTTTCCATTGGTGAAAGAATTTTTGAAATCGGTTCCGTGGTTTAAGCGTGAAAGCGTAACAAACAAACTTACTTTCGCATTTATAATATTAGTAAGGATGTTGTTTTGTCGGTGTTTTTTAGCTAATCAATTTGTATTATTTTATATCAATAACATAAAATGTCAATACAATTTACGAAACAAAAAAAAATATACTGACTTGGTATTTCTGGATTCTGATGGAATTAATATAAAGGTAATTTGGATGGATGTTTGTGCAGGTATTTGTAACGACATGTACAGTAGGCGACATGGAGACAGAGGGTGAAGGTAACGGTAAGAAGGTGTCAAAACGTCGCGCCGCCGAGAGAATGTTAGATGAGATGCGACGACGCTGGCCGCCCGCTCTGCTGCGGGTCCGACCACCACATGATAAACGAAGACAACAACCAACAAAGAAGAAACCTAGAAATCTTATTAAGGTAATTGTATTATGATGTCATTACGGATCACACACACTGGTCGTAGACTTGTGTTTTCAGACACTGACGTATGTTGGATGAGAAGATCCTCTTAAGTTGACAGATACACTGCGGATCAAAAGTTTGAGGCCACCATGAAAAATTTATAAAATGAAATATAACTACATAAATAAGTATTTAGTACAAGTACAACCTATAACTTTATTTATTTAAATAGTTAACTTACAAATACATATTAAATCAACAAAAATCAACTTCAGCTTAGCAGGCATTTCCCGTTCAGATTTGCTTTCGTTGTGTAAAGTAACAATGGCGAAACGTGTTTCAATTGAGATTTCACGCACTTTTCCCCTTTTTGAAGATCTTCACTTAACAGAACAGTAATACAGACTGAATAGATTCTATTTTTTTTTTTGTTATGTGTATAGCTGTTGGTCGAAATGACCTTGACAGCTTAGCGCGGTCATTGGGCGAGCGGAAGGCTCTCAACCCGGTAAGAATAGACTCTAGCAGGAATAACTCCTTAAATAGTCATGTTATGAATAGGTTTTATGGCTTAAAAATAATCCTAAATATTGCTCAACACAAAACAATAATCCAACAAGTAGAAAGAACCCGCCATAAAATATAACAATAGTTGTAACACCTGGCTCTTACGTGGCACTCATCTATGGTAATCAAACAAAGCCCATTTGTGGTATTATCTTTATGAAATAGATTAGAGAAATGGTGTTTAGACATTCAACATTATGTATAGATAATGCAGGTGTGTATATTGTTTCGATATCGTACACGATTTAAAAATATTTTTCATTTTATAAGCTGTGTACCAAGTGGTCTCAAACTTTTGGCCGGCAGTGTATAGTCTCACATGCAAGGATGATTTTTCCCCAGCCGCTTTTTATAATTCCCTTGGGTCTATAAGGGAGAGTGACACATTGTATGTTAAAGCCCTTCCCTACCTTGTATATATTTTTTTTAATAAAAGACAACACACTGCACTAAGCAAATTAATCCTTTTATTGTGGGGGACTTTACAAACATATAACGGACACAAATTACATCCAGACTCAACAATAATTTATAGATGGTACAAAATGTTCTGCGTAGGATTCGAACTCCCTACACTGGCAATGTAGATCAATCAGTATCTTAACCAATATGTTATCTGTGAGGTCAAAATTGGAATGAGAGCAGGATGATGAAGATAATGAATATGTTTATGTTATAGCCGGAGCCGGCAGAAGGCGCTACAAACGGTAACGGTGGAGCTGGCGGTGCGGACAATCCCATCTCGCGATTGGCGGTGGCACGTCACGCAGTTCGAGCCCGCTCGCCGCAGTACCGCGTGCTAGAAGAACGCGGAGCAGCACGACGCAGGGAATTCCTAGTGCAGTGCGACGCACCTCCACATTCAGCCACCGGCCTTGGACCAAACAAGAAGACAGCCAAACGACGCGCCGCACACAGTAAGCAATGTATATCTCAACTAATATTATAAATGCAAATTTAAGTTTGTTACGTTTTCATACATCATCATTAACATCGCAGCCGACATACGTCCCACTGTTGGGCCTCGGGCCTCTACAATGGCAGGGAATTTGACCTACTATACCATGCTGGTCAGACATGTTGGTATAGTTTCATTGGTAATTTACCTTTTCTTGCACAGATGTTATGTGCATATTATGGTAGTTTTCCAATCACAGAGCATAATGCGACTCAGTGGCGCATAATGCCGAATTATGCTGATGCTTAATTGGAACCTGAATTAGTTTTCAAATGTACCAGCAGAGTACGCTAAGTTGAGTGTTGAAAAAAAAAAAATCATAGAGTTAGCAATAAGCTCATTAATGTGTAAATAAAGTGGTATACGTAATAATTGGTTTAAGTAATTTGGATTTTGATTATTTCATTAACCTTTTTTTGTTTTGAGTAATTTTTTTAAATGAGTTCTAAAAGAATTATATTCTTTTTAATTGAATCATCTTACATCTTATAAAAAAAAGTCAATGTTTGTACCTTCATCCATACTTATATTTATTTTTTTAACACAGTTTGAATTAACTTTGATTATTTCGAAATCACTACAACGAAGCGAAAGCTTTAAAAATTTTTTCAACAATAAATAATATTACTAACGATAATATATAAATAAAACATTTCGATCAATGCCAACTTAAAGAAAAAAACACTTGTTAATTTTCTGTCACTGAGTTGGTATCACGTGAAAACATTACTTTTGAGAGCGCTCGATCGTGCGAAGCGTTGCTGTAGTTGAAGCATTCACCGTTAAGCATTATGCCGCATAATAAGCTCTAGTGCTGTAATTGGAAAACGCTCTATATCCCTTTATCCACTTTATACAGTACACTATTAAAACCTTTCCTAACATATTAGGTTATTTTTACATAGAATTTGTTGTTACAGATGTGTTGCTAGCAATGGAAATGAGTACCAACTCAGCGGATGGTACAGTATCACAGTCCAACACTTGTGGTGCGGATACAGCTAACAACACCGCCAATGATAGTAATAAGAATAACAGCAACACTGAAACTAAACGAAAAGTAAGTATTAGAATTATTAGTTACCTTAGTCGAGACTGCTTATTATCGGATCGAGCAGTTGTCTAGTACCTACAGGGAGGCCTAACTCGTAAAGGCTGCCGAGACGTCGACAGCGATACTTCCGCGAATGTGTAACCGTCGGGCGGATTACTGAAGTCTAGAAATTGCTTTCATCGAATACCATCTTTTTAATAGGCGAAAATGGGAGATACATCAGGTTACGGGGCCAATAACTTTTGTAATATGTAAAATAAGAGTGCATATTGAATGCATTTCAAGTAATGGGATGATAATGATACATATTAAACCCAGTGATTAAAACTTTCAATGTCCAAAATTCATACAATCAAATAAATATACCATAGATTTAAAAAGTATTGTGTACGTTTCAAGGATGGCGATACACAGTCACCGGGGGGTGCCAATAGTGATGTACGGCAGCCAGTACCAGGTGTACTGATGATGGACTACCACCAACGCTCTGGGCAACCGCACCAACCCAATGGTTAGTCAAAAATCTTTGTATATCATGAATCAGATATTAAATTCTAGTTAAAAAAAAAGAGTGATAACTTCTATAGGCAGGTATGGTTGGGGAGTAAATTCATGTACGTTGTGATCGACATGGTCACGTGACAAGTTAACGCTATAGTGTCCGACCGAAATTTCGGGTCCAATCTAATTGTATTCAATGTAATAGTTTAAATCAAATTTTTATTTGGGATAATATATTTTTGCTAAGTTGCTATCAAAAAGCATTGGTAATTAAAATAATAATCATTGATGTTTCTTTAAAAAAAAAGAATGCACTTCTTTTGAAATTAATTATATACATACTATAATTTTTTTTATATATGTATAATGGAATACCACTGCCTCTATAAAAATCGTCGTAAATAAGGTATTGTTGGTGTATTCAGCTGCAGACTATAATGCAAAAGTGGATATTAAATACCATGATCCCATTAATATTTATAATTTTCCCAGTGCTATTCTTAGCGGTAGCATTCTCTCATCTTAATATCGTCAGTGATTTTCAAATAATATTTTAGAATTTCCTTCGATATTCAATGATAATGAAACTTGACTATTATAGATGTTCATGGTGGCACTGACGGAAGGTATTGATTGTTTTTTTTTTAAAGAGCAAGAGCTCCAAAAATAAAAAATCTCCAAAATATGGGATGTCTTACAAGACATCGCTTTTGTCGCTATATTTTTGATGATTAATTATAATTTATGATACATATTACCTTGAAACTCAAGGGTTTGAACTTGAGGTCCGAATCGAGACCTCTGTGTAGCAGTTTGGTTTATTATACTGGTTCATTGTTGTGTTATTAGGTGTGAGCGAGACTAGTGCGACAGGCGGTTCAGGGGGTAACACACCTGGTGCCAAGGATCAACTTATGTATCTGTCACAGTTGCTAGGATTCACTGTCCAGTTCTCAGACTTCCCCAAGGTAAAGTAAATATAATAAATAGGTCTTAGTTAAGAACCAAACAGTACGAGCAAAATATATTTATGTATTCTTATTGAAGTCGATAATTTTCTTCTAATTGGAACATAACTTTCTAAGAATGATTAACTACTTCATGGACTTTCATATAGAGTATTCAGGGTCTGGATAGTAAAAACTAAAATAAACATAATGATTTCTGATGTTTGCACAAGTATTACAAATTATAAGTAAAACTATTTCTACGGATTTTATAGCGTATGTATTTGATTGCTTGACGTTTCAACCACATTGTAGTGGTCATGGTCACGGTCGGACAAAGACGTCTCACGTCCAATGTCGGGCAATTAAAAATCAAATACAAATGCTATAAAATGCGTAAAATAATTTGATTTATCATAAAAAATACCAACTCGGTTGGGCAGCATTCGGGAAACTTAAGAGGATCTTTTCGTCCAACATACCTGAGTGTCTGAAAACAGGTCTACGACCAGTGTGTGTTACCAGTGATGACTTACGGCACGGAAACGTGGTCCCTAAATGTAGGCCTCATAACAAGGCTCAAAGTCGCTCAGCGTGCCATGGAGCGGGTTATGCTCGGGATTTCTCTGCGAGATAGAATCCGGAATACGGAAATTCGCAGAAGAACGGGTGTAACCGACAGAGCACGAAGAATTAGCACGCTGAAATGGCAACGTGCAGGCCACATCGCTCGACGAACCGACAACCGCTGGGGAAGAAAGGTTCTCGAGTGGCGACCACGTATCGGACGACGCGGTGTAGGACGCCCCCTCCACTAGGCGGACCGACGACCTGGGGAAAGTTGCTGGGCGTCGTTGGATGTAGGCGGCACAGGACCGCACTTTGTAGCGTAACATGAGGGAAGCCTACGTCCAGCAGTGGACGGCGATAGGCTGAAATGATAATGATAAAAATTTATTCTTCATCCAACCATCAGTGTCTACTGCTTTAAGACCTCCCTAAGTTAGGATAATGCCATATCGTTACACTTGGCAGATAGGTTGGCTGTGTTGTCGTCACATTATATTGTGTTGGTTGATTAATCATAGAGATTATAAATTCCCTGGACACAGGCAGTAGCACCCGCTACTGCCTGTTGCCTGGGTTATTTGATCCTGAAAGCGATTTTCATTACTTTAATGTAAAGGTTACCATCCTATTCTTATATCACCGTCAATTTTCTTATCCCTATTACTTGGGGTCGATTCACTTACTTTTCTTGCATCACATTGCACAAAATATTGAAAATAGTTATATGGCCGTCCACCTGCCTGACGTTAACTCTCCTTGGGAGTATAATCATTGATCAAACGGCATCAGATGGAATTGGCCCTGGTTTGTATAAAGCTCTTAGTCGTATTTTATGTTATCATTGAGTAAAAGTTGGTAGTATTCATAGCCCTTACCACAACTCATATTTTATTCTTAATAATAACAAAGGCATTTTATTTCCATATATCATAAAGCTGTTACACTATATCAGGTTATGGGGCAACTGTTCGAGTATTTTGTAGTTTAACGATCAAAGATCGTAATTAGAATGTATACTGCATAAAAAACATTATAGCATGAAAGTTATAGTGATTTCAAAAATGTGTATCTAGAGTCTATGCCTTAAATGTTACGTATTATGTAGGCATGTAAAGCTTCGACAGTATAACTGAAGTATTTGCGCTGTAGCATGGTGCGGGTGACAGTTATGGCGAGTTTCGTTTCACTCTTGAAAGTTGCCGCGATTTATAATTATGATCTATTAATTCAGCTGTACCACATCGGTAATATATTAAATCACTAATAACTGTAGTAATAAAGGTATACCTTCCAAATTAAACCCAACTAGAATGTTCTAGCCTACAAATCAAATGAAATTGAAAGAAAAAATAATCAAAGTGGTATGCGTATAACGTAACACCAAAGACGTATTTAGTGATGGGATGTACTACTACGAAGAATTGTCGATTAAAAAATAAATAAAAAACAATTTGTGCGCTCAATTTTTTATTGTTAAAAAGTATACAATTATTACATATTTACTTCAATTTTTCATTCAATTTTAATCCTCTTCTAAACTCATATCAGAGTCAGGAACATCGGAATTGTCACTTTCATCATCCGTATCTGTGACGGATATTATTAAAGATGTCTCAATTATGTTATCAATACGGACGTCACGATCCCAATCAGACATAATGTCCCTTTTAGTTTTATTCACCACCTTCGACCAGTCCTTAGGTTGAACGTTACTGATTGCCTCTTGTAACAGGGTCAACATCTTATTTGCCGTAAATGGCGGTGTAGTATTATTTCTTGCGGCGTGACCTACATAAACATAAATGGACTTATGAAAAAAAAAATTTAGTTTTTAATTAATAAATTAATTTCAAATATCTAATGCAAAATTTACTCTTGAATATGTCTAATCTGATACCTGGTAATGTTTTTAAATTACATGCTTCGTTCAGAAAGCTGTTACTTTTTCAAAGTATCAAAACGAGAATTGAAATTAAAAACATACCTTTTATTTGGGCCCAAATTAGCTCAATAGCGTTATATTGACAATGGTAGGGTGGTAGTCGCAGGACCTGGTGACCTTTTTCTTTTGCCATCTCGTCCAGAGCGTAGGTAGGAGTTGGTGGCTTATGACGCCGTACTAGAGTAATAAGCTCCGTCTTTAGCATACTCATATCTGCTGTAACTCCGTTTTCACTCAGCCACTTCACCAACTCACTTTTGCGGTTTGATTGTGTTGGAGGTTTATTAAGTTGTACCGAATGGTAGGGTGCGTTATCCATTATTATGGTCATAGGCTCTTTTAAGTTTTCTAAGAGGCCTATGAACCAAACTTTAAATTTTTCGTAGTTCATCTCCTCATGATACTCCGTAGTTTTTTTCGATTTAAAAGCCAGTAAACAATTAGGGACAAATCCACTTGCTGTACCTGCATGGCAAATAATGAGGCGTTCGCCTTTGCCCTCCGGGACTTTGGTACATGACTGTGCCGTATCGTCGGTCCAACTTTTACCCACTGTGTGGTTAGCGTTTAGCCACGTTTCATCCAAAAACACAACTTTACTTCAATCAACTATGTTTTTAGCCTTCCTTAAAAAAGTACACCTTGCAAGGGCAATATCAGTCCTTTCCATAATAATTTTTCTTTTGTTAACTTTTTTGTAAACAAAGCCAATATCCTTTATAACATTCCGCAACGAAATAATACCTCCTTTGAAGAGTTCAGCTTCTTTCAATGATTTTAGAAGCTTAAGCAACGTGGGTAGCTCCATTCTTCTATAATAATCATAAATGTGATTTCTAATAGCGTCCTTAGCAAATTCATCCAAATCTGTGATTGGCTTCACCTTGGTCCGCTTTTTGTTCGGTGTAGATAGTTTATTTTCAGACGTCCCTTCTTGACCAATTTTCTCGCGTGTTATACGCGAAACAGTATTGCGGCCAATATCAAGAGCTTCGGCTACTCGTTCTACAATTCGATTCAGTGGTAACAACGGTCCATTATTTTGTTGTTCTCTTTCAAAGTAGTTTCGGAGGCGAACAACAAACTCTCTAGCTTGACTACCCAAAACAGTTTTTTTCGTATGCTTAGGCATGGTTATAACCAACAAATATAACAACAAACTTTAACAAATAAAACAACAAACTATAACAAATAACAATTTAACGAAAACAAACTGATGAAAAATGGATAATACGTGTCACATACAAGGCGGTAGCACTCGTACTGACAGCATCGCACGGGTAAACAAAATGGCCGACTCGGCGATGCGCCACAGAATAAAAATATGCCACGAAAAAATATGAAATACCAGTTGTTTTGAATGCGTTTACGAAACTTTTTAAAATTTTTGAACTATTAAATTAATTGAATAATTTGTATGAATATATTTTTTCCTATATATAATTTTCGTGACAATAATAAACAGAACAACATTTATTTATGCTACGAGTATAATTAGTGATAAAAATTTAATTGCGAATCGTCACATCCCTAGTCACCTGGTATTGACATGTGTCACCCGCACCATGCTACAGCGCAAATAGAATAGGTATAAATTGTGCAAACGCTGCAATGGTAACGTAGGTACAAAGGCGCCTCATCAACGGTCATCGCCCGATCAGCTGATTTAAAGCAAATTTTGTCTTGCTTATGCGAACGTAATCATTGATTTATTCAATTTCTAATGAACATTTAACAAAGTAAGAATATGTTGCAGGTTAAGTATCACTGACTTTATACATTTCAATAAGATTCAGATTTCATTCAGATTACACGAAAAAGCGATGACAAAATTGAAAACTTTACATGTCTCTTATTCATTAAGGAATTGATATTTTCATTTCAAATTTTTTCGTTGGTTTCTACCACCATTGACTAACTCCCATTTGACCAGTTGCCCCCATACATACACGATGTATAAGGTACTTTTAAAGTAAGAGATTAGTGAATTATATAATCTATGTTAGTATTGTTAGTCTAATTTAAAAGCTATGAACCCCTTTCGGGTAAAGGCTTTCCATTTTTCCTGTCCAGAGTAAGAGACATCCAGTTCCTCCTTTTTTAGTGGCCCTGTCCATTTTGTTACTCAACATGTTTAACGCTTATCCTTATGTCTTATGTATCATTATATTGCAGCGTAATCACGGTGAGTACCTGTCGCTGGTGTCGCTGTCGACGGAGCCGCCGGTGATGTGTCACGGCGGTGGACCAAGTACGGCGCACTCTCACGAGCAGTGTTCACGCGCTGCGCTACGGGCACTTGCGCTAATGGGCCTCGATGCGCCTCCACACAGGTACATACTACTCTCAGCTCAACTTTTACCCGAAAGGGTATCCCGCCGGGCTGGTCACGGAAGTCAAGGATTCGGTACCGGTGGTCAGTCCAATGGCGATGGGGTATGGGGGCGCGCGCCGCCCTTTCGTTACCCCGTACGGGATTGACGGCGTCCGCACCATAGCCTGAACAAAAAAAACTTTACTCCACTTATGATTTTCCCTTTTTTTGGGGGTGGGCTATGGTTAGCGCACTCACCGGCCGGCTCCGTCCGGGGCGACAGAGGGGCGCCTCACGGCTCCATGACCCAACCGGAGCATGGCACCTTCGTCGTTGGGCCAACCACCAGTGCAGAGTTCCATGTCTTCAATGGTTGGCCCGACGAAATATCCCGGTCACGGGGTACCCTCTCCTCTCGGCGGGTGACTGACTAAATCCGCGGTCCAGTCACCCGCGGCCTCGGCTAGGATGATGTCAGTATGTCATCTTTGGAAAGTAATTGTATTACTCTCCAAATTTACTGAAATTTTATGCAGAGTACGTAATAATTGACCACAATCGAAATACAGATCAAATCTTTCAATCATCATCATCTCAGCCCACATAAGTGCCACTGCTGGGCTCGGGCCTCTTCCACAATGGGAGGTACTGTAACACGCTGATTAAACGTGATGGCATAGTAGGGTTTAATATCTAGTGTTCCTTCCCTTACATAGATGTTATTTGCGTATTAAAATCCCTTAGTTGTGTTTTACGACACCTACGGGCAAGAGGGGTGGTGAATTGTATTCTTACTCCGTCACCACACGGAAAGTATTTTATTATAAACTAAAAGTGAGAACTCATATATAATAATGATTATAAAGTAAGATGGAGACTAACTAATGACGTAGTTGGTGGTAGTAACTAACCAACTGCCATTAAGTGCTATGCAGCTGAATGTTGCCTATATTCAAAGACCCATTTCTTTAATCATCATGAACACAGCGGAGTAAAACGGATCCTGTTTTCTAAGACCTTTTTAGTGTAATTGACAAAGATAGAAATCTAACTTATTATAATTAACACGTTGGCTGCGGCAAGTAAAATCATTAACCTTTATCTGGTGCGGCAGCGTGTCGAAAGGTGCCCCCCCACAATATTTCCGCCAGTGCATGGAGGTCTTTTTCGACCCACTATCACTAAGTTGGATTAAAATGCTATAACTTTGCGAAAACATGGTGCATACAATTTTTTTTTTGTATTGTTAGAATAATCTTAAAACCAACTTTCTTAGGTTCCGTTCGCCTCGGGATCTACCAAACAGGAAATGAGAAATAAACCAGAAAAAGCGACAGGCCGATATCGACCTGAATGCATTGATGTAACAAATTAACTAGATACACAATCTCATACAAAAGTTCTTTTAAAACTGTCCCAAATTGTATTTAGGTAATTCTAGTCTAAATAATTATTGTACATTAATGAAAATTCAACCTTATGAGCATAACTTATAGTTGTATTCACAATAATACGTACGATAAGCCATAAAATTTTTACGACCGTAGCTCGCTTCTCATTGGTCAAATCACTTGAAAAGAATGCTAAATTCTTGTTGTGGCGCTCTTTTTATGGGGACGTTTTTGAGACGCTGTTTGTGTATCTTGGGTTTTTTGTTACATCAATGCCTGAATGGCACTAAAAAGTATTTTTAGTAGTGATGGGACAGACAAAAATAAAGTGATATCGAAAATAAAACTAAATTATTGTAAAAGAAATTATTTTCTTTTCATTTACTTACGTAGTATGCTTGTCTTTAAAACATGTGACGCAAAGGTTCTGGTTGCATTTCCTGCAACATTTTTTACATTCTTTTTGATTTTCATACTGAAAAATATTTCTTCACTGCTGTCACTATCACTATCAACTGCAGGGCGAATTACTCTTATTTGCCAATTTTTTTTTGTTTTTTATTGCTTGTCATCGTTAATTATATCGACCGAACGATAAGTCATATCAGCTGGATAGCACAATACTAAATATTGCGGCTCGCGCCCTGTGCGCATCGGGTCGCCCGCGGCCTGTTGGGATGGCAGGCCGAAATAGGCCTACTGTCGCACTGAGTGGATGTTTTTCACCGTCAGTGCGTGGTAGGCTGAAAACGGCCTGTCATGATTCTTTGATGGGGAATATCTATAATTTTGACTACAAACTGAAATATATGTATTTGTCTCTGTCGAACTCTTAAAAATACCCGAGGTAATCGTTCCGCACCAGCGAGCGGGGACATGATTTTCTTCGTCCGCATTAGCTGAAATACCGCGGCAGGCCTAAATGAACCTGAAATACAGATTGTATTGCGTTTTATTTGCTGTCTGTTACTGTAGCAGATAGATAAGAAATCTCTTTAATCTATTCAACCTATAACATCCTAGTCCTCCAGTGACCATGACCTGTATTCAAAACGTAGGGCAATTAACTTCGTAAAAATTGTTAGTTTAATTAAAAATATCGTATGTAACAGTGTTATATATTACGTTTCAGTATGCCGAGTGTGGGTGCCGGCAATACAAAGCCAGGTGCGGTGAGCAACGGTGTCGCAGAGTAAGCGCTAGACACGTTATATTCTTTGTCACATTTCATCCGACCCCTCATAAACTAATGCAATATAATATGTGAATATTTCACAGCACGAAATGTTTGTTCGGGACTGTCGTGCGTTTTGTGCCGTTTCTAGCTATGATATATTCACGAACCTTTTGTTTGATCTCGAATCTTGCAAACAATTTTAAGTTTCTCTTCAATAAAAAGTTCTTATTTCTTTTTTTTTTAAATAACAAATGTATTTTTTTTTTGTTATACATGACGTCTTAAAAACTATTTAGTTTATTTTTTACATTTACCGAGAATGTATGCTATCGCTCACAAATTAGTATAATGTTTTTATATTTATAAATCCAAAGTTCGATAGATACGCTGTTAGCTAGTTGTACGCTCATCTCGAATTAGTTAAGATTAATGAAACACGCACCCAGACACATGAGATGTAATTTATATCATCGGCTAAAAGCACCGACAGCTGTATGTTTTTATTATATATTAAGTTTAGTCAGTATTTTAAATAGAATAAATATCACTAAAATTATGTAGAAACGAATCTTTTAACGAAACTGCGGCTGTGAAGCCAGACCAAATCAGTTTCATTGGGATCGTTGGCGATGATCACCGACGCACGCGACCCGACCGAGTTATACTGTAGGTAGGGTTGCCACCTTTTTTTTTGGTAAAAAAAGTACATTCATTATGTAAGTACATAAAAGGTACATTGTATCAAAATATATTACCATTAATTTTACCTTATTGTTTAAATCATAAACAACAAAATTGATGAAAAATGAACTTGCAGCAATTTTTTAATTAATAATTACTGCTGCTATACAGCTGCACCGCATCCTTGTAGTCTGTATTTAAGGTAATGTAAATAAGTAATTATTTTTTAACAGATTCAAAGGCTTTGTGTAGTCATTTGCTATTCAATGCAGAATACTCGACGAACAAAGCGTTGAGGTGGCGGTGGTCGACAATAAAATGGAAAATTATTTTTACAAATTTAAAAATTATCATTAGACTTAAAATAAATCCCAAAGAAATAAATTGCTACGAATTGAAAGTATTTACGCCTAATTAATTGTTCTCATAAAATAATAGAATTCGGGTGGCAACCCCAGCTGTGGGTTTGTGTTGAGGGTCCCGCGGGCCGTGTACAAAGGTGGTCGTGCCATCCCGACGAACGCTAAAGTTACATCATGCGGCCATGGTGTCTCATTAGTTTAGCTTACAGTAGCGGTAATCGCCGTGGCCCTCGGCCCACCATACGCGGCGGGTGCCCCGTTCAGCTTGCACGCTGTTAAATATTTAGTAATCAGCGGGAGCAACGGCGATTAGTACGTGTGGCCTCGATTTTTAACTGATGTATGAGCGTATGGGAGAAAGTATTTACCCGACCCTCAACTATGAAATGTGTAATTTTAGAATTATATGCATATAGTGTAAACGATACTTGATGTAACTGTGTGCACCGTTATCGACTTTAATATATTACTGAGAGTCGCTTATATATAAGTCCTCCTCCCCATATAAATTACATTTAATGCATGTACCACATAACTGATTAGTATATAGAGTTATAACAACTACGTTTCTAAACGACATTAATTTTTAAGAGTTAATAAATAAGTATAATACAATTGATCGGTGCAATATTTAATTTTTTTTTTTTAAATTGATACATATAAAGAGTGTATAATTGTGTTTACTTGTTGTGGAGATGCGATCCAAACGGGACCCATGATACCGGTCAATTGTATGTTCTGTATCAACCGATTGTACATTTCATTGTGAACGGGTCCTTTTTCATTAGAAAATTATCACGTGACAAGTTTTGCTATGACACTTACTGTTATTAACACTTACTATAAATGTATATATTGTGTATGTGTTATTATTAGCGACGTGTTAACTTCTTTGTATTAATGAAGTGATTTTAAATCGAGGCCATCGAATCGGTTTCTTTATGTTGAAAGTTACACAATATGTAACTAAACATAAAGAAATTTAACTTAAATATTGGATAAAGATAAAAAAGCCAAAAGGGCATTAAGAAGTTTATTTATTTTGTTGTAAGCAACTAATATTTTATATTATTACGTAGGTTGGAGCAAGTCCCAATTGGATTTCATGCTTTTAGCAACTGTACTGTAAGGATATAATAATAAAAGTTGAATATTAATCATTCGTTTTATTTGCTATCGCAAAATTGTACCATCACTTGTAACTGCACTTGAAGATGTGAAGTGTATAAAAGACTTATTATGTTCACGTTACAAACGTATGGCTCTGAACAGTCTGATAAAATATTATTATGAACATAGCTCGCGCGGGTGCAGTTAGAATATATTTTTAACTCGCTTGTATGCCCTAATATTTCGCAATAAGTATTTCCACAGAAGCTATCGGGCTGAAAATTTGCATACACGCTTGGTTCACGTGACAATGCCTAAGAATTTATATTAAGAGCCATTTCGCAAAATCATTACGCTCGAGTTTAGGTAAAAGACTGCAGAAATGTTTATGTGTGCGTAGCTAACTACAGATGCGCGTGTAACGCGAGGGTCGAGATAGACAAAGTAGTCTTGAGCCGTAAACGGGATGTGATTTGATAAAAGATTAATTGTAAGAAAATAAGTTACTTATTTTAATTGCCTAATGATTTTCTGTTAGATTAATAAGAAAACACAAATAAGTATGTTATGTAAAACATATAATAACAATTACCATAAAAACAAACACATGTCAATTAAATGCTAAATGAATATTTTATTTGGATAGCATTTTCTCCTGCCAAAACGTTGTCTTTTTCTACTGACTATTTTCAATAGAAAATGAGGTCAATCCATATAGCACATACACATAAGTTTTCGCTATGTGCGCTATTGGCCTTGAAACCAGTAATACCAGTCGTGATTTAAGATTGACTGTTCACTTTAAAACATTTCAGTCCTTTAGCTTGTCAGACAGCATCAGGATCATTTTCTAATAGCGAGGTTGGACATTTCACTTCCACTAATCCTTCACTGTACAACGCATCTGGTGTTGCCCCTAAATAAAAAAATTCCTCGTCTATAAAAAGACATTTTTCTATATTATAATTTTCTTGAGCACTGAGTTGGGCCACAATCCAATAGAATTATTACGCAGGCCTTGCGTCCCATGGCTGAAATAAGATAACAAAAAACTTCGCCCGCAATTATCTAAGAATGGGATCTACTTATACTTTGAAAGTTCCCTAGTTTAGTTTGTTAGGAGAAGGAATCTCGAAAACATTTCTCAATGAAAATTTAAAAATGTAGACATTTAGCCAGGAAAAATCTGTGTAATCATAATCATCACCTCAAATATACAGGGTAACTGGTAAAAGATTGTACATATTGAAGGAAACGATAGATAATGGTCACAGATAACCAATAAAAATGTAAAAAGAGAAAAATATTAATTAACAACATAGTAAACATCAACAATATTAGTGTCGCAAGACTCCCAAAAATATGGTCACCTATAGACTAGAGGTATCGGATCGTATTCGAACTTAGTGCACAGATGGCGTAGTGGTTAAGATAGCGACTTGCAACGCCGGTATCGGCGGTTCGAATCCCCCACGCGGGACAACACTTTGTGTGATCCACAACTTGTTGTTCTGAGTCTGGATGTAATTTGTGTCCGTTAATTATTATTGTTTGTAAAGTTCCCAGCAATACAAGGATTATTTCCTTGCATGGTGTTGTCTTAAAATTATTATTATAAATTATTATAGTCATTGAAAGGCATCAGTCACTTTTCCTTCATACTTTGATCCTGGCTTAGGACAGGCAAAAATACCTAGATATAATAAACGTTCGTAACTGAATTTTTCAAAATAAATTCTTTATTTCTAATGTACTTACATTAGAGGCAGTTGGTATAAATTAGGAGGCACCTTGGTGTTTCTGGCGTATTTAAAAAGTGGAATCATACCTATGTACAGTGATTAAATAATAAATCTATTTACAAATTACAATTACGCTAATCCCAGCAATCAAAATTAACAAAATAATTGCTAACCTCTTCGCGTACGTAAATGATCAACTTTACTTACTAATATTGTTAATTCACAATGATTTAGTGAATATGAAATTAAAAATTCATATCACTATTCTATCACTTTTTACAAATACGATTAAAAAAGCGCGGGCAATCAAATGACTCGTAAATTAACAAATGAATTGGAAATGCAAAATGGCGAAATCGGCGCACGCGCTTTGACTGAGTACAGACGAACTGGCACCGCGGGCGGGACATTCCCTCAGAGGGGTGTGGGCAGTGGGGTGGAGGGCAGTTCGTCAAGGTGCGGGAGTAGGGCTATTTTATTAGCACTTATCAAGGTCACGCACTCGCCTAATTTCTTTTATTAATGCCGATTTTATTGCTAGAATTATTAAAAGTAGGTATAGGGATAATGTTATTAATCTACAAACAACCGTATGTTATGTTGGTTGTTTGTACGACGTCCAGCGTGGCGAGAGCGCCTGTCAAACAATACATACAACATACCTTTCTTTTTATACTTGGGATCCTTCGACTGACCGACAACACTAACACTCACTTGATGCTTTTACGTTAAACAGTAATCACTGGCAAAACTCGCGGGACATAGTCGATTCACTAAAGTCTAGAACACGTTGAAATTGACGTGCATGTTTCATGCCACGTTTTGAAATGTTCCAAATAGTTTTGTGACGTAGATATGTACGTTAAAAATTCGAGTGGCTTCTCTTGTGCTAGCTTGCAGTTCCTCTTGGAAGTACTTCAAGATATGTCCTTCAAGGCTTACTGGAAAAGCGGTTTCAGCCACGTCCTTGAGGGTGAAGCAGAATATGAAATGGGCCATAGTTAACAACCGCCTGCAGTATTATAGCATTATCAGCACAAGATGCCATCAACCACTACATCGAAAATTGTTATTTACATAATATCAAAAAATAATAAATGTGCATAAAAGACA
Source organism: Lymantria dispar (assembly GCA_032191425.1). Taxonomy (NCBI): domain Eukaryota; kingdom Metazoa; phylum Arthropoda; class Insecta; order Lepidoptera; family Erebidae; genus Lymantria; species Lymantria dispar. The sequence goes on from CM063441.1 coordinate 32,580,542, forward strand.
ATCCGACGAACGGAGCTACGTAAGGATTAGAAACACACTAGTACGATTAGGCCATCGCGGTCCGCGGATAACTAAAGAATTTTTTGAAGGATTCCCGTATGATGCGATAGGTAGGGATAGCCGTCCTGCGGTCTGATTGGTCCGAGACGGCCTTGTCGGCATATCACCCAATAACTAGTTCAATATCGCTGTTACGTAAATTTTTAGTACAAGTGCGTTAACCTGTACATAGATAGATATACCTATAGGTAGGTATATTATCATCTGTGTCCAGGACTAAATATTTTTATAAGATAAATAGTTCAAAATTTAAGTACTATTTTTTTTTTATATATTTGGTATCAGAATCGAGTACTGAGTAGCCTCCTTCAATATGTACAATCTTTTACCAGTCACCCTGTATATCGGATTCTATCTCGCAGAGAAATCCCGAGCACAGCGACTGAACTTGGTTATGAGGCCTACATTTAGGCATCATATTTTCGTGCCGTAAGTCACCACTGGTGACATATACAGGATATAGATATGTTTTCAGAAACCGAGGTATGTTGGATGATCCTTTTAAGATCTTAAGGTCTCTGAACGCTGCCCAGTCGATCGGGATTCATCGACTGACCTCTTTTTTGAAATTTGACCTACCCAACTGAACTGTTTGTCCAAGTTAATCATAATGATCGATAACTACGATTATCGCATTCGCAACTAGGACCGGTACAGGAATGACATGGGATTTGACATGACTTTCGCCTTGTTCATGTTCATTCGTAAACCCGCGAGTTGAGAAATCGTACTGAGATCGTTGAGCATGGTGCCAAGGTTCTCCATGAATGGCATAATTCAAGAGTGGTAGGACCACACTGTCGACAGTTATCTGTCTATAGCCGCGGGCTGGTCCGTCCAGGGTAGTACCACCCGCTCGCAGAAAATCGACGTCTGAGTATTAGTTACTGCGCTTCGTTCGGTGAGCGAGAGAGCCGGCAGCCCAACTTTCTGAGGGTGTTTGTGTGTGGAGGGATTTGGGGGTGCCCTTGGTATCACCGAGCCTCAATACACTCATTCACACTTTCTTCGCGGTAGGCAGCGGCCTTGTAAAGGTCCATGAGCGGCAGCAACACTTACCATCAGGTGTACTGTTTGCTCGTTAGCCACGGTTTGCAATAATAAAAAAAATGACGCTATTAATGTAAATCGAAGATGAGGTTGATGTTAATGCCGAGTCCGACTCAGTATTAGAGCTTGAAGACATATTCCAGTGCAGTGGTGGATAGTTTCGGAGAGACGACGTACCCCTGTCTCATGCCTTGCCGCAATCGGATCGGATTCGTACTCTTATTCCGATCAAATCTTACATACTCACACATGTACATCGTAGGTAAGTCATACATACTTGATAGTATAAAAATCATGACTTATGACAAAATACGAAATGTATCAAAACTATGTAATTGCAGTATAATAATGATTTTAGAATACGAACGCACTGAATCGGGACGCAGGAACAAGCGACATAGGTCCATCCTCAACGGGTGCTCGCACCATACTAATCGGTGTCCTTTTTTTTTTTTTTTTTTGTTTGTGTGTACAGCTGTTGGCCGCAGATGGCCTTGACAGCTTGACGCGGACTATGGGTGAGCGCTGAGGGCTCTCAACCCGGAGAAAAGTATGCTAAGCGACATCGCCCAAGGGCTCCCCCTGTGGGGAACGGACCTCGGCTTGGGGCGTCGCTGGAGGCAAAGTGGGCGTGCCCACGTTTTTAGTAGTGACTTTTGCGCGGCGCGGTTTCGCACCTCGACGGCGAGGGCGGAACCGCGGATATTTATTTGTTAAGGCCTCGCGGGCCGTGTAGGCTCTTTGTTGAGCGAGTGTGATATTGTCGTCCTCTTCGTCGAGGACGTGACGAGGACGTCGGATGGAAATCGGTGTCCGCTTGTGTATCGTAATTTATTGTAATTTGGACTAATATTCAATAATTAAATACAATTAATTGCATTCAAGGATTTTCAATATAACTGTAGAATTCGATTCTCCAAAGATCATAGTTTAATGTGTAATTTAATTTAGAATAATTTTATTATTTTAACGTCATAAAATAGGCGATAAAAAAGCAATGCAAAATTTAAAAATCGCCCTAGAATTTTATTTTTTTTCTGATTAACGGTATAAAAAATTTAGAATGTGTTAAATTAAATGGCAATAAGAGTATATTTCTGATGTTTACTATATTTTTTGTGGCCTAAAATATAAATATTATTCATAGATACAAGGCTCTGAAATTGACTCTGAGGCGTTTTTCCAGTAAAATGTTTGTGGGAGATGGGCTACTATGGATAGAACAATTGACTTTTAGAAAAAGTGCTAAATTAATCGTAAATACGAAAGATTATTATTATACATTTTAATATGTATTCAATAATATCTAGATGTTACTTACGACGGCAAATTAGGAGCCCAAAATCAGATAATTTCGAGCGTAAACGCGAAATGGCTCTTAAGCTATTTTTGATCCAATGTGGCAAACATCACAAAATGGCGATTTATAATTTTAATATTTAATCTCATGATATGGGTATCAAATGAAAGGGCTTAGTGAAGAAATCAATAAGAGTTGCCACAGACTTGCAACTGTAAGTTGGCTAACTATCAAGCAACCAAATTGCTTACTTTCACAATTTTATCGGTCAACTACATTGAAGAGATCGCTAGGCGCAGACTTAATAACACAAGAGCCTGTGAACGCCAGACCTTCGTTATTTTTTCGAATTGATTTTTATGTATAATACTTTATTTTTAGTATTATACATAAAAATCAATTTTTATACTTTAACGTAAGTAGAATTATAATTTCATGAACGTTAAGGGTGTCTGGCAAGGGGTTGCCACGATGTTAAGTGTCTGGGAATGAATAACGTGATTTTTAATAACGTTTTGAAGGTAATATCAAAAAAATCACGCTTAATAATTTGACGAAAATAGATCGGTATTTTACACACCTTTAGTACCTTTTATCTGCCAAAGCCACTGTAACCCAAACTTCATAGTGGACCACCGTTCTTACCTGTGTTGGGAGCATGCGCTGACAAACTTTCAACTTTAATAAAATCACGAAAGTCTGGCGTTCGGAGGCTCTTAGTCTATAACTGATTTAGTCACTGATGGTGTTGCTAACGTGGTAATATATAACATATGCGTAAAAATACGAAGAAAAACAGCTCTAATAGCTATATTAATAAAAAAGAAAAGGGAACATTTTGGGTTCATCTCTTTTCTTTTAATTATACTGAGTTCTGCCCAATTACTTACTAAAATTTCGCAGACTTCCTGACATCTATGTCAAAATATTACTTTAAAGATTTTTTCTATATTTTCATTAATAATTAGGCGTGATCGTGATGTTGTAGTACCCGTTGCCGATGGTCCGGACATGGGTAAATCATACATCATACATGCGTGTTGTCACTTTGCATTTTCTCCTGTGATTGAACAACTTTGCTGCATAGTCCGTGGACTCGAATATAATGTTTGGTCGATAGTTGGCCAACTTCTAATTGAGGGTAATTGGAAAGGCACCTGATTCTGATAAGATCAATGTTTAATTGTTTAGTTATACGATTTAGTGGTGTACAATATGCGCATTGTCATGTCATAGGCCTATTGGTATACGCTATGATTTAGTTGTTCAATTTAGAATAAAATTGTAGGTCTGCGGATGCTCTAAGCAAGATGACAACATTCTAAATCCAATATAGTAGACGTTACAAAATAAAACTTTTATAACAACTTAAATAATTATACATTAAAAATGTTGACTTCTTATAGATATAATATTAATTGAAATTTTATGGCTGGAAAAAGTAAGAATTTATTTCATCATCATCCCACACATATGCCACTGTTGGGCTCGGGCCTCCTCCACAATGGAAGGGAATTTGACCTACTATATACCATGCTGGTCAGACATGTTGGTATTTAGTTTCGAGTTTTTCTTCTCTTGCACAAATCCTTGTGTGTGCATATTGTATCCCTTAGTGGTCGTAGTAGACATCCACGGGCAAGGGAGTGGTGAATTGTATATATATTCTTACTCCGTCATCACAATAAAGTATTTGCCAAAATAAGTTTAAAACGATATTTTTTGTTTCATATGACTATGAATAAAAGCTTGGGCGCTCATTGGAAGGTAAATCATGAAAAATTATAGCAATAATTTTAACAAATTAATATTAATTACATTTTAAAATTTTATAAATTCGTCGGGATGTCATAAAAGACGACTTAAGGCCTACGTTCGTGCAAGAGAAGAAAACTCGAAATAAAACACTACACCAACGTCTGACTAGTGTGGATATAGGACAATTCCCTCTTTATTGCGGTGGTGGTTTCGAACTCAGCAGTGGGAGGTATACGAGGCGACTATACATCCATGGACGAGCGAGCGAGTTAAATGATTGTTGTGAAAAATAAAACATTTGATTCAAAAATAAAAACAATGTTTTATTAATAAAATAGCAATGCGTAACAATATCACCAGCGTTGAAGAAAACACAAGAGGCAATCCTCAACACACTATGATTAGTATATTTACATAATACTATATATATATATATATATATATATATATATATATATATATATATATATATATATATATATGTATACATCTCATCGTGTAACTAAATACTAAAATGTAAGTATGGCGGGGTGGGTTCACTTTATGAAGTTGAGTCCGAGGGATTGACTCATGAAGCACAGTATATCTGTGTGCTCCTCGATCTGAAACAAGAAAATTAAAATTAGTACATAGACCTTAGAATAATAACGTATAGAAGGTAAGTTCACGCTCAAAAAGTGAGGTATTTCAATTGGAGCCTAATGAAGCTTACGCCGGAACCGTTCCGTAATGTACAAGTCATTGTACTGCACGTACGTACGCAACTCTTAAAAAATAAATTGATAATTATGACGGTTTGTGTATTCAAATGGTGTCACAACACATTTGAAAAACTTAAAAAGGTTTTTAACATTACTTTTAAAAGTATTTCGACGATTTATGTTAATAAAAACAAAATTTGATTTCATAATTTGTATAGTGGTGTGCGTGTGTACGTGTACAATCGTCTGCGCGCCATTATTATTTTTAGATTCAAATTTTGAAAGTTCGAAGTATTGACACTATCCTTCTATACGTTATTATTCTAAGTCATAGACTTTTTTCGACTCTCGCTTTTATTAGCGGTCTATAACCTCCATACATGACTGCATGGATGGAGTAATGATTGAGATACTTCTTGCCACACGTCTTTCATCCCTCCTCATCACATGTTCATATCAAGACAATCTCGCGCTCCTAATCTTCTCTATTGATGCTAAGGCCTATGGCACTCAAACGTGTCCTCTAGATGTTGCCCTCATTGAAAGGCTTAGTTACTCAACGTGCTATAGAGTGTGCTATGTTCGGTATTTCTCTACATGACAATAACAGAAATACGAAAATCGTAGACGTACGGAGACATCGTAGAGGAACGGGTGTAGTCAACATAGTCCAAAGAGTTAGTATGTATATTGAAATTTCAAGGAATCAGGGGATGCCAAATCGCTCGTCGAACCGACAATCGTTAGGTAGTAGGAGGCCTATGTCTAGAAGTGGACTTTTAGGGACTCTTCCGTATTACTGGCGCCATTTTCTGGCTTCCTTTAATAAATATAAAGTAATAGCAACCCGCCCTCGCTTCGGTTTTAGTCGTTTTACCCGCGTAGTTCCCGTGGGAATACCGGGATAAAATATAGCTTAGTTTACTCCCTGATATTATAGCTTTCCATTGGTGAAAGAATTTTTGAAATCGGTCTAGCCGTTTTGAAGATTACTCGGAACAAACAGAGAAACAGACAAAATTTTTTTAATCGGTATATTAGGCATAGGTGTCGTGCAAATAACCGTGTAAGCATGAAAAAAGCCTATTATTTTGACATTACAAACAGACACTCCAATATTATTTATTGGTATAGATGATAGATCTACAGCTATATATGTATAACTTACAATTTTAGCGGTGGGTTTGCCGCCGCCATGGCCCGCCTTGTTGTCGATTCTGGCGAGCAGCGCACGGCGCTGTGAAGACTCGCGCGCGGCGTGCTGCAGGGCCGCGATGAACTTGAGCGAATGAAGTGGCACCACGCGGTCGTCGTGGTCCGCCGTCAGGATCAGAGTCGCTGGATATTCCGAGCCTGAACATTTACACACATTTATATTCATAATTATCTCAGATTTTGCTCGTGGGTGTTGTAAAAGACGACTAAGAGCTTTTAGTTCAACATGGGCCAACTCAATCTGATGCCGTCTGATCAAGAAATATGTTCCCAAGGAGGATTTACTTCAGACATGCGGGCCGGCCATAAATATTGCAATACGTACTTTGAAAGAAGAATATATAGTCGAACCCAACTGTTGGGAATAAGAGCAGGTTGGTCTTAATTATAAAGTAAGCACGGGCTCATACTTGCCCAAAGTCTGTGTGCGATATTTATAATGCCAGGATGATTATGGAATAAACGTAAAAGTGTCATGTCTCTTTTATTAAATTCATATTTTCGTGTTTACGTGTCATGTACAATAATTTTGGTGATATTTCATTCAGAGAAAGTGAATTTGAAATAATAATGTTTTACATATTGTCTTCGTGTTCCATCAACATTCCGAGGGAAAACCCTTAATTGGCCCTCGAACTATTGAAGATGACTGACAGACAGACAATGAATATAAATTAAATTAACTGCACAGATAGCATATTGGTTACGATACCGATATACCATGCCAGTGTCGTGGGCTTAATTCCCACGTAGGACAATACTTTGTGCCATCCAAAAATTGTTGTTTCGAGTCTGGGTGTAATTTTTGTCCGTTAATTATATTTGTAATGTCGCCCGCAATACAAAGATCCTCAAGGCAGAATCTTTAAAACAAAACTAAATAATTTTATGAATAAATAAAGACTTGGAATAAAAGTCTTTGTAAGCAAGTAAAATTCCTCAAAGGTGGCATGGGTAACAATTGTAAATTTTATACATCCATACACAATGTGCCCGCAGCCGCTCAGCTGAAGTTACAGAATGGAATCTATAAAATTTTTGGTCAAGGGTGTGAAATTACTACAAAAGCGCGGTGGAAATCAAATTTCTACATTTTTAGCCGAAATCTAGAAAAGTGTGTAGTGATTACCATTTTGCGGCGTATGTATGTTATGTAGTGGCGAGTATTTGAGTAGACACTCGAATTGCGTCTTGTTGTCGGAGCTGCCGTAGTCCGATACCCATGCGTGACCGATGGTGAACTTCTGGAACCTTAACATGTCTAATACACTGCAAACAGAGAATAGAATATTATTTTAATATGGAGTAACTTTGTGTTTTACATGTGGTGACGGAATAATCCACCCCTTTTTCTCTTTTACGACCTTTAATCTCTTGCCCGTGGGTATCGTAAAAGACGACTAAGGGATTACAATATGATTATAACTACTACGCAAGAGAAGGAAAACTAAATAAAACCCTGTACCAACACGTCTAACTAGCGTGGTATAGTAGATCAATTTCCCTTTAATAAAATATATACTGGAGGAGGCTCGAGCCCAACAGTGGGACGTCTATGGGCTGAGAAGAAGAAGGCGGAGTAAAAATATCAACATCTTGGCCATGGGTGTCGTAAAACATCTTTCATGACACCTATCGGCAAGATGGTAAGGATTGTAATATGCAAGAGCAGGATAACTCGAAATAAATCTCTATACCAACCGGTCTGAGCGATGTTGTATAGTAGATTAATTTCTGTCCTATTGTGGAGGAGTCTCGAGCCAAACAGTGGGACGAATACGAGCCGAGATAAATGAATAGAAAGTGGAGTAAGTATAATAATATAGTTTTTATGGAGAAATTGATTATGCCAAGATAGAGGGAGAGTAGACTCACCCGACCTGCACGATGGCGGCTCCGTACAAATCGGGCCTCTGGTTGATGCACGCGGCTACAAGCAGACCTCCGTTAGAGCCACCCTGTATGGTGATGAGATCTGGTCGAGTGTATTTTTCCACTACCAGGTATTCAGCGGCCGCTTGGAAGTCGTCGAATACGTTCTGTTTGTTGAGCAACCGACCCGCGTTGTGCCATCGCTCGCCGTACTCACTATTTAAAGAAATGCATAATTAATGTTATAAATATGAATTGTATAATTAATTTTATAGTAACAAGCGTTTATGCGAGGACAAAGAATCGCTTATATACATTTCCTAAATTAACAGACAGGATAACTTTTATTTCAGTAATTATTATCATCATCGCAGCCCACATACGTCCCACTGTTGGGCTCGGTCTCCTCCACTATGGGAGGGAATTTGACCTACTATACCATGCTGGTCAGACATGTTGGTATAGGGATTAATTTCGAGTTTGTCTCTTACACAGATGTTATGTGCATATATCCCATAGTCGTCTTATACGACGTCCACGGGCAAGATAGGGAGTGGTGAAGTTCTTACTCCGTCACCACGGAAAAAGTAATTATTATCCTTTGAGATAATTTAATTTCACTTTTTTACTCAATCAAGTCTAACTCATGGAACGGGTTTCAATAAAATTTCACCTGGAGAAAATATTTTTTTCGCTAACAGTAGCAGTTGCTTAATATTCTACCCGCGAAATGAAAATAATTAATTTTCATCATCATCATCACAGCTCATATACGTTCCACTGCTGCGCACGAGCCTCCTCCACAATGGGAGGGAAATTAACCTACTGTACCACACTGGTAAGACGGGTTGGTATATAGTTTTATTTCGAGTTTTCCTTCTCTTACATAGATGATATCCATACTAATATTATAAATACGAAAGTAAGGATGTTTGTTTGTTTGTTTGTAACGCTTTCATGCTTAAACCACCGAACCGATTTCGAAAATTCTTTCACCAATGGAAAGCTAATAATATCAGGAAGTAACATAGGCTATATTTTATCCCGGTATTCCCATAGGAACGGGAACTACGCCGCGGGTAAAGCGACTGAAACCGAAGCGAGGGCGGGTTGCTAGTCTACAATAATCCCTTAGTCATATTTTAGGATACCCACGAGCAAGATAGGGGGTGACGAATTGTGTTCTTACTCCTTCACCACACAGAAAATGATTATCGATTGTATAAATGTACTCACCCGCCTCCACGTATGTTCGGTATGGCAACAAGACCATTGAAGTGTTGCATGAATACAAGACGCGTCACACTGAAGCTAGGCTGTATATTGATGTTGAAACCGCCATAACCATAGATCAACGCTGGGTTCGAACTGTCTCGAGGTAAGCCCTGACAAGTTAATAATAAATACATATAGATAATATTATACATAATTAATTAATATTTTAGATATTTTATCATCACAGCTCATATACGTCCCACTGTTGGGAGTAGGGTTGCCACCCGTATTTTATTATAAAGTATTGTACGTTATTTCGGGTAACTGCACTTTATACTTTATGTGAATAATAAAGTACGCGAAAATACTTTATTTCCCCCGAGGTAATTTGCCTAGGATTAATTTTCAAATTAAACATAGTGTCTTTGAATCTAATAAATAATATATTTATTTACTTTAAAATATTTATAACGTGCAACGATTTTGTTTAGCTGTGATAAGTATTTATTTAAATTCTCTAAATATAATCAACAATATCTTTAAAAGTAAAACTATGTTTTACTTTACGCAAACCGTACGCTATTTGGACACAAAGTACTTTTTTTTCCTTCATTCATTAAGCAATGTACTTTATTTACACAAATAAAAGGAGGCAACCCTAGTTGGGAGGGAAATTAACCTATTATACTACGCTGGTCAGACATGTTGGCAAAGCGTTTTATTTCCAGTTCTCCTTTTTTTGCTAAGGAATATAATATGCACATATAGATGTTATATGCATATTCCCTTAGTCGTCTTTTACGACATCCACGGGCAAGATAGAGAGTGGTGAATTGTTTTCTTAATTTGTCACCACATAGTCAAGTCGGATTAGATATCTAGTTACGAGCTATTTATGTAAGAATGTCATGATGATGTACGCAGTGCCGGATTAAGGTGGCGCGGTGCCTGTAGCAAATTTAGTCGAGGGGCCCTTGGTTTGCTTCAGGTTCTCAGGTCTAGGGTATTAATTAAAACAAAACTGTTACAAAAAATCTTTCTGGATTTAATATGGGCCAATTTAGAGATAACACTTTCAATATCGACTTTTTTAAACAAATCATGCGCGATAGTCAACAAAGTAAGATAATTAAGAAGTTTTTGGCCCACCGTGTTCCATAATTCATTTTTAATACGTTTTAATGTTGATTTTTTTTAAAACAAGCTTTTATTTAAATGCTCTAAACAAGAGTGCTTGTCAAGACTATTGAAAGGAGTTCAAACTCGACGGTTTTATCTTGTTTAGTTTAGGAGTTCCTATATCCACCTTCCGACGCCATCTTGAGACCAGCTTCATGGTACCATATTATTGTATTGTCACCATAGTTACACCAAATTTCAACCTAATCTAACGATAGGAAGTGGTTCTAATTTAACTCGCAAGTTTTTTAACATACTAACAGGGCAAGTTAAATAAAAGCTTTTAAAAAGAACGTTCGCTACTGCAGTTAGTGATCATGAGAGATAAATAAATCAGCAAGGCAATTTCTAAATTTGTGAAACACGATTCTAAGGAATTATTTAGTAAAAGTCTATAAAGTTACTGTTCCAAAGGCTCCCGTTTCTTGCTGTCAATAATAGTAGCCACATTTGTTTTCAGCAGCTCTGCGAACTTCACTAATTCGGCGTCGAGGCTGTTCTCTGAATCATTTTCGTAAGCACTGACCACACTTAGGGTTTTCCAAAATCTTTTCTGTTGTAAAAGATTTTTGCTGTCGAAATACATCAAAAACACTAGTAATTTTATGATATGGTTGCATACGTTTAGTTAAAGCAGTCAGTCAGAAAGTTTATTGTCATTATTGACATTATCAATAATAACAATAAACACCTCAAATTCTAAACGTTGTCCCGGTGTTCGATTTTCAACAGTCATCGAGTGTAGTAGAGCCGCTGCAACGGTTGCTCTTTGTATTTTATTTGATTCGTCTTGATGTCTGTTGTTGGTATTCCTAAAAATTGGTCAGATATTTGGCTCTTGCCTCAATATCTGCAAATGTGGATAGCATTGCTTGAACGTAGCCATATAATTCATAAAAGGTGTAGCCCGTATTGAGTTGTTGATCAGACGACTGCAGCGAAGTATTAGTCGCTTGCTCTAGGATTTCGTTTCATGTAATTGTCATTATTCCTGTTTCTAACTTATTCATCGTTGAAACTAGTCACGTTATCAAAAATGTCTGCCAAAACTTGCTTAATAATGGTAAAACCACATAAAAGTGTCTTCGTAGCATCAGCTCGGGCTGACCTCCTAGTCTCCGATAACCGTTTCAAAATCGGAATTTTTGAAGTAGAATCCTTAAGTGCGTTCGTGAGTCGACCCCATCAATAGGTAGATTGGGAAAAATGTATAGTGGCTCTCAATGAAATCGAAAAAGTAATGCTTCTGTACAGCAATCTGCACTTTACAAGCAAATTTAATGAATGTGCAAGACAGGGAATTTATTCTGCGTACTTATTTATTATCTGAATTCGGGCTTGTAAGCCGATTTATTTCCCACTTATGTTGCTGACATTATTGTGGCTTTGCCCACGACAACCTTTTATATCAATGCCACTCTCACAACAAAAAAGAGCGTGCGTAAAAAGTACGCATGTCAGAAATGAAACTTCTTCGATACCACGTGTTTTCCTTTATCCGTTACATCCTTCATCCTTCAACATAATCCTTCATCATAATCGTAAATCGTTACTCGTAAGTAGTAAATCGTAAATTAGTAGACAATAGTGAGTGGGGACGTTTCGCGAATGTGTTATATATCATTCTCTCGCATTTTGTGACTCTATCTATGGATTCGCTTTTTTGTTTCATCGAGTTTGAAATCACAACGATTCTAAAGAAGTTTCACTTTAACATTATTGAAAATAATAATTATTGTAAAATTATTGTTGTAGATTTTGAAAACAACCTTTCTCATGGTAGGTATTATGCACCGGTGTGGGCGGGGTCCATGACCGTCCGACTCAGGGCTCTTCTGTGGCGACCACAGAGGGCCATGGCGGTCAGGGCCATCCGCAGATACCGCACGGTGGCGACGGAGGCAGCGTACCTATTGGCCGGAACCCCCCCGTGGGACCTGGAAGCGGAAATGCTCGCTGGACTGTATCGGCTGGTGACGGGGGTGCGAGCGGAGGGCGGTGTGGTCTCGTTGAGGGAGCTCACCGCCTGGCGCGTCGACGCCCGCCGAAACGTCATTGCCTGTTGGGCAGTCCGGCTGGAGAGGCCTCGGTTCGGGGTGCGAATCGTGGAGGCCTTCCGGCCGGTGCTGATGCAGTGGTTGGAAAGGCGGCACGGGGTGCTCTCCTTCCGACTAGTGCAGGTGTTGACGGGGCATGGGTGCTTAGCCAAATACCTGCACAAGGTCGTTAGGAGAGAGAGTATACCGTCCTGCCACCACTGCAATTGCGATGAGGACACGGCGCAGCATACGCTCGAGGCCTGCGCCGCTCGAGCAGCGCAGCTCCGTGAACTCATCGCAATCATCGATGCCGACCTGACGCTGCCTCTGAGATCATCTGCGAGGCCGTGATCTCGTAGGAGGGGGCGGATCCTCAGGAGCGCAGCCTCGATGAGGCGATCCGCCGCCGACGACTGGGGCGGCGTAGGCGCGAGTACTTGTGCCTGATGCCGCTCTAGCCGAGGCCGCGGGTGACGTGACCGGGGAGTTAGTCCGTCACCCGCCGAGAGGCCAACCGCGTGAGGAAAGACCGACGTCCTCCCCGAGGGGGGAGGACGTCGGTCGGTCGGGGAATATTTTATAATAAATCAACCAACCACAGTAGAGTGGTTGGCGATATTGAATTAAGCAAATTTAAAAAGTTCGCCTGCTTTCTCGAAATATGTACTTATAATGCTATATTCAAATCGATCTAAAAAGTACAATCTCGGCTACGTAAACTCAAAATAAATGTACTTATATAAAAAATAAAAATCTGGCCGTTTGAACGGCAGAATTATAATTAAACATTAGAACATTAACGTTAAAAAGTTCGTAAAATACCTACTTATTTTTACAAGTTAACGTGCCGAAATCGAGTTTTAGATTTTTAGGTGAAGCATAGCCTAAGCGTTTCGCTTTTAAGGCATGCAAGATATTTTACGCTCCTATCTAAATTGATATTTTTTTAATGACAGTCAGACAGGCGTTGGAGCGCGGGGCCCCCCAATACGCGGGGCCCGTAGCATTTGCTACTCTTGCTATATGGCTAATCCGGCACTGGATGTACGTTATTATTTGCGCTGCTTTGTAGTTAAAGCGTCTAATAAAACTTATACCACAGACATAAATGAGAAATTAGACGATGTGCATCGTAAAGGCGTATGCCTTACCGTATGGTAAAGGGAAAATTTACACGGCAATATTTTAATTATTCATCAATCATAATGATTGATTGGAAATAAAACTATTTTACGGATTTTATCGCGTTTGTATTTGATTTTTGATGGTCAGTTATTCCGCCCATAACCATATATGCTGCTGTCGCATTTGTTTTTGGTTGGAAATGTCGGGCAATCAAAAATCAAATATAAACGCTATAAAACCCGTAAAATAGTTTTATTTACAAAATATAATACTTGCGTAAACATCAGAAATCATTATAATGATTGATGTTTACGCGAGTATTACACATTTGAAATAAAACTATTTTTACGGCTTTTATCGCGTTCGTATACTTATGATTTTTAACTTCGCAGCGTTTCCAACACTTTTTAACGTTCATGGTCACTGGAGGACTAATAGTACGGGATCCACGGTACATTTTTTTTATTTGATTACTAACAAGCAAATTTTTCGTGAGTAGCTTTATCTTGATGAGACGCCCAACAATATCTGTACGAAAACTCTCAATTGTGGTAGGTTTCGGAGGTAGGTGGGATAGAATATTTCCATTTGGTGGTTCTCTAAAATTTATTACTAACGGGGTGATTTTTGGTATATCTCAAGATAATTATCTAAAAAAATATTTGTCCTACAAAATCTGTGGTTACATCACAGAGTCCCCTGCTCCCAACATGTATCGATAACGAGGTCATCAAAAGTAATTACAGTAGAATCTCACAAATCCGGCACTTCAATAGACCGACACGTCCAATAATCCGGCACCCTCGCCCCTCTTCGCGTATGCGCTCCGGTCTAACCTCAAAACTTATCACGTGCATATATGTATGTGCATGTATTATGTGCATTGTATGTAACTTATCATGTGCATACATAATAATATGTAAATTCAATACATATTCTATCCCTCCTACCTCACATACATATTCTATCCCTCCTACCTCCATAAACTACCACAATTGAGAATTTTCGTACAGATATTGTTGGGCGTCTCATCAAAATGAAGCTATTGACGAAGATTCAGCTTGATAGCAATTATTTTTACATCAAGGATCTGTACTACAACTTTTGAGCGTAGGACCCAGATAACGTACCACGCAATTTGTAGGACAATATGACTGTTAATTTATATAAATATTAAATAAGTAAGAAAAGAAAAATCAGCTTGTTAGTAATTACTTTTGATGACCTCGTTATCGATACATGTTGGGAGCAGGGGACTCTGTGATGTAACCACAGATTTTGTAGGACAAATATTTTTTTAGATAATTCAGATAATTATCTTGAGATATACCAAAAATCACCCCGTTAGTAATAAATTTTTTAGAACCACCAAATGGACATATTCTATCCCTCCTACCTCCGAAACCTACCACAATTGAGAATTTTCGTACAAATATTGTTGGGCGTCTCATCAAGATAAAGCTACTCACAAAAAATTAGCTTATTAGTAATCAAATAAAAAAATGTACGGTGGATCCCGGCCTATAAGGTGTCTCACGTCCAACAATAACTCTCTCTATAAAAACTGCACCCATCCGACCGACGCCATCTCGGTTCGCTTTGACTTAGTGAGAACTGAACACATGTAGTTTAAATTGTAACAAATCATTGAAATTCTCAGCTTTTCTCAACCATAATATGCATTATATCACATACATAAACCTTTCTCTTAATTAATATTTCACTGTGCCGCACTAAGATCCGTTGCGTAGTATAAAAGACGTACAAGGGACGGCGGTGATATTCGTTTTATACTATACTAGCTGACCCAACAGACGTTGTTCTGTCCAAATGAAATAAAAGGAATTCGCCTGGAAATCGACAGTAGCGCCACCTACCGGGTCCAATTGTGAATCTAAACCATTCTCGAATCCCCTTGAACATCACAAAAATTTTCATCAACATCGATCCAGCCGTTTAGGAGTTCAGTGACATACACAAGCAATTTATATATAAAGATTATTTGTTAGTTATCTAAACTTCTCAATAGATGGCGCTATTAGAAAAATAAGATCGCACTATGGTTACGTTACAGCAGTACATATTTAAAGCCTTTGCTATAGAAAAAACGGTACCTTTATCTACATAAAGATAGAAATAAGATTTCTCTTGTAAAGGTGATGACTTGCGTCGTCACCTCAGAATCTAATAAACTAGGGGGTGATCGATATTAGATAAATATCGATGTCCTAACTAGGAACACGATATCGAAATGAGAGTATCGATACTAGGGGTGTCCACTTAAAAAATATAATGTATTTTTTAATACATCGATATTTATATTCGACTAGCAATCCGCCCTCGCTTCGATTCTAGTCGTTTTACCCGCGTGGTTCCCGTTCCCGTGGGAATACCGGGATAAAATATAGCCTAGTTTACGCCCTGATATTATAGCTTTCCATTGGTGGAAGAATTTTTGAAATCGGTCCAGCCGTTTTGAAGATTACCCGGAACAAACAGACAGACAAAAATGTTTAATTGCTATTTTAGGCATAGGTGTCGCGCAAATAACCGTGTGAGCATGAAAAAAGTCTATTATTTTGCCATTACAAACAGACACTCCAATTTTATTTATTGGTATAGATTAGAAAAATCGCATCCCAGCTAGGGATGCAACATCGCTCATAAAAATATCGATGTTTTCAAAAGTAAAACATCAATGTTTATGAACGATATATCGATGTTTATGAACGATGTTCGATGTTTATCGAAAACCACACATAGATGTTACAACTAAGAAATAAAATTCTCCGGACAAATTTTGATGTGCTTTTTTTTTAGGAAATTTGTCGGGACTTAGGTACATTATATCCCTTAAAACACCTAAAACATCGTTCTTCAACAACGATGTATCGTCGATGTTTTGGTTGTGGACAAAATCGTCCGGGCAGATTTTGATGAGCATTCTGTTTTTTTTTTTTTAGCACATTTGTGGGCTGTTTTAACATACAGCGGGGTGACATTAGGGATGCAACATCGTTCATAGAGAACATCGATGTCAAGATATCGATGTTAAAAGTATCGATATGTATGAACGATACATCGATGTTCATAAACGATATATCAATGTTAAGAAAACATCGAACATCAATGTTACTAAGTAATAAAATCCTCCGGGCAAATTATAAGTTTTTTTTTTAGGACCTTTGTCGGATATTTTAACATTGCTGTGTGGTAGCGGCTTCGAATACTACCAACCCTTTCTTTGCTCGTGGGTGTCGTAAAAGACGACTAAGAGCCCTAGATTGACCCGGACCAACTCCATCTGGTACCATTTGGGTCAAAGATTACATTCCCAAGGAGGGTTGACGTCAGGCAGGCGGCCGGTCATAAAAGTCATTGCCGAAACTTTTTGCAATATGTCAAAACAGATGACATATTGCGTGGACCCCAAGTAATTGGGATAGGAGCAGGATGATGATGATGATGTCGGATATTTTAACAACAGCGGGATGACATCGATGTTACGACGAAGAAATATAATCCTCCGGGCAAATTTTAATGAGCTTATGATAAAACATCGTTCTTAACAACGATGTATCGTCGAAAAACATCGTACATAAAACATCGTTCTTAGCAATGATGTATCGTCGATATATCGTTCATCGATGATATCTGATGTTTACGCGAGCACTACACATTGTAAATAAAACTACTTTTACGGATTATATCGCGTTTGTATTTGATTTATGATTGCCCGACGTTTCGAACACTTTGCAGCATTCATGGTCACGGGCGGACTAAGGTGTCTCACGTCCAACAAGTAATCGTTATTACAGACATTTACAATTATCTACCCGATACAGAAAATAGTTATAAATTTATTAAATTGTTACCCACATTTTAGTACAAATTTATTGCCAGTGTAAGAAGAAAATGAATCTATATGAAAAATTATATTGTTTATGGTTAGTAATTATTAATTATTAAATTTGTAGCAATTATTATTACAATTTGTTGATTTAAAACTAACAAAACCAATATACTACCACCTTTCATATAGATTCATTTTCTTCTTACACTGGCAATAAATTTGTACTAAAATGTGGGTAACAATTTAATAAATTTATAACTATTTTCTGTATCGGGTAGATAATTGTAAATGTCTGTAATAACGATTACTTGTTGTGTTGACGTGAGACACCTTAGTCCGCTCGTGACCATGAATGCTGCAAAGTGTTCGAAACGTCGGGCAATCATAAATCAAATACAAACGCGATATAATCCGTAAAAGTAGTTTTATTTACAATCTTTCATCGATGTTTGAAAACATTGATGTTTTTTTGCATCCCTAATCCCAGCATCGATATATCGTATGAAAGCATCGATGCTTTTTCAATATCGAATACTTTCCCATAAAATTTTAATATTAGGTACTTTTCTCTAGTTAAACGCAGAAAATTAAAATTTGTAGTCTGTGTTGAGTACTTTTCATAGAGTTTATCGGATACGTTTTGGACGAGATTGTTGGTGATGGGCTTTTTTTTCGGCTAGTGGCAGACTATTTGGAGGGGCGCAGCGTCCTCTGCACCAACCGAGCAGGGGACGTTGCGCGAACGCCCATGACATGCGGTGTCCCACAGGGGTCGGTCCTCGGACTTACCTTGTGGAACATCGGCTACGACTGGGCGTTGAGGGGGAGCCTCCCGCTCGGGCTGGGCGTGATTTGTTACGCCGACGACACGTTCGTCACAGCCCGCGGTGGGACGCTAGAAGAAGCGGCAAGCTTGGCGACCCTAGGCACCGAAGGGATCGTCAGGCGGATCGAGGCGTTGGAGTTGAGAGTGACCCTGGACAAGACGGAGGCCTTCTTGTTCCATGGGCGCCGCATGAGCCCTCCCATCGGCGTCTCGATCACCGTCCATTCGGTTGAAATCAGAATCCGGGCTCATATGAGGTATTTGGGCCTGGTGCTCGGCGGGCATTGGTAGTTCCGAGAGCATTTTCGCAGGCTCGCTCCACGGCGTCCGCTCTATCGTGGCTTATGCCGAACGTGCCGTGGGCGAAGTCCCTGACCGTCCGACTCGGGGCTCTTCTGTGGCGACCACAGAGGGCCATGGCGGTCAGGGCCATACGCGGATACCGCATGGTGGCAACGAAGGCAGCGTGCCTGTTGGCCGGAACTCCCTCGTGGGACCTGGAGACGGAGATGCTTTTTTTTTTTGGGACTAATCCCACCACACATTCCCACCATTGTAACTCCTGTAAGCCAGGATCCACAATGGTCTCCATAAATGACACCGAGGTTTGACACTCAGGCAGTCCCGGGATATGATTTTAAACTGTCTTGGGACCCGCAACAAATTTAATTAGAAAAGATTAAAGAGGAGGAGTTGGAAAGAGAGATTCCACTTCCCTCCTAGGCAAAGCGGGAGACAGGAAAACAAAATGACTAGTCAGCCAATAAGTAAAAAGGTGTACAGCTACGATAGCGCAGCAGTACGGCACCACGGATACGGAAGAGCTTAACGGGGCCTATATGTGAGCGTTAAGATTGATTGCTACAGTAGGTATGGCAGAAACGCATGAACGCACG
Source organism: Lymantria dispar (assembly GCA_032191425.1). NCBI lineage: Eukaryota > Metazoa > Arthropoda > Insecta > Lepidoptera > Erebidae > Lymantria > Lymantria dispar. The sequence goes on from CM063441.1 coordinate 32,599,631, forward strand.
GAAATTTTGGGGACAGAAAAAGTAGAAGACACGTTTCGGGTGATAATGTGGTAAGGGCTGACAGGAAGAAAAGAAAATTCGCGTCTCCGAAGAATCGATACGTTTTAGAAAAAGAAGAAGGTAACACAAGTACCTCCTCGACTAAACTATGCGTGTTTGGCGAGACTTCGGTAACAGTGACTCCAAGTGTTTCTTACCGCTTAGTTGATTTTTCTAGTATTTTTTCCGAACTAAAAAAATTTGTGAAGTGTAAAGAATGTGGAAGTGATATTGACTTTGCAGAAACGAGCATACGCGGGTTGGGATTTAAATTAGTTGTAAAATGCAAAAATCATGTGTTGACAAAAAAATTTATTCATGTCCGCTTGTCAATAGAAATGCTTATGAAGTAAATCGGCGATTTACATTTTCCATGAGATTGCTTGGAGTTGGATTTTTTTTTTCTTTTTGTTGATGGTCCACAGACTTATTGTCCGTGCCTTTGTTACATTTTTTGAGTTTAATTGTTAAGGTGAATTTATATAATTCAAGTTATTCTTCAAGTGGCTTCGAGTTGGATTAAGAGGTTTAGAAAAATTTTGTGCGTTTATGGATTTACCGAAGCCTGTATACCAAACAGCCTTCAATGATTTGACCCGGATGATACTTTCAGCCAGTGAGCGTGCAAAAACAAAATCAATAAAACAAGCGGGAATTATTGAAAAAGAAAAAACAAAAGAAAAGCGTGAAGACTCGCTTGGTTTAACGGTGTCAGGTGATGGAACTTGGCAAAAACGAGGTTTCAACTCCTTGCACGGTGTCTCGTCTATCATTCGAAGAAGGTTCTGGACATCGAAGCGCTATCTTCTTTTTGTAAAGAGTGTAAGCAGTGGGTAAAGAAGACGAATACGCCGGAGTATGATTTATGGTACGACGAGCACGCTAGTAAATGCTGCATAAGTCATACAGGCCCTGCAGGTAATATGGAACATGCAGCCATGGTTAAGATGTTTCAACGAGCCGAAGAATTACACGATGCTCAATATATAAGTTACATTGGCGACGGCGACTCAAAAACGTTTAATAAGATTGTTGAAAATGTTTCACATGAAGTAATAAAGAAGGAGTGTGTGAACCACGTTCAAAAGAGAATGGGCACGCGGCTGCGAAATTGCAAAAAGGGAACAAAAGGACTCGGAGGTAAAGGGAAGCTCACGGATAAATTAATAAAAGATTTAACCTTGTATTATGGACTCGCTATTCGACGCAACAGTGACTCGCAGGACAACATGAAGAAAGAAATATGGGCCACTTTTTACCATAAGTGCTCCACAGACGAGAATCCACAACACCATTATTGTCCGGAGGGCGTCGAATCGTGGTGTACTTGGCAAAAGGCTCGCGCGCTCGGTGCTCTTGACACATACAGACACGCAGCAGCACTACCAGCAAATGTTGCGGAGGCAATCAAGCCAATTTATGAAGATTTGAGTCGTGATGAGTTGCTTGAAAGGTGTTTGGGAGCATTTAATCAAAACAACAACGAGAGTTTAAATTCTTTAATTTGGAAATTTGCTCCAAAAACTCATTTTTGCCGCTCCGCAAAAGTCAAAACAGCCGCTAATTTGGCTACTATCATATTTAATGATGGTCTCGTGGCTTTGTTGGATGTTGTTGAGGACTTGGGCATCTCCATAGGCGAAAAATTATTTAATTATTGCCACGAAATCGACCAGAAACGTATCGAGTACGCCGATCGCCGCGCAGCAGCAAACACGCACGAGGGACGCTTGAGTGATTCAAACCGAGATCAGGTAGAGGAAATGATCTTGCTTGACGCAAATGAACTTTTATATGATCCAGGGATAGCAGACTAATCGGTAAAAACTTGTTTTATATTAATATTTAAATTACATCATTCAATTTTATTCTCTTGAAATTTCAAAAGCGTTTTTCTCGAAACCATGTTTTTTAACCTGGTTGACAGCATAGCTCTCTCGAATCTTGTCCAATCGACTTGATTCAAAAATAATTCTCTTCAGAAAACTTATCGCTATCGCGTAGTTTTTTTTAAATTGTTTACTTTTTTTATTAACAATTTACTGCAAAATTTTTGTGTAAAATTAGATTTTTTTTTTAAATGGTCGCCATTTTTATTCTAATCAAAATTTTTCAATTCCCTACGATGCTGCGATAGCTATTCTATTATAATTTAATAATCTTTTTGAATTTTTGATTTCAGATGCTTCATCTGGCAGTTAGGCTGTCAACCGGCAAGGAGTGTTTTTTTCAGACGATATGTTGCGGCCACTCTTACGGCGAAAAATATGCATTAAAAATAAAAATTGTTTTGTATAATTCATTGTAATAATAATTAATACACAAAATTTCAAATCATTTGATCGAGTAGATTTTTCAAAAAAGAATCCCAAAAAATGCTTCATTATTCAGCCTTCAACACTGATATAACCCCTTAATATATTTTAATAGATTCGAGAAAAAAATACTCGATGTTTCAATAAATAAAAATATCGATATATCGAATAGAATGAATGTTTGTCAAAACATCGTATCAATCCGATACATCGCATGGCAAATATCGAATAAGTTCTATATATCGATGTTTAATGAATATCCCTAATCGATACTGTACTCATGAGTAGTCATGAGTAGTATCGAAGAAAAAGTATCGTACTCAATAAAGTATCGAGTACTGAGTACTTTGATTTCTGATGTTTACGCGAGTATTATACATTTTAAATAAAACTACTTTACGGATTTTATCGCGTTTGTATTTGATTTTTGATTACCCGACGTTTCGAACACTTTACAGCGTTCATGGTCACGGGTGGACTAAGATGTCTCAGTCCAACAAGTCATCGTTACTGCAGAAAATTTATAATTATCTACCCGATACAGAAATTAGTTATTAAATATTGACCCACATTTTGATACAAAATTTATTGCCAGTGTAAGAAGAAAATGATTCTATATGAAAAAATTATATTGTTTATGGTTAGTAATAATTAAACATTAAAATTAATAGTAATTATAATTAAAAAACTAACTAATAATCTAGTATACTACGAGTACTTTGCCTAGAATCAAGGTCGTGATGACCTTATTTTTTAGGAATTTGTCCTGATTAGGTGAGCTTTTTTTTGGAGTTTATGTGTTCGGATTAAAATATGTAGAGCCACTTTTTAGAAGGTTCGTTACGCTTTACCTAGAAGGCGAGCCCATAACCATGAATTTTAAAATTTAACATGGATACTTTGTATACAATTTGTTCGATACGATACCTGCTTAAAAGTACTCATTGAGTAAAAGTATCGCATAGAAAGTATCGAGTACAAAAGTATCGGTATCGAAAGACAAGTACTTGATACCTAAAAGTACCGTGGAACGATTGCAAAAGTGACGCAAGAAACATCGGTGAGACCATATTTTAGGTCACTGCGGATTCTCACTTTCCCCTCAATCGTAATATTCTCGATAGTTGTGTTCGTTAGACAAAATCTTGACTCGTTTAAGACTCGCGGAGACAACTCGAACGGCTACAACACACGTGGTAGCAGGAAACTCGGTGAGGTACCTTACCTGCCAAGTCCGATAAATTAACACACGTCACGGGCCCCAGTTTATATAATCGGCTGCCAGTACATATTACTGATGCACATAATCTGACAATATTTAAGAATAGATTAAAATCATGGCTTATTGAAAATGCTTTCTATCGCGTTGAGGATTTCGTGCCTAAATTAATATAATTATTATAAACTTTTCAATTCATTTATTATTATAATATTATCAAGTAGTCGAAATCAATTTATTTATTATTATGATTTATTATTATTATTCTTTATAACAATTTACCATAATTAGTTTTAATATACTAGATGTTTATATGTAATTATCTATTGTAAATTAAATGATTGACTGTGTACGTTTGACAATATATATATTTGACCTGTAAATAACATTTACCAATAAATTGATTATTCTGATTATTATAATCGATACTTTTTCGTGTCCCTAGTCATAACTCATAATCGAAAGCCCAACATCGATGTCCGATATTTATTGAAAACCTAACATTGATGTTAGAAAAACATCGATGTCATTATCGAAAGTTTAACATCGATGTTAGGTTTTAACATTTGACAAAGAAATAAAATTCTCCGAGCAAAATTGTGATGACCTAAAACAGCTGAGTATCCTAATTAGATTCGCCAGGATTTAGAAATTTCTAATCGTATCCTTTGCATAAGAGCAAGAGAGATCTAATGTGTGTGTAATGTGCGAATTACGCATGCGCGACATTTGAAACGATTATGATTCGGGCTGTCAGCTTGCAAGCGTGTTTTATAGTTTTTGAAACTATAATTTTCTATTACTTACTTTAAAAACTGAAATTTACACCGATTTCGGAAAATGATATAATACTCAACGCTGCCTCAATGCCTAGATTGACCCGGACCAACTCCATCTGGTACCATTTGGGTCAACGATTACATTCCCAAGGAGGGTTGACGTCAGACAGGCGGCCGGTCATAAAAGTCATTGCCGAAATTTTTTGCAATATGTCAAAACAGATGACATATTGCGTCGACCCCAAGTAACTGGGATAAGAGCAAGATGATGATGATGACTCAAAGCTGCCTCAACGATGGCGGCAAAACTCCCCAAGCCATTATTTACGGCTTTTAGCTCCAAGCTCATAATTTTCTGTAAGGATCGCTACACAGCTGGTAAAATTCAGTAATTAATTAGTCTGAACTATTAGTATTACAATTAATAAAACAGTCCAAGTGCGAATCCGCCTTAAAAAAATATATACTTGATCGATTTATTATTTTCCTAAACCGATTATTAATTGTGTGTGGACAATATGAAAAAATCGTTATGCACATCACCTAGCCAAGTGGGCGGTACCCGTCTATGAAAAATGTAATTATCGTCAGAACATTTCGATGGGTAAAAAATAGAGAACTTCTTGGGCGTGAATTGTCAAAACGGGCCTTTTATTTTGTGATAAGTTTAGGTATGTTATGCAGAGCTACCAGTGGGCCTACTCTTGAAATTAATTCTAATTTCGAATCGGATTCGATTTCAATCTCACCAAACTTATATTTGGTACTCTTGAACAAAATCGAGAATGAATTTTTGGCGTTCGTCGTTGTTATTTTCACCAAATGTGCCATGTTTTCTTACTTTAAATTAATAACGTTATCGAACTCGATCACCACAAAGACGCTTTCTTGAAATTGTGCAACATTAACTATTTTAAACTATGTCAAAATCACGTCGGGAGTAGCAAATATTTGACTTAATCGACGAGAGTCGAATTCATTTAGTTTAGAAACGTACCACCTAATTTGATTCCAATCGGGCGCTAGTGTCGCTTTCAAGAGTACCAAATTTGCTCAAATTCGAGCTGCGATTGGATTTAGGATTGGAATCGAGATTCAAGAGTAGGCACACAGATCGTATAATTGGATACAAAATTCATATAATTTGGTTATATCATGTATCCTGTTTGTATAACAGATTGTTTTGTATAATTAGATACAAAAATAATAATTAAAATGCAAAGTGAATTCTGGGCAAATAAAAAGAATAATAACTATTAATCATTAGGGACAAGAATTTTTAAATTTGCGCGATCTGAATCGGCGCTCTGGGTAGTATTTGTCAGCATTAAAAGTGAAAGTACAGTGATTGTGTTAAGCTAGCGCTCAAAGTAAGTAAAAGTAACGAAAAGTTAATAATTTTATTTGTTAAATATTTATTAACAGTTTTGTTGGTTCTGTATAATAAGATTTGATTTTGTATAATATCAGAGACTCAGCAGTATAAAATAAATTTCTCTACTGGCAGCACTGCCCGTGACCATGAACGCTGTCGCATTTGTTTGTGGTTGAAAACGTCGGGCCATCAAAAATCAAATACAAACGCTATAAACCCGTAAAATAATTTAATTTACAAAATATAATAATCGCGAAAAAATCCGAAATCATTATAATGATTGATGTTTACGCGAGTATTACACGTTTGAAATAAAACTATTTTTACGGATTTTATCGCGTTCGTATCAGATTTTTACTTCGCGGCGTTTCGAACACTTTTCAACGTTCATAGTCACTAGAGGACTAAGGTGTCCCACGTCCGACAATAACTCCCTTATAATACCGATGACTTGTCCCATCCGACCGACAACATCTCTGTTCGCTTTGGTTTAATAAGAACTGAACACATACTTTAAATTGTAACAAATCATTGAAATTCTCAGCTTTTTTTAACCATAATAACCTACATAACCCTTTTTTTAATTCACACTCATTTCATACTACGTATGGAGTGTAGAAGTAAGGAGCACCATCTCAGTGTTGAAAAAGTGTCCGTTGAAAGGAGAAAATTAAGGTGGCGCTATAGTAGCAAGTGGAAGAATTTTAAATAGAGCGCCACAAATTATTAGAGTAGGATACTAAATCAGAAAAGGAAAGAAACATTTCCGCTTTGTTACAGCGCAATTCATATTTCTTAACGACAGAAGTCAAGATAAATATTAAATTTTTCAACCCAGCACACTTCACTCTTAAGTTTCATAGGTTATTATTTACTAAATTACAGTTGACTACGTAAATAGTTGAGATTTTAAATACTGCATATTTCTTAACGACAGAAGTCAAGATAAATATTAAATTTTTCAACCCAGCGCACTTCACTCCATAACTCTGTTTATAACTGCTAAGTTCATATCATTTCCACTTGCTACACTAGCGCTATTAATTTGCTGTTTACAAGTGGACACTTTTTCGACTAATCCCCCATACGAGATGGTGCTCCTTACTTCTACACTCCATAATACTACGTAAAGATTATTTGATAGTTTTCTAAACTTCTCAATAGATGGCGTTATTAGAAAAATAAGATCGCACTGTGGTTACGTTACAGTTGCACGTATTTGAAGCCTTTCCTACGGTAATAGTTATGACTTTTATCTACTTAACGATAGAAATAAGATTTCTCTTGTAAAGGTGATGACTTGCTTCATCACCTCAGAATCTAATAAAATTGGGATGATCGATGTTACAAAAACGTCGATGGCATAATCAAAAGCCCACTCTCGAATGACTTTTTTTTTAGGAATTTGGCCGTCTGTGTTCGGATTAAAATTTGTCAAGCCCCGTTTTGAAGGTTCATTACGCTTCAACTAGACTAGTTGGCTAACGCCATCTAACCCATGAGCCGTAAGGTCAATTTTAACTGGCACTATGTCGATCACTGATTTAAAACGACCCAGGTCGATTACGACCCGTCGAAGTGATCGGGCCCCAATGATTCAATTACTCGATCAAAAGGTACTTCTATCGCGGATCGTGACTCTTTTGTGTGTAACTTATATTATCGAGTATTGTAATTTGAATAAGCAATACAATAAAGGTTGTTTAACATAACGAAAATAGCTTTACGCAAAAGTTCATGCAATTTTGTGAAATTATTTTCGTGGCTTGAGTCAGCCCTTGTAGTGGGACGAAATAGGCAAAAATAATAATAAATGAGATTATTTTAGTTTTTATGTTAGTAAATCAAAAATTATAAAAAGAAACATGTAGGTACGGCTTCACGACTGCCATTATGTGTAATGATAAGAAGAAACACACAGAAACAAACAAAAAACTTTTAGATAGCGAAAGCAAGAACCGAAACTCGGGGCACAGGTTGCGGGTAGCGCGGGTCGTGGCTCACGGCGCAATAGATTTGTCAACTTTATCAATAAATCAATCGATTGCGAATCTCGGTCGGCTCGCAAGTTTCACGAAACCCAAATAAACTGTAGCGCGAACTCGTCTAACGACAGCGAGATAGTTACCTACTTGTCCGTATACGATGGAAAGAGACAAATATAATTGGTTAGATTCGCTTCTCTGAGCGCGCAACGGTGCTGTGTATTAGTGTGCGTGTAAAGTTCATTTGTACAATACAAATTACATACCTGTGTTACACCTCACTGCCGTCTTTGGCTATCGCTTCGGAGAGACGAGACAGATATAGCGGGTCATAAATGATCGAATCTTTTTGAGATTGAAGACCCGATCGTTCGCGTGCAAGTTATGATAGAATAAAAGGATTCGATCAATCGTGATCGACACAGTGCTAGTTTTAATAATTGACAAAGAAATAAAATTCTCCGGACAGAATTATGATGACCTTTTTTTTTGAAATCTGTGTCGGATCTTATAATATAGGGGTGACTCCCGGTAGTAGTAAGTCTAAGTACTTTCTACAGCCAGAACTGTGATGACCTTTTTTTTGTTTTTTTTTTTAGAACACCGACCAGTAAGAAGCAAAACTTTATTAATTGCTAGTGTGCGTGGGGCCGTGAGTTATCATCGATGATCAATTCCGTTAACATCGATGTTACGATATTTTTCGTATAAACAACATCGATGATCATCGATCATCCCTATAATAAACTTGGGTATGTTTGTGCAGGATACTTCAGAGTAGCTATGTACACAGCACAAAACTTGTTATTGAAATGAAAAAGACATTTTACTTTACTACCCTGGTGGAGTTGTAAGCTTGTAAATAAAGTTATTAAAATTTTTTAAAATGGTTTTTTTCTCATAAATCTAAAAAAAATAACCTTATTTTTCTCCATAACCACTCTTATACCTTCGTTCATTGTATGGCGGGGAGAAGTTAGGAGAATCATTCAATCATCCCAGTGTATTAAAAACTGTTCGTTGAAAGGGAGTACAATAAAAATAGAGCGCCACAAATCATTAGAGTAGGATACTAAATTAAAAAAGGAAAGAAAATTTTCCGTTTTGTTACAGCGCATTTTTTAAAATTATTTATATATTTTCTAATTATAATTTTAAATGATTTATAAAGACAAACATGAGTATGAAATAGTTATATTATGTTTACTTGTGTATTATTACCCCTAAAGCATCTTGTGATAATGTAGTTGTCATTAAATATTTATATCCACATTCGTTCTTAAGCATGTCCAATATTTCAAGTGTAGCTCATAACGTTACTTTCAAACCATTTGAAGTACTTTTTGTAACACAGTTATCTTTTTTCAAGAGTTTCCCAATTTTCAAATACGTAAATAAATAACTGCTACATTCATATCATTTGCACTTCCTACACTAGCGCTATTTCGGTGAGTGTTTGAATAATTTGCTGTATACAAGTGGACACTTTTTCGATTAATCCCCCATACAAAACGGCCCTCCTTACTTCTACCCTCCATAGTTCATTACAGCGATATATCATCCAAAAAAATTATAGTAATAAGTGTAGATTTTTTAAATAATAATATCGATATTTTGTCAACTGTCCTAGTTAAGACTAGTCAGACGAGTTGACACACGGGCTCGCATCGAATAGGTTACGATTGTTGTTAGGTAATTTTAAAGCCGATACAAGTGTGTGTGTGTGTATACAAGTATGCTCAAAGTTCGTAAAATTTAAAATTATACATAGGTACGACAGATATCCATTTGTACTTAATCATCAGAGATGAGCAACTATCTGATTGGCCATCTCTGTTGAGTTTGAATTTATCGTCTACCGATCATACAAACAATGAATTTATTATGCTAAAGAACGTAAGAGAACTCTTCAATGCTAAGAGTATCGATTGTGAGCAGCAGAAAATGAAGGGGTGATAAACATTAACATTCTTAACGCAATCCTACAAGGAGAGAGCCCAAAGGTCAGCAACAGGCGTACCGCGAAAGGTCGAACCTCGGACCATCAAATATAGTAATTTATTGTATAAAATCTTCGAATTTGCTGCTCGAGAATCAAACTATAAAAAAACTGACTAAAGACCGTCGGTGCAATTTCTCACGTTAATTTTAGGTCTTGTCAAATTCAAATTCCTAATGAAATATTAGATAGCCTATAGATAGTTATATACTATATATATAGATAGATAGATAGATAGATAGATAGTGAAATATTAGTGCCTATAGATAGATAGTGAAATATTAGTTATTTTGACTAGGCTTTATAGCATAACAAATAATAAATGAATGTTTAACATAAAGAAGAAAAAGGTGTATTTTTACCTTTTTAGACACGATGAACATAGGTACTTTGGTGCCATCTCTACTCGAGTAGAATATCTGTTTTGCTTCGTATTGTGATGCGTCAAAACCTTTCACTTTCACCTCTCTGAACACCTGAAAATATGTCGTTTTTGTTTGTATTATTATCATTTTTCCCCCAGCTCATATACGTCCCACTGCTGGACTCAGGCCTTCTCCACAAGAGGGAAGTTACACCTATCATTATACCTCACTGGTCAGACAATGGATTTTATTTTGATTTTGCCTTCTCTTGCATAAATGACAGGCAAAATAAGGGGTGTGAATTGTATTCTTACTCAGTTACCACATTTTTTTTTTATATTGAATATATAACTGATAATATTAATTATTTTCTGTGGGAGTTGTAGAAATCGGCTGCGGGTACACCAAGACAGCAGCATTCTCCCGGGAAACTTACAGCATCAATTGTCATCGCCAATCGACTGGATAGCATGGCGATTACGTTATTATCCTCAACTAAAAAGCCATATATCCAACTATATAAATAGAAAGGCTAACCAATATATAGAATCTATTTTAGATATAGACCAATATGAAATCTTTCATAAATGGAAAGTAGGCAAAAAACCTTGTAAGGAAATTTCGAAACAAAACTTTGTGCTAATTCCTACACTGTTGTGACTAAAGAATCGTTTCCTAAGGAATATTTATGGTTAGCTAATTTTTCCGTAAAAGAAAGAAAAATCTAAACACTACCAAGCATGGCATATTAAATAAATTTCTATCCTATTCTCAATAGCACAAGTGGGATATATGCAAACTGACACGATGAGATGAATTGTTATTTAACAAATAATACTTTCAGGACGCAATATTTCTTTCGGGAGAAATTCTATAGGGATCTAGAGACAAATAGCGACAAAGCAATGCTAAGTTTTGGCAATTTTAGAACCAAAACAATTGAGGTTAACTAGTCTATACAGGCAATTTATAATTAAAATCTTACCGTTGGTTTGTAAGGTTGGTTTTTGAAGTCCACATGGTAGATAACGCCGGGTGTAAGGAAGGACATGAAGTGGTAGAATATCTCAGATTGTTCCTTCTTGCCAGAGAAACCGACCACTGAACCGACGTCCAATTCAAACGTCTGCAGAAGATCACCAGACTGCATGCCGTGTAATTGCAACACGCTCTGAAATTACAGAGGATGTGGGCATTAGTGTATCTGTTTAAGATTCAAGATCACCATCTCGGCTCATATCTGTGTGCTTGCTCTTGAATCTCGATTCCAATTCTAAATCCAATCGCAGCTCGAATTTGAGCAATTTGGTACTCTTGAAAGCGACACTAGCGCACGATTGCAATCAATTTCGGTGGCTTTTTTTTAAACTAAATGAATTCGACTCTCGTCAATTAATTCAAATATTTGTTACTCCCGACGTGATTTTGACGTAGTTTAAAATCATTAATGTTGCACAATTTCAAGAAAGCGTCTTTGTGGTGATCGAGTTCGGTAACGTTATTAATTTAAATTAATAAAATACGGCACGTTTGGTAAAATAACAAAGGCAAATGCGAAGAATTCATTCTCGATTTTGTTTAAGAGTACCAAATATAAGTTTGGTGAGATTGGATCGGATTCGAAATTACAATTGATTTCAAGGGTCCCACTGATTTGGGCTAGATGAAGGTCATAAGCAGTAAATATTACTATGAAACATGATATCTAAAATGATTAAAATGTGTTCAATATCATCATTATCATCACAGATGTTCCACTGTTGGGCTCGGGCTTCTTTCTTGGGAGGGAGATTGACCTACTACACCAAGCTGGTCAAATGTGTTTTATAGGGTTATTTCGAGCTTTTCTTTTTTTGCATAGATTATTATATTTTAATACCTTAGACGTCTTTTACGACACCAACGGGCAGTAAATGGGGTGGTAAATTGTATTCTTACTGGGATCACCACACGAAATTGAATGCATTTTATTTCGTATTATAATTAGCTTTTGCACGCGATTTCCGCGTAGAAAATGGTTCTAATGAGATTTAAATTGTTTTTTTTTTCGTTAATAAATATAACAATCTTAATAATAGTGTAGGGGGATATGTTATTAATAGTTCAATTTTTAATCTTTATTATAGTGTAACAATTCAATCTTAATTATAGTGTAGCGATAATTTGGAGTTATAACTTATAAACTGAACTTCAATAAAATGGGAAACATCTTCCATCAATAGGGAATATACACGAAACTCCAAAATGAACAAATTATTTTTATTTGTAATCTTTATTGCTTAAAAAACGTACCTATACAATTATTTTTTAATTTTATCATTATTTAATAATTAAATTTAATTATCAAAAAGTGCCTTTTTTGAGATTCGCGCGCAAAATTTCTGAAACGCACCGCATTGGTTGGAGGACTATGATGTCACGTTTTGAACACGTGACACCCAAATCTTCTAGTTAGGGCTGTCAATATTTAAAAAAGAATTAGTTTTTCGATATATCGATATTTTTAAATATATCAATATCAGAGTTAGATATAAGGAAAAAAAAAATATCGATATTTCGATATTTTCCCCTTGACCACTCTTTAACTTCGTTCATTGCGGGGTTGCCGTGCCGAGCTTCCCTTCCCTCCTTCTCCTTCTGATATCAAGTTTTTGTTTGTATGTTTCTAGTGATTATTTTGTATTGTTACGAAGTTATTTCATAATAAGTTATTAGTTTTCTGTGTTCAAGTATTAATCTTTGTGAATAAAAGTCTTGCTACAATGACTGAAACCGCTTTCGTCAAAGTACAGTCAGATAATCTTCCTAAAATAGGCGTGTAAATAATGACAACGTATTTCGCGTCTAATTCAGATTTAATGTCTGTTAAACTCGGAGAAATAAAAGCTGCAAGGTAAATATGATATAATATATTTAATAATCGTAACAATAATAAAAATATCGATATATATCGATCGATCGATATATATCGATATATCGAAATTTTTTCCGATATAGCGAACCCCGATATTGATACATTGTAAAATATCGATATGTCGAAAAACGATATTTATAAAAATATCAACAGCCCTAGTTGACAGCCCTAGCAACTTATACGAGTGTTGAGGACTCTGACGTCACAGAATACGCGCGCCGAAGTAGTCGCGTTTACATCGCCCATAAAGTATAGCAATTTTCAAAAAATTTTTTTAGCGTAATGGTTTATATTTTGGATGTGTTATATTTATTTCTAGTAATGTAATAACTAGTAGAAACGTTTAAAAAAATGAATAAAAATCATGCATATTCCCTATTCTGTCTGTAAATTTTTAAGTAGCTTAAATCAAGGTATCACATTGTTCCATATAAACTTTGCACCTTTATTCACTCCCCTTAGAGGTAGAATTTCGGCACATCCTTTCTTTTCGGATGCTTTACGTCTTACAAAGAAGAAGAAGAAGAAGAAAGAACACACCCTCCAAGTTTCAGGTTTTTACAATCAGCTGTTCAGGCTGTGCGTTGATTCGTCAGTCAGTCAAATATAACAAAGCATTTTATATGTATAGACTAGCACCCCGCCCTCGCTTCGCTCCAGTTCTAGTTGCCATACCCGTGTAGTTCCCGTTGGAATACCGGGATATAATAGCCTACGGTACTCCTTATATAGACAGCTATCTGCTAGTAAAATATTATCAAAATCCGTCTAGCCGTTTTGAAGATTATCCAAAACAAACATAAAAATTTGTATACCGGTTTTTAGACATAGATATCGTGAAAATAACCATATCAGCATGAAAAAAAAGCCCATTATATTGACATTACAAACATACACTTCAATTTTATTTATTTGTATAGATTAATTCAAATTAATTAGGTGCTTGAAATATTGTCATTTGACCGATCTAAATAGGTCACTTGGTATACAATATAATATGTCGAATATTTTACCTTCACATCTCTGACATAATGTAGTACAAGTTTATCATTGTCTACAGCGGAGGCCCAGTCAAGCACGTCACTTGGATGTTCCTGTAACATATAATTGATCTTGTTTCATCTTGTAACGCTTCTTTTCGCGAATTCTTACATGACAAAGTTTAGTTATATTTAAAAAAAAAAAATACTATTTGTTTTTCTTTGGCATACTAGGGATGGACAAATGAAAAAAATACATTGATACTTTAACTCTCAGGAGTGCGAATAGCAAAAAAAAATTCAAAATATATAATGTGAAAAAACTTAGTAGATATTTGGCACTTTTATAGTTTTCCTTATTAATAAAATACATGTTTATTCGTCAAGTCAAACGAATACTCATCACATATAGACATCAGAAGCAGTCTTTCTTTTTTATGCTCTCCGGTTAATTTGCTTCTATTATCTGGTACAACTAAGTGAACAGGTGAAGCATATAAGGCCTTTAAAAAATATCAAATTTAATTCACAAATAAACATAGAATATCAATAATTCGAGATTAAAAATATCGACATTATTTATCAAGTGTTTATTTAAAAAAATATCGATATTTTTGCCCTTTCCTATGGCATACCAGCGCACTAAGCGTTTGACGTCAAAATTTTAAGAAATGTGTATTAGATGATTATTTGTATAGGTGTTTTATTTGTTATGATAACTGGCGGTGAAAAAATTTAATTAATTTATTTCAAATAATAGTGAATATATACGCTGTCAAAGCTGCAGGTATAGCTAGTAAAATATTATTTTAGTTTAATCATTATCATACTTACCGGTATTAAAGTCTGCCAGTTTTCCTCGGCGGGTTCGTGTAGATCAATCTTGATTAGCCTGTAGTTGGGTGCGTTTTTGTTTGTGCGGAATATACACACTGAACCCTCGTTTGTCACGTACTGAAATGATAAAACACATTTTACTTATACCAAAAAAATCGGTTGTCTGTAAAGTCGGTTTACTGACGATAGTTGAACGTGACAACGTCATAAGAAAATACTGATGGAATGGTTTCATTTTTCAAAAGAAAATTTTAATTTTATTTGATTGATATTTTTTTATTTTATTGAAAACGGTGGCAAACGAGCAAACAGTACACCTGATGGTAAGTGTTGCTGCCGCTCATGGACCTTCACAAGGCCGTTGCCTACCGCGAAGAAAGCGAAGGGAGTGTGAATGCGTGCATTGAGGCTCGTTGATACCACGGGCAGCACCAAAACCCTCCACATGCAATCACCCTCAGAAAGTTGGGCTTCCGGCTCTCTCGCTCACCGAACGAAGCGCAGTAACAAATTGCTACTACTCAGACGTCGATTTTCTGCGAGAGCATGGTACTGCCCCGGACGGACCGGCCCGCGGCTGTAGACAGATAACTGTCGACAGTGTGGTCCTACCACTCCTAGTTGATTGATAGATATTTTGTATGGATCAAGCCTTAAATGGAACGTCTCAGAGCGAGGTAACGCCGCATGCGTCATGTTTTTTCGTGTGTGCAGCCGGCTCCATCGAATTATAAGACGTTGTCACGTCAAAAAAAAGATCCGTGTGGTGACTGAGTAAGAATATAATTCCCCACTCCCTCTCTTATCGTGGATGTCGTAAAAGATGAGTAAGGGATTTAATATGCATAAAAGTCTATGAAAGAGTAGGAAAACTCGAAATGAAACCCTATACCAACCCGTCTGACCAACATGGTATAGTAGGTCAATAGCCTTCTTATTATATTATATTTCTATTATGGAGGAGGCTCGAGCCCAATAGTGGCACGTCTTGAGCCGAAATGATAAATGATGATATCCAAAAATATCTATTAAGAGGTTATTATGGTGTGGACACATTTCGTCCGAATCGTCCAGGGTGATAAAGGCCATGCCTATGCTCTATAACTTGCTCTACTACCTCCCCGTTAAGGAAATTCACTAAATATCGAACCCGACCCGAGCCTCCTCCACAGTGGAGGGCAATTGACCTATTATACCACGCTGGTCAGACCTGTTGGTATAGGGCTTAATTTCGAGTTTGCCATATCTCCATATCAAAACACTTAGTCGTTTTTCAATACCCACGGGTAAGAGAGGGGAGTGGTGAATTGTATTCTTATTCCATCACCACGCGGATCGGATTAATACGATGTTTTGACAAATATTCAATATGTCGAATCAAATAAATAATAAAAATAATTACAATAAAAATAGAGTCAATTGCAATAATACTTTTAGGGAGGCCTATGTTCAACAGTTGATATCGATGAGTTAAATTGGATGGATGAATTAATACAAACCTCATAATCGGCCTCGAACCGGTGTACGATTTGCGTGAGGTGTAGCTTGCTGCTTAGGTCTGGTTGTTTCGTGAGGTCTGCATAGAAAAGAAGGTTGTCCCGACAGTCCTTAACCGGGGAGACAATCAGGTATCTGCCGCAATCCGTTACTTCAGCACCACTGGAAATGTATTCAAACACATTTTAAAAAATCGGTTGTCTGTAAAGTCGGTTTACTGACGATAGTTGAACGTGACAACGTCATAAGAAAATACTGATGGAATAGTTTCATTTTTCAAAAGAAAAATTTAATTTTATTTGTTTGATAGATATTTTGTATGGATCAAGCCTTAAATGGAACGCCTCAGAGCGAGGTAACGCCGCATGCGTTATGTTTTTTCGTGCGTGCCGCCGGCTCCATCGAATTATAAGACAGTCTCACGTCAAAAACTTAATCGGATTAGCTTTTTCTTTAGAATATTGATAAAATTTGTATACATATCGGATAGCGTTAACGTGGACCAACATTTTGTATTTGAACATAACATTTAAACATGGGCGTTACCGGCTA
Organism: Lymantria dispar; assembly: GCA_032191425.1. Taxonomy (NCBI): domain Eukaryota; kingdom Metazoa; phylum Arthropoda; class Insecta; order Lepidoptera; family Erebidae; genus Lymantria; species Lymantria dispar. The sequence continues at coordinate 32,616,487 of CM063441.1, forward strand.
TTTCTGACAACAGCTACTAACCGTTTATTTGGTGTCAATACCGATATGGATAACCGTTGCTGGATATCGGTATAATACGAGTAAAACAATCGCGACCTTATTTATATTAATTAATGCATGGTTTAAGCATTATAACCTTTCAGAGGTTAAACTATAGTGAACAGTTCTTAAGCATATGATAGCAACGAGAAACAAAACCACTTTACCATTACTGTTTGATTTACCAGAGTTTATGACAGTTAAGTCTTACAGTAAGAACATCTTTCGATTATATTAATGTTCGTGAAATGTTGCTTGTTATTAAACTGCTAGACAAAAAGCGCTCACTCTCTGTTTTGTGTGTCAGGATTCACGTAGAAAGAGAGAGATGAAATAATTATTTTGGTAGACTTATTAGTGATCGTTCGGTTACTAACATAGCGAAACAAGAATCACGGCACGTAACGAATTATTGGTGTGAGACTGTTAGTTGACAACTTAGCGTCATCGTCAGTTGTTTGTAGCTAGATAACTGATAGCCGTTATTAGTTATATCAATCAACCTGTACGATACGCTAGAGGCATGTCAACCGTTTTCAGTTACGTTTTGCTATAGCGGACACGAGCCTAATAACATTACATCAATCATAAATAGGAGTAAAGTAAACATTAACAATCACCACCCTCTGCTCTTGTCCGTGGCTGTCGTAAGAGATGACTAAGGGATAGGAAAAAGGAATGAACTACCCGCTGCTGTTTCCCGAGCGCTATGACATGTCCTTCTTTAAACGAGGTTTAAGAAGAGTATTTCCTTCACGGTAGGCAGCGGCCTAGCTGTGCCGTTTTTAAAAAAAACGTTATCCTGCGACATTAGTATTAAAATCTATATGTATACTAGCAACCCGCCCTCGCTTTGCTTCGGTTTCAGTCGCCTTACTCGCGTAGTCCCCGTTCCCGTGGGTATACTGAGATAAAATATAGCCTATGTTACTCAGGGATACTGTAACATTCTAATAGTGAAAGAATTATCGAAATTCGTCCAGGAGTTTTTGAGTTTATTCGTAAGGAACGTTTCCTCTTTATAATATTAGTGTAGATTACACCCTTAGAGGGTGAAAATTTAAAAATGCTGAAACACGAGTTTATTTATTTTTACTAAAGAGTATTTTTGGAGAATTTGAAGAAAATCGATGTAGATTTTTTTCTTCTTATACAAACTTTGTTACTGCGGTTTACGCTCTAGGGGTTGAATTTCACAAAACCCTTTCTTAGTGGGTTTCTACGTCACGCAAAGAAACTAATGTCAAAATTTCATGTTTCTGGCTTCAGTAGTTTCGGCTCTGTGATAAATCAGTAAACTGACATCTTTCTACCTATTTTACACCCTTAGAGGATGAAAATGGACAAACGCTGAAACACGTGTTTATTTATTTTTATTAAAGAGTATTTGTGCTTAATTTGAAGACAATAGCTAAAGATTTTTTCTTTCCATACAGATTTTACCGTTGCGTTTCACCCCCTTAGGGTTGGAATTTCAAAAAATCTTATCTAGTGGGTACCTACGTCACGAAATAACTACGGGTAACTACGGTCCAAAGTTTATTTTTCTAGCTTCAGTAGCTTCGGCTCACCCTGTTCCTTTATATGTATATTATTGTTAACGTCCCCGCAACAGCCCTTGCAGATGGAATTTCGTAAAATCCGTTCTTAACCGACCTCTACTCGACGAAAGGAATATTTCTGCCAAATTTCAAGTCTGTACGCCTTATGGTTCCAGAGATATGGTGATGAGTCAATATATCGCTCGCAAAACCCTCCTCTCCTATATAGGTATATATAGACTAGCAACCCGCCCTCGCTTCGCTTCGGTTATAGGTTATAGTCGTTTTACCCGCGTAGTTCCCGTTCCCGTGGGAATACCGGGATAAAAATATAGCCCAGTTTACGCCCTGATATTATAGCTTTCCATTGGTGAAAGAATTTTTGAAATCGGTCCAGCCGTTTTGAAGATTACCCGGAACAAACAGACAGACAGACAAAAATTTTTTAAATGCTATTTTAGGCATAGGTGTCGTGCAAATAACCGTGTGAGCATGAAAAAAGCCTATTATTTTGACATTACAAACAGACACTCCAATTTTATTTATTGGTATAGATAATAAAGCTGTCACTTTTTTTTTTATCTCGACAGTTACTATGACAACAGCCATTGCTTGATGGGTATTTTTACTATATTTCGCCGGATTTGCTAATATCTACACTCCTATTTGTTGAAGTGTTATGTCTTATAGCCTATAACCTTTCTCGATAAATGACCTATCCGAGTTTTCAACTATTTTGTATTCCAACTGTAGGTAGGTAGTTACTACTAACTAAGGTTAACGCTATCAACCAGAATTTTTAATATAAATATAGATAGGACCATCAATCTATTTTTACAATAAAGACTACTAATAAAAAAACAAAAACATACGACGGTTTGTCTTCACTTCTAATTTGACTGTGTATGTCACTGTAGAGAGACGAAATTATAATAACACTTTGGTCAAACACTGAATATAAATATAATTAAAAAAGAATTAAAACGTAAATTTATTTAATGCTAATTTTATTGTAGCATTTAAAAATCTTTCTTAATACTATATAAAGGCGACGTTACTCGACATTTTTTCTAGAGTTGTTATTAGAAAAGTTTTTGTTGAAACTTTCAATAGATGGCGTTGTGCTGTGTTGTTGAATCGCGCTAGAATTTTGTTAAATTTCTTTTCGCGATTTAAGCGCCATTTACACGATGCCATTTTCTTGTACATACAAGTGCAATAATTGAATACAATATATTACGCGCAAATCGCAATAATTGACCATCAAGAATTGTAAGCAACTGTTTACACGCGGGTATAATATGCTGTATACACCGAGTAAAGTTTTGAAACAAACCTTGTATAAACAAATCAATAATGTTACGTGTTGTTTAGACCATGCAAGTCATTTATTGCTTCAACTTAATTGTATGCAAACAGGCAAGAAACTTGCATCGTGTAAATGGGCTTTTAGACAATTGATGAAAGGATTACCAAACAATGCTTACCAGATTGAGAGCCATCAGCGCTCACCCATAGTCTGGGCTAAGCTGTGAAAGCCATCTGAGGCTCACAGCTATACACACACAAAAAAAAACAAACGATGCATTAAATATTCCAAAATTGCGTAGTCCCTAGGGACTGGATTCCTCTTCCAACTGCTCCTCTTTAATCTTTTCTAATTAAATTTGTTGCGGGTCCCAAGACAATTAAAATCATATCCCGGGACTGAGTGAGGGTCAAACCTCGGTGTCATTTATGGAGACCATTGTGGATCCTGGCTTACAGGAGTTACAATGGTGGGAATGTGTGGTGGGATTGGTCCCAACAAAAAAAAAAGTACCTAGGGAGACGATATCGAACAGAAAGTATCGATACTGTACTCATGAGTAGCATCGAAGAAAAAGTATCGTACTCGATACAGTATCGAAACAAAAGTATAGATACTTCATAAGTATCGAGTACTGAGTACTTTTCCCAGAATCTATGTCGTGATGAGCTTCTTTTTTTGACGTGACAACGTCTAATAAATCGATGAACGCTGACTGCATGCACGAAAAAGTGTCCCGTTACGCTCATTGTTTTATTATTATAGTCCATAAAATATAGCTTGATCTCTGTGACAGTTGTCCCTAGTGCAGTCACGCTTACGTTGAAGTTCGTAGTTTTTTATCGATAAAACTCTTTATTTGTATATATGATTTTCTATTATAATTGAAATACAAGCAATGAAAATCTTTTTGCATTTAAATCAAACAAAAACTGTTTTTAGACTGTATTAATTATTCGAAAGGAGTATAAACAAGGTCAACGTCACTATTGTCATCATGACTGGAGCGTTCCTGCTAGAACATTTAACATTTTTTGCCAAAATAAGTTAGTCGTTAGATCAATCGATCACTTGCGACTGTTTTATGAATAAACATGTTTAGTTTATTAAACATGTTTATTCATAAAACAGTCGCAATTGTAATACGTACATAATATTATCATTTACTCTGAGACAAAAAGTAGTTTTTTAATGTTTTATTAATTCAATTTATGTATTTTATAATGTATCTGTCTGTTGTAATTGTAAAAAATATGATGAAAGTTTTATATAGGTACTGTATTGGGTTTATTTCTTTTATAAATAATTTAATATAGATCGGTTACCGATTTACGTATACCGACTCTTTTTTATTTTCAGTCCAATACGACCTAGTACGTGCGTAAGCATCATTTTTCTATAAAATCTTTACTAGGAATTTCAGAACTTACGAGGTACATTTTAGGCATAAATATTAATATTTTTATATTTATAATATACTGCACATCAGTTGCAATAAGACTGGCACGAATATAATAAAAATATATGTGATACAAAATAAAATTGTAAATATGTCGCTCTTTCAAACTTACTACAAAGTAGTATGCGATTCGCTGTACTAAAGCGCGCCATCTATCGATGCGAAAGGATTTCAAATATATTCATTTAGTACAATGCGATTCAGCTAAACTGAACAGCGCCATCTATCGAGACTTGCAGTAATTGCCAACCCGATTTAATTTCAATAGCTTATAACAATGGATACTGGTTACGCCGATTCAATTTTATTCATAAAAATATGCAGTCATTTCATCAATGTTTTGTTATGACGTTGTCACGTTAAACTATCGTCCGTAAACCGACTTTACAGACAACCATGTTTTTTTTTTAGAAATATGACTGTCTGCGAATATTTCGAGCCACGTTCTAAAACGTTCATTACGTTTGAACTAGATGGCGTTACCATAAATATGAGTCGTAACGTCAAGTTTAACATGTATAATTTCTACAATTTATTCGATACGATACCTGCCATAAAGTACTCATTGGTATATTGGTATCGAATCCAAAGTATCGGTATCGAAAGAAAAGTACTCGATACCTAAAAGTATCGATACTTTTTTCGTGTCCCTAGACGGCCCTTTGTAATAATGCAAAGGCATCATTGCTACACTTGGCAAAGCAATAACGATCGCAGTTGCTGTTAAGATTCAAAAAAAAAAAAATGCTGCCCACTTTTGTGCTATTTCCTTAGAAGGTTTTTAGTAGCGTGGGAGTAGTCCCACGATAAAATAAGGGATAATGACATCGTTACATTCTTAAGCCGTCACTACAGAATTAACTCAATGATTTTCTATTGAGCGAGCTCAACTTTTTATCGCCATTTTCTATAAATTTTAGTAAACTTTACAAGCGATAAAAAATCTATTTAAATATTGTCTATTTCCACTGTTGAAGCCAGTAATGACTAACAATTTAACAAAGACTGGAATTTCACAAATTAATGCATAACATGAATACAAATTCGACTTTTGCCGAGGCAATCCACATTACAAAAGCTACTTACATCCTCCACAAGGGTTCCTCGGGAAATTCTACGACGATAACGTCTTCAGACTGCGGCGTGTTGAGTCTGTGGTAGCAAAGCTTCTGATCGCGATTTACTTCAGTCTCCGAGCCATCCGTTTTGCCGGTCTGTTCTGGATACCGCTGTAAACAAATAATCCTAGCATGATATAAAATGTTTCTTAGTTGGTGTTTATTAAAACTCGGCAAAGCTTTGTATGTGGCCAAATTAAACCCTGACTATAATGTATCTTCGATTTGATAGTAAAAATGTATCTATGCACGCATTTTAATGTTCAAGGAAACTGCAGTGTTATCCATTAGAAAAACGCGAATATCTCTTTTCCTCTCTCGAAAGACACTGTTGGTGTTCTCAGTGGTCGGGGCAATAGCACCTATTAAACGACATCTTGTCAAATACATTACAAGGATTGAGATTGAGGTTCACATTTTGCATTTGTAAGGACATGTCTAAAATTTTTTTCCCGTGTGGTTACAGAGTAGGAATACAATCAATCATCTCCTCTCTCGTCTATGGGTGTCGTAAAAGACGACTAAACGGATATATGCAGATAACATCGATGCAAGAGAAGGAAATTTCGATATAAATTTACTAGTGGTAGGACCACACTGTCGACAGTTATCTGTCTACAGCCGCGGGCCGGTCCGTCCGGGGTAGTACCACGCTCTCGCAGAAAATCGACGTCTGGGTAGTAACAATTTGTTACTGCGCTTCGTTCGGTGAGCGAGAGAGCCGGAAGCCCAACTTTCCGAGGGTGTTCGCATGTGGAGTGTTTTGGTGGTGCCTTCGGTATTACCGAGCCTCAATGCACGCATTCACACTCCGTTCACTTTCTTCGCGGTAGGCAGCGGCCTTGTAAAGGTCCATGAGCGGCAGCAACACTTACCATCAGGTGTACCGTTTGCTCGTTGCAATAAAAAAAAATGTATAAATTTCTATTCCAATACACCTGACTACCGTGGATTAGTAGGTCAATTTGCCTCTCGTTGTAGTAGAAATACAATAAACCACCCCCTCTCTTGCGTATGGATGTCATAAAAGACGACTAAGGGACTAATATGTATATAACATCTATGCAAGAGAAGGAAAACTTGAAATTAAAACCTAACACGTCTGACCAACGTGGTATAGTAGGTCAATTGCCCTTCTATCGTGGAGGAGGCTCGAGTCCAACAGTGGGACATATACTAACTGAAATGATGATAATGATGATATCTTTGGTTAATCATCATCATCATTTCAGCTCATATACGTCCCAATGTTGGGCTCGAGCCTCCTCCACAATATGAGAGAAGTTGACCTTACTATACCATGCTGGTCAGACAGGTTGGTATAGAGTTTTATTTCAATTTGTCCTTCTCTTGAATAGATGTTATATGAGTATTATATCCCTTAGCCGTCTTTTACGACATCCACGGGTAAGATTGGGAGTGGTGAATGGTATTCTTACTCCGTCACCACACGGAAAAATCTTTGGTTAATTAAAAGACGTTAAAATTTATAATAGAAATATACATATTTGGCGCCCTAAGCTACTATTCCAATCTACGCGAAACTAATATAATTAAAGTGTCTAATATGAACTTAAAAAAAATTATAGCGTTGCTAGTAATTTTCCTCGTTGCGTAATAGCAGTTACTAATATCGAAGCGATTAAGAGGCGCTTGTTTTGATAAAAAAAAAATAAAGGAAGAACAATTTATCTATACCAATAAATAAAATTGGAGTGTCTGTTTGTAATGTCAAAATAATAGGCTTTTTTCATGCTCACACGGTTATTTGCACGACATCTATGCCTAAAATAGCAATTAAAAAATTTTTGTCTGTCTGTCTGTTTGTTCCGGGTAATCTTCAAAACGGCTGGACCGATTTCAAAAATTCTTTCACCAATGGAAAGCTATAAATAATATCAGGACTATATTTTATCCCGGTATTCCCACGGGAACGGGAACTACGCGGGTAAAACGACTATAACCTATAACCGAAGCGAAGCGAGGGCGGATTACTAGTAATCATATAAGTCCGCAAATCGTCGATCAAATCGCTCTTAGTAACATTTAAAATGGTTTTTTTTTTCATTCCTAAAGTTAATTCGTGTGGTGACGGAGTAGGAATAGAATTTACAATACCCTTTCATGCCTCTAACAATAAGTGTTGTAAGAGTCGACTGAATATGATATGAAGATGTTACGCAAGAGAATATTTTGAAGTAAAGCCCTATATTAAACCATCTTACCAGCAGATTATAGTAGCTCAATTTGCCTCCTACTGAGGCTCGAGTGAGCTCAAGGCTGGTGGTGATTTATATTCTTACTCCGTTACCTCGCCAAATATTATTATCATTTATCTGGTACAATACTAGATTTCGTACTGACGATTGGACAAATATAATGACTTATTGGTTAGGTGTAGTTGATATGTCGTCAAGAAATTGACAAAAGATTTCATAATCAAATAGGACGTTATTACAACTACTAATTAAAAAGTATAAACGCTTAAAATAAATGAATAAATTTATTTTATTACAGTCCGCACCTGAACCCTTGGGTGTCGTAAAAGGCGACTAAGGGACAAAATATGTTTATAATGTCTACGCTAAAGAAGAAAAACTCCAATCAAAACCTTATAACATCTATGCAAGAGAAGGAAAACTTGAAATTAACACCTAACACGTCTAACCAGCATGGTATAGTAGGTCAAATTTTCTTTTGTAATGAAGGAGGTCCGAGCCCAACAGTGGGACGTATATGAGCCGAAACGATGATGTAAAAGTTCGCAGATTTTTCTTTAATATTGTACTTGTATCACGTAAACAGATAAGACATTGGCATAAATAGTACTCAGGTCAAGAATACCCACAATCGTGACAAAATCAATGTCGTTATAATAACAAGCATGCATTATGATCAACCTCTTGCCGTTAACTACTTACAGAGTAAAATAAACCCTTGTTGTCTTTGGTCCATGACATTGAGGCGAACTTGACTTTTTCCAATACTTCCGGGTAATCTGTACCTGAAATTACAATGATTTTTATTACTATTATTTTTAAATAATAATATTTTAATAATCAGTGAACGTGTGCTTGAGATGATAATAAATTAAGGTTAATGGAAACCAAAAGAAATGGCGTATTGCACAGAGCATACGCCAGAAGTGAACATTTTATCAAGATGAGGTTAATATACAATTATAATGCCAAATAAAATTATTTTATTTGTTCTAGATTCATAAAGTAATAACAGTTATATAATTATAATCTTTATTCTTCTGTTCCTGTGTATGTGACAACTCTTCCCAAACGGCTGCACCAATTTTGTTGATTTTTTGTGTGTTTTAGTGGGTGGTGGTGGGTCTTTCCTTAGAGAGAATCGACTTTACTAGAACGAGCGTTACGTAACTGAGCGTGACGACTCAGGTTCATTGAATAGCCACAAAATAAAATATACAGAGCGCCTAAGAAAATTTTCACTTCCAAAAAAGGCGATTTTCTGGTCGTTTTCTGACGTTATCTTACGTAAGGCCAATAAGGACTATAGAAGATTTATGACATAAAAAATATTGTTACAATTTGAACCCATTTGAATTTGATCAAATACATTTGTACTTTATAATCCAAGGACTATGATTTTATTTCTATGGGAGACCTTTTTATTGCGTATTTTGAACCAGTTCAAAGAACCTAATTCAAAGTGGATGTAACGGATGGATTACGGACTAGCTAGGTTTACATTCGCTGTTATTTCTTACACTTGTCTCACCATGGGTGCAAATAAAAAAAATATCACCATAAAGGAGCTAAATAAAGGTACTTATAATTTTCTCTTCTCTGTCTTTAAGTCTTGTGGATACTATTTTAGCTGGAATTCTATTCCCAAAGAACTATATTCATAGATCTACCTATCTCAAATGTTGTGCATAGACCTCGCCATTAAGGTGGGATAGTGCAACAATCGCTACGCTTACCAGGCGGGTTAGTATTACAGTTTTTGTAGGAAAGCGTTGTTTCCCACTTCCCTGGAACACCCTTTGCTGATTTTATACGAATCCCACGAGAAAATAAAAGGCAGCGATATAATGACTGTGTTCTTAAGCAAAATATTAATGCTATTTACCTGTAGCCACATCTTTCAAATGTATTGTGATCCAGTCTGAACCGCTGGCAGAAAGACCGTATGCAAATGTGCTGCCATCTTCAGTAAAACGAGACCCCGACAGTGCGATTGTGCCGTCTTCTGATAGAGTGTTCGGATCTAGGAATACACGTGGCTCGCCTTCCAGGCTGTCTTGTACGTACAGAACACTATAAAACAGTATTTCTACATAAGTACAATGAAGATGTTCATGTCCAATTATTGCGCGTAATAGATAACTACGCCAAACTGGCCACACGATTAGTATAGTTTTATTTCAGGTTCTTCTTCTCTGGGAGTGATATCATCTGCTTACAACTCTTAGTTAGCTTCTTCAAGAGCCGTAGTAAAACAAAAGGATAAATGTCGAGAACTACATTTAAAAACGAAAATCTATACTAATATTATAAAGAGGTAAAATTTGTAAGTTTGTATGCAGGGGGTAATCTCTGGAACTCATAATCTAATTCTAATTTTATTTTAACTGGCAGAAAGCTACATTATTCCTGAGTGCTATAGGCTATAAATTGTTTCTATAACATGTATATTAACCGAGCTATCACAACTTTTGTCTGGCAAGTCGGAAAAAAATACCTCGTAAAACAGAATTATTTGCGTGCGCTGCCTAAACAGTTGCTTAAAATTAAAAAGAATGTATGGCTACCTGGTTCATCTTAATTATTTCTACAAAAAAGTCAGCGATACCATATCTCTATCTTTTATATTTTATCTTTTATACTTCTATTATTGCATTAAAAAATTTTTTTTTCGGCATTGTTACGTTTGGTTGATTATTTGAGCAACAAAATATTAATTCTTATGACAATAAATTATTTCAGTATCACAGGAACATCATACAGATAAGATTTGCCATTTACAGTATATCAATTGGTCATAAAGTTTCGGAGATAATATAAAATTACTAAAACGCAAAATGACCCTAGCATAACTTTCATTGTGCAGACGTTTTACCTATTTGCCCATAGATGGCGTTCTGCAATGACGTCATTTTTCTGAATCGCGGTGTTAAGACTTTCCGTGGATTGATGACCCTCTCGAATTATTATGCCCACGTTGTCGTTAGTTGGAGTTCTAAAAATTACATGTCAGTTGGTTATTGGTTTCGGTTGTTTCGTTCGCATGGTTGTTGTTGTTGATAGATACCTCATAATCGAAAATATCGTAATTTCGTTGTACGTTTGTTTTGTATGTTCGTAGTTTCGTACTTCGTTCTATCGTAATAATCGACACGAGTTATTCGATATTACGATTGTTTTGTTTTGTAAAGGCGGACGGTGTTCGAGTCGCTCTCCCTTTGTTCATAATTGTTTTCAAGTCTGTGCGTGGTTTGTTGAGAGCATGCCTAAAAGGAAATCTCAACTGTCTCGGCAGACATCACAGACAAGAGCCGATCGAGTACGCCGTACGGAAGAATCTGCCCCTGAAAATGAGCAACGCCTCTCGAGAAATAGAGAATATATTTCGCAAGCACGCGCTAGAGAATCTAGCTCCGAGCGCTCACAGCGCCTCGCAAGCCAAAATGTGAGGACGACGCGGGCCCGTGCTCGAGAAACTAGCGCTGAACGTGCGCACCGTCTATCTGAGTTAAGGCAGCATGTCTGTGAGACAAGGGATAGGGAGACTAGCACTGAGCGCTCGCAGCGCCTAGCAACAGAAAGACAGCGAGCAGCTACAGTCAGAGCGCGTAATCGGAATATAGCCCAAGGAAATAGATCAGCCTTCAATTACGATGCCAATATAGATTATGCTCAGCAAAACACTGTGAAAATAGGCGAAATGAATAAAACATGTCCTAAGTGTTTTGCAAATAAATGGAGCGATGAACCAAATGGTATGTGTTGTGCTGCAGGAAAAGTGGTTCTTCCTGATATCCAGGCACCACCACAACCAATAAAAGATCTATTACTGGGCAATCATCTATTATCTGCGCATTTTTTAAAAAACATACGAAAGTATAATACACTCTTCCAAATGACGTCATTCGGTGCTAAAGAAATTCGCGAAGGAAACTTTATGCCTACATTTAAAGTAGAAGGGCAAGTTTATCACTTAATTGGTAGTCTACTCCCTTCGCCAGGGCAAAGCCCGCAGTTTCTACAAATTTATTTCATTTCTGATGCCGACCAACTTTCGTTGCGGTCTAATATTGCTCCTAACCTAAATATCGATTTAATCAATGATTTACAGACGTCGTTAAATAGTCATAACATTTATATTCGCAGTTTCAAATACAATTTAGAACATAACTCTTCATCTGAAAACTTAAAATTAATCATTCACGCTGACCGCACTCCACAAAATCAACATCGTGGAAGATACAATTCACCTACAGCAAACGAAGTTGCAGTATTATTGGTGGACGAAGATAAGGGACCTAGAGATATAGTCCTTCATTGCAAAGATGGTCAACTGAAAAGAGTTTCTGAATTACACAGAGCTTACGATCCCTTACAATACCCTTTGATGTTTGTTAACGGTGAAGATGGTTATTATTTGACTATCCCTCTACAAAATTCAGCGCGAAATAAAACAGTTTCGTGTATGCAATTTTATATGTATAGATTGATGACCAGGGCCAACAGTTTTAATCCCCTTCATTATTATCGGGATTTGTTTAGTCAATACTGTGTTGACATGATGGCTAAAATGATAACAGAGAGACTAAGTTACATAAGTCGCAATCAACAACAACTGAGAGCTGATGACTATATCCATTTAAGAGACGCTATAAATCAGGATGCTAATGTCAACGCTGCAAATATTGGCCAACATGTCATCTTGCCTTCATCTTTCACCGGCTCTCCGCGTTACATGCATGAAAAAACCCAAGATGCAATGACGTATGTACGCAACTATGGAAGACCCGATTTATTTGTGACGTTCACTTGCAATCCGGAGTGGCCAGAAATTAAGAAAGAGCTATTTGCTGGCCAACGTTCTTTCGACCGTCATGACATTATTGCTAGGGTTTTTCATTTAAAGATGAAGAAAATGATCAAGTCGTTCACTAAAGACGAGGTATTCGGCAAAGTCAAATGCCATATGCTTAGTGTTGAATGGCAAAAACGCGGACTACCACACTGTCATATGCTGTTTTGGTTTGCACAAAAAATACAACCAGATGAAATAGACAGTATAATAGTTGCTGAACTACCAAACAAAGATGATGACCCAATATTATTCGATATTATCACCAAAAACATGATCCATGGACCTTGTGGGGAGCACAATTTATCATCACCGTGTATGAAGAACGGTATATGTTCAAAGAAATATCCTCGGCGATTCGTCACCGATACTCAGACAGGCGAGGATGGTTATCCTGTATATCGTCGTCGTAATGCTGAAAATGGTGGTCAAGTCGCAGTTGTAAACATCAGAGGGAGGCCGATTACAATAGATAACAGATGGATTGTACCATACTCTCCAATGTTGTGCAGGTCATTTAACGCCCACATTAACGTCGAATACTGCCATTCAGTTCAGGCTATAAAATATATATGTAAATATATAAATAAAGGTTCCGATCAAGCCACGTTCAGCGTTAGAAATCCGCATGATGAGGTGGAAAATTATTTAAATGGGCGATATATAAGTACATCGGAAGCCGTCTGGCGAATACTCGAATTTCCGATCCACGACCGACATCCCACGGTCGTGCATTTGGCCGTGCACTTAGAAAACGGGCAAAGGGTGTTTTTCACACCAGGAACTGCGCGACAAGTTGCCCAAAATCCGCGCAAAACCACTCTATTAGCGTTTTTTGAACTCTGCAATACCGACGAATTTGCAAAAACGCTGTTGTACCACGAAGTTCCACACTATTATACGTGGGCTAATAACAAATTTTCAAGACGAAGGCGCGGTCAAGACGTCGATGGGCATCCAGAAATAAAAAGAGATGAAGCTTTGGGAAGAGTGTACGGTGTACATCCGTCACAATCAGAATGCTTTTATCTAAGAATTTTATTGCACCACGTACGCGGTCCCACATCATTCAAAGATTTGAAAACTATAAATGGAGTGGTCAAGGAGACGTATCAAGCGGCTTGCCGGGACAGAGGTTTGCTGGAAAATGATGATCACTGGGAGAAGACATTAAGAGAAGCTTCGATGTCGGAATGTTCATTGAAACTTAGGGAGTTATTTGTGGTGATACTGCTATTTTGTCAGCCATCTGAACCGTTAAAACTATGGGATATCTTCAAGGACAATTTTTGTGAAGATATCAGACATAGAAATCGACAACAAAATCAGGACTTTACCATGCCTTTTAATGATGTTATGTACAATGAAGGTTTAATACAAATTGAAAACAAACTTTTAGCATTGAATGATAAAACATTGAGTGACTTTGGATTACCGTCTCCAGTTCGCCCTGTAAATGATGCAATAGATACAATGTTGGTACATCCGCACAACATCAGTGAATTAGCTACTTTTGTAAATGAAAATTTGCCTAAATTAGTCACAGACCAAAAACAGGCTTTTGATGAAATTATTGATAGCGTAACGAATAATAAAGGAAAAATTTTTTTTTTAGACGCCCCAGGAGGCACAGGGAAAACATTCCTCGCTAATTTAATATTAGCACATGTTAGGCAATCCGGAAAAATAGCTTTGGCAGTGGCTTCTTCTGGGATTGCGGCTACTTTATTGAGTGACGGTAAAACTGCTCACTCTACCTTCAAACTCCCATTGACAGTTTCATTGGAGCAACAGTCGGTATGTTCGATACGCAAAAATGGGCCCATTGGTCAATTGTTACAGAATACGTCGTTGATAATGTGGGACGAATGTACCATGAGTCATAGAGCTCATGTTGAAGCAGTGGATCGAACACTTAAGGACTTGAGAAACTCAGTCGCTGTCATGGGTGGTGTCACTTTTGTGTTTGCAGGTGACTTTCGTCAGACACTTCCCGTCGTCACAAGAGGTACACGTGCGGATATCATAAAGGCATGTCTAAAATCATCGCCCCTATGGAGTATAGTCCAAACTTTGAATTTACGTACGAACATGAGAGTCCACGTTATTGGAAATATGGATAACGATTTTCCACAACAGCTGCTCAAAATTGGAGAAGGGTCTTTTTCTTCTCGAACCTTGGACTCTAACTCTGCGGAAATCGTTATAAATGAGACTCTGGGTCGTATAGTTCACAGTCTACAGCATCTTATAGATGCAGTATATCCTGACCTCGAATATTTACTAGATAGAGACATTCATTGGCATTGTTCAAGGGCTATCGTCTCACCAAGGAACGATACAGTCAATGAAATCAATAATCTAATTTTACAAAAAGTTCCCGGCCATGGTAAAATCTACAAGTCAATTGATACAGTGTGTAATATCGAGGATGCAGTCCACTATCCGCAGGAATTTTTAAATTCCCTTAAACCATCTGGTCTGCCACCTCACGAACTGCTGTTGAAATCCGGGACACCTATCATGCTTTTAAGAAATTTAAGCCCACCTAACCTGTGCAATGGCACAAGGCTACTAATAAAAGATTTAAAAGACAACCTAATTGTGGCGACCATTCTCATCGGCCCAGGAGCTGGCCAGTTGGCGCACATCCCAAGAATTCCAATGATTCCGACGGACCTACCCATACCGTTTAAACGACTCCAGTTTCCAATAAAAACATCATTTGCCCTGACTATTAATAAGTCCCAGGGACAAACATTCTCTTTGGTTGGCATTGACCTACGAAAAGAATGTTTTTCCCATGGGCAATTATATGTTGGTCTATCAAGAGTGGGATCATCCGAAAGGCAGATTATTCTGTTACCGGAAAATAAAACAACCTCAAACATTGTATATAGAGAAGCTTTAAATTAAATAGATACCTAACTTAAACAAATAAATAAAATAAGTAAAAGGCAACTAAGGGTTAAGTTACCTTGAGCAGAAAATAGAACTTCGGTAATCTTTTAAGTTACTGATCTGATTCCAAAAAATATTTTACTAATAAAATTAAATACAGTAATATCAATCGAGTGTAATCTTATGTTAAAACAAGAAATTTTCCGCGGACGAAGTCGCGGGCAGAAGCTAGTAATGTATAATCCTACCTATTGACACATTTAAACAGATGGCATAGTGAATAAAATTAAAGATTTGCATGTAGGTCCATTATTGGCCACCGGGCTGAGCTCGATACCAGTGCTTGGCTCAATGGCAAAGGGAAGTGAATACGGAGGATTATGGGGCCGCGCACCGTCCTTTCGTCACCCTGGTCGGAACGGACGGCAAGCGTCCAGCCATAGCGCGCACAAAAAGGCCTATTATTCGTCCAAATCCCACGAATTCCTACTCTAATCTGAGATTAACAAAGTGTTCATATTTGTGTCCGTGAATTGTATGTTTACAAAAAGGCTTAGTTTCCTGGTATTGAATGTTGTCTATAAAATCTATAGCCATTGTCTATAATATACATTGTTTTACTTACTTCTGATTTTGTAAACCTGTATTCTTGAAGAAAAAGTATTTATTACCCCGCCTGAACGGACATGAGTATTTTGGATAGTTCCATAGCTCAGTGAGCCTCTGGTTGATGTCGTTCTTGACGGGGCATGCGTCCAGGTACGGCCGTGTGATTTTGTTCTCTGCCTCTATGAACTCTTTGGTTTCGTTTGAATCTGGGTCTTCTAGCCATCGGTACGCGTCTACAATCTGTAGATAAAATAACGTTTTGTTAAATTTATTTTATTTCTGATAATGAGTAATTTTAATTTTTGACTTTGTATCGTATGGGATAAGAATACAATTGTCACCAGCCCTTACTTGATTTTTTTATTTAATTTATTTATTTTTTAAACACAACACCCTTCTGTTGCGGGGGACTTTACAAACATATAATTAACGGACACAAATTACATCCAGACAAAAATTTGTGGATCGCAGAAAGTGTTGTCCTGCGTGGGATTCGAACCCACGACACTGTCAGGGTAGGTCGGCATCTTAACCAGAACGCCATCTGCGCAGTTACTACAGCCCGTGGGAGTCATAAAAATCGGATAAAGGATCACCAGAAGAGCAGGCAGCAGCTCTCTCTTAGGTAATGTATAATACCTGACTGCCATAGCCAACCCGCTTGCCAAGAGTGGTGATTATTACGCTTGACCCTCATATGAGTGATATAAACATGAGGGAGACCTATGTCCAGCAGTGAACAGCAAAAGGCTGAATAATGAATAAGTAACTTTTACACCATTATATCGCTGAAGGGGTCATGATGCTATTGCAAGTAATAGGGCTATTACAACCTGGTGTCTGCAATTCCAGACCTAGTGTTAAGTACAATAAGTTACTTGGAAGAACTCTAACAACCCATTTTGTCGAGTCCTGGATTCATTTATTCCATTGTAAGAAGCGAGCCAGCAATTTATGAGTATAAACGATAGATAGGTAGGTAGATATTAGATTTACTGTTGTTCTGTTCTGATGATAACAAAAAATAATTGATTAAGAACACGTCAAGAACACGAGAAACGGTGCTTATTGCCTATTTAATAGATGTTTTTATTTTTTGTTGTTGATCACCATAAATATGTTATGTTACTAATAGAATATCCGTGTGACGTGGTGACGCAGTAAAAATTATCCATGTCATAAGAGAATGATAATTCAATTCAACACCCCCTTCTCTTGCCTGTGGGTGTCGTAAAAGACGACTAAGGGATATAATATGCATATAATATCTATGCAAGAGAAGGGAAATTCAAAACAAAACCTTACTCCAACACGTCTGACCAGCATGGTATAGTAGGTCAATTTCCCTCTCAGGCTCAGCGGTGGGCGGTGTGTGGGCTGAGATGATGATTTGTGAAATAAAATTACTAATAGGAAATAAAAATTAGTACGGGTACTCTGCCGAAATCTCTTATTCTTAAAAGTATTTGGAATTTAAAAAAAAATAATATCTGCGCGTTACTATTAGGATCACCATGGGACTTCACAATTAAGAATAGAAAATTGGTTTATTTCAGCATACTGACTAGACGAATTGGGTTATTTTTAACCCTGGATTCTTGCGGAAATATTATAGGCTTTCATTTCTTAAAAGTTTTCTGCAGCAGATACCTATATTACCACAAAGTTATGGTTTATCATCATTATCTCAGCCCATACACATCCCACTGTTGGGTTTGGGCCTCCCCCCTATAAGGGGAAAATTGACCTACTATACTACGCTGGTCAAACGTGCTGGCATAGGGTTTTGTTTCGAGTTTATTTCTCTTGCATAGATATATCTCTTACCCACGGGCAAGAGAGGGGGTGGTGAATTGTATTCTTACTCCGTAACCACGTTGGAAAAGTTATGGTTAAAGGATTGAAATTAAAAATTAAATTCTGCTCCAAAGATTTAGGATAGACATAAAGACAAACGTGGATAGCTGCAATTTAAGTGGCAAATCTACCATTTAAGTGACGACATGCCGAAAAAAGAAAATATAGTTATAAAAGGTTTGAAATCAAAGACTGATATCTAATAAAGCTAAGAGACGAGGCGTCTAAATTGTGTAAGCTCCTAAACGTGTATGTACATAGGTAGATAAAACAATTCACGCGAACTTAAAAAAATAACGAATAATAAACGCAACCCAGTTGTTGAAAATTTATATTCCAACACAAAAATCTATTCGCTGTTAAAGAGGTCAATGATCTTTGAAACAAGATTTTTTGTCATTTCGGTAAATAATAAATCATGATAACTGTATTGTATAGATAATAATAATAAAAGCTATATTTTTATTATCTATTTGTGGAAGGTTGTCCGAGTGACTGTACAGTCATGAACATAAACAAATCACACACAAGGTAGCAAAATATAACCCACCCTAATTGTTCAGAAATGTCTATAGTGTTTGGCAAATAGCATGGTAAAAGAGGTCATTTGGCCACCTTCACCACGATATCATCAAATTCAAGTAATTTATCGCTAATTTTATCGCTTTCCATACAAACTGTCTTATCGTTGTAATATCGTGGTGAAGGTGGCTAGACAATACAGAGGTTACAAACATTTATGTCTGCGTGTAATTTGTTTAGAATTTTAATTAAGAAATTATTAAACACCTACACGTGCAATAATAAAGCATACGTACACGTTACCTACCTTACCACTGCCCTAGCATGAACCTTCACCTAGAAGGTCGTCTTTTGCCACTTTATCTGGCATTGAGTATTACTAGTAGTAGTATATCTCAAGGTGACAATAAAAAGGTGATCATTGTAGGCGGCATAAATATGCATAACTAACGGCATATAAATGTGACATTCTTGAAATGCAAATATATCTGAATGACTTTGGTAAGATAATTAGCTATTACAATCCTTATTAATACTATAAATGCGAATGTAAGTTTGTTTGTTAAGCTTAAACCACCGAACCGATTTCAAACATTCTTTCAACAATGGACAGCTATAATATGAGGGAGTAACATAGGCTATATTTTATCCCGATATTCCCACGGAAACGGGAACTAGGCGGGTAAGGCGACTGAAACCGAAGCGAAGTGATGGTGGGTTGCTAGTATATAATAATTATTATTGATGGCGGCAGTAACTTGGGTACGACCTTAGAATAGTAACGTATAGAAGGTAAGTTCACGCATAAAAAGTGAGGCATTTCCATTGGAGCCTAATGGAGCTTACGCCGGAACCGTTCCGTAATGTACAAGTCATTGTACTGCACGAACGTACGCAACTCTTAAAAAATAAATAGGTAATTATGACGGTTTGTGCATTCAAATGGTGTCACAACACATTTGAAAAAATTAAAAAGGTTTTTAACATTACTTTTAAAAGTATTTCGACGATTTATGTTAATAAAAACAAAATTTGATTTCATAATTTGTATAGTGGTTTGCGTGTGTACGTGTGTAATCGTCGGCGCGCCATTAGTATTTTTAGATTCAAATTTCGAAAGTTCGAAGTACTGACACTATCCTTCTATACGTTATTATTCTAAGGGTACGACATATTTTCTGTTAAATTAAATAGAATGACAACATTAAAATTATAAATAGATCCTTAGTTCACACAAACAGTACAACCGTAGTTCTACCTGCAATGTCTGTTGCGTGGATTACTTATACATGCATTACTATTTATTCCATTGAGTATCTACGACGTGCCTTAAATTACAATGAATTATTAAGATGTCTATGTTGTAAACAATGTTATAAAAAAATTATAGCATGATTTCCTTTGGAGCGACAAAGCGGGCTTAATTTGTGTCTGATTTGTGTTCTGAAATCTAGCAATCTCTACAGCGGGCCTTGGAATGGAAACTTAGTTAATTTCAACCTCACAAAGATATAAATTTTCGCGTTTACTCCAAAAAAGGAACCGTTTATCATAGCATCTCAATTCCAGGGATAACTCTTCAAATTTTTGCGAGTGTTAAGAATGCGAGTTATTTGAACAACAAAGCTAAATGTTACAAAAGATCAATTATTCATTGATGGTCACATGGATGAAGATCACATCTCACGGAAGGAGGCGCCGGATCGTGCGCGAGAGGAATTTGTCTTCGGTGACACGGTCCGTCGTCAGCGACTCCGACGGCTCAGGCGCGAGTACCTGCGCCTGATGCCGCCCTAGCCGAGGCCGCGGATGACGACGCAGAGAGGCTGACCGCGCGACGGCGACCGACGTCCGGGACAGGGACGTCGAGAGGTGAGGGTACCCGACAGGGTATTACCGTCGGACCAACCACTGAGGACAAGAAACTCGGCACTGGTGGTCGGCTCAATGACGAAAGTGACGTGGCTACGGGCGGGTTACGGCCCCGCACGCCGTCCTTTCGTCGCCGCGGACGGAATAGACGGCGTGTGCGCTAACCATAGTCCGCCCATAAAAAAATGGTCACATAGATGATATCTAAGTGATATTTGATGTGGTCGGCCTTATGGCGAAGGGGAGGGATTACGGTGGGTTATGGAGCTGCTCGCCGCCCTCGCGTCGCGTCGCCCCGGGCGGAGTTAACGGCGTGTATGGTGGCCACAGGCCGCCCAAGAAAAAGTGATTTGATGGCTGCTCTAGTGATTAACTGGTGATCATGTGCTGCTTGTGGGATCTGGTCCAGCCATAATTGGAGGCATTGTGAGAATTATATTATATGGTGGTTCGAAGGGTATCATACTGGAGCTATTACTAAGTATTTGGCGCTATTATTAGGTATGTTGTATGCAATTTTATTTAAAAGTCAAATTATTACGATTTAATTCAGTCAGTTTAAGGTGAAATGTAAAAATTGACAATATATAAGTGCCCCCGCAGGATTAATACATAAATGATTTGTATTTGACTTCCAAGTTACGTGTTATTGGTGAATTTATGTAGGTTAAGTGGCATTAGTCGCATAGCTGTCATAAAATCTCATAACACGTACCACAACCGAACAATAGTACACCTGCATTTGTAAACAACACACAAACCGCGCAATATTATGTAAATGATATCCGATATTGCAGAGTGGCGACAACCTAAGGATATAATGTATCACCAGCCTTCACTTTACCGCGGATGTCGTATAAGACGACTAGGGAATGTAGGCATATTTTATTTTACATTCTAGTTATTCTAGCTCTTTAGCAACAGTTTATTTACAAAAAAATATCTATAACAATAAATAAAATTGGAGTGTCTGTTTGTAATGTCAAAATAATAGGCTTTTTTCATGCTCACACGGTTATTTGCATTATACACATGCCTAAAAATCACTTTATATTTTTTTTCTCTGTCTGTTTGTTCCGGGTAATCTTCAAAACGGCTGGACCGATTTCAAAAATTCTTTCACCAATGGAAAGCTATAATATCAGGGAGTAACCTAGGCTATATTCTATCCCGGTATTCCCACGGGAACGGGAACTACGCGGGTAAAACAACTAAAACCGAAGCGAAGCGAGGGCGGGTTGCTAGTTCGGTACATAAAATGGACTTTTCGTTATAAATAAACTAGCAACCCGCCCTCGCTTCGCTTCGGTGTCAGTCGCCTTACTCGCGTAATTCCCGTTCCCGTGGGTATACTGGAATAAAATATAGCCTATGTTACTCGGGGATACTGTAACATTCTAATGGTGAAAGAATTATTGAAATCCGTCCAGGAGTTTTTGCGTTTATTCGTAAGGAACGTTTCCTCTTTATAATATTAGTGTAGATTGTAATAGATGTGTAGATAGTAAAAATTAAAAAAATGCTGAAACCCGTGTTTATTTATTTTTACTAAAGAGTATTTTTGGAGAATTTGAAGAAAATCGATGTAGATTCTTTTTTCTCCTTATACAAACTTTGTTACAACGGTTTACCCCCTAGGGGTTGAATTTCAAAAAACCCTTTCTTAGTAGGTTTCTACGTCACACAAAGAAACTAATGCCAAAATTTCATGTTTCTGGCTTCAGTAGTTTCGGCTCTGTGATAAGTCAGTAAACTGACATCTTTCTACCTATTTTACACCCTTAGAGGATGAAAATGGACAAACGCTGAAACACGTGTTTATTTATTTTTATTAAAGAGTATTTGTGTTTAATTTCAAGACAGCAGCTAAAGATTTTTTTCCATACAAACTTTGCCGTTGCGTTTCACCCCCTTAGGGGTAGAAGTTCAAAAAATTTTTTGTCATAGAGTGCCTACGTCACGAAATTAAACTACGGTCCAAATTTCATTTTTCTAGCTTCAGTAGCTTCGGCTCACCCTGTTCCTTTATATGTATGTATGTATTATTGTTAACGCCCCCGCAACACCCCTTGCAGGTGGAATTTCGTAAAATCCGTTCTTAGCTGACCTCTACTCGACGAAAGGAATATTTCTGCCAAATTTCAAGTCTGTACGTCTTATGGTTCCAGAGATATGGTGATGAGTCAATATATACTGACGAACTCATAAACTGCATCAAAATTCAGGATTACTTTGAAATGATTTTTTTAATAAGTATGCAAACTTTTTAGATTAAATTATATAAATATGGAGAGACTGGCCCTTAATCTTAAAAAAAAGCAATATTTAAAAATAGAACTGCAGTAAAACAAATGAATATAGCCGGGAAAAGAAAATTTACTCGTAGTATCAGATTTGCGTGTTATTTATAGCAGTTTTAAAATTGATTCTTATTAATTTTTTATTATTTTGTCAATTGAATTATTGTTACCAGCAGAATTGTTGGGTTAGCTTTTTAACTCATCGAGAGTTTCTGAACCATAATATGGATACTTCGTCCGAACAAGCTGCTCAAATTGTAGCATTGGTGCGGGAGGGCTTGGATCAACGAACGATTGGTAGAAATTTAAATTTAAACAAGTCTACGGTTTCTAAAATATACAGGTTTGTGGAGACAGATTCTTGCAAAAGGAGACGTGGTACAGGCAGAACTCGAGCAACCACCGGTCGTGATGACCGATTTATTGTTACAACTTCCCTGAAATCGTTTCCTCACGT
The DNA here is from genome assembly GCA_032191425.1 of Lymantria dispar. Lineage (NCBI taxonomy): Eukaryota > Metazoa > Arthropoda > Insecta > Lepidoptera > Erebidae > Lymantria > Lymantria dispar. Next base: position 32,639,542 of record CM063441.1, read on the forward strand.
CAGTTAACATCAAAACAGAGCTTAATGAAGTGCCTGGAGTAAACGTTAGTGCACGAACAATAAGAAGAAGGTTAAAGGAAGCGGATATCACCCCTTTTAGACCAGCAAATGGTCCAAAGTTGTCTGTAGCTTACAGACAAGCTCGCTTAAGATTTGCGCGTGATCACCTAAATTGGACAGATGAGCAATGGGCCTCCGTATTGTTCACAGACGAGTGTAGGACATGTTTATATGGTGCAGATGGTCGCAGAAGAGTCTATCATCGACGTGGGGAGCGATATGCTCAAAGTTGCATTGAGGAGCGTGTTCCTTTTGGAGGCGGTTCGTGCATGGTCTGGGGTGGCATATCGATGAACGGGCGAACAGAACTTGTGTTCATAGACATGGTCCGTCAAAACGGTAGTAGAGGGGGTTTGACCGCACATCGCTACATAAGAGAGATCTTAGAAGATCACGTGGTGCCTTACATGGGATTTATAGACGAAAATTTTACTTTAATGCAGGATAATGCTCGGCCGCACACTGCTGCACAAGTTCGGCAATATTGCGAAGAGGTTGGGATACGTATAATGAATTGGCCAGCCCGCAGCCCGGATCTTAATCCCATTGAGCATCTTTGGGACAATTTAAAAAGAGCTGTATATGCGTGAAATCCTGTGCCTACGACAGTGGCACAACTAAGAACAGCACTTTCAGAAGAATGGGACAATATTCCGCAAGATCTTTTAATAACCCTAATCAAATCTATGCGGAACCGATTAGAATCCGTAATAAGGGCACGTGGAGGTAATACACCTTATTAAAACATAAAAAACCCTTGCATAAAGTTTGAGTCTACTGTTAAAATCAATTTTTTAATTAAACCAATTTTCTTTAAATTTCTGTTTCTTCTTCAAAAAAGTTTTAAGGTCCTTTCCAGTACACAAACTTAAACTTAAGGATATGACCCTACGCTGTTTTAAAGTTAACGAACCAATCTAGACTTTTAATTTAAATCTGTGTAGAAAGTTTGCATACTTGGTTAAAATATTTATTTCAAAGTCGTTTTTTACTTTGATGCAGTTTATGAGTCTGTCAGTGTATATATAGATATGAGACCAGTGCGAGGAACTCTATAATAAAGAGTTGTTTAACATCGTACAGGTTTTAACACTATAGTCTTACTTACTACTTTAGGGAACACACTAAGTGATCCATTATTTTCAATTTTCTTCTCGCCCACCCCACGGCGACTACTCGTAGTGGACGACCAACGCCCAATTTTGTTCAAGCGGTTGTAATTAAACTACTTTTACGGATTTTATCGCGTTTGTGTTTGATTTTTGATTGCCTGACGTTTCGAACACTACAATATTCAGGATCACGAGCAGACCAAGGGATCCCCAGAAGCTTATTTTAGATTTGCGTGTATTTATGTGTTCTATATGATACAACTTTGTCTTTTTCTTCTGTCTTCAATTAAACACAAAACAATATATTCGAGAGATCGTTTTTTATTCCACTAAGCCATAATTCTCATTTCCAATCAAAATAAGTCTATAAATAAGATCGATGGGATATCGAGTATTGAAATATATTTACTATGCCGTTCGGCCGCAAAGGGAGGTTCAAAACATTATGACCGCAAAAAAAAAGATACATCTTCCTCGTTCGTGCGTTTTTAAGTCGTGACTTTATAAAAAGATACGTTAAAAAATATTATATTTAACCGCGTTCATTTAACTTTGCGGTATTTATTATTAAATAGCGCCACATCGTCGCTTCTTTTCAAGATTTACTACGAAAGGTAATTCATCGATTTATATACCTATATATTTTTATAAATTAACGTTTCTGGTTTATACTATGACGTGCAGGAACGAGAAGAATTATCGTTAATGATTATATCTATAGTTATGAAATGTCTTCAAAAAAGTCTAAAGTGTGTCCGTACAATTTTTGCTGTGTTTGAGCAATTGAATTTCTTTTTTATTACAAAAAATCGTATTTCCTAATTTCTCTGATGCTAACTTATAGACAGATTCACTATAAGTCCCCAAATGAAAAAAGTGTTTTGCCCGCCACTTATCAAGTGTTGAAAGAAATGTCTGGTAGAGAGGTAGTCGCAAATATTATGAGAAACAATAATAGGATTATGGAGAAAGGGTATCAAAATAATTTTTGAATTACCACGAACCTGAGACGAGTATCCTATAGACACATTTATGTGTTTTCTTCCTGAGAACCTAGATGGCGTAAGTGATGAACATGGTGAACTTTTACACTAAGAACTAATCTTATGAAGAAAGATATCAAAGTTTCTGGGATAATAATATGTTAACGATTACTGCTGGAGTATCTTAAGAGAAACTGATACCAATCAATATAAAGGACAAAGTTATTTGTGACATTTCTTATCTTTTTAGGTTTTAAATATTTTTAAATAAAGGGAAAGAAGGGAGACCACTAAAAACGGATTGCCGCTACGTACTGTTCAACTCAATCAATTATTTGGAATTTAAATGTGCCAAAAATGCAAAATAAATATTATCAAACCTTGCGTCTTATTTTTTATTTCAATAGCAGACTAAGTATTAGTTACTTTGCTGATATTCATTGGTTTCAACTATGGTAAATAATACCGTCATCATCGTCATCACAACTCGGGTCTCCTTCAAAATGGGAGCAAAATTGATCCAGTATATCGAGGTAGTCTGGGTCACGTCTGGTTTATGTCGAGTTTTTCTTGTCTTGCATAGATGTTATATGCTGATTATATCCCTTAATCGTCTTTTAAGATACCCACGGACAAGACAGAGTGTAGCGAATTGTATTCTTGCTCTAGCACCAAACGGAAATATTAGTTGTAGTGTAATTTATTCATATACATACTCAAATAACATACGGATTGGGTACACGAGGAAGTTTTTTTTTTGTTTATAAATGTTAAATAATTGTAAATAACATTACTAAGATAAAGTTTTTGTATCCACGTGATACCCAAATAAATAATTACGATTATTACAATATTCATTAAAATAGTTTTACGCATTCATTATAATAATTAAATCTCGAGCTAATATGTTAACGACCCTAATGTTTTAGATCCAATTTTATAATCATCAAGCACCGTTTACAAAACTTTCACTATTTTTAACTTTCTTTTTTTCTCCAACTGTTAATATAAGTTTGGTTCGGCGATTTTGCTAGTCTTATTTTTTGTTTTAGTAAGAATCCCAAAAATACTTTTAGCATCTATACACATACATCTGTACTTATTAAAAGAAGAATGTGTAAAGGAAATATGGTGAAAGGTGCGCCCTTTATGGGCAGCCAAAGCCTATCTAGAATAATTAGTGATAGAATTAAGAACAGAGTGATTAGAGAACGTTGTGGTACGAATGTAGATGTAGTGACAAGGATTGAGAAAGGTATTTTAAGTTGGTTCGGCCATGTAGAGAGAATGAATGAAAGAAGACTACAAGGAAAATTTATAGGACGAATGTGAACGAAGAGTGTTGGAAGGGGAAGGCGGACGTTTCACGATCAAATCAGGGATGTTCTTAAGAAAGGCCACGTAAGAGGTACCCTGAACTGAAGAATATGTATGAGGAGATTAATGAATGTGGAGGAGGCGAAAGTGGTATGTCAACATCGTAGCAAGTGGAAAGAAGTGATTTCTGCCTACCCCTATGGGAAAGAGGCGTGAGTATATTATATGTATCTAGACAGATAAACAAAATAGATATGTTCACTTGTAATGACAAAACTACAGTTCTTTAGTAAAGAAACAACAATTTTTAACATCGATTAATCTATGAAAGAGTGGGACCGATTTTGATGGAAATTTTGAGTGTCGAGTAATTTTATCACCATCATCATCTCAGCTCATATAAGTCGCACTGTTGAACTCGGGTGTTCTCCATAATTGAAGGGAAATTGGCCTACTTTTTTTTTTGTGGGTGGGCTGCGGTCGGCGCGCCTCCGCACTCCGTCCGGGGCGACAGAGGGGCTTAAGCACGCAACTCCAGCAACCCACCCGAAAACCACGTCGCCTTCGTCGTTGGGCCGACCACTGGAGCAGGGTTACTTGACAACAGTGGTCGGCCCGACGAAATACCCCCTATTGAGGTACCGTCCCATCGACCGACGTCCCCCCTCCCCCCTCGGGGAGGACGTCGGTCTTTCCTCACGCGGTCGGCCTCTCGGCGGGTGACGGACTAATCCCCAGTCACGTCACCCGCGGCCTACGCCGCCCCAGTCGCCGACGGCGGATCTCCTCACCGAGGCTGCGCTCCTCGCGCAGGCGATCCGCCGCCTCCTTCCGCGAGATCACTGCCTCGCAGAAGGCTGCGACCGCGTCCCAATTTCCGACGCTGTCGACCATCGCCCTAGTGATAGCCGGCAGCGTCAGGTCTGCACCGATGATTGCGACGAGTTCACAGCGCTGCACTGCCTAAGCCGCGCAGGCCTCGAGCGTATGGCGCGCCGTGTCCTCGTCGCAATCGCAGTGGTGGCAGGACGGTGTACTCTCCCTCCTAACGACCTTGTGCAGGTATTTGGCGAAGCACCCATGCCCCGTCAAATCCTGCACCAGTCGGAAGGAGAGCACCCCATGCCGCCTCTCCAACCACTGCATCAGCACCGGCCGGCAGGCCTCCACGGTTCACAGCCCGGACCGAGGCCTCTCCAGCCGGACTGCCCAACGGGCAATGACGTCTCGGCGGGCGTCGACGCGCCAGGCGGTGAGCTCCCTTAACGAGATCACACCGCCCTCCGCTCGCACCCCCGTCACCCGCCGATACAATCCGGCGAGCATTTCCGCCTCCAGGTCCCACGGGGGAGTCCCGGCCAATAGGCACGCTGCCTCCGTCGCCACCGTGCGGTATCCGCATATGGCCCTGATCTCCGTGACCCTCTGTGGTCGCCACAAGAGGGCCCTCAGACGGACGGTCAGGGACCCCGCCCACACCGGTGCGCCGTACAGGGCCATCGACCGGATAAATTGGCCTACTACACCGCGCTAGTCAGACGTCTTGGTATAGAATTTTATGTCGAGTATTATTTCTCTTGCATTGTTATTATCCGCATATCATATCTCTTAGGCGTCTTTTACGACACCCTCAGGTAAGAGAGGAGTTGGTAAACTGTGTTTTAACTCCGTCACCAAACGGAAAAGGCGAGTAATTTAGGAATAATTTAACAATTTTCTCCTTGTGGTAAAGGTGTAAGAATACAATTCACCATTCCCTACTTGCCAGTGGATGTCTTAAAAGACGTCTAAGGGATATAATAAAAATATAACATCATTGCAAGATAAGGAAAACTCGAAACAAAACTATTCCAAGACGACTGACCAACGGGGAACATTATAGAGGAGGGCTAAGCCCAACAGTGGGATATACATACGAGCTGATGATAATGACGATGAAATTAACAAATGAAAAAGTAAACAAATCCTGTTTAAATAGGGAACTAGCGTATAGTTAAGTAATAGCGCAATTTTTTTTATAATGGCAAGTTGAAGTGTGGTAATCGACCGACAAATTTCATATCTAAACTGGCAACATTATAAAGAAAAGTTATTTAAGTTATTCCGAGCAGGCTCTATTCTTAGTATAGCTAAACATAGACATTATCTCTGGTCACGTCTTCTTGTACGTTACGCTTTCTTTCAATTTGCACTGCAATACTCTTTTATAACTCGAGATGTGAAGGTTTTTGTATTTGCTACTGGTTCTAATAATGGCGAATTTTAGATTGTTTGTGCCACTATATTGGTATTGATTAGAGCTTATTAATTTTGTTCACTGTGTAGAGAATTTTGAATTATTTGATTTAAAAAAAAATACTATGAAATTAGACTTTATTATATTCAAGCAAAATTATTATTTCCACAATAAGGAAAATTACTTTAAAAACTAAATTCGGGTTTTAAAGAGTAAAACAAGTAAATGCTCAACATGGATCATATGCCAGGTGGCACACTAAGGTCGCTTTTTGTATGGTATGAAAAAAAATGGTTATGCTCAAAATATTCGGTTGTTTCATACTTTTTAGAGCGTGATTTTTCGGAGTCGGTTTTGAACTAATTTTTATTTCTATTATTTTGGGAGTTTTATTTTTAATATATAACACAGTAGGATCAAGCGGAAATATAATATAGATAAGAAAAGAGTAAGTACGGCTTTGTTCATAAAACTATACGCAGTTATAGAATGAATGCAAACGAACCATACAGCAATACATAGTAATATATTTGTAGATATTTAAGATGTGCTATTTAAGCCCTTTCATTTGATTCCCAACATGTCATTGTTCGTCATTTTTTAATTTGGATTTTTGTCATCTAGAGAACGCCATATTTAATGCAGTGTGACATAAGCGTAGACACATAGTTTAGAAGATATGACGGAACGCGGATAAACATATATAATCATATTTTTGGTTTCACTGCAGTCTGGTAAAATATAATTAAGATACTTATTGAATTAATCCATTAATAAAGTTTTACTAAAAACAATGAGAGAAAAAGGTTACCAAAAAAGAAGAAGTTACCCAACTACGAAGGAGGATTATTGTATTTTCGGAGTGTGCAAACGACTTAGTCAATTTTAGAAACCTAAGACTTAAGTGTGACGAAAAAGAGTGTTAGGGTTTAGCTACACGAATTGCTTGTAGAAAATTAGAGAAAGGTGTATGTATACATCGTCATCATCATCGCAGCCCACATACGTCCCACTGTTGGGCTCGGGCCTCCTCCACAATGAGAGGGAATTCAACCTACTGCACCGTGCTGGTCAGACATGTTGGCATAGAGTTTCATTTCACGTTTTCCTTCCCTTGCACAGATCTTATGTACATATTATATCCCTTAGTCGTCTTTTACGACATCCACGGGCAAGATAGGGAGTGGTGAATTGTATTCTTAATCCGACACCACACGGAATATAATGTTGTCTGTATACAACCAAATCGAAAAAAGCCCTATATCAAATCCCCTAACCCAATATCGAAATCGAAATAAAACCCTATACCAACCTGCCTGATCAGCATGGCATATAGTAAGGTCAATTATTCTCTCCCTGTGGAGGAGGTTCGAGCCCAGCAGTGGGACGTACATATATGAGCCGAGACGGAGACGATATGTATAAAATTGAAGGTGAAGGAGTAAGATTACAATAGTCACCAAACTTTCCATTGGGGCAAAAACCCGTGTCCAACAGCAGAATGTACATAGAATTAAGGTTAAAAAGACATTAGCAGCAAGTCTACATCAAAAGATCTATTCTCATCTCTCTATCATTAGATTAACAATAAGTCTACATCAAATACTAATCTGTTTGATATCCCTTCACATTATTCGATCTACAATTTTGAGCAGGGCTATTTCACGACAAAAGTAGCCATTTCGCTGAAACATACCAAGGAACATTTTTGCCAACATTGACATTATTTCTTTATTTTTCGCATAAAAGAGATCGCCTGACTATTCGCAACTTCATTACAAAGTTTTATCTCCAATGCCAACTTTCAGCTTTTCGGAATATTTGCAACAGTAGATTCATTCTTTAGTACCAAGTACAGTTCTCGGGCCAAGTAAGAGGACTAAAGGGAGAGATGAAAAATTAAAACAATTACTTATAATATTACTAGCTGACCCGGCGAACTTCGTAACGCCATAATTTTTTTCGTAAATATATTTTCTAAATTTCCGAAAATATAGTCTGTAATGGAAGAACCATTACACCTTTGTCGGGCAAGATTCGATAGTTTTGGTCGCGGCATTATTAATGATGATTCAAAGAGAATGCATATTACTCATTATTGATTTTTGACAAAATTATAAATATCAAATTTTCCAACCATACTTAACTATAGACAAAATTTCGTTTAGCTGTCATCTGCATTTTGTTATTACATATCAAATGCGTTTTTTTATACTACGTTTAATAGTGACTTGTATTCTATTTGACATTTTATGTCACGTCACACGGGAACGCGATCGAACGGGATACAAGAGTTATTGGACTTTTGACGCGAATGTCAAAATGTCATGTAGCGCTTTTATATTTTTTTCATTATTTTAGTGTTTTACGGTGTTATATTGAATAATTTTGTTGATATTTTATGTGATATAATGTTGATAGAATGCTGATATATAGTGAATATGATATAATAGCGAATTGCGTGCATTTTCACATTCTGTCAAATTTCCCAGAAGAAGCTTGATTTGGCTATCAACACCAAATCAATATTAACGCGGACTACTTACGAAGACTAAAGACGTGACTAATTAATTAATTAATTATAACTCGACATTGGCACCAATAGCTCATATTATTGCAGCTCATTGAAGAAGAAGAAAAGAGTTATTGGCGAAATCTTGTAAACACGATTAAAAAAAGAAACGGGATAAAAAGTACCCTATGTCCGTCACCTGGTTCTAAGCTACCTCCCCACCAATTTTCAGCCAAATCAGTACAGCTGTTCTTGAGTTATAAATAGTGTAACTAACATGACTTTCTTTTATATATATAGATTTCTACTGCCAACAATTAGAAATAAAATCAAAGTGCTCGTCTAACGTAGAGAAAAAACAGTATCTGATTTTATTGACGTGAAATATTATAGTGGTCATGATTTATGAGTATATGTATATGGATAATAATAAGCTTTTGAACTAAACCCCCGATGACGATCATTGCTCCCGGATACAAAATTGTTCTATACCAATGAAATCCACGCAAGTTATTATTATGTAACTGTATTATTTCTCAAAGCTGTTTTTGTCGAAGTAAGAATACAGTTCGCCATACCCTTCTTGACCGTGGCTATCCTAAGGGATATAATATGCATATAACATCGAATCGAAATAAAACCCGTCATATGCTTACTAGGGATGTGAAAAAATAATCGGTTTTTATATTAATCGATTATTTTTTTGTAATAATCGATTTTTAATCATCGATTATCTAAATAATAAAAATCGATTTAAAAGAAATCGATTTCTTTATATTAAAATTAATCGATTATTTTAGTGTTTGCTTTTTTGTTTAAATTTAAAGTTTTCTATTATGTAGAAAATAAATATAGCTCTCAGATTGCCTAAAAAAAAACATCACAATCCTGTCGGGAGAAAAACTTTAAAAAAGAATTACGAATAGTAAAAAAACGATTAATTAAAAATAATGAATTGATTTTTTTGCAAATTGATTTATTTTAAAGAAAGAAGAATCGATTATTTATTAATCGATTTTTCTCCTCCAAGTCACATCCCTAATGCTTACTTATAGTAGATCAATTTCTCTTCCATTGTGGAGGAGGCTCGAGCCCAGCAGTAGGACATATAATATGAGCTATGATGATGATGATAAACTTTTAATATCATGTAAACATGTTTGATAAATCAAACATTTATAACGATAACGAGAAACTAGAGTTGCGAGGTTACAGGTTAATACGGCATTAACCCTCTATTAATATTAACCAGCACGAGTCTTTTAGTACCCTCGATTTTATCAATTAGATAGTTGCCCTTTGCGATAGCGTTATGTATTTTTGTATAAAAGCATATTTATAGTGGTGTCAAAACATTTTGATGCTTTTTCGAAAAGCAAATTCTAGTTTTTAATTTGATATTATCGAAAGAAAATCCTAGATGGAAATTGAAAGCTGAATGCTTATCATTTATCTTTGACAATTCAATCGCACAGGTGGCGTACGTTACGCTGGACGCATTAAAATTAATAATCATTTTCTCTATCGCTATTCATAATCAATTTCATTAATATAATAATATCTTTTATAGATTCTTTAAGTATTCGTATTGACTAAATTGAACATTGTCTAGAAGGGCCGGATCCCAATATCGAAAGAACACACACGCGGAGAAGCATAATAATCTATTTTACTAAGTTCAAATTTTTGTGTGATGACGAAATAAAAATATAGTGGTCACCACCGGGTCACCCCTTCCTTCCCGTGGGTATCATGAAAATCGATTAGTCTGTATAAGCACAACAACGAAAATTTGAAATAAAATTAAGCCAAGCCGTCTGTCTGGCCAGTGTGGTGTAGTCGTTAAATTTCTATTTTCTGGAGAAAGCCCGTTCTCAGCAGTGAGGCGTACGTGAGATAAAAAAATATTTTTGAACTAGCACGAACAAAGAATTTTGTGTCCTCTTGACAATTATCATATTACTTGTTTCTTTATATCAAGTTCAATAACAACTTGTCTTACTTGAGATGACCTTGGAAAAATACTCGTTTTCATCTTCCGTGTAAAGGTCAAAAGGTTTTGTGTAATAGGTCGAAGTTAACATGAATGCATTCCCTTGGCTTTAAAGAAAAGGTAAAATGTAAAACATTGGATGCGAAATTTATTTTTATTCATCAGTCCATCGACGGCCATTGTAGTAGGACTTAGAGCTCCCCAAGAAGGGGATTATACTATAATTGTTATATCGCATTATCTCAGCTCATATACGAACTATTCATCATCATCTCAGCCCACGTAACTCCCACTGTTGAGCTTGAGCCTCCTCCATGAGAGGGAAACTGATCTACTATACCACAATGGCCAGTAGTGTTGGTATAGGGGGCACCAGGGGGTGGTGTTCACTACCCCCTGTGAGTATATTTTTATTCCGTCACTACACGGATACATACATATTTATCCATCCACACGAATCACTTGATTGCCACACAGTATTTTGCTTTATTGTAGAAATCGCGTTTTCAAAAAAGTCAATCAAAAACAAACTTAAAAAAAAGCCCTATACAAACAAAAAAAAAAAAGATATTCAAATCATTCCAGTAGTTTCTTACAAACGCGAAACAAATATAGGTATACATATACAAGAATTGTTCATATAAATATACCAGATATGCACACAATTTCATTAAAATATAACTTCAGATTGCCTTGAATATCTAACTCGAAACATCGGGACTTGTTACCCGAAATAAATAAACCTACATAATTTGCACGGAAATAAGTTAGCATCTATCAAAAAACATTACATTGCCAAAAAAAACTATAATTAGTTTTTTTGTCTAAACGCATCATTAATAAAGAATAGAATTTATTCGATCAGTAATGCAACAAATTAAAAGTCATTGATAAATCGCATAAAAATAGCAATCTCACGTTTAACATACGTAGAGTTAAATACTGTATTGCAATACTAAACAAGTCTTTCAAGTCTACAATTAGTGATTCTCTATTACATGTATTCGCCAATTAATAGCTTTAACCACAACTCTTACCTTTGCTGTTAATTAATCCATCATAAATTGATCGTTAAACGAAGGGAAACATGATCAAAAATGTCAATTTTCGACTGGTGAGAATATGATTACAATTAATCACTTCCCTTCCCACGGGTATAGTAAAATATGACCCATGATCATCATCATAATTCATATACGTTCCACTGCTGGGCTTGAACCTCCTCTATAATGGAAGGGAGATTGACTTGCTATACCACGCTAGTCAGACGGGTTGGTATAGTTTTATTTCGAAGTTTTCTTCTCCGATGTTATAATTCCTTACGACACCCATCATGCGGAATAAAATAAGATTAAGGGACATAAATAGATACATCATTGTAGGAGAAGAAAACACGAGAAATTAAATCCTATATCTGCCCAGCTTGTTATTATTCATTTCAAATTCATTGTGAAGAAAAACCGTGCTGTATCAGTAGAACGTATATGATATGTGAAGAATAAGTGCATTTAGAAAGTACTCACACTTATTATGTTTGTTACAAGAATGCAAAACAATTTGATAATTACGTTTGATATTAATAATTATATAAAATAAGTGAAAAAGGTTGCGGAACACCTGAATGAATTACCTTAACGCCATGGTAGTCATCGACGACGCTCTCGTCCCTTCTCGCCTCCGGGTAGACAAATACCATCTTCGAGGCAGTCGTAGACGTTGATGCGTGCACGCTCTGCAACAACACACACACCGATATAACACATGCATATTCCAAAACGCGCATGGTCAAACTTGCGCGTACTACCACTATATAAAGACTGAATGACTTCGGAGAATCAACACACAAGCGAAGCCACGCAGGCTACATCGGCTACAGGCATTACAGAATAGGTTCATGCGCCGAGCGACGGGAGCACCGTGGTACATGCGCAATGTGGATCTTCACATAGATCTTGGCTTGCCGACCATCAGGCAATACATGAAACAGTGCTCCCGCCGCTACTTCGACTCTGCCGCGACACACCCGAACCCATTAGTGGTAAGGGCGGCTTCTTACATCCCCTCTAAAATGTCCGCGATTAAACAACCGCGACTAATACTCGACGAACCCGACGACACTATTACTCTCGCCCAGACTGAGGCATACACAGCCCGCGCGGCCTTGACAAATAGTAGTAAATATCCACGTTACCGCCCCCGCCGACGGGGAAGGAAGACGTGTCGCGTTAAAATCATAAACGTGGGAGTGCCCACTTTGCCAGCGACCGCCCGAGCCGAGGTCCGTACCCCACAGGGGGTGCCCTCGGGATGGGTCGCTTAATTTTAAGCGGGTTGAGAGCCCTCAGCGCTCACCCACCAGTCCGGGTAAAGTTGTCACAGCCATCTGAGGCTAACAACTAAGTCACACAAAAAAAAAAAAAAAAAAATCGGAGAATCAAACGTCTTATATGGTAACATCATCGGTGCATTCATGTTATTTGGAACCAACCAACCGTGATGTCGGACCAGTTCTTCGAACTTAGCGTAGGACATTCCTTAACCATTTTACTGCATTCCCACGATCGTTAACGTCATATTTTATTTTTCTTAAATTGAACTTATGTATAGCCAGAAAAGCCAAGTACTCTACCAAAAAGGTGTGTTTTGAAATTTGTTTATTTTTGAATAGAGGCGTTCACTGAATTTGGCCAATAACTCAACGGTTTGAGGAACCAGGATTCTAGAAATTGAAAATTTTAAATTTGATGTATGCGTTTAAATTTTTCGTATGTTGTTAGAAATACTGTAAAAGCACTATTATTATATCTAATGGTATCAATTTGTGAATGACGGTTTGCTGTAACTGCAAAATATTGCTTAAATTTGAAAACAAAATAGGTAAAACCCTTTTTATTGAAACAACAAAAAAAAGTTTTTGTCATTATCCTATTGCATAAATGTATTGAAGTCGGTTTTTCAAATGTAATCAGATTAGGCGAAATATATTTTGCCAGGAACTGAATAACATCAACTAGCCTATCAGGCTATCACCAATGTTCAAAAGTGGACGCTAATGGACTGAAGGATATGCATCAAAGGAGAGAGGTTAGCTTTTATTAGCAGTTAATTGTAAATTTAGCTAACTGACATCTCTAATATCTTTTCAACTAGTCATCATTTCAGGCCATATATGTCCCACTGTTGGGTTAGAGGCGCTCGCGCCCACTGATGAGGCGTATCAGGCGTATTTACAGGCAAGAGAGGGGTGGTGAATTGTATTCCTACTCTGGTCACACCACGGAGTAAGAATACAATGCACTCGTAATATTGTGTGCCCTCGTAATAACTAGAGCATAGTATTGTATAAGAATTTTAGCTATTTCGTCGTGGCTTGACAACGACTAAACAATATATTTTTTATACTCTATTTTATTTACTTCGTTAGAAGTAATATAAACCTTTATGGTACACAGAGGTAATTATACCTATATAGTAGGTGTCATAAACGCTACTTTAGCGGGTCGGTGATAGCAGTAAGAAGTTACAATATTTCTAAATAGAGTTAATCCCCATTGTCCCGGTATTTACTTATTCAGTTCAATTATCTCACGCAAAGTTACGCAAATTTGCCACTTTTGTACATTTATAAATGATTCTATATTTGTAGGTTTATTAAAATGAAAGTGAACGCCACCCAGCATCCAAAAGCTTCCAGCCACGTTTGAAACCTGCCTTTTCTGACCAATTAGTTCGAGGGGCAGGAATCGTTGGATGCAGGTGACATGATACATAGTTCTACGTGGCATTCTCTTGGCGAATCTAATATCCAATAATTGACAACGATGTTCTGATGGGCAGATGGATGGAATGGCACAATAATTCTTATCATTTGATAGAAAAATGATGAACTGTATTCTTACTCCATCGCCACACGAAAATGCATGCCTAATTTTTAAAGTTGTAATTGGTTTCTAGGAGCTGTTAAAAATAAGACTTGAGTTTATCAATCATGGGCAGTCAGTGACAATACTAAGCCTGGCATTGCGAAGAGTAGATGACAAAAGCCTATTGCCATTATTACAATCGGATCATTTTAGACAAAAGAATCGTTACATAGTTTCAGATATTGTTGCTAACGCCGTTTGCAATGTGAAAGTGTCTCGTTAAACAAGCTATCAAATCATGCGCAAAGAACGGATGTTGATTCAAATGTTACGTTTTATATCAGTTTGTTATAATAACGCTGCGTACGATACGTGACATTGATAACTCTTGAGATAAATAAATATGACTTTTCACAATCGTACGTACCCGAGTAAGATAGTGATTATGCAATAAACAAATGGTCGTTTATTTTTAGATTAAAATACTTCATCATCTTACTTAGTTTTGTGTTAAAAACATGTAAGGGAACGAACTGATACTATGTGATCTGTTTTTATATTCAAAAAATACTACTACTACGTTTGAACAAAATTGTGTCTTAATTTGTACTTTGGACAGCTATGGAGGGAGGACGAGATTTAAATTGAAAAAGGGTCACGTAGATGCGATCTCTAATGTTCTCATAACATGCCACTATGTGTGATTTGATTTTAGTTAAAGAGATTTTGTCCATTTTGCATATGCAATAAAATGTACTATAATGTATGCTTTTTATACATTTTATTGCAACGTACTTCACGAACACAACTGGCCCGTGGGTGTCGTAAAAGAAGACTAAGGGCTATAATACGCATACAACATCTATGCAAAAGAAGGAAAACTCGAAACCCTATATAAACACGTCTGACCAGCTTTTTTTTTTTCACGCTGTGGAAATGCATTTACGCACTATCCCCCGCCGGTTACAGACAGGGGAATGTGTGTGGAACTCGCCGGCCACAGAAGTGACCGAAATACCCACTAAAACCACAGCGGCCCCTGCCGCATAGCGGCGTCTCCTCCTCCCTGGTCGTCGCCGACGGAGCGAGTCAGTGGACGCAAGCGCCTCGCGTGCCCGCTCCGCGGCCTCCTTCCTTGTCACGACAGCCTCACAGAAGGAGACCATCGACGACCAACAGCTGTCGCTGCCGAGCATATTGGAGATGATGGTCGGCAGCGACAGGTCTGTTATTCCCAGTTCCGTTGACAGGACGTGGCGCTGAGGCCCCCAGGCGGGGCATACTTTCAGTGTGTGGCGTGTATCGTCGATTAGCGCGCCACACTTATGACATCCTGGGGCCTCTTCTCTTCCAATTCTGTGCAGGTACTTACCGAAGACCCCATGTCCGGTAAGCACCTGACCACGTCTGACCAGCTTGGTATAGCTTACAGTTGGTCAATTTCACTTCCGCTGTGGAGGAGGCCTAAGGCCATAGGACTTGTGTGAACTGTGATGATGATTTCAACGTAAAAGTTTTTATCAAACGATAAATCCTGCCATGAGCCCATCAATGTATCCAACAGGATATAGGTCTCTCTACAAAAGGGATAAAGTCATATTTACCACACTGGCTGGCAGATTGGTGATCACAGGCTGCCTACTCCTGAGGTCAGGTGCTGTGTGCTTTTATGACTACTAGGAGAAACAAAATGTTAGCAGCATACTGTACTCTTTTAAATCAAAATTAATGGATAGAAATAATCGACCCAAAAAATTGATTAAAAAAATATACCTCAAACCTGAACCTGAATTAGTATGATGCTAACAGATATCTTAAAAGGTACTTTACAAAAGTGAAAATTCTTTTCAATACTTTAATTTCTCACAAAGAGAAGTATTAATTATATTGTTTTGAACAATTAAATAAACTTAAACTTTTAACTAAACAATAAAATATCCAAAAACAGATTTGTTTATAAAAACCTTGTGTATGAGCGAAAAATGATTGCCATACATATAGGATGCATACTCATGTCTATTGGAAAATTTTCAGTCGTCTAACAATCTAAACGAGCATGGGCTTATGTATGACAACCAAGTTCTCACCGTCGTAATTACATGTCATCATCAGAAAACATTTCGTTTCAGACACACCCTTCAGTTAGCATTGTACTAAATTATGACAACCTTATTATCTAAATGACTTAGATTTGACAATTAACTTGCTTGGTTATTTAGAAAAATATTTAGAATTTTCTAATAAATATCTGAAATCTTATTTTCATTCATTACATTATATGACAAATAATATCATCTGCTGTACATCTGATGGGTTCTAATATATTGTTTTAATGGTTTATTCCGTGTAATGTAGATAATGTAAGAATACAATTCACCACCCCCGTTGTGCCCATGGATGTCATAAAAGATGACTAAGGGGTTATTGCAGATGACATCTATGCCAGAGAAGAAAAGCTCAAAATAAAACCTTATACCAATCCGTCTGACCAGTGTAGTACAGTAGGTCAATTTCCTTAAATTGTGGAGGAGGCTCGAGCCTAGCCGTGGAATATATATGAACTGTGATGATGAGTGGTCTAAAACCATCTTCACATTATTGCTTTCCTAATGAAACAGATTTAGGGCACATTGGTTGGATGATTTTAGTCTATAACAGACATAGGTAGAAACAATCTTTGTATTTTATATATTTACTAGACTAGATGACCCAACAGACATTCTGGTCAAATAAAATAAAAGGAATTCTCCTTGCAATGGACAGCAGCGCCGCCTACTAGGCTCAATTGTGAATCTAAACCATTCTCGTATCATGTTGAACACATATAAAAAATTTCATCAACGTTGGTCCAGCCGTTTAAGAGCAGTTCAGTGACATACATACGTACTCAAGAAATATATATGTAAAGATTGCTGCTTAATAATGAGCAGTTTTACTACATTTATAAAATATTATTGTTATAGACAACAATAAAACTGTTTAACAATAAATGTTATTGTTATACAGACAACATAGCCTATTGTTATACCAAACAATATGTCATTTCAGATTGAATTAGCCTTATTATTATGCAGTAAGGCAAACTTTTGTTATATGCACATACTTTTTGTATATTTTTTTCTTATTTCTTAAACTGTGGTACTAATAGTGTAAAATTATAATTTATTACACATTTTAAAATTAAAATTTTGTGAGGCATAAATTATTGTAAATTAATTCAATATTAAATTTTTTGGTCGTTAATTTGATTTTGTAATTGATTAACATTGCTTTTATAAATTATATATCAATATATCAATTTTAATTATTGTAGTTTTATAGGATAAACGAAAATTCGAAAGCTAACACCAAGATTTAACTAGTCTAACTTTCTAGAATTTGGGTATCTATTTCCTCAATTTAAAGTGAGTTTTTGACAAAACCAAAAATGCCATAAAAATATATCAAAAATAAAGTATATTTATAGAAGAGAAAGTATCATAGATCAAATGCAAAAAGACGTTTCAATTTAAAATTAGCAGGTATTAAAGTTAGATTTAGAAAATATTTTCGTTTGGCATATTAATTATTACAGAATAAAAATAAACCACTATTATTTTTTATTTGCTTCTAATAACAGCCACAACAGTAAAAGTGCCTTTTGAGGGAAAACCCATATGTTTCATTAATTAACTTTCAATTTAGATATATTAAATTCAAATTGTACATCAATGAAGGCAACAATACAATTATGGATAGACAAGTACAAAGTATTTTTTAAACTATACATGACATTTATCATAATGATTTTAAGGTCGATTATCATGCGACCTAAATGACGGATATGGTACTTGTTGGAAGTGATCATGATACAATGAATTAAGTGACAGATAATTTACTATAAACATTTTAAGGTTATTTTTTGTTCTTGCTACCACAGTGAGAATAGTGAGCAAAATGTATAAAATACATCCGTGCATCCGTTATTTAAGTGATAACATAATAAAATCGATTCAAATAGAAGGTCTTTCAAGCCGAAATAGCATATTACTTTCACATAAACAATGTAAACATTGAAAATTCTTACCAATATTCTACTGTTGGAAACAAAGCAGTTTTTAGTTTTCACACAAGTGAACACTCCTTTTTGTTGTTGCTTGATTATAGACGCGTGTAAATTTGTTAAAATGCGGCAATGATTGGCAAAAAAGTAACGCACTTTAATGCAATTTGACATTATCAAAACAGTGTTGCCAATGCTAATAAAAATTTAAAACACAACAAAATAAACCGAATAGTAGATTATTTTGTAAAGTTTTTATTCCGGTGGTAGAATACACATTATAATATATATATTAAATTTTTCTTCCACAGAACATCGCATATATAATAATTAGAGATATATTATTTAAAAGTTTAATAAGTAATTCCTAAATTTGTCAGAAAAGGTTATTTGTATGACGCGAGCGTTTCAATGTAGGTAAGTATATAAGCCTGCTTTCAGGCCCGCCGTAAGCGGGCGTGCAAGGCGTGCACCGCACGCGGGCGGCACGTCCAGGGGGGCGGCAAATCGAGCAACGCGTCACGTAATTCATGTCATAATAGGTATTCACCCTTCCATAAGTATAATATATTTCATCGCATGGAAAAAACCGACCGATTGACGTTAACACCGCCATCAATCGGTATCTAGGTACTTGTACACATTCGAAGAGTATTATGGTGGATAGAAAATAATGATGGCACATTGAATTGCAATTATTTTGTTAATAGTTTCGGCAAAATTATTGAGATATTTAATCACACAAGTGATTATACTTCAATTATCCATCAGTGTAAAACAGAACGCGCTGCGCGGAGACGAGCGGTGGAACGGTAGGCACTAGAGGCTGTAGTCGTTTCCCCCAGCGACGAAGGCGGCGACACTTCTGCCGCAGAGCCGTCGCAGGACGGGCACGGGAGCACTACCGGGCTGTCCCAGGACGAGAGCTGCGGTGCCGCAGGGTCTCCGGAGAGCTGAGCTGAGGACCGATACGGCCTCGAAAATGTCAACGGACGAGGGCGGCAGAGCCGTCCGACGACGAGGGGTCGCGGGGCGGCCGGCAAAGGGACGAGGGCGGTAACTGAGTCACGGATCGTCGATTGTCGTTCGCTAACCCCAATATTGCTGCACACATGAGGAGCTGGTGCGCCCAGGAGGAGGTCGAGACCCTATCTGACCACAGGTACATTCGAATAGAGGTCTCCCTAATCCCCAGACAGCATAGCAGGGATCACACGGCAGGTGCAGCTCCCGCGTTTCCGCTGTGGGCTGTGGATCGACTGGATCGGGACCCATTGGTGGAGGCAGCCATCGTTCACTCGTGACTATCCTCAACGCCCTAGGCGGACGGAGTGGACACCAAGGCTGGCCGCATTTGCTGTGCGGTAACGCAGATTTGCGATGCGGCCATGCCCCGTGTGCGGTGTTTCCTCCTGAACAGTGCGGTCCCCTGGTGGTCCCAAGAGATGGCAGATCTCAAGGCCATGTGCGTATACCCGCAGCCGGCGGCACATCGCGATGCGTAGCAGCAGAGCCAGCTATACGAGGGTTACCGCAATGGGCGGTATGCCTTCAGGTTGGCCATCCATCTAGCCAAAGACGTAAGTCAGCAGGAGATGCTGGACAGTCTCGACCGTGACCCCTGAGATCGTCCCTATCGCGTGGCGATGAGCAAGCTTCGCGCGGGCCTGAGAGACTCTCCAGTCCAGCCTCCTCACCAGGGTCGTCGAGGACCTATTCTCACGCCGGGCGGACCACACGCCCCCAGCCTAGGCTTCGCTGGACAGCGGCCGGGAGGCTGACGTAAGCGTTCCGCCCGTCACAGAGACGGAGATGGGGGTGGCGGTGGAGCGTAAGCGCATAAAATCCACCGCCCCCGGGCCCAATCGTGCGCTGGCCCTGGTCCTCGAGCATCTGGAACCACGCCTCATGGGACTGTTCGACTCTTGCTTGGCCGGGCCAGGATGTTCCCTAGTTGCTGGAAGGAGGGGAGGCTGGTGCTCCTACCGAAGCTGGGACGGCCTCCAGAGTTGACCGCGGCCTACAGTCCCATCGTGCTGCTCGAGGATGCGGGTAAGCTGCTCGAAAGGATCCTAGCTGCCGCATCGGGCAGCACGTACGTAGAGTCGGTCCCGATCTGTCGGACATAGCCAACACATTTAACAGTCTGCCATTCAGCTGTGTCGGAGAGGTGCTCCAGTATCGTTGTTTCGGCAAGTACCTCCACAAGGTCGCGAGGAGGGAGAGGACGCCGTCCTACTACCACTGCGATTGCGACGAGGACACAGCGCAGCAGACGCTCGAGGCCTGCAGGGTCTGGGCAGAGCAGCACCGTGAACTCGTCGCAGTCACCGGTGTCGACCTGACGCTGTCGACCATCGCTAGAACGATGCTCGGCAACGTCAGGAACTGGAACGCGGTTGGCGCCTTCTGCAATGCAGTCGTCTCGCAGAGGAAGGCGGCGGAGCGAGTCCAGGAGGAATTTCTCTACCACGACACGCTCAGTCACTGGCAGATTGGGTGCCGCATGCGCAAGTACCTGCGCCTGATGCCGCCCTAGCTGAGGTCGCACGTGGACTGACCGAGGATTAGTCCGCCATCCGCAAAGATGCCGACCGCGTGAGGGCGACTCCCTGGCCGGCAACACTACAATGTTGCCAGAGCGTCAAAGGCGACGATACCCGAAACGGTAACCCGCCGAGCCGGCCACGGATATCAAAGAATCGTTACCACTGCGGTCGGCCCACTGGCAACGGGGAGGGAGTAGGTTATGGAGTCGCACGACGCTCATCCGTCGCCCCGGACGGATTGGATGGGATGTGCCCAAACCATAGCCTACCAAAAAAAAGGGGCGGCATAATCGGTATTGCACGCCGGTGATGAAACAGCTAGCGGCGGGCCTGCCTGCTTTAATATTACTTTAAAACTATTCGATGTTCACTTCTTTTCACGAAAATGACCAAATTTTCACAGATATAAAACCAATAGAATTTAGATATACTTCTTGTATTTAAAGACGAGCAGAGCGATTACTGTCACTAACATTCTATTATGTTCGAACGTTAAAATTAACAATACGTATAGCAGTACCTATATTGAGAAAATGAACGCTTTTGGTTGACACACTAATCCTTACTTCCTTACTAATATTATAAATGCGAAAGTAACTCTGTCTGTCTGTCTGTCTGTCTGTCTGCTACGCTTTCACGTCAAAACCACTGAACCGATTTTGATGAAATTTGGTACAGAGATGGACTAAAGCTTGAGAAAGGACATAGGCTACTTTTTATTGCGAAAAAATGGGTATAAGGGGTTGAAATAGGGGATGACATTTTGTATGGAAATTCGTCATTTTCGACGATAGAACCATGAATCTTTGTATTAAGGCACTTTATAATAAATAAATAAATATTCGTTCTAGCATTTTGGAAATTTCATTTATATGGGGATGAAATTCAACCCCTAAAAGACAAAAAAGCATACAGCCGAAACCACTGGGCCTAGAAACGTAATTTTTTTACACCGTAATATTTCTTGGGGTACAAGAGCTCTAGCAAAGAAATCGCGAAAAAATGGGTATAAGGGGTTGAAATAGGGGATGACATTTTGTATGGAAATTCGTCATTTTCGATGATAAAACCATGAATCTTTGTATTAAGGCACTTTATAATAAATAAATTAATATTCGTTCTAGCGTTTTGGAAATTTCATTTATATGGGGATGAAATTCAACCCCTAAAAGACAAAAAAGCATACAGCCGAAACTACTGGGCCTAGAAACGAAATTTTTTTTACCCGTAGTATTTCTTGGGGTACACGAACTCTAGCAAAGAAATCGCGAAAAAATGGTTATAAGGGGTTGAAATAGGGGCTGATCTTTTGTATGGAAATTCGTCATTTTCGATGATAAAACCATGAATCTTTGTATTGAGGCAGTTTATAATAAATAAATTAATATTCGTTCTAGCGTTTTGGAAATTTCATTTATATGGGGATGAAATTCAACCCCTAAAAGACAAAAAAGCATACAGCCGAAACCACTGGGCCTAGAAACGTAATTTTTTTACACCGTAGTATTTCTTGGGGTACAAGAGCTCTAGCAAAGAAATCGCGAAAAAATGGGTATAAGGGGTTGAAATAGGGGATGACATTTTGTATGGAAATTCGTCATTTTCGATGATAAAACCATGAATCTTTGTATTAAGGCACTTTATAATAAATAAATTAATATTCGTTCTAGCGTTTTGGAAATTTCATTTATATGGGGATGAAATTCAACCCCTAAAAGACAAAAAAGCATACAGCCGAAACCACTGGGCCTAGAAACGTAATTTTTTTACACCGTAGTATTTCTTGGGGTTCACGAGCTATAGTAAAGAAATCGCGAAAAAATTGTTATAAGGGGTTGAAATAGGGGCTGCCATTTTGTATGGAAATTCGACATTTTCGATGATAAAACCATGAATCTTTGTATTAAGGTATTTGATAATAAATAAATAAGTATTCGTTCTAGCATTTTGAAAATTTTACTTACATGGGGATGAAATTCAACCCCTAAAAAACAAAAAGTATACAGCGGCAACCACTGGGCCTAGAAACGTATTTTTTTTACTCCGGCGTATTTTTGGGGTACACGAGCACTAGCAAAGTATTTTTGGCAAATCACCCCCTCAAGGGAAGGAAAAGCGTATAGCCGAAACTATTGGGGCTAGGAACGTGAAACTGTGTATTTCTGTATATTGTTCGATTCTCTTTCTTTTGTTGTAAATGAGCTCTAAGAAATTAGTTTTTGAAATTCATTCTCTAAGAGGGTGAAAAATGTATAGCCGAAATCATTAGGCCTAGAAATATGAAATTTTGTACAAAGTTGTCTCTCTTGGAGAAAGTGCTCACTAAAAAAGAGTTTTTTGCAATTTTACCCCTAAGGAGGTGAAAAGCATATAACCAATATCACTGAGCCTAGGAACGATCATTTTAGTATACGGTCGGCTTTCTTGGGTTACCCCATTATTTTTTCTTAATGCTCGCTTATCAAGATAGCTTTGGATCGACGCAATTCTCGCAATCGCGACATTGCTGGCTAGATGGCATCACCAATTGGTCCAGGTCGATGTAAATCTTTGTCTTAGTAGTATTTTGCGACACTCACAAACAATGAAAGCGTTATAATATTCCTAGCCGCTACCAGACAGTAAGTTAAAATCAAGATATTAATCCAATTTTCTATGTCTAGAAATAAACAAATTTGAAGCGTCTATTTGTCTGTCAAAATAATAGGATTTATTTATGGTAACACAATTATTTGCACGATACCTATGTCTAAAAAACCGGCCAAGTGCGAGTCGGGGTCGCGCACGAAGGGTTCCGTACCATTATCTATAAAAAGGGGGAAAATTGCGTTTGTTGTATAGGAGCCACCTTAAATATTTATTTTATTTTGTTTTTTATATTTATTGATATAACGGCAACAGAAATGCATAATTTGTAAAAAATTCAACTGTCTAGCTATCGCGGAGATATGGCTTGGTGACAGACAGACGGACGGACAATTTTTTTTTGACTTATATTCGTTACGGGGTAACCTTCAAAACGGCTGGACCCATACTGATAATACTTTACTAACAGGTCTACCAAGCCTTACATAAGGAATAACTTAGGCTATATTTTATCCAAGGCTATATTTTATCCCGGTGTGGCTGGAACAACTGTGAGAATTTAGTCGATTTTAAAATTATTTCACTAACGCAAAGCTATTTTTGAGCGAGTAACATATTTAGGCTATTTTTTTATCCCGATATTCCTACGGGACCGGGCACAATGCCGGTGAAATTGCGGGAACTAAATGGATATGAAAATTAATTTACGAATGAAAATCTACATTATCAGTGAATAACAAATAAAGGCTATTTTCATCCTGGTGCTTGCCCGGGAACGAGAACTCCGCGAGTGAAACCGGTGGATGTTGACTAATTTTTAAATTCTTTCACCAATAGGAAGCTACGTTATCAGCGAGTAAGATAAGCAATTTTTATGTCGGATATTTGTATGGGATTTGATAATTATTATTTTTATTTTCACCCATATAAACTTATAATATCAGCGAGTAACATAGGCAATTTTTATCTCGGTGTTTGCATGGAAATGGGGTCTACGTGGGTGAAACTGCGGGAGTTTGATCGATATTATTTTTTTCCCCAATGGAAACCTATCATGGATAATGTATTATCAGCGACTAAGGATGGCCATATTTCTCATCGTCTTTCCACTTGAATTTAAACTACAAGGGTGGAAGTAATATTCAAATATAAAAATTTGTGAAGATATTTGGACGTTTGTTACTCAATCACGCGTAAACTGTTGACCGGATTTGGACGAAAATTGACACAGAGTATTTCTTAAATTAAGAATTATGAAAACCAACTTTTACGCGGGCGAAGCCGCGGGCAAAAGCTAGTTACTTATAATTAGACAAGCAGAGTGAACAGCGTCGGCATTTTCAATCGAAATAAGCTAGCTAACTATATAGGTTTACACAATAGTCCAAATATTTTATTCAGTTTGTTTTGCACGTTACTTGCAGTTCGTTTGATATTCTTCCAAGTCCTAATTACTCAACAGATAATAATGAAATTTTGAGTACACTTTGTTAGAAGTACCTACTGAAAAAGAAGTAGTGTAGGTAGGTAACTTTCATCCATAAACCATATTAGCATTTGATTTATGGTACAAGTGTAGGTACAGTTACTATTTCGTACCTATTGTTCCCGAAGGATCAACTTTATTTTTTACACGATAGGGCAGCGAAGTCATGGCTCGTCTGGATCCATCTTAGTATCAGGTTCCTTAAATCGATATCCTTTTTTTTTTGGGGTGGGGCACTCCTCGCACCACTTCGTCCGGGGCGACAGAGGGGCGTAAGTACGCATACCCGCAACCCACCCGAACATCACGTCGCCTTCGTCGTTGGACCGACCACTGGAACATGGTGACTTGAGGTCAGTGGTCGGTCCGACGGAATACCCCCTGAGGAGTACCCTCCCATCGACCGACGTCGCCCCCTCGGGTAGGATGTCGGTCTTTCCTCACGCGGTTGGCCTCTCGGCGTGTGACGGACTAATTCCCCGGTCACGTCACCCGCGGCCTCTGCTAGGGCGGCATGAGGCGCAGGTAGTCGCGCCTACGCCGCCCCAGTCGCCGGCGGCGGATCGCTTCGTCGAGGCTGCGCACCTCGCGTGCGCGACCCGCCGCTTCCTTCCGCGAGACTAAGAAGCCGCCTCGCAGAAGGCTGCGACCTCGTCCCAGTTCCTGACGCTGTCGAACATCGCCCTGACGAGTTCACGACGCTGCTCTGCCTAGGCGGCACAAACCTCGAGCGTATGTTGCGCCGTGTTCTCGTCGCAATCGCAGTGGTGGCAGGACAGTGTACTCTCCCTCCTAGCGACTGTATACAGGTATTTGGCGAAGCATCCATGCCCCGTGTAAACCTGCACCAGTCGGAAAGAGAGCACCCCGTGCCGCCGTTTTAGCCACTGCATTAGCATCGGCCGGAAGGCCTCGACGGTCCAGACACCGTATCGAGGCCACTTCAGCCGGACTGCCCAACGGGCAATGACGTCTCGGCGTGTGACGATGCGCCAGGCGGTGAGCTCCCTCAAAGAGACCACACCGCTTTCCGCTCGCACCCCCGACACCCGCCAATACAAATCGGGGAGCATTTCTGCCTCCAGGTCACGGGGGTGCCCACGGGGTAGTCCCGGTCAACAGGCACGCCGCCTCCGTCGCCACCGTGCGGTATCCGCGTATGGCCCTGACCGCCATGGCCCTCTGTGGTCGCCACAGAAGAGCCCTGAGTCGGGCGGTTAGGGACCCCGCCTACACCGGTGCACCGTACAGGGCCATCGACCGGATGACCCCCGCGTACAGCCGTCGACACGTAGCGCTCAATCCGCCCACATTCGGCATAAGCCAGGATAGGGCGGACGCCGCGCCGACGAGCCGCGGTACCTGTGGAAAAATCGATATCCTATAATCGGGTAAAATGGATCTCTTTGTTATTATTTTCATGTCTCCTCAGTGCTCAAAAAGGCAAGCATAGGTGTGACAATTTCTTGTAAATAAAGGTAGCGCGAAAGGTACCTATCCGCACTGGTATGAAAATGAACATGTCATCGTACAATTTTCAAATGGGATGGATGTTGCCGTAATCCCAGCATTTTGAACCTTCGAGTGTGTTGCGGAGAATTTCATAAGAATATTCTCCAAATTAAAGATAAGCTGCTGAAAACCCCTAAGAATACTTTTTTGTCAATTGGATGAAGGCGCAAGGCCATATAAAAACAAATTAAATATGACAATACCCAAGTGGCAATCACCCAGAGTGAGATAGTAATCCACATGACTGAGTCTTGAATTGTGGAGGTTCGTGCCCAATGGTACATGTATGGTTTGTATAGTCCCATTACTGGGGCGAGCCTCCTTTACAGTCCGAGAGAAATTGATGTAGGTACTACACCAAGCTGATCGCTAGAGAGATGGGTTGGTAGGTATAGCTATTTATTTCGTTTTTCCTTTCTCTCGTAGTGATTTTCTCTGCTTACGTCCCCTTATTCATCTTGTACGATTGCCCAGGGTCAATAGAGGTATTGTTGAGTTGTATGCTTACTCTGTCACCAAACATAATATAATAGTATTATATCTTTATATCTAGATGAGTATAAGGAATATTAAACAGGATATAGGGCCCTAGGCGATAACACATAGTCCGGGACAAGTTAGTAAAGCCATTTGCGGCTAATAACTGTACATACTACAAAAAAAAAATAGCAACTATATAGAGATAGATTTCTGATCTGGTACGACGCAGTTTCCTCTAGATAACTAGTAACTACGTAACCTTTCTCGTTCGTAAGGTTCACTTTGGCTAGATTTCTTATAAGCTGGCTTTTATCATTATCATATTATTTAGTATTGTTGGAATGTGGATTCATTGATGTATAAATAAGCATATGTGGGTAAAAATCAACGTTGCTGTATGCCGTTAGGAATATTACCTGTTGTTTGTAGCATTTTCACGAAGGCTAATGTCAGAATTAGGGATGATAGGGTAGATGCAGGTTTTTTGATATACAGAATCACTGTGTGGCAAATGTCAAATGTGTCAAATTTCTATATACCCTATAGAAATTTTAAGGCTCACTTTCGAGGATTTTAATATTTAAAAAAGTGAAACATAATTATTTACTTTACTGTAGAAATAAAGTAAAAATATACATTTGTTTCTTTAATAATTAAATGTTTAACAATTTGAAAAATGGTGTTTTATATTTGACAATATTCTCACCAATTCTGTGTAACGCTTGTTTTATTGAAGTTCATAGATCTACGCTACTAAACAATTCTTCTTGGAGCATTGGCTGGTGGGGTGATACAAATTTATTTGCTATGGGGAACAGAATTGGTCAGATGCAGGTGCGGATCTTCAAATAAATGTGGAAGCAAATGGAAATGGAATCTAATAATGACGCGAAAGGCATATTCTGAATTAAAGAACGTATTTTTTTGGGGTGGGCTATGGAAGGGGCGGCGCGCAGTCCCATAACCCACCGTAGCACCTCTCCTTCGTCGTTGGGCCAATCACCTATAATTGAAGGGGTTTTGATTTTGTATATACATAAATGTATCATAAGATCATAGAAATCTATACATAATATAGCACGCTTAAGTATTGTAAAGAGATAACGGCTGACCATGACAGATTTATTGATATTATAGTTCAACAGAACTCCAATAAAGAACATGTTCTATTCTAATTCGCATAACAGGTTTGCGTAATCAATACAATAAATGAAGCTGCCATATAAGACGTTGGTTTCCCCGAAGCGGTTCAGTCTGTTCATAGTGGTAGCACGCGCAAGTTTGACCATGCGCGTTTTGGAGTATGTCTGTTTTGTGTCCGTGTTTGCGTTGTTAAAATGCACGCGTGCCACGACTTTGATAAGCGCCTCGAAAATGGTCTTTGTCTACCCGGAGGCGAGAAGGGACGAGAGCGTCGTCGATGATTACCATGGCGTTAAGGTATTATCGACTTTTCATTTTATTGTCTCTTAGTAAATAGAGAAGAAAAGAATGAATTCCATTCGGGCCTCAATCCATTACTAAATTACTATCCTAAAAAATTAAAGCGTATAGGTTTCTCCACAATACTTTATTACTGTCATTAAAACAAGTTATGATTAACTATTTATTAATTCAACGTGCGTTCATACATAAAATCCTCTAAGTTACCTTTACTTTAGACTATCTTAATTAGGACTATCCTGATTCGCAAAAAAAAACTACGCATAATATTTTTCTTTTTTTTTCAGCACAAACGTACCATTGTAAGACATGAATCTTCTTCAGTTCAGACATCTAGATTATTATTGGTGGCTGATTAGAATAGTTTCATTTCACTTCCCTTGCATTTATATTATCTGCTTATACGTCTTAATCGATTTTTGCGATTCGTATCTACGTCAAATGAAAGGGTAGCGATCGTAGTATTCCTATTCCATTACCACATTGTTAATAATTATAAAATCATTTATCGTTCATAGGTATTTTTGAGAGTATTTATTTTATTAGTTGGCACCGGTTTGGTTATATTTATATCCTAAAATTTCTGTACTCAAAGACCTCAATTAATTTATAAATGATCATTATCTTAGAATTAAACAAAAACCAGCTAATGCGGTAGTTAGTCTATGATTAACATTGCTTATATGTATACCTACAATAATTAACTGTTTGCGCAACTGGCGTAGTGGTTTTCGTGGCCGACTTGGAGAATTTAATGAGTACACATTCTAAAAGGACAGATTTTTGTTCTATTTACATTTAATTACAATCCATTGTCTGTTGCTAAAATGTTTTCTGCAATAAATAAAATATTTTTATTTTCGATAGGAAATTCGCATTTATTAAAGCAATAATATATATTCTGTATTCTGTTGGATGCTTTTCAAAGTCCTGGTAGACCGCTGTAGGAATATCTATCCCATCCATCAGCCCGTAGACGTCCACTGATAGATATAGGCCTCATCACAAGAATGCCATTCGGAACGGTCCTGTGTCACTTGCATCCAACTATTCCCTACGACTTTCAAGAGGCTGTCAGTCCACCTAGTAGGGGGTCGTCCTACACTGAACCAGCCGTTTCGTGGTCGCCACTCGAGAATCTTTCTTTCCCAACGGTTGTCGGTTCGACCAGCGATGTGGCCTGCCCATTGCCATTTCAAATAGGAAAACCTATATTTCTAACATATAACTCAATTCACACAATTGAGATATAAATATTTACATGTAGGTACCCTGATCTATCTAATCTTTTGCATGAGAACAATATTGGTAATAATAAAAAGACAAGACCGTTGTTACGCAGATATTTCTTATTGTTCTCTATGAAAAAAACCACAGCCTTTCAAGAAGGCCGTTAACCTATTACATTGCTATTAAACGTGTTCAAATGTTAAAAAAAAATATCTAGCCGCTTGACTCGTTGTCTATTGATCGGTACTTGTTATTTCAACGTTCAAGATTGTTTTTTTTTTGCTGTCGATAAATATATTATTTATAATTTATTTTTCTTATATACATAAGTTTTGTAGAAGGCTATAATTTAATTAAAAAGCCAATAACTATACGGAGAGCTTATTTCCTAACTAATTATTAAAAATACATGCATAAATAATAGTTTGATGAATTTTTAATGGTTTCATGGTTTTAACAATGTCGTAAATGTCTTTGTGGTGACGGAGTAAGAATGCAATTTATCAACCCCTCTCTGGCCCATGGGTGTCGTAAAAGAATACTTAGGGATATAATATGCATATAACATCTATGCAAGAGAAGGAAAACTAGAAACAAAACTCTACGCCAATACGTCTGACCAGTGAGGTATAGTAGGTCAATTTCCCTCCCATAGTGGAGGAGGCCCGAGCCCAACATTGGGATGTGTATGGGCTGAGATGATGATGATGATATCTAAATTTCATAAGTACATATCTTCTTAATATATATAAATTACGTGTCACGTTGTTTGTCCGCGATGGACTCCTAAACTACTTAACCGATTTTAATCAAATTTGCACACCGTGTGCAGTTTGATCCAACTTGAAAGATAGATTGAAGGATAGCTTACATCTTAATTTGTAGTCGCAATATTATTTTATTGCAAATTATTTGTCTATTTGACATTCACAATTATTTGTTAACTCCAAACGATTTTAACAGATGGCGATATCTGTTGACTGGTTTGAGTAAGTAATTTGTGTGTGCTCAAGGGGATTCGAAAATGGTTTAGATTCACAATTGGACCCGGTAGGTGGCGCTTTATTTGAACAGAACAACGTCTGTTAAATATGGTTATGTAGTCCGTACTTCAGTAGCGTATTTAAGGAAGATTTTTCAAATATTATGCGACGGTGGCAATTTGCGTTTATCCTATAATTTAAGTTTATGTTAATGTATAACATATATTGCTTTGTATTTTACCCTTACTACTCATACATTAAATTTGTTTGACCATTTTCCTTACTTTCAAGGCTTCTCATTTATAAATTCTCATCACATCTTACTTAATGTGACCATAAATTTTTTACACGGGATATTTGAGTAACTTGTCGTTATTTTTAGTCAGAACGGGACATTTGGAGATATAGGTCGTCTCAACCCACACGTTCCACCATTGGACTCAAGCCTCTTTCACAATAGGAGGGAAATTCACGTACCATATTATGCTAGTCAGACATGTTGGTATAGGATTTTATTTCTAGTATTCCTTCTCTTGCACAGATGTTACATGTACTGTATATCCCTTAGTTGTCTTTTACGACATCCATGGGTAAGATAAAGAGTGGTGAATAGTATTCTTATTCCGTCACCACATGGAAAAAGAGAGAGATAGGTAAAAATATGAAATTAAAAGCTAAAACAACACGTGGAATGTCTTCAACAGTTTAAACTATGAACTTAAAACCTAAAAAAATAACATGTCCTTCAGTATACTAGTAACAAATGGTCATTTATGCTGTTTGAATAGCCATTTTCGATACATCTTGGAGCAACGGGACAGACAACCTGAAAATGAGACTGTACCGTTCAAAACGGGAAGTATGGTCATGTTAATCATACATCTCTTTCTTGCAAAGAATTTCAATACAGGATAAACATTAAAAAAAATATTTAGATATATCAATGATGCTAGCAATGCTCACGCACGTTATGTCCTTCTTCCTGCCCATCAGTGCATAATAATGTGTGAAAATATACTTCACATCTAGTTTTATTATGACAAGACTTCTAAAGATAATCGGAGAGACCTCGTGCTTTTTTTGAGCGATGTGGTAGACCTTACCGTTACCACAGTATCTAATTCACAGATTTAGTTGCTATAATATGAATTTCTGGTGTCTGAGAGTATTCATCAGTGCGGTGTTGGAATAAGAATACAATTCACAACCTCCAATCTTGTCCATGGCTGTCGTAAGGACGACTGTGGGATTAAAAATGCATCTGAGATCTATACAGGATAAGAAAACTCGAACCAAACCCGCCTTACCAGCATGGTCTATTTCCCTCCTATTACGAAGGAGGCTCGAGCCCAATAGTGGGATGTATATGCCTTAAAATGAGAGTAGAAGAAAATTGTGGAAAGCAACTTTTTGCAAAGAGACATAATTAACGTCCAGAAACATTTGTGGTCACCCGTTGCTTTTTGTTGTTTATTGATGATTCTGTTCCAATGGAGCGTAATATTGAGTTATCATCATCGTCACGGCGCATATATGTACCACTCCAGCCTTCTTCACAATAGGATAGAATTGACCCACGCTCGTCAGACGAGTTGGTTTAGATGATGTTAATTCAGGTCGACCACTGAAGTCAAGGAATTCTGCACCGGCCCGGAGTAATAAAATGTAAACCACGGCTTATGTTTGCGTGTTGAATTATAGAAATTTAATCATTATCATCATACAAGGATTATTTCCTTAGTGCAGGGTGTTGTCTTAAAAATAAATAAAAATAAAAAAAAATAATCTCAGACCACTTAAGTCCCACTGTGAGTCTCGGGCCTCCTCCGAAATGGGAGGTAAATTATCCTACCATACCGCGCTGCTCCGATGTGTTCTATACCAATAGGGTTTTATGTCAAGTTTACCGTCCCTTGGATCGACATTTTCTGCATACCATATTCCTTAATCGTCTTTTACAACACACACGGGTAAGAGAGGGGTAGTGATTTGTATTATTTCTCCGTCACCACAGAAAATTTAATAATAGGTGATTATTATTAAAGAAAACGCTAAATTGGATTTTTAAAAGACTTGAAAAGAATAAAAAGTATTTTCTTTTTTTTTCAACAGACTTAAAAAAGAGGAGGTTCTATGTTCCACTCTAAGTTTTTGTGTTCACCGATATCTTTGTCAATTGAGGATTGATCTTCAAATTTTTTTATGTATTCTAAAAAGTATACTTCGGAGGTGGTCCCACTGTCATCAAGTTAGGATCGAATGATGGCAATCCATGGGAATCGAGTGCAACCCTCAAATTGTATGAACTGATATTATTGCTTTATGTATTTTCTAAAGCTGTTTAGGTAATTGCATCTGGCAATGATCATCTCATGTGGGTGAGCTGGTGACGTATGATACAACTCCTTAGCGGTGATGAGTTGAAGGATAATTCTTTAAATATCCTCTGTCAATTGAGGAACGAACTTCAAAAATCTTTCGCGGTAACCTTGTCGCATGGCGAAGGAGAGGAAATGTGGGTTATGGGGCCGCGCGCCGCCCTTGCGTCACCCCGGACAGAATGGATGGTGTGTGTGGCTAACTATAACCCCTGAAAAAAAATACAAAGAAAAAAGAAACGACGGCGTGCACGCCCACCATAGCCCGCCAAAAAAATAGCATCGTTCTTTCACAATATTACTCCCCGAGAGGCTTAGTGGTCTAAATAGCGTTGTCTATTTATCCTGAATTCGATCCCTACGGAGATTACGTTCTTTGTGCGATTTACAAATCATTGTAATAAGTTTGGGTACAAATTGAATCTGATATTTTTATCATATCCTCCGCGGGGGGCATATGAGCTTAGATGATGAAAATTGTATTAATAAGACTAAATAGTTCGGTAACAATTCAAAGATATGGATAATCCGTTATGTTTTGCGTGATACTTGTACATTTATCGTTGTATTTGTAAACAGGTAATTGTAATCGAGTAACGTATATAACAATCTTTACGATTACCTGTTTGAATTTATATGATAATGCCTAGGCGATCTTAGCACGACTAACACTTAATTATCTTGGATCAGATGACCTAGGTGACCTAGAAAGTATAGTAGCGGGATTATTAACCGATGTGCTATAGCGGATTGCCTGTGATTTACATAAATTACTTAGCAAAGGCTTAGATAAAACTTGTTATGAACATTATTTTCCTTTTCGTTTATATTTGTTAATATGATTTTAAACTCTAATACTGGAGTTTTGGCTAGTTTTTAGATTAGTACTATTTTATACTTAGATAATCAACTTATCACATTTGTATTAAGTACATTAGTTATTGTTTTTATATTGTAAGTTTCTATTCTTTTAAACATTTGATTTGCTGGTAAAATTGGTGTTTTATGATAACTAGTTCTCGGGTTATGAAGGGGTCAAAAGTGGTTCGAAATGGTTGGTATAAACTTACACACGGTGCGGCTCGCCAGCTTTCTTAGCTTGAATTTAGCTTAACATCGTGTGCCTAGTTCTATGACTCAAAATAAAAGCTAATATGATCAGTCTACTATCTAGACCGAATTTTCAGATATTTATTGAAATTTTTGTACGCAGATTGCTGATCCATACCGTTGGTTGGAAGACCCAGATTCTATCGAAACCAAAGAATTCGTAGAAGCAGAGAATAACATCACACAGCCGTACCTGGACGCGTGCCCTATCAAAAACGACATCAACCAGAGGCTTACTGAGTTATGGAACTATCCTAAATACTCCACTCCGTTCAGGCGGGGCAATAAATACTTTTTCTACATGAATACAGGCTTACAAAACCAAGAGTAAGATATCTTTTTATGTAATACTAGCAACCCGCCTTCGCTTTGCTTCGGTTCCATTCGCCTTACCCGCGTAGGTCTCGTTCTCGTGGGAATACCGAGATAAAATATAGCCCATGTTAATCCCTGATATTATAGCTTGCCATTGGTGAAAGAATTTTTGAAATCCGTTCGGTGGTTTAAACGTGAAAGGGTAACAAACAAACCGATTTCAATAATTGTTTTACCAATGGAAAGCTATAATATCAGGGAGTAACATAGGCTATATCGGGAACGGGAACTACGCGAGTAATGCGACTGAAACCGAAGCAAAGCGAGAGCAATCCGCTCTTTAGTTTATAATACTAGTAAGGATGTAATACTTGAAATCGTAACACTTTTCTGGTATTTAAGGGTGGCGATTTGAATTCTTTTCCTTGTCCTGACAGAATAATCCCTGACCCCGTTTCTTGCCCGTGGATGTCATAAAAGATGAAGGGATATGATATTTAAGTACCATCATTGTAAGAGAAGAAAAACATGAAATAAGATCCTATTTTATTAGTATTTGGTTTGGACATGTAGAGAGAATGAATGAAAGGAGATTAACAAGAAGAATTTATAAGGCGAATGTAAGCGGAAGTGTTAGAAGGGGAAGACCAAGGCGGACGTTTCACAATCTAATCGGGGACGTTCTTAAGAAAGGCCAGGTTAGAAGTACCCTAAACCGAAGAATATGCATGAAGAGCATATGTATGTATTTATTAGTATTTCCTTCTCATCGCTATTAGGCCGACCACTGGTGATAATTCCTTGACATCAGCGACTGGTCCAGCGCGTTACCCTTTTGGGTACCGTCCTCGTCAAACCCCCAGCAACAACGATAGTGTTACCGGGGAGTCATCCACATGCGGTCAGTTTCTCTGCGGGTGACGGAGTAATCCCCTCACCGTCGGCACATGAGCTAGGGCAGCGTTAGGTGCAAGTACATTCTCCCACCTTCAGAAGACTTGCGTTCAACATTGAATGTGACAGGCTGCTGGAGGAATCATTACAGGTCATATAGGGTGTTATTTCGACTTTTCTATCTCTTTCACACACGTTATCTGTTGGACGGGCAAGAATAGGGGTGGTAGAATAAAAAAAACGGAGTATGTTGTTTAAATTATTGC
This sequence comes from Lymantria dispar, assembly GCA_032191425.1. NCBI lineage: Eukaryota > Metazoa > Arthropoda > Insecta > Lepidoptera > Erebidae > Lymantria > Lymantria dispar. The sequence goes on from CM063441.1 coordinate 32,674,892, forward strand.
TTTTTCAGCCACAGTTTTATTATAAATAACTAGCAACCCACTCTCGCTTCGTTTCGGTTTCCATCGTCTTACTCGCATAGTTCCCGTTCCCGTGGGAATACCGGGATAAAATATAGCCTATGTTACTCCCTGATGTTATAGCTTTCCATTGGTGAAAGAATTTTTGAAATCGGTTCTGTGGTTTAAGCGTGTAAGCGTAACAAACAAACAAACTTACTTTCGCATTTATAATATTAGTAAGGATTTTACACTAATCATGTGTGAAGTTGATCTTGTTGATAGATGGAAAAACCGAGCCATTGACTGTTTTTTTTTCTTTTTCTTCTCAGCTCATAAATATGCCACTGTTAGGCAGCCTTCTTCAGATAAACAGCCTTCTTCAGATAAGATTAATAGACAGCCTTCTTCAGATAAGATTAATTTAATCCTATATTATAGGTCAGACGCTGATTGATATAAGGCATGTATCCGTATGGTGACGGAGTAAGAATACAATTCACCACTCCCTGCCGTGCCCGTGGATGTCGTAATAGACCACTATGGGATATAAATGCACATAATGTCTGTGCATGAGAAGAAAAATTTGAAATGAAACCCTATACCAACATGTCTGCCCAGCCCAACAGGGATGTATGTGGGCTGCGTTGATGATGATGATACAAGATTTCCTTCTCAAACAGTGATCTCAACTGCTTAAACAATTTTTTTACGATACAAGAAATCACAGTATTCTTATTCCATTACACGGAGTATAATATTATATTATATATTATAATATATATATTATCCAGGGTTATGTATATACAAGATAGTTTGGAGAGTGAGCCACGTGTATTTTTGGACCCTAACACATTATCGGAAGACGGCACAATATCATTATCTGGTACTCGCATCACGGATGATGGCAGCACCCTCGCTTATGGACTCTCCAAAAGCGGCTCAGATTGGATTACAATACATTTCAGAGATGTAGCTACAGGTAATTAAATTCAAATTCATACATTCACATTAAACAGTAAAATAGATGATAAGTACATTAATATATACTGCTCATTCCGATTAGCCGTTGTTTGGCATGTGAAACATAGATTACAGTATATTAGTTTATTAATTATTATATTATAGAAAAAAAAAACATAATTTAATCAAATTCAGCATGAAATACATTTGTCATTACAAAAATCATTGATGGATTAGTACACTTTATTTATTAGGAATTTTTTGCGAGTTTTCTTAAAGTTAATGATATTTTGGCCTTTCATTTGTTTCGGCAGTTTGTTATAAATAAGAGAAGCTATACTCAAAATGCTTTTGAGAAAAGTGCTGTAAAGAAACCGTAATCCTTTTATCATCTTTTCTTCTTCCATTATCCTTTTTTTATTGCCAATGGTGGCAAACGAGCAAGTAACACACTTGATGGTAAGTGATACTGGCGCACATGGACCTTTGCAATACCATGCGCACAGCTAGGCCTACCGTGAAGAGAATATTCTTCTTACACCACTCATTTAAAGAATTATATTATATATAAAAATTATCATAGCGCTCGGAAAACAGAGCAGCAGGTAGTTAATTCTGGAGTCTGCACGTACGTGGAAGAATCGATCGCTGAAAACGTACAGTTGAAAACCATAACGTTTTCAGATGAAAAAAAGATGAACTGTGCTACGGTGTCGAGTGGTATGTTGGTAAAACGGTGACAGTGGAATCAAGTCAAAGAGTTCCTTAGAGCATATTGTAAATATATTTCGTTTTTGATCATGAACTTTTAACATCATCATTGTAAATTATATTCTTGCACCGTCACCACACGGAATTTTTTTTTGATACCTACATATTATCTGAGCGAATAAAAGCGTACCTAATACAATAAAAATATTATACAATAACAATTTGTATTTCAGGCACGGACTACCCAGAGGTATTGACAAATAGCAAGTTTTGGTCAATAACATGGACTAAAGATAACAAGGGAGTATTTTACTCGGTAAGTATCTGTCTCTATTGCAAGGAGAATGCCTTCATTTATTTTCCTCTGTATGCATGTACACGTGTTTTCAATTTCTCACACACTTTCACGCCGGAGTCGTAATTAAGGGACGTAAGGATGCAGACTCAGTGCAAAGCTCTCTTCTTGATTCTCATCAGGATATTTTACAAACATTGTCTCTCAAGCGTTTATATTTCCAATCGTATTTGATTGTCTTTCTAGTTTAACCAGTTTCCCATCTGACGTCAAGGATTCTAGTGGTACGCCCAATGGAGGAACGCATAATGTGGATTATAGGGCCCCACACTTCCTCAAGGATTCAGTAATAGTGATTGGCCCAATGACCATGGAGAAAGAATATGGTGGGTTAAGGGACCGGACGAAAGGGTGGCCCTTTTGTCACCCAGGAGGGAACGTGTGTCCAGACCATAGCCTGCCCAAAAAAAGATACAGAAGAATACACAGAATGATAGCCATCTGATTTCTGTATAATAAAGTCATCATCATCTTGCTCTTATCCCAATTACTTGGGGTCGACGCAATATGTCATCTGTTTTGACATATTGCAAAAAGTTTCGGCAATGACTTTTATGACCGGCCGCCTGTCTGACGTCAACCCTCCTTGGGAATGTAATCGTTGACCCAAATGGTACCAGATGGAGTTGGTCCGGGTCAATCTAGGGCTCTTAGTCGTCTTTTACGACACCCACGAGCAAAGCAAGGGTTGGTAGTATTCGAACATATATTCCACACAGCTAATTTCTGTATAATAAAGTGATGAAAATATTCTAAGCTTAGACTCTGGTCTCCGTCTGGATACTTCAGGGTATTGGCTCTTTCTTTTGCTTATCATAAACTAGCAACCCGCCCTCGCTTCGCTTCGGTTGCAGTTCCGTTACCCACATAGTTGCCGTTCCCGTAGGAATACCGGCATAAAATATAGCCTATATTACTACCTGATATTATAGCTTTCGATTGGTGAAAGAATTTTTGCAATCGGTTCGGTGGTTTAAGCGTGAAAGTGTAACAAACAAACTTACATTCGCATTTATAATATTAGTAAGGATGTTCTTAATAACAGAGAAGGAAGCTTTATCGTCATCTTCGAGGCACGGCTTTCAGACATTAACGAGAACTTTTTTATAATCAAAGGCGCTGGTTCGATCATGATGACTTCCTTAACGGCTATAACAGGAATTAATATTCATTGCACACATAACTTGAAGTCATAGGTGTATGCTCTGAAGATCTTAAACGGCAATTATCGCTTTTATGGAAATTATAATTGGTGAATGAAGTAAAAAACGGTGGACAGCATAATGGGACTATGCCTAAGAGCAGTGTCATGAATTCAATAACTTTTTTCTTTAATCCGAAAATTGTATCGCAAACCATTGTAACCCGTTTATTTGATTACAGCGTTATCCAGAACAGAACGGCAAAGCGGATGGCTCGGCAACTGACATGAACCGCGATCAAAAAGTCTGTTACCACCGTCTCAACACGCCACAGTCCGAAGACGTTATTGCCGTCGACTTCCCCGAGGAACCGCTGTGGAGGATGTTAGTACTTTTTGTTATGGGATTATACCTCATGTCACCATACTTTTTTACGTCAAAACTAGACTCTTGCATAACATGATCATTTTTTGTCAGAACAGAACACTTGCAGAAATGGGTAAAAATAAGAACATAATTAAAAAAGGTGTATCGTACACGACCGTATTAGTACAACAAATGATTGTTTGATCTGTTTACAAAAACGGGCCATTTTTGTTATGATTGTGGACAGCGAGACATACAGCCTGAAAACTGGACTCTGCCGTCTCTAACGAGACATATGGTCACGCTAATCGTGCTGTATAATTTGTCCAGTTAGTCGGTTTTTATGACAATTTTAACTCACATGAATAATCAGTCACGATAATTACTGATTGGTAGCTTGGCTAAAAATCTCAATAGATAATTAATGTAGTATGTATTTTTATCGTTTGTGGTTCTATAAAAAATATATAAACTGTCTATGATAGTATAGTTGGACTATGATGTCATAGTAGATGAATCTTATTTTAACTTTGATTAACAGCTGAATCAAACCGTTATAAGTTTAAAAGTCAGCAAAATCTCAGTAGCAGCATGGTCATATAATGTTCATATAACGGTCGATCGGTACCTTAACTACTAGTTAAGATACCGATCGACCGTGCCAGTGTCTCGGGTTCAAAGCCCACGCAGGTTAACACTCTGAGGGATCCACAAATGGTTGTTCCGAGTCTAGATGTAATTTGCGTCCGTTAATTATATGTTTGTAAAGTTCCCCGTAACATAAGGCTTATTACCTTAGTGCAGGGTGTTGTCTTTTTTAAAATAAAATAGTACTTTATATCCTCAGTTGAGCAGAAATAAGTGAGGATTAAAAAAATATATATTTTCAGTGGCGCAAAGGTAACAGACTGCGGTAAATACTTGATAGTGTCCGCGGTAAGTGACCTGAACGGGTACAACGTGCTGTTCTACGCAGACCTCACCAAACAACCTGAAATAAATGACAAGCTACATCTCACGCAGTTCATACACAAGTTCGAAGCTGAATATGAGGTTTGTCATTATTATATTCCATAGAAAATTGATGATTATACATAAATTTGGAGCTTATTTGCATATATAGCACATTTGTATCATCATTATCATCACTCACTGGGCTTGAGTCTTCTGCATAATAGGAGGGAAATTGACCTTACTGGTCAGACAGGTTGGTATAGGGTTTTATCTCGAGATTTCCTTCTCTTTCGTAGATCATCATCATTTCGGCTCATATACGACTCACTGCTGTGGTCGAGCCTCCTCCATAATAAGAGGGAGATTGACCTTACTATATCTACCATGCTGGTCAGACAGGTTGGTATAGGGTTTTGTGCAGAGTTTTCCATCTCTTCCATAGATGTCATATGCATAAAATATCCCTTAGTCGTCTTTTACGACATCCGCCGGTAAAAGAGAGGGATGGTGAATTGTATTCTTACTCCGTCACCACACGGATAATCTATGATGTGAAAGCCAAATGTGATTCCATCTGGTCAATAACAACATTCTGAAAAAGAGTTGACATGGCGGCCAGTCATAAATCCATTTTCAGATCTATTTATAACATGTATGATGAAGAAGAGCACATATAATGCGTCGACCCCAAGTAATTGGGTTAAGTGCAGGTTAATGATGATGATGATAATTACGATATTATGATGTCACGCCATCGATTATTTATAAGTTATAACTGATTAATAGCAATTACTTAATGAAGTTTTCATTATTCACTTTATGATAAGCGCTTATTGATTTTATTTAAATGACTAGGTACTTTTCCGTGTGGTGACGGAGTAAGAATACAATTCACCACCTCTTTTCTTGCTCGTGGGTGTCGTGAAAGACGACTAAGAGATTAAATATGCGTACAAAATTTATTCAAGACAAAGAAAGCTCGATATAAAACCCTACCTCTTAGAATAATAACGTATAGAAGGATAGTGTCAATACTTCGAAGGTTCGAAATTTAAATCTAAAAACACTAATGGCGCGCAGACGATTACACACGTACACATGCACACCACTATAAAAATTATGAAATCAAATTTTGTTTTTAATAACATAAATCTTCGAAATACTTTTAAAAGTGACTTTAAAAACCTTTTTAAGTTTTACAAATGTGTTATGACACCATTTGAATGCACAAACCGTCATAATTACCTATTTATTTTTTAAGAGTTGCGCACGTACATGCAGTACAATGACAACCCGTGTGAGGAGCGTGGTATAGTAGGTTAATTTCCAACCTATTATGGCGCTCAGATGATGAATTATCTAATGAAGTTTTTAATATACGCCTTATGATATGTGCTTATTGATTTTTTTAATGACTAGGTACTTAGCGATAAAACTTAATATCTAAGCATTTAGTCATTATTGTGTGATAAATTAAATGATATGTACTTTTCTGTGCTATTGGTATTTAAACAGTACTCAATGGGTTTTAGTAATTAAATAATTCAGTAGAACTATCACTTCATTTTAATTGTTTGATAAATTAAACAATAGGTACTTCTGTGCTATTGATATTTCAACAGTAGTTGGGTTCTAGTAATTAAATCTTTAATAAAACTAACACTTCATTTTAATGGATAGTGGCAATCGATAATTGAATGGGCTGTTTATTACCACTAGCTAATTTTTATTGTACCTATAGTGTTTGCCAAATAGCATGGCAAAAGAGGTCATTTGGCGACCTTCACCACGATATCATCAAATCCAAGTATTTTATCACTAATTCCATCGCTTTCCATACAAAACGTCTTATCGTTGTAATATCGTGGTGAAGGTGGCTAGACAGTACAGAAGTTACAAACATTTATGTCTGCGTGTAATTTGTTTAGAATTTTAATTAAGAAATTGTTAAACACCTACACGTGCAATAATAAAGCATACGTACAAGTTACCTACCTTACCACTGCCCTAGCATGAAACTGATAGCTAACCTATCTTAAGGCTAACTTTTTCTTAAATACGTAAGGTGAGGTAAAATAATATACTAAAATAAATTTATTTATGACTTTACAAAAATCTATAGTTCTGGACTGTCACTTGCACTACTATTACTATCACTGCTGTCTGATACATGAATTATGAATGCATCAATCTTTCTGTATATAATGTCATCGAGGCCCATCATTTTTATTTTCAATATCTTTTACGTGCTCCACACGAGATGTCAAACAAACTGGCGATTGGGCCACACCACGCCACTGATCTCGTACACCTGACGCTAAAATCAGTTAAGAAAATATATTAGGTTTAGACATACATAACCTAACATTTTGCATATACTCGTACGATTCTTTAGGTTTATTACACCTGACGGCAAAATGAGTTGAAAGAAATGTGCCATAACTTAAAATTTGACATTTTTTAGGGGAGTTACATATTTCTTTGAAGCTAATTACATATTTAATTATAGGATCTATATTATATTGAATTTATATAAATGGTCTCGGTACTGTAATTTTAATGTTACTTAAAAACCTTTTGTTTTTCAAACATTTGAAAGTAATTTGGCATTCTTATCAATGATATTATTTATAAATTGATGAAATATCACCAGTTACAGGTCAATTTGGTATTTTAAAACAATAAAATACATGATTATAGGATATTAAAAACATAAATTTCCTATGGTAATTTGCTTAGATTTCGTAAAATTTTGAGTTGTGTGGTCCTATTTTGCTCCTGTTGTGGAGCAGATTCAAGTTTTGTGGCGTATATGAGCCGAGATGATGATGATGATGATGATATTAGGTGTTTTTAATATCTATAACTAGCAATCCATCCTCGCTTCACTTCGGTTTCAATTGTCCGCGTAGTTTCCGTTCCCGTGGGAATACAGGGATGAAATATAACCTATGTTACTACCTGATGTTATAACATCAGGTAGCTATAGTTATAGCTTTCCATTGGTGAAAGAATTTTTAAAATCGGTTCGGTGGTGTAAGCGTGAAAGCGTAACAAACAAACAAACTTACTCTCGCATTTCTAATATTAGTAAGGATGTACAGACATCAGTTACAATTTTATTCTGTCTCGATTTAAGTATACCCTAAAGTATTTATAAATGCGATAAGATGTTTTTGTTTTTATTCTTCAGTACGTGACAAAGGAAGGTTCTGAGCTAATACTTCGCACGAACAAGGACTCGCCCAATTACAGACTGATCAAAATTGATTTAAATAACCCAGCTGAAGAAAACTGGCAGACTTTAATACCTGTAAGTATAATTTAAAAAATTATTACGTTGCTACGTTTTACATTAATTGGGGCCAACTCCATATGATGCCGTCTGGTCAATAATTGCATTCGCAAGGAGGTTTGACGTCAGGCAGACGGCCGATCATAAAACTATTCCTAACAACTTTTACAATCTTCTATTTTAATTAAAAGGCAACACCGCAGGGTGTTGGCTAAGGAAATAAACCTTGTATTGCGGAGGACTTTAAAAACATTTAACTAACGGACACAAAATACATCCAGACTCAGAACAACAATTTGTGGACTGCACAAAGTGTTGTCCCGCGTGGGATTCGAATCTCTGACACTAGCGCTGTAGGTCGCTATCTTAACCACTATTCCATCTATGCAGTCGAATAAGTCAATATGTTTGATGGAAGAAGAGTACATATTGTGTCAACCTTCAATAATTGGGATAAGAGCAGCATGATAATGATAATGGCATGTTGGTAAAGGGTTCAGTGTATCTAGATTGACTAAATCCTATAAATATATTTAACTATGTACTTAAATAAAACCCCTAGCCGAGGCCGCGGGTGGGCGGATCGGGAATTAGTCCGCCACCCACAGAGGGGCCGGCCACGTGAGGGCGATACTCCGGCAACACTGTCATGTTACTGGGGCGTCGAATGGAACGATACCTGATTTTTTTTTATTGCAAGCAGTGGCAAACTAGCAAACAGTACATCTGATGGTAAGTGTTGCTGCCGCTCATGGATCTTTATAAGGCCGCTGCCTACCGTGAAGAAAGTGAAGGGAGTGTGAATACGTGTATTGAGGCTCGGTGATACCAAAGGCACCACCAAAACCCTTCACACGCAAACACCCTCAGAAAGTTGGGCTTCCGGCTCTTTCGCTCACCGAACGAAGCGCAGTAACAAATTGCTACTATTCAGACTCAGATGGGTAACCCGCCAGCCTGGCTACGAATGTCAAAGAATCGGTACCAGTGGTCGCCCCAATGGCGTTAGAGAGGGGATACGGTAGGGTAGGGGGCCGCACGCCACCCATCCGTCACCCCGGGCGAACTGGGTGGGGTTTATCCAGACCATAGCCTTACAAAACAAAAAAAAGGCACTTAAAATGATTGCTTAAATTATAATGATAATAACTTGCAATTTTAAGTACCATCAATTGACTCATGATCATTGTCTTGAGATACGAGAACGGAGTTATCAGCTAGTAGGTACCAATAGCATTAATAACTATAGTCATAGCTAAATATTGTAATAATATGTAGCGACAGGATAGAATAAAACTGTTACCACTCCTTATTTGGCCGCGGGAGTTATTAATATCGGCAAAGGTAGCTTTTTTCTGCGAAACCTATGACACCTCTCTGCGATCCGCAATTCTCCTGCCAATTATGAGCAAAAATGATGCAAAGTGTAAAGTAACCAATCTATATTATGTCAACATGGTAAACTACAGATCAGTACTACAGTACAGACACAGTCTGACGCCTGGCCTAGGCATCAAACTATGTCAGCAATCTCAGCCTTACAAAGTGTCAAAACAAGACAATAGAGGGTTGTAACAGGCATTGTGGTTAAAATGAATAAATAGTTAAAAAAAATTGAGATAATTACATTATTCCTGATATGTATACCAATAAATAAAATTGGAGTGTCTGTTTGTAATGTCAAAATAATAGGCTTTTTTCATGCTCACACGGTTATTTGCACGACACCTACCTATGCCTAAAATAGCAATTAAAAAATTTTTGTTTGTCTGTCTGTCTGTCTGTTTGTTCCGGGTAATCTACAAAACGGCTGGACCGATTTCAAAAATTCTTTCACTAATGGAAAGCTATAATATCAGGGCGTAAACTAGGCTATATTTTATCCCGGTATTCCCACGGGAACGGGAACTACGTGGGTAAAACGACTATAATCTTTAACCGAAGCGAAGCGAGGGCGGGTTGCTAGTTTAGATATAAGTGCTGTGTGGTAGCGGCTTCGAATACTACCAACCCTTGCTTTGCTCGTGGGTGTCGTAAAAGACGACTAAGAGCCCTAGATTGACCCGGACCAACTCCATCTGGTACCATTTGGGTCAACGATTACATTCCCAAGGAGGGTTGATGTCAGGCAGCCGGCCGGTCATAAAAGTCATTGCCGAAACTTTTTGCAATATGTCAAAACAGATGATATATTGCGTCGACCCCACGTAATTGGGATAAGAGCAAGATGATGATGATGATGATGATTTAGATATAAGTAAAGTAATTACCTCTTTGCTTAAGTATGCTACCACGATCATATTTTGGAGTTTTCTTTTTTTTTTCATTCATTAAGAAATACATAATATCTCCGGATAACAATATTTTTGGTCGTAAAGCAATTGCCATTGTTACCTGTTACAGGAACACCCAAGTGATGTCCTCGATTGGGCCACCGCAGTTGACAACGACAAGCTCGTCCTGCATTATATCAGAGATGTGAAGGTATGTACAATAAGCAAAATTCCAAACAAAATCAAGAAAAGAACTGTATTATACTATTATATTGTAAATTAATTATGCAACTGATTAACTTCTTGCTATTTCTCACGCTGCAATCTGCAAACTCTGTGTGGTGACGGAGTACGAATACAATTCAACTTGCTTTCAATCTTGCCCGTGGGTGTCGTAAAAGACGACCAAGGGATATGATACGCAGATAATATCTATGCTTAGAATAATAACGTATAAAAGGCCATCAAAAATATGAAGCAAACAATACTATTACACTACATGCGTGCAAGCGATTACACACGTACACACGCACACACGCACACACGCACACACGCACACCGCTATGCAAATTATGAAATCAAATTTTGTTTTTAATAACATAAATCGTCGAAATACCTTTAAAAGTAATGTTAATATACTTTTTATGTTTTTCAAATGTGCTGTAACACCATTTGAATGCACAAGCCGTCATAATTACCTATTTATTTTTTTAGAGTTGCGTACGTACGTGCAGTACAGGGACCTTGTACATTACGGAACTCCAATTGAAATGCTTCACTTTTTATGGGCGAACATACCTTCTATACGTTATTATTCTAAGTATCTATGCAAGAGAAGGAAAACTCGGAACACAACTCTATACCAACCTGTTTGACCAACGCGTTATAGTAGGTCTACTTGCCAATCGCCCAAGCCCAAGAGTGTCACATAAGGAGGCTGAGATGATGATGAACTTGCAAGAATTACCTCCTCCAGAGGTCTCTGGTTGGATAGATCCACTAAGAGATTGTTGAAATAATGGATTTTTTTTTAAACTAATGAACAATGTAATATATACTTCTTGGACTAGGAGTGACGATCGATTCACCTTTTACTAGGAGCGACGATCTAACTTGGAATAAAGACTGTACAGGCATACTTAGAGATCTAAAGTACTTATGCACATTAATAAGTGCCATTATACTATATGCTAAATAGTCGAAGACCATAACAAATATGTAAGTGAAATAGGAGAAAATGGAGAAAAAAAGAGAGGGAACAAGGGGGAAAGAGACACACACACACACACACACAGAGAGGGAGAGAGATGTATGATTTTCTCCATAATGCGAAGGTAATTGGCCTACTGTATTGACGGGGCAGATGGCATAGATGGGTTGCGCATTAGGTTATATTTCGAGGTTTTTTTTAATATTGTTTCATGTATATAAATAAAATTTGCTTTATGTAATTTCAGAGCGTGCTACAATTACACAGCATTAAGTCTGGTGATTTACTGCATACGTTTGAATTGGGTGTCGGTTCAGTGGTCGGATTCACCGGCAAGAAGGACCAGTCTGAGATATTCTACCACTTCATGTCCTTCCTCACACCAGGCGTTATTTATCGTGTGGATCTTACGAATCAATCTTATACACCAACGGTAAAAACTGATTTTTGTCATCAGCAATAGATATATCTGAATTGCCTGCGTACGTTGTGTATCAGCGGCTACTACCAACCCATACATTGCTCGTAGTGAAGGCTGCTGGGCGTCGTTGGATGCAGACGACATAGGACCGCACTTTGTGACGAAACATGAGGGAGGTCAACGTCCAACAGTGGACGGCAATCGGCTGAATGATGATGATGCATTGCTCGTGGGTGTCGTATAAGCCGACTAAGAGTTTTCATCGACATGGGTCAACTCCATCTGATGCCTTCAGGTTAACAATTACATTCCCAATGAGGATTGACGTCTAGCGCTCCCGCTCAGTCATAAAGGTGTAATTGGGGTAAGAGCAACGTGATAGTGATCCAGACTTTGATAGACAAATGGATGGATGAAAGCAAATTTAATAATACTTAAATGTAAAATCCCTGCGTGGTGTCAGAGTAAGAATACAATTCACCATCCCCTATTTTATCCGTGGCTGTCGTTAAAGAGGATAAGGTATATAATATGCATATAACATCCATGCAAGAGAAGGAAAATTTAAATAAAACCCAATACCAACACGTTTGACATGCCTGGTATAGTACATCATTTTCCCTCCTATAGTGGAGGAGGTTGCAGCCCAGCTGTGGGTACCTACGAGCTGATCTGAAATGTAAAATCACTGTTAAAAAACGACGTAAACATTTTGTATTTTCAGGTGTTCAGAGAGGTGAAAATAAAAGGATTCGATGCGTCACAATACGAAGCAAAACAGATATTCTACACGAGCAAAGATGGAACTAAAGTACCCATGTTCATCGTATCCAAAAAGGTAATGATTATGTTACTGTCATGAGTATTTATATCAAATACTGAGTTAATAGAGATCTCCATATAAAAACATGCGTGCAATTTCATACGTGTTAGAAGTGAAATTTTCAAAAATTTTGTACATGCTTCGTACTACGCATGCGCGCACGCTGAGGCCCAAGAAACTCCCACTATGTCTTGTTAAACACGAGTGGAGGGGTTACAAAACAGCACAAAGAGATCCATGAATATAAGAAACACTTGCTATCTATCTCATTTTCTTCCACGCTTTTTCTTTTTTATTTTATAGACCACACGCTACAATAAGGAAATAATCCTTGTATTACAAACATATAATTTAAAGGACACAAATTACATCCAGGCTCAGAACAACAATTTATGGATCACACACAAAGTGTTGTCCTGCGTGGGATTCGAAATTCGAACCCCTGACACTGGCTCTGTAGGTTGGTATCTTAACCACTACGCCATCTGTGCAGTCAAATTATGTGCGTTATGTCTTATGAATTTACTAGCAACCCGCCCTCGCTTCGCTTCGGTTTCAGTCGCTTTACCCGCGGCGTAGTTCCCTTTCCTGTGGGAATAACGGGATAGAATATAGCTTATGTTACTCCCTGATATTATAGCTTTCCATTTGTGAAAGAAATTTTGTAATCGTTTCGGTGGTTTAAGCGTGAAAGCGTTACAAACAAACAAACAAACATCCTTACTTTCGCATTTATAATATTAGTATGGATGTGTCTGTCTCTTTTTACTGTCGCTTTTTCGTTTCATTGATTTTCGAATCGTAACAATGGTAAAGAAGTTTCCACTTCAATAAAACTATTTTTGCGGATTTTATCGCGTTTGTATTCGATTGCCCGAAGTGACGTTTCGAACACCAGCGTTTATGGTCATGGTAAATTTGTATCAAATGTGGCTCAACATTTAATAACTAATTCTGTAGCGGGTAGATATAAATCTCAGTAATATTGATGACATGTTATACGTGAGATATCTTTGCCCACTTGTGAGCATGAACGCTGAAAAGTGTTCGAAATGTGAGTCAATCAAAAATTAAATACAAACGTGATAAAATCCGTAAAGTAGTTTTATTTATAATGAGTCCCACATCCTCCATATATGCCCCACTTTTGAGCTCGGGCCTTCTCCACTATGGAAGAGAAAATGACCTACTACACCACGCTGGTCACACGTTGGCATGGGGTTTTGTTTCTAGTTTTCCGTCTCTTGAATAGATGTTATATGCATGTTATATCCCTTAGCAGTCTTTTACGACACCCACGGGCAAGATAGGGAGTGGTGAATTGTATTCTTACTCCGTCACCACACGGACAATTCCTAAATTGTTGCTTTGATTATACTAGGCATTAAGGAATCAGGTATTGTCATAGTCGTCTAATCTATTAATTTTTCTACCAGGGTCTATCTCAAGATGGTTCAAACCCGACACTGATTTATGGTTATGGCGGCTTTAACATTAACCTACAGCCTAGCTTTAGTATAATGCGTCTTGTGTTCATACAACATTTCAATGGCGTTGTCGCTGTACCGAATATACGTGGAGGCGGGTGAGTGTGTTTATACATTAATCTATAAGCCCATAGAACTTGAACGTAGGACGTCCCAGAAGAATGCCATTCAGAAGTATTCAGAACAGATGAATTAAATTGATTGCAAGCTTCAAATTATTTTATATTTCATGTTAAATTTCATGGTATTTCATTTATTGAAGTGAAATCTTCCTTAGCCACGTTGGGCACTTTTTGGTAAGGGAAATCTTATGGGTTTGCGTCACCGAGATGCTTATAGCAGTGTATCTGTCTGACGTATAGTGCTGTGTATATCTTATAAGTGAAATTGAATGCATTACATAAATTGCTTTTATCTTATAGAATCTTAAATAAAAGACAGATATCGTACAAATCAAAAACTTATCATTCAAATACCAGATAATTTTAATTGAAGATCTAAAATAGCAACTGTATGTTTATAGTTTAAAGTTTTTACTTCTGTCGGCAGTTCTATTGACTGCTTTGTGTTTATTTCATCATATCATATATGTTTCACTGTTGGGCATTCCTACACGACAGGAGGGAAGTTGATCTACTATACTACGCTAGTCAGACGGGTTGGTATAGGGATGTTTCGAGTTTGCCTTCCCTTGCTTTGATGTTATGCGCATGTTGCATCCCTTAGTCACTTTTACGACAACCACAGGCAAAAAAGACGTTGATGAATTGTATTCTTATTCCATCACCACGCAGAAAATATATTATAATCTTTTATTTGACGAAAAAAAAAACCGTTATTAATAAGATTCTCTGTTATTGTTTGCATATTCGAGAAATTCTGCAAGGCTTATTTTAAAAAATATTCCCTTGCAGTTCTAATTGTGTTTAAAGTCTACTCTTAAGATTGTTGCACGTACGAGTATGTTTATTGCAGAAGCCAATTGGAAATAATTTTTTTCCTTCAAAAACATCACAAATACTCTGTTATAGTGAGATTTGGTTAAATATACTTAAACTGATATTTATACTGGTTAAAACTGAGACAATAAAAGAAAAAAAAATTATTAAATAATGAAAAAACCTGTTTTCATTGCCTGCTTAGTTGGTAAAAAAACGTTTTCATTGGTTACTCGTGCAGCTTTCATACGAAGCGCAACTTGTATCTCTATATTAACACACATTACGCACGCACAATAAAAAGCAAGCAGTCCGAACCTATTCATAAAATACTATATTTCGTCGTGCTCGATATTTACCCATACCTTACCCAGGATAAAGGCCCCTTGTGATAAAGACGGTACTTGCTGTAGCAACTGTATTCATTAGGAGAATGGCTCTCTTTTTTAGTGAGTACGGCGAGCGATGGCACGATGGGGGTCGGTTGCTCAACAAACAGAACGTGTTCGACGACTTCCAAGCGGCTGCCGAGTACCTGATCGCGGAAAAATACACTCGACCAGATCTCATCACCATACAGGGTGCCTCTAACGGGGGTCTGCTTGTAGCCGCCTGCATCAACCAAAGGCCCGAATTGTACGGCGCTGCTATCGCGCAAGTCGGGTAAGTTTAATATTCTATTTGTTTTAAACGGAATCCTGCATTTTAGAGTAAATCCAAAAAAATGTTTCCGCGTGTGATTTAAACCCAGAACACTCTACACGGAAAGCCGGCACGTAAAACGAATATTTACCCATATACTGTCACGTTATTTGCATACTTCATACAACTATAAGATGGAGGTTTTAAAAAATTATGTTAGTACCTAAGACCTAAATTCTAAAGGCTTAGAATAATAACGTATAGAAGGTAAGTTCACGCTCAAAAAGTAAGGCATTTCAATTAGAGTCTAATGGAGCTTACGCCGGAACCGTTCCGTAATGTACCTACAAGTCAGTGTACTGCACGTACGTGCGCAACTCTTAAAAAATAAATTGATAATTATGACGGTTTGTGCATTCAAATGGTGTCACAACACATTTGAAAAACTTAAAAAGGTTTTTAACATTACTTTTAAAAGTATTTCGACGATTTATGTTAATAAAAACAAAATTTGATTTCATAATTTGTATAGTGGTGTGCGTGTGTACGTGTGCAATCGTCTGCGCGCCATTAGTATTTTTAGATTCAAATTTTGAAAGTTCGAAGTATTGACACTATCCTTCTATACGTTATTATTCTAAGTCTAAAGGATTAGTTTAAAATGCATTTCTCAAAACCCTATTCACATCTACCATTCTGGAACATTCTAGTATGTACCTACTTACTTGTTCTATAAACCATTATTTTCGTAAGAAATAGTTAAACTAGGTATAATAGGTATATTCATTATACCTCGTACCTATTCATTATATTTAGTACTAGCAACCCGCCCTCGCTTCGCTTCGGTTTCAGTCTTTCCTGCGTAGTTCCCGTTCCCGTGGGAAATATAGCCTAGTTTACTCCCTGATATTATAGTTTTCCACTGGTGAAAGAATTTTTGAAATCGGTCCAGCCGTTTTGAAGATTACCCGGAACAAACAGACAGACAGACAAAAAAATATAAAGTGTAATTTAGGCATATCTATAGTGCAAGTAATCGTGTGAGCATGAAAAAAGCCTTATATTTTGACAATACAAACAGACACTCCAATTTTATTTATTGGTATAGATAATTATTTCATAGTTTTAATAAACATCAACTTTATGGCTGTACATCAACCAGCCATGCTTGTTTGCTTGTTTCAGTCGAAATTAATTTTCTAAAACCTTGTGCTTCACAGAATTCCCCAAAATCATAAATACATATGTTGTTCTAGATGGTAAATCACACTAGATAAGTCGTAATAAATACTGCCGGGACTGCGGCCTTGGGATTACATTAATATTCATAAACATTTTATTTGGTGTACTATTTAATGTTTTTTTTTCCTATTCGCAGTGTATTAGATATGCTAAGGTACCACAAATTCACAATCGGACACGCATGGATATCGGACTACGGTAGCTCTGACAACAAGACTCAGTTCGAGTATCTACTCAAGTACTCGCCGCTACATAATATTCACACGCCACAACATGGTGATTATTTTTATTTTATTATATTTAGAAAACATCATACACTAAGATAAGGATAATAAATCTTTGTAATAACTTCACAAATGTTGTAAAGAACGCCCGTAACGTCGAGACTCAGTAAACCTTTGCTGATTGCACAGAATGTTTCTGCTTGGGAATCGCGGCAATTTTAGCGCAATAATCATCACAGGAAGTCGGTGCTTAGACCTACCTCATCATCATCATCATCATCATCATTTCAGCCTATAGCCGTCCACTGCTGCGTGTAGGCCTCCCTCATGTTGCGCCACAATGTGCGGTCCTGTGTCGCCTGCATCCAACGACGCCCAGCAACTTTCACTAGGTCATCGGTCCACCTAGTGGGGGGGCGTTCTACACTGCGTCGTCCGATACGTGGTCGCCACTCGAGAACCTTTCTTCCCCAGCGGTTGTCGGTTCGTCGAGCGATGTGGCCTGCCCATTGCCACTTCAGCGTGCTAATTCTTCGTGCTATGTCGGTTACACCCGTTCTTCTGCGGATTTCCGTATTCCGGATTCTATCTAGACCTACCTACCTACCTGCAATATTATGCTAAAGCTTTTGCTAAAACAATTACCACGCTACGTAGATTTCATCATCTCTGCCCATATATGCTTCACTGTTGGGCTCTAGCCTTCTCTATTGTGGGAGGCAATGTGCCTTAAGAAAAACCAAACATCAGCATCGTCATCACAACTCATATCCCACTGCTGGATTCGAGCCTTTCTCAGAACGGAAGGAAAGTTGACCTATTATACCACGCTGGTCAGACGGGTTGGTATTGGGTTTCACTTCTAGTTTTCTTCTCTTGTATAGATGTAATCTGCATTTTATAATCCCTTCATTGTTTTTTACGACACCTACGGGCTAGAAAGGGTGTGGTAAATTATATTCTTACCTGTCATCACATAGAAAAAAAGCATTACACATAAACAAAAGATGGGGGAACAGGACCTGTTGGCGGAGGCAGCCATCGTTCAGTCGTGGCTGTCCTCACCGCCCCAGGCGGACGGGGTGGATGCCGAGGCTGGCCGCATCCGCTGTGCGTTAACGCAGATCTGCGATGCGGCCATGCCCCGTGTGCGGCGTCTGCCCCCGAAGAATGCGGTCCCCTGGTGGTCCCGAGAATTGGCAGACCTTCGGGCCGCGTGCATACGTGCCCGGAGGGCTTACACCCGCAGCCGAGCGCGCCACCGCGACGCTGAGCGGGAGGGCCAGCTGTACGAAGCTTACCGCAGTGCGCGGTCTGCCTTCAGGCTGGCCGTCCGTACCGCCAAGGACGTTAGTCGGCGGGAGATGCTGGACAGTCTCGAGCGTGATCCCTGGGGTCGCCCCTACCTCACGGCGCTGAACAAGCTCCGCGGGCGGGGCCCCCCCCTCACCGAGACTCTCCAGCCCAGCCTCCTCACCAGAGTTGTCGAGGACCTCTTTCCACAGCGGGCGGAGCACACGCCCCCGGTCATGGCTTCGCCGGACAGTGACCGGGAGGCCGCATCACGGAGCCGGCAATGGGGGTGGCGGTGGCGCGTATGCAAGTCAAATCCACCGCCCCCGGGCCCGACGGTATTCCGAACCGTGTGCTGGCCCTGGTCCTCGAGCACCTGGGACCACGCCTCAGGGGACTGTTCGACGCTTGTTTGACGTCCGGGCAGTTCCCTGGGTGCTGGAAAGAGGGGAGGCTGGTTCTCCTGCCGAAGCCGGGACGGTCTCACGAGTCGGCCTCGGCCTATAGGCCCATCGTGCTGCTCGATGATGCGGGCAAGTTGCTGGAGAGGGTGTTGGCTGCCCGCATCGAGCGGCACCTCGTCGGGGTCGGGCCCGATTTGTCGGACGCCCAGTTTGGTTTTCGGCGAGGGCGTTCGACGATCGCGGCCCTGCTGCGCCTGAAGGCCGTGGTAGCGGAGGCCGTCACCGGCGGAGGAGTCCTGTTGGCGGTGTCCCTGGACCGAATGTGGGCGGACCCAGCTCTACGTGCCGACAGCTGTACACGGGGGTGATCCGGTCGATGGCTCTGTACGGCGCACCGGTGTGGGCGGGGTCCCTGACCGTCCGGCTGAGGGCCCTCTTGAGGGGACCACAGAGGGTCATGGCGGTCAGGGCCATACGCGGTAACCGCATGGTGTCGACGGAGCCAGCGTGCCTCCTGGCCGGAACTCCCCCGTGGGACCTGGAGGCGGAGATGCTCGCCGACATTTATCGGCGGGTGTCGGAGACGCACGCCCGCGGCGGCATGGTCGGCAGGAGATCATCGCCTGGCGGGTCGACGCCCGCCAAGGAGTCATTGCCCGTTGGGCAGTACGGCTGGAGAGTCCTCGGTACGGTGTCAGGACCGTCGAGGCCTTCCGGCCGGTGCTGATGGAGTGGTTGGAGCGGACGCACGGTTTGCTTTCCTTCCGACTGGTGCAGGTGCTTACGGGGCACGGGTGTTTTGGGAAGTACCTGCACCAGATTGTTAGGAGGGAGAGCACACCGTCCTGCCACCACTGCAGTTGCGACGAGGACACGGCGCAGCACACGCTCGAGGAGTGTGCTGCATGGGAGGGGGAGCGCCGTGAACTCGTCGCGATTATCGGTGCCGACCTGGCGCTGCCGACCATCGCCAGGGAGATGCTCGACCGCGTCAGGAACTGGGACGCGGTCGCCGCCTTCTGTGAGGCCGTAATCTCACGGAAGGAGGCGGCGGATCGTGTGCGAGTCGAGCTCCTATTCGGCGACACGTTCCACCGCCGGCGACTCGGGCGGCGCAGGCGCGAGTATCTGCGCCTAATGCCGCCCTAGCCGAGGCCGCGGGTGATCGGACCGGGGAATTGTCCGTCACCCGCAGAGAGGCTGACCGCGCGATGGCGGCCGACGTCCCAGTACGTCGAGAGGTGAGGTTACCCGAAAGGGTATTCCGTCGGGCCGACCACTGATGACAAGTCACATCTGCTCCGGTGATCGGCCCAACAACGAGGTGAAGTGAGTACGGGTGGGTTATGGGCCCGCGCGCCGTCCTTTCATCGCCCCGGATGGACAGGACCACGCGTGCGCTTACCATAGCCCACCCATAAAAAAAAAATAAAAAGAAAAAACAAACAAAAGATAATCCTTACTTTTCAGATAATCCTTACATTCCATTACTGCAGCAATAGCTGGTTGATATCTAAGGCTGGAAAAATAGGTTTCTGGGACTATACAGTTGTGTACTTATATGTATATTCGTAGGTTCAGAGTATCCGGCCACGTTAATTATGACGGCGGATCATGACGATCGTGTGGTGCCTCTACATTCCCTCAAGTTCATCGCCACATTACAACATGCCGCCCGCAACTCCGTACAGCGCAATCCTCTACTTATCAGAGTCGATAGTAAGGCGGGGCACGGAGCTGGAAAACCCACTACAAAGACGGTAAGTTATTTGTATATCTATACCAATAAATAAAATTGGTGTGTCTGTTTGTAATGTTAAAATAATAGGTTTTTTTCATGCTCACACGGTTATTTGCACTATACATATGCGTAAAATACACTTTATATTTTTTGTCTGTCTTTCTGTCTGTCTGTTTGTTCCGGGTAATCTTCAAAATGGCTGGACCGATTTCAAAAATTCTTTCACCAATGGAAAGCTATAATATCAGGGAGTAACCTAGGCTATATCTTATCCCTGTATTCCCACGGGAACGGGAACTACGCAGGAAAAACGACTGAAACCGAAGCGAAGCGAGGGCGGGTTGCTAGTATAATATATACCTATATATATATATATATATATATCTACTAGCAGCGCCCCGCCTCCTGTTTCGTGGGAATATCGGGATAAATCATAGCCTGTATTATTTTGATATGTAAGCTGTATTATTGTGAAATTTCATCAAAATCCATTCGGTATTTTTGAATGGGTGTATCTAATGCTAACCTTATGGCAAAGCTGTAAAGAGCTCAATGAGGACGACTCGAAACTGTGTGCATAGATATCTTCTATTAGCGACTATCTCTCTAGCTCATATCACTAATTTTGTAAATTACGTTTCGCCTGATGCGTGGATGTTATTTCCATCCATCTAGTCTATCGAACACTATTGGATACAAACATTCTTAATTGAGGATAATGCCACAGTCGGTTGGCGGTCGCGGCCAGTATCTAATTAGCTAATTTTCAAAATTAACATGGGAAATTAAAGGGGACATTTTTGAACGACGAGAATTAATCAATGGTTAAATAAAACATTAAACTTATAATATGATTAATTTCCTTATTGTTTCAGATCAACGAAAACACAGACTTACTATGTTTTATGAGTCAATCTCTTGAGCTGAAGTTTATCAAGTGAATCCCTCCGCCATATTCATTATAGATATTTGTATTAGTTTAACGATAAGATTATGGCTTTGATTATATGACGTGTATATAATCAAAGGATTATGGTATAAGTAAAACAAATATAGCGTGATTTTACAATACATTGTTATTGTGATACTTTTATATTGATAAGTTTTTTATTAAAAATATTTATATTTTTTAATTCAATGTTTCATTTAGTATACATTAAAAATCGATACTTTTATATTTTTCAAAATTATAATGATATCTTTAGGGGAGTAATTATTTGCGCCTCATGCCGCCCTAGCCGAGGCCGCGGGTGACGTGATCGCGGAATTTGTCCGTCACCCGTTGAGAGGCCGACCGCGTGAGGAAAGACCGACGTTCTCCCCGAGGGGGGGACTTGCTCCGGTGGTCGACCCAACGACGAAAGCGTGCACGTGGGGTGGGTTGCGGATGTGCGTGCTTGCGCCCCTCTGTCGCCCCGGACGGAGTGGTGCGAGGAGCGCGCCGACCGCAAAAAAAAAGGGGATTAATTATTCCTTTTGCCTTATTTAAATATTCCTTTTCTTTTTCAAACATCCTGCACCTGCACTAAGGAACTTTGTATTGGAATTTACAAAAATACAATTTAACACAAATTACATCCATTTAGATATTTCTGTTTAAATGGCCAGATATTATCTTCGTGAACCTACTATGCGGAGATTCATGTTGTTTCCGTTGAAATTGAACTGCCTAAGATCGCA
Organism: Lymantria dispar; assembly: GCA_032191425.1. NCBI lineage: Eukaryota > Metazoa > Arthropoda > Insecta > Lepidoptera > Erebidae > Lymantria > Lymantria dispar. The sequence continues at coordinate 32,697,053 of CM063441.1, forward strand.
TTGCCAACCATCAGAAAAATAGCGGACAATCTTGGATCCAGTTCTTTCCCACAAACTAAATAGTAATATTCTTTCCCATACCCTTCTATTACTTTCCTAATCCCTCCCTTATCCTTTGTCGCAATCTTGTTTCTCGGTTTTAGATAGCATAGCCACAAAGGGTAGATTTAAGTTTGGAGTCGTCTTTTATACAAAAAAATAATGATATCAACGAAAGTTGCCGTAGAAATAATATTATGAAAATTCTTAAATTTTTTTGATTCTATAAAAGAGGCGGACTAATTTTTTTATTAATTAACAGAACAGCATCTTGTGTATACAAATCACAACTTCCTCCGCACGTGCAGTACTGATTACATCTCTGGGCAGGGGCGTCTAAATATCAATTAGACCCAGTTGACTCCCTGCAAAAACGTGCTGTTCGAATCATAGGTGATCCCTATCTCACGGACAGATTACAGTCGATGGAGTGGCGGAGAGACTTCTGTGGGTAACTATGAGGAGTGCTCCGAGGAATTGTTTGACTTGGTACCACCGTCACCCTTTTACCAATGTATTACTCCACAGAAGAGCAGGGCTCATCCATTTCACCTGCAAATGTTATGGTCTTCAACTGTACGTTTCCAGCGATCATTCTTTCCTGTCAAACGATCAAATTACCTGTTGCAGTGTTACCCGAGCGCTATGACATGTCCTTCTTTAAACGAGTTTTAAGAAGAGCATTTTCTTCACGGTAGGCAACGATCTAACTGGGTCCATATGCGGCAGTATCACTTACCATCAAATCTGCTATTTGCCCGTTTGCCACATCGGCAATAAAAACAACGTGTAAGCTTTTTGTACTGGAGCAATGGATTTCTATTTATCAAAAGTATAGCTTCATGTCATTAATCTTTTGCTTCAGATGCATATTGAGAATATTTTTTACAAGTGAATTTAATAGTGCATTGCATCTTCAATAATTAAAATTGTTTACGTGATGTTTAGAATTCTCCGTGTGATAACTGTCAAAAGTACAACGATCATCGCCTCTTTCTTTCCTGTAGGTATCGGAAAGATTGTCATCATATAAAACCCTCTGCAAATCCGCCTGGAGCGATGTTGAAAATAAATAGAATGTGAAGGACGTCTGTGTTGTCGGAGTAAGAATACAATTCAAGGGAGTGGGCCCTTCCCTGCCAGTGGATGTCGTAAAAGACGACTAAGGAATCTAATATGTATATAACGTCTATGCAAGAGAAAGAAAACTCGAAATAAAACCCTATACCAACCCAGACGTGTTTAGTTCAATAGTCCTCCTATTACGGAGGAGGCTTGAGCCCAGCAGTGGGACGTACATGGGCCGAAATTATGATGATAGGGCTAATTTTGTTGATGTTTGTTAATAAAAAAACGAAAGGCAAGTGGGAATTTATTTAATTTATTATGATGAATGGTTACAGTGTCCTACACGAGCAACGTAACCCGTCGTCCGTCGTAAGGCACTAATTAAAAAACGGACGTTCGGACATTCAATGATCACTACAATTCATTCAAGAACACAAAATATAATAATAACTAGCACTACAAAAATATAATTCTTATTACATCAATACAAATACTGCTCTACGGGAGGATAAAAACATCTCTCGAGATAGTAAACAGTGTGATCCTCCACACAATTCTAATAAAATTGAACCCAATATAGATATGTTAAAATTTATTCAATGATATTTACAATGAACGTACTTAAATATTGTGGATCAATTTGGTTCTTTTAAATTATCTATCTGGCGAAGTGGAAAGTAAGTTCTTATCAAGATATAATAAAATATTTCTATACATATATTGTCTTAATACTGATTTAAATGTTATTTCAATAGATTTTGTCATAAGTTTACAGTAAATAACACTATCAAATACCATTGCAAGTATAATTAAAGACATTTTGGCAAAACATTTGAGTAATTTCTAAATTAATTGAATAAATTAGGTGATATGGTGGCAATCCTTTATTTTAAAATGAAAGGAAGGGAGACTCACTACTTTCCCACGTACTACAAAAAATAGTAATGCTGGCGAGGATCAAGGAGGAATAAGATAATAGGTCTTTACCTATGTAATTGCCGTTCTGCAGTACTGGTCATTTCAATTCAAAATAATTTTTGTTTGGCTAAGAATTCTAATTTCAAATTAATTTTATTTTAAAACATGGAATTCATTTTCCAAAAGTAGTCATTTGTTTATTGATTAGTGTTACGTTTTCATCGCATTTCAATCTTTTTCGTCATCATGGATACGTTAAAAATTCGAGTAATTATGGAATATGAGATCGTCGTGGCAGCAACGCGGCACAAGCGGCACGCAACATCAACGACGTTTACGGAGCTAACACTATAAACCAACTCACTGCCTGTTATTGGTTTGCTCGCTTCCGTTCTGGAAATTTCGACCTGAAAAATGAACCTCGCGGTCGTCCGAAGACTTTGGTCGACAATGACGAATTAAAGGCGATTGTGGAAGCCGATGATCTACGGCTGAATTAGCAGCAGCTTTCGACGTTAGCGTCAAAACAATATTGGTCCATTTGCGTCAAATTGGCAAGGTAAGAAAACTTGACAAATGGGTGCCCCACGAACTCAATGATCGCCAGCGCGAAGTACGTGTCGAGACATGCCTTGCATTGCTCAACAGACACACAAATGAAGGAACTTTGAAACGCATTGTTACTTGCGATGAAAAATGGATTCTGTTTGATAACCGCAAGCGCTCAGCAAGTTGGTTGGATCCTGGTTCAGCACAATGCCCTAAACGAAAACCTACCCCTAGAAAAGTGATGGTCACTGTTTGGTGGTCTAGCGCCGGTGTGATTCATCACAACTTCTTACCAAACGGGTGAGCATTACTGCAGATGTGTACTGTGAAGAACTGAACACAATGATGGAGAAGCAGGCACATCTCCAACCAGCATTGGTCAATCGCTCGTTTCCGCTGTTCCTGCACGACAATGCGCGACCTCATACTGCACAGCAAACGGTCTCCAAGTTGCAAGAACTGGGGTTGGAAGTCCGTCATCCGCCGTACTCACCAGACCTTGCGCCTACAGACTACTTCTTTTTCCAGAATTTGGCTAACTTTTTGGCGGGAAAGAAATTCAATACAAAATGCCTTAGAATAATAACATATAGAAGGTAAGTCCACGCACAAAAAGTGAGGCATTTCATTTGGAGCCTACGCCGGAACAGTCCCGTAATGTACAAGTCATTGCACTGCACGAACGTACGCAACTCTTAAAAAATAAATAGGTAATTATGACGGCTTGTGCATTCAAATGGTGCCACAACACATTTGAAAAACATAAAAAGGTTTTTAACATTACTTTTAAAAGTAATTCGACGATTTATGTTAATAAAAACAATATTTGATTTCATAATTTGTATAGTGGTTTCCGTGTGTACGTGTGTAATCGTCTGCGCGCCATTAGTATTTTTAGATTCAAATTTTTAAAGTTCGAAGTACTGACACTATCCTTCTATACGTTATTATTCTAAGACAAAATGCCTTTGAAGAATTTGTTGCCTCCCGTCCAGCTGATTTCTTTAAGAAGGGCATTAATAAACTGCCGCTGCGTTGGCAAAGATGCATTGATTGCATGGGTGATTACTTCGATTAATACAAATAAAAAATACATGAAAAAAATCGTTTAATTTTTTTCATACATAACGGCAATTTCATAGGTAAAGACCTAATATAAGTCTGCCTACGATGATGCATGATGAGATGCCTCCAGAAATTCTATTTGCAATTTGCCGCAGACCTTCAAATATAGATTCGACACGTCCTTCTGGACAATTCATCCTCAGGACTCTCTCTTCCTTCCTTTGATTCTACAATAATCTCTATGTTACGAGCGGTATAATCAAAATTTCTTCATGTGGGAACCTGAAGAAAGGGTCAAGATGGTCAAGAACCTCTCGAGTCCAGTTTAAACGTATTTTCTCATAAATGTACTATCTTTATGATTCAATATATATGTTGAATCAGCCCTTGATCATGAGTAAATAACTAGTCATATAGGCTAAATTAATTGACTAATTTTAACTGTATAGATAACATGATTTTTATATTTATTTTCATCATGAAATAAAGTGTACTAGTTAGTGGTTGAGTGTATAAAATTAACAGTTCTGGCCGTAGTTCCTTATATCTTGTAATTTAAGCGCTCCAAAAGTGGCTTTTGCAGACTTGACCGTTACTAACGTCGCTAATTTTAATATTTGTAGACTCGACCATGGAAATATTTTAAAACCATACATATAATTGCTTTCTGTGCTTGTAACAGTAACACCTGAAGGACTTGCCCTATAGAAACAACAAACTCTCGTGAATACGCACTAAGATTCATGAAAAAAAAAAAAATTTGGCCAAACTTACCAATACTTATTCTAATTCACACATACTAAACTATTGTTTAGAATAATCATTAGCATATTATTGTGATTATAAACTACTATAAAATTGGGTAATAAATATCAACACATTTGGAAGAGTCGTTGAACAATTTCCTGATTTGTTTATTTATGTAGAGCCAACTTTTTTACCTACTCAAAGCTTAAGAGTTCATCCCTAAAGTATGTCACACAAAATTAAAGACTTTTTGACCCCTATAAATTTTAAATGACTTTGAAACTGTTTAAAAATATGAACCTGCTTAAAGTTCAGTTCATTTTAATTTTGCTAAGGCCAATGATCCGACAGTTTATAAACGATTAATGATAATGTGAGTAGGTAAAAAAGCTTAAATCAAGTATATAGACTATTTTTTTATACATCTGCAGTAACAACAGGAAGACCAGTACTATTTCATTTACAAATATTTATCTAATATTTTTACTCTTTGTAAATCTAAAAAAGAGTGATATTATTAAATCTAGTAAATAATAAAATGAGACATTAATCTTACAATTAAAACGAACTTTCATAATATTAAACACGATGGTTTTTAATAGTAAATTAATGTCAATGCAATTCCTTAACTAAGTATTCTGAGATCCAATAAAGTGCCTCTTATAATAGTCAATTTTACTGAAATTTTTCTTCAAATTCATAATATTGACTTAATTTACAATCATTTAGACATAGGTGGTTCGTATTTAGCAAATAATTGTGTCAAAAATACCTGATAGTTTTGAACGTATTCGTTCAAATAGATCTCTAAACGACCCATAAACCTGAGCAGATAAAATTACTGCAAGCACAAGAAAATTCTAAGCAATATCTATAACAATATACTATGTTTATTATTATTATAAAATGAGATCATTTCTTTTGGCTGCACAATTAGTCTTCGATTTAACACATTAACGACCTTTAGAATAAATATAATACTGTACTTCATTAAACTATATATGGCATAATTCACCAATAAATATTAATTAGTCTGCCATAATCAGAGTGGCTTCATTGTCAAACGCGATAATGAGAATAATAATTGTATGAATGCATAATATAAATGAAGAGATTATCTTTGAAATTTTATAAATTCGTTTCGTTCAATATTTTCTTAGCGTCAATGTGCTTTTATAGTAAATAACTTATTAAGCTTCTAATATTAGTAAGTCTAAAATAGCATCTATATATTCCTTGGGTAAACATCAAAGATGGCTTCTTTTACGAGACATTAAAACTAAAAAACTCTACAATTGGAGTTTCCATATAAAAATTGTATGATTTATATTGACGAAGCTATAATAGTTATAGTGTTGTTATTATATTTATAAAAATATTTTTCATACTTTACTAACATTACAAAGAATGGCATAGGAAGTTACGGTGCTTGAAATCTCTATATTTAGCATGAAACATTAAAAACATTTTACAGTTGTTATTACAACTTTTAGAATTAACTTATAATCACATTAAACTGGCTGCTTGAACTACTTAATTTTATTTAGTTGTCCCCGTTGTATTATTGCCTCTATTTTAAAATCGGTTTGGAGCATATAGCTTGTGGCTTTTGTGTTTCATACTGTCCAAAAATCATTCTTCTGGATAACGTAAAAATCGATTAAGGTCTATAAGCATATAATACTACTGCAATAATAAACTATACAGAATCTTATTTTGTCCGATAGGGTCTATTTAGCATGGTAATTTACCTCATCCGGATAAAGTTCATGCATACACATGATTTGTTCATACTTCCTTTAGGGGACCGTTAGTCGTTACAAAGTTATAATTAACGAAATCACACCCAAACTTAGAACAATAATTTGTGTATCGCACAAGGACTTGTTCTGTGTGGAAATGAACACTTGGAGATTGGTGCTTAGACTTTTCCGCCATGTGTGCACCCAATTAAGTCTGAACTTAGATGTTAAATATTAAGTATGTTGCGCATATGAAGATTCGGGTCTGGATACGGATATCAAAATAACATTATACTGGTTTCACGTGGTTACGGATATGAAATTATACTGGTTTAACCGAAAATTTCGTATATCCGTAACGCAGCGGTTATGTATATTAGATAAAGAGAATTGTAAAAGAAAAACGCTAAGTGTGGTAATTATTGTATTGTTCTGTTTTGAAGAGGAGTTAACGTTCCGCCTTTTAGTTCAACTGGTTGAAACAAAACTTATCCTAACGCGTCTCATACGAATACCGACATTATCCGAAATGATTACGGTTTGGCGATATATTTTCATTTCGGCTATTCCATAGTTTATGGCTACGGAGTTCCATAATATCCCTATTAATCACTGTATAGGCGTAACATTAATTTGAGTGTCTTATAAGATATTAATATCCATCATATAGGTAAGAAGAGTATAGATATATTTAAGAGAAGCTATCCTGTTCACACTCGTCCCAGCTGTCGCACTCGTACTGGTCGCAGTCATAGTCTATATCGCAGGCGGCGTGGCCAGTCGCATCCGAACTTATATCTGTCAGCGCCGCTTCCGATACAGGTTTTGAAGATATGTCTAGGATCTGAAAAGTTATTTCATTCTCATTGTATTACTGACGCATTTTTGATTACCAGTATTCATTGTAATCAAAGTTAAGGTAATAATATCCACTATTATATACGGTATTATATACGTTTTCAATATTATTTCCGTGTGCTGACGGAATAAGACGACTAATCCGAGACACGAAAAAATCGAAATGAAACCCTGACCAACCCGTCTATCTGATCAGTCTGGTGTTGTAGACCAATTTCCTTCTTATTATGGAAGAGACCAGGCTCTACCAGCACAGCATTGGGACGTATATGAGCTGATACGATGATATGTTTCCACTATAAGGCCTATTTCTTCTAGACGGGGTGCTATAATTTGTATTGATTTTCGTTATGTTTAATAGTGAGAGTTACAGTTTCCTAACTGCCTTATTTTACTCTAAATGAAGGCAGGATCAGGGCCGGATTATCCATAAGGCAGATTAGATTAGTCGATGCGGGGCCCCTAGGCAGTTTCCTAATTCGCCGGGGGCCCCGAGCATGCGCCAAGATTGGCAGGTATTGTAATGGTATTGTGGCGGAGAGCTCGGTTTCGTTGGCGGGTTTAACGAGATGAGCTTTTTATTAGCTAAATTGCAGTAGTAAATGGTAACTTATTATCAATTTCATGACAAGAGTTTCTTGAATTCCTCTTAGATTGCAAAAAAAGCTCATCAATTTCGTCCCTATATTATAAAATATCACTTTTACTGAGATTTCCTAAAAAAAACTCATCACAATCCCGCCACAAATATATCTCGTATTTGATAGGCTCTATGAAAAATACTCGATGCTTTAAAAACGATTCAATACCGATACCAGTAATAATGAAAAAAGTTAATGAAAAGAGGCCCCCAGAATTGCATTGCCTAGGGGCCCTAATAGGGTTAATCCGGCCCTGGGCAGGATCGCCAATTTCAACAACAAAAAAAAGTATGCGTGTGTGAATGTGACGACTTACATCGGCTGATGATCTCAGGCTGTAGTTATCGGACTGTGCGTCCCTGTCTGCCGTAGATAATGCGTGTAGCAAAGAGCTACGTTTGGGCTCCTCGCGAGATCTATTTTTGCCGTCTGAACGTACAGCCACCTCGGATGGATTTGAGCGTTCTAGAAAGTAATCAAACAGACACCATTAATGCTTAGTAAAATAAACTAATGATTAGCTGTTCAGCAAGACTTATATACCCGAAAGATTTTGAGTTCTAGACTCGCATGTACTTTTCCGCTCATAGTATATGTATGTGTGTGTATAAAAGAGAGCGAGTTAGTTCATGACGGAAGTGTGCCAGAGAGGCATTAAGCGATAAGGAATGACGAAAAAGTTAAGGCAGTGACAGAGAAAAGATAGGAATTGAGAACCATACATTTTATCATGAATATTTTCAGTATAATTACTTAAAAAAAGGATAATTATTTAAATCTCGACATTAGACGATAAGCTTTTTGCCCATATTTTTTGTATTTACCTTTCACAAGGGCATCGGCAAGGGACACAGGTGATCCACTTCGCGGTGACCCTAAGCTGCCACTAAAATACATTTCAGGATTCGCCTCCTGCCGATCTGCAATCAAACCATTAGTGTGTAGTTTTGCGACAAGAATAGCGTAGATCTAAATCAGGTCTGGTAGGCGAACCAATACGGGGTTTTCGTTAAAATGTAATAAAATATGCATTTGGAGCTAGCTAAATACAGAGCTTGTTACATTTTCGATGAAAAGACAATTTGACCTGGAAATTTATTTATTTATTTAATACACAGCTATCATTACAGGTATTACAACCCAATTCGATAGAGGAAGACAGTCTTAGTAAATACAAACATATAGTAATAATTATAAATAACACAAAATTCTTATATCTATTTACTTAAAATTAAAATAGCTATACGTGTGAATTCGTTCAGTGAACACGAAAATATATCTGTGTGCGTGTGTGACACAGCGTTAAGCACATGTAGAACGCGTGTGAGTGGTGCTTGCTGTAACAAGTTGGTGCGAGACCGTGGCACGTCCAAGAGTGGAGGCCGCCGCCGCCTACCAACGTACTCGTCTGGTACATACAGCCGAACCTCTTGCAGAATAGCTGGGTTGTGGATTAGGCCCCGTAACACTTTAAATACATACATGACAAGAGCCATTTTTCTTCTTATTTCTAATTTGTAGTAACCTACCATACCTAATATAAATGCAGTCGGATATAATAATGGGTATCCTGGATATACCCCGAACTGTTTTGAATATAAAAATCTTAAGAATTTATTTTGTATGCGCTCCATCATTATTATATATTTAGTTTCATGGGGAGCCCACACTGCCGAATTGCATTCTAAGTGACTTCTAACTAATGTCTCGAATAACGCCTTTAACGCCCTGATATTAGTGAATTTATTTGCTTGACGCAAAACAAACCCCAAGTTTCGGTAAGCCTTCTTGCAAACATCAATAACATGTTGTCTAAAATTTAAATCAGCTGAATACCGGACACCTAAGTCTTTGACTTCAGTAACGCGTTGCAGCAGTTCACCATTTATGTGGTACTGATGATGACTAGGAGTGCGCCCTCTACTGAATGATAAAATTGAGCACTTAGACACATTAAATTGCAACTGATTTACCGAACTCCATGCCACTATACTATTAATATCAATCTGAAGTAAATTATGACTGTTTCTTCTTTAATTTCTAAAACTAACTTTAAGTCGTCTGCAAATAGCAAGGGAGTAGATGTCTTGACGGTTTTAGGCAAATCGTTGACCATTAAAATAAACAGAAGGGACCCAAGGTTACTGCCTTGACTAACCCCAGATCGTGTATAGTAGGACTCGGAAAGATATCCACCACAATCAACGTATTGGCGTCTATCTCTTAGGTAACTGGCAAAGAAAGTTAACGTATGTGGAGTGAAACCCGTATTCGCTAGCTTCAAAAGCAGATGGTCATTATGGAACATATCGAATGCTCGCCGAAAATCAAAATAGGCAACGTCCACTTGCCGACCAGCATCGACCCCTGGTACCAATTTTGTCATCAAGTGCAGTAAATTACCTGTAGTGCTCCTTCCAGGGCGGAAACCGTGTTGTGCATCGGATAATTGGGCACTTACCTGTTCATATATGCAGCTGTGAATGGCGGACTCGAATACTTTAGCAGGAGTACAGAGAACCGCAATAGGTCTATAGTCACTGGGTGTTGAACCTGCGCTACCTTTTGGTACGGGTACAACTCTTGTGAGTTTCCAGCAATCGGGAAACACTGCACATTGTATGCATGCATTAAATAAGTGTAACAACGGTTTAATTAATACCGAACTACAGTCTCTAAATATGAACGCTGGTATACCGTCGGGGCCAGAGCTCGTTTTTGGTGGTAAATGAGAGAGAGCACGTTGCACGTCAGCAGCGTTCAAGCGAGCGAGACGCACCAACGCACCTGGCGCTTCTGTTGCCGTCGCACTCGCCGTCGTCACGCTCAGCATAGGCGGCTCCGGGTTATATACAGAATGAAAAAATCGAGCAAATTCATCTGCACATTCTTGTTCAGATAACGTTCGTCCCTCGTTGATTAGTTTCGGCTTTTTTGAATTACCTTTCCTAGATCTCACATAAGCCCAAAAAGCTTGAGGTTCCGTTGCCAAATGATTTTGTACCCGATCGATGTATTGATCAAGTGCTCGGCCCATCTGCGCTTTCACTCTTGCTCTGCACAGTGAGAACGCTTGATAATCACTGTGCAATTTACTGGATTTGTATGTTTTGTGTAATTTGTGTTTAAGCTTAATATTTGTAATTATTTCGGTGGTGTAATACACAGGATAAGAATAACGTCTATCCGTCGAACTGGTTGTCTTACAAGGGACGCAAACATTAAATACTTCGTAAATTTTCTCATATAATAAATTTAATATTAGATCAGGGTCATTTAAACTGTATATTTCGCTCCAATCTATTATAGATATTAAATAATATAAACGGTTAAAATCAGCTTTTTTGAAATTCCATTGTTTTCTAGCTAAGGACTTTTGAGGTTGTCGTATATGTGGTAACATAAGAGAAGATACGGGAGATGCCGAGAGGTTTTCATTCCATTGCGCACCCAAAGATAGACGAACGACAAGTGGGGGGTGATACGCGTCCACGGGTAGCAACGCTTCGTCCGCCAAGCTAACCGCTACACCGTCGCGCGCGCTCAATACAAGATCCAATTGTCTGCCGTTACAATTAGGAACCAAATTACACTGAACAAATTCACAGAACGCTATAAAGTAATCATAATAATTAGTTACATTAGTATTACACGAAAATAAATTAAAATCTCCTAAAACAATCAAGTTATTTCTATATTTAATACACATTTTTTTCTAATAAATTAAATAATATCATATATTCACACTCATCAGTTTGAATTCAAATCAACTTGACATTCTCAACTTCAAATTCAAACTTGTCCATCCATATTCAGGCAGTAGTAAACACAAGGACAGGGTGGTGATGAGTTCTAAAACTCCTTACTACATAGAAACTTTTACCCACATTTAAATACTAATACAGTGTGGATATTCTCAGAAAAAAAGTGAGCCGTCGCTCAGTATGCCTGTCAGATGTGAAACATCGAAATTATTTTGTAAGTATATATGCATAAAAGAACAGATTATAACAGGAATTAATATGGCATAACGAATAAACAAAAATATTACGATTGTTTCCAGAAAATGATAATTTTTATTCAATAAACATTTATAGTCATCAAACAAGAATTAAAATTTAAACATATTTCAAATTGTGACAGCCACGCGTAGCTTTACGCCACGTGTAGCTTTACGCCATGTGTAGATTTACGCCACGCGTAGCTTCACGCCACGCGTAGCTTTGCGCCACGCGTAGCTTCACGCTACGCCAAAGATCAGGTTTATCCTCACCTACAGATGTTTCACATCAAAAAAGAAGATAAGTTGAAAGAAGGTAAGTACTAACGAAAATGCCAAATCAAAAGTTTATAATGACTCACCACAGTCAACGATCTCATGGAATAGATAGTTTGAGATGGCTACAGGCTGTCTGATCCAGGGATGCGCCATAAGTTGAGAGACTGTACATCTGCTTGCCGGATCCTTGCACAACATCCATCTCAAAAGTTGTTCCAGATCTATAAAGAAATCACGAAAGCAAGTTTATATTATTACAAGCTTAAGTTTTGGGGAATAAGAGTAAGGTTTATAGGATTTAGCAACTTTCATTCAATGTCTATAGCGTAAGTGACATTCTTCCCTCAGGGACAGTAAAAGTAGCGTATGCGCTATTAATCATAGGTCGTCCACTCTTCACAATTTGAGCCAGTTACCAGCACCAGAGTCTCGATTTCGGCACAATCTTCATCTCGGGTATGGTGTGATCGTCTTGGGTATGTGATAACATTTTCTCTTGTTTGCAATGTAAAGTTTAGTATGTAAAGCGCGAGTGGCTATTAATTTAATTATTATCTTCCTTATTAATTTGCAAGCAAGTTTGTCTACTATCAAGTTGCCTTATGTCCCAGTTTTATAAGGCAATTTTTCTCGAATTAATATGCATTATATCCCAGCTCTGCAAGGTACTACGTAGAAACCGAGGCTCCATCTATTTATCAAATGTGAAAGTTTCGTATTGAAATAAATATTCCATAACGTAAAAATAAATTTAAAGAAAAAATTGGAGATCTATGAAAGTAAAACCTATTACCAAAACATTCCAGATACAATGCTTTTAGTTTCAGAGGTATAGCTAATCTTTCGAATGGATGGTTTATGCCCATCTTAATCATCGAGCCACTAAAGTTTAAATAATACCCAGGGCTAAAATGACACATAAAATTGATGTTGTACGATTTTATATTGTCTTAGGTCTTAGATATAATTTTAATTTTATTTAATTTCCATTGAAATGAAAGATCAATAATTACCCTCTCTCTTCTGTGTGGTGATGAAGTAAGCGTATAATCTTATTGAGAAAGAGTTTTTCATACATGTTGTATGCATAGAACATCTATGCAAGAGAAGGAAAAATCGAAATAACCCTATACCAACTCGTCTGACTAATATACCAAGTAGATTACTCACCCATTGCGGAGGAGGCTCGAGCCCAGCGGTGGGACGTATCTGAACTGAGATGATGATGAAACTCAATGTAATGTATATTTTCTTAGGAGTTACCTTAAATTTAGGAGTCGTTGGAGAAAATGGGCATTTTAAGCGTCGGATCGAACGTAGATTCCTAAAAGAATTTACACATTCATCCATCTATCATCCATTCCGTCTCCGTTCGAATTTAGATGTAGGATTCATAACACGAAGTCAAAAACCCATACCCCCACTTTATAGGACCGCTGCGAGTAAGAGAGTCATTTCTTAGTGCGCTACCACATAGAAGAAAAAAATTAAGAAAATATAACTTATATATTAGTCTTACCTTCCGAAACCACTTGTGGAAAAGCCAGCGGTCCTTGTATGGTATCCTCGATGTCAGAGAATGGGTTAACAAAGAACGTTAATACATACAGTGTTATCCCCATGGACCACATCTCAAGTTCTGGACCTGCGTACCTGGAAAGACGAACCTTCTATACATTCCGTATATCGACAGTAAAACGCATAAACGAAGTAACCCACAAAATTGTAAACCAGAGTAGGAAAACGCTTTTATTGTTCAATAAAAACTTAATTGTTATTATTTAATAAGTCTTAATATTAGTCCTTAATAGTTTAGTACTTAATAGTCCTTATAATGTGATGGACACAAGACTCATAACAATAATTTGTGGATCTCACAAAGTATTGTCCTGCGTAGAATCGAACCCACAATGATAGGCCGATACCTGTAAAATTATACAATCTTGATCTGTTAACTAAAACGTTCAAGACCTATGCAAACATTATATGGGTATTGCTAGCGTTCTCTGTGTGGTGACGGAGTAAGAATACAATTCACTATTCCCTCTTTTGTCCATAGGTGTCCGTAAAGGCGACTGAGGGATATAATATGCAGACAACGTCGATGCAGGAGAAGAAAAGCTCGAAATAAATTTCTGTGTCATGTCTGACCAGCGTGATATAGTAGGTCAAATTCCCTCCCACAATGGAGGAAGCCCGAGCCCAACAGTGGGACGTATATGGGCTGACATGATGATAGTGTTCACTCACTTGTTCCCGGCGAGTACTTCAGGACTACAATACTCTGTGGTCCCATAGAAGGTAGAGAACAACGTGTCTTTGCTCCTGAACGTCGCTGAGCCGAAGTCTATCAGTTTTACATGGAACTTGTTGTCTATGATCACGTTTTCATCTTTTATATCACGGTGTAGTATGTTCAGGGAGTGGAGGTATTCCACTGCTTGACCAATCTGTAAAGAAAATCTGTACACTATATAAAATATTACTTGTCTGTCTAAATCTATATTACCATTACATTAACGAAGAGTTTCTTTGTTGACGTACTAATTTCGGTACATATTTGATGGCAATGGCGTCGAGCGTATCATTGGTTTTGTTTATTGATTTATTCAGTCAAATCAAATCTGTTATGCGTCTATTTAATTTCTGAAAAGGGCGCTGACCTTACTTGATCATTAATTTTAAAATGAAGCACATCGAAATAATAGCTGTGTGCCAAAATATGCGTTATGATTTCTGATGTTTACGCGAGTATTATACATTTTAAATAAAACTACGGATTTTATCGCGTTTGTATTTGATTTTTGATTACCCGACGTTTCGAACACTTTACAGCGTTCATGGTCACGGGTGGACTAAGATGTCTCACGTCCAACAAGTCATCGTTACTGCAGAAAATTTATAATTATCTACCCGATACAGAAATTAGTTATTAAATATTGACCCACATTTTGATACAAAATTGATTGCCAGTGTAAGAAGAAAATGATTCTATATGAAAAAATTATATTGTTTATGGTTAGTAATAATTAAGCATTAAAACTCTAATATATTAATTATTCTATACTATATATTATTATTATAAATCTAATTATTATTAATTAATAATCTAGTATACTACCACCGGATCGAACACGGTTACACTGAGAAAGATCTGGCAAGAAAACTCAGGTAACATGATGCTAATTCGAGGAGATGGCCTTATCAAGCTCACCTGTCACACCCAGGTTCTACAAGCGGTATGTAGATGACACTTTCACAATATTACCCACAGACAAAATAACCATATTCCTAAACCATCTTAACTCCATTAATTCAAAAATTCAATTCACTATGGAACTGGAGTCAAATAACTCTTTAGCCTTCTTAGACATTTTGGTTATACGTAACCCTAATAACACCTTGAGTCATACAGTGTATCGTAAGGCAACACATACAGACAGATACTTGAACGGTGATTCTCATCATCCCCCTTCACAGTTAGCTACCGTGTGTAAATCTTTGTTGCAGAGAGCACGAGGAATCTGTGACGATGAACACTTGGCTGGGGAGCTGCAGTATGTCAAGCAGGTGCTACGTGCAAACAAGCTGCCAGTTCCTCGCCCCCGTCGCAGAGACCGAGTGAAACCACCCACAGTTGAGCGCCTTCCTGCAATTCTACCTTATGTCAAAGGAGTCACTGACAAGATTGGCTACATCCTGAAACGCTCTTCCATTAAAACTTATTTTAAGCCACTGAAGAGGATTAGCCAATTCTTACCACCTGTCAAGTGCCAGATCCCTTTACAAGATGCAGGAGTATATAAACTTGACTGTGACTGTGGTCTCTCTTACATTGGACAAACAAAGAGATCCATAAGAACTCGGATCAAAGAACACATAGCCGATGTGAAGCACCGCCGGGACACTAGGTCTGCAGTCTGTGAACATAGTCAGGACCGCGCCCACCATAACATCAGGTTTGATAAGCCACAAATCCTCGCAAAAGAACACCGATACCTGCCTAGAATGGTACGCGAGGCTATTGAGATTAAAAAACACAAAAATTTCAATAGAGAGGATGGCTGGGTGTTACCATCAAGCTGGGATCCTGTTATAAACATTATTAAAAACAAATTCAAAAAGACCACCACAAGACTGCAAGACACCGTGAGCTCATATTGTATAGATTTGACCCACAATAATAATAACTAAAGATAATTTTATAAATTAAAACCTTTTAGTAACATAAATTAACTTTAATTTAGCATCATGTTACCTGAGTTTTCTTGCCGGATCTTTCTCAGTGTAGCCGTGCTCCGATCCGGTGGTAGTATACTAGATTATTAGTTAGTTTTTAAATATAACTACTATTAATTTTAATGTTTAATTACTACTAACCATAAACAATATAATTTTTTCATATAGAATCATTTTCTTCTTACACTGGCAACCAATTTTGTATCAAAATGTGGGTCAATATTTAATAACTAATTTCTGTATCGGGTAGATAATTATAAATTTTCTGCAGTAACGATGACTTGTTGGACCTGAGACATCTTAGTCCACCCGTGACCATGAACGCTGTAAAGTGTTCGAAACGTCGGGTAATCAAAAATCAAATACAAACGCGATAAAATCCGTGAAGTAGTTTTATTTAAAAAATATGCGTTGACGAAAACCACAGATGCTGCACACTCAACTCATTAATGCATCGACTGCACAGATGGCGTAGTGGTTAAGATACCCACCTACCGCGCCTGTGTTGCGGGTTCGAATCCCGTGCAACACATGGTACAATTTGTGGATTCCACAGAGTCTGGATGTAATTTGAGTCCGTTAATTATATATTTGTAAAGTCCTCCGCAACACAAGGATTATTTTCTTAGTGCAGGGCGTTGTCTTTTAAAAACAATTCAATCTGATGAGTGTGAAAGGTTGAATGTTTTATTGATATCTTTCTGTTCAGACCTGACCAATAAGATGTGACGCATTTTCTATCAGATGTATACCGACCCTCAATGAAACATTTTGAATAAATTGGATTCCATAAAACTTTATTTAGTCAGCCTGTTATCAAGAAAGATACTCCATTTGTTATAAAGTTATCTATAGCATATAACTTTGTAACAAATTGGAGCCGAGCAATGTTTACACATTTACTGAGATTTATTACAGCATTTAACATGCTAGGTTCTTTTATTCATCATCATCATTTCAACCTATCGCTGTCTACTGCTGGAAGTAGGTTTCTCTCATGTAGGTTATTTATAAAAACTTATTTAAGAGTGAAAAATGATTGCCATGCTCTAGAGGTTTGTAGGGAAAGTGATCAGCAGTCCCACATGCCTGGTGAACCCTCAATTGCTTCTTACAAATCCTACAGGCAAGCTACGCGAGCGCTGATACATTATTAAACTGAGAAATATAAAAGAAAATCTTTAAACTGTACCTGTCTAAATATATAACTAAGTAATAGTTCGTCAAGTCGAGGACGTCGCTCTATGAATTCAAATAAGTCCATACCGGCACCATGTTTCTCCATAACCATTTGAAAGTATTTTTCGTTTTCAAACACATCGATCACGCTCACCTGAAATAAAATAATAGTGTAATAAATTACATATTTCACACCTTCACCGCCGAAGTGAGCGCAAATAATAAATAAATATTGTGTGGATTGGAGTCCTTTTTCAATCATTCTACCTTAGAATAATAACGTATAGAAGGATAGTGTCGGTACTTAAGCGATTAAAAACGTGAAGCCAAAAATACTACATGCGTGCAAGCGGTTCCATACGTACACTACAATAGAGTTGCCTCTACGCAGTGACCTTATACACTACGGAACTGTCCGACGTAGAGAGCCATTTCTGGCTCCAATTTAAATGCTTAAAATTTTGTGTGCGTAGTTAGCTTCTATAAGTTATAAAGTATTCTGCATTTAAAATGCCAATGCCTTTATGTGGTAGGATCATACTAACAAAATTCGTTTATTTACAGCAGCGCGTAGTCTATGCTGTGTCGCAGAAAATCGACGTCTGAGTAGTAGCAATTTCTTACTTGCATTTCGAGAGAGCCGGAAGCCCAACTTTCTGAGGGTGTGTGCGTGTAGTGGGTTTTGATGATGTCTTTAATATCATCTCAGGTTTTAATCTTTAGTATATTTTTTACGTAAGAAAGAGCACGTGAAATTGGTAGATGTAGCAGTCCGTGCTCGTAATATTCCGAAAAAAAGTTACATTCAACTGCCTTTATATTTTTAGTAGCATACTACAAAATACTCACGATATTGGGATGCTTAAGTGTTAGCAGTAGGCTCAGCTCAAGTGGTAATCGACGTCCGTCAGGTCCATCCACCCAGAACTGAGCACCAACTTTCTCTTTCAGTATAAACTTCGCTACGGTAAGTAAGCGATCGGAACGACGATATGCCATTTTTACACATCCGTAGCCACCTTTACCTACAAATATAAAATTAATGAAATTATTTATCGTTTGTTATAACATATGTAAACCAGCGTTCGGGAAACTTAAGAGGATCTTCTCGTCCAACATACCTCAGTGTCTGAAAACACAGGTCTACGACCAGTGTCTGTTACCAGTGATGACTTACGGCACGGAAACGTGGTCCCTAAATGTAGGCCTCATATCAAGGCTCAAAGTCGCTCAGCGTGCTATGGAGCGGGCTATGCTCGTGATTTCTCTGCGAGATAGAATCCGGAATACGGAAATCCGCAGAAGAACGGGTGTAATCGACATAGCACGAAGAATTAGCACGCTGAAGTGGCAATGGGCAGGCCACATCGCTCGACGAACCGACAACCGGTGGGGAAGAAAGGTTCTCGAGTGGCGACCACGTATCGGACGACGCAGTGTAGGACGCTCCCCCACTAGGTGGACCGATGACCTAGTGAAAGTTGCTGGGCGTCGCTGGATGCAGGCGGCACAGGACCGCACATTGTGGCGCAACATGAGGGAGGCCTACGTCCAGCAGTGGACGGCAATAGGCTGAAATGATGATGATGATGATGAATGATGTAAACCAGAAAGTGCGTAAGGATGTATGGCTATTTGTTACTCTTTCGAGAAATTTATTGAATGGAATTTGGAGAAACTTCATCACAGCTCATAAGCGGCTCACTGCTGTCTTCCAACCTCTATCTCAGTTTGAAGACAATTGACCTGATATACACTGTACAGACTAGTTAGCATAGTTTTGTGAACGTTAAACTCAAGGTTCTGTGTGGTGACAGAGTAAGGATATAATAATTCACCACTCCCTATTTTACTCGTGGATGTCGTAAAAGAAGACTTTTTTTTTTTTTGTCTTTGTATATCCTGCTTAACACAGCAATCTGTCGTGGACATTTAGCTGCTCCTTTGTCTGAACTTTGTCTGTGTATTATGTTTCTAACAGCAGTAAGGAATAGTCCAATGGCTATTCTCACTATTGTTTATTGAATCGGTTTATAAGATTCGGAACGCTGTTCCTCCTCAGTCTTGTGTAATGAATACTTCCCGAACCAGTTAATTTGGCAGCTAGCTGATTGACATGTTTTGTTAGTTTATGTTGGTAGTTTTGGCTACGAGCAGTAATTTCTTCTTTAACAGTGTTAAGCCTCAGATCATGTAATATATATTTATTGTGGATGCATTTTGGGATGTTGAACATGGATCTAATAGTTTTATTCTGAAACCTTTCCAGGATTTCTATGTTGCTATTACTTGCTGTTCCCCAGAGCTCTATCCCATATGTCCAAACCGGCTTCAATATAGTTTTGTAGATGTAAAAGACGACTAAGGGATTATAATATGCATACAATGTATATGCAAGAGAAGGAAAACTCAAAACAATATTGTTTTGAGTTTCCCTAAACCTCTGGTTCCACGGAACCCACTTTGGGAAGCCCTGCTATAGTTGGTCAATGCCCCTCGTGTTATGGAGGCAGCTTAAGCTCAACAGTGGGACGTATATAAGTACTGATGATTAACCATTTATGCTGACCTTAAACACATTCTCTCAATGGCCGGATATTTTGTATTTTTTTTTTCAGTACACACTATGACTGTCGAGATTAGCTAGTTCAAAGAAATTTATCTGCAATATTATTATATTATACTGAATATTATAAGTAAATACTGCTTGGTGACGAGTTAGAAAGACAGTTTTCCCTGTACATTCTTGTGGTAGTCGTAAAAATCAGCAGCTTATGTGTAAATTTAGATATTCCGTGTGGTGACAGATTATGAATACAATTTACCACTCCCTATCTTGGCCATAAATGTCGTAAAAGACGACTAAGGGGTACAATATGCATATAACATCTGAGCAAGAGAACACTCGAAACAAAACCCTATACCAACCTGTCTGACCAGCATGGTACAGTAAGGTCAATTTCCCTCCTATTGTGCAGGAGGCTCGAGCCTAGTAGTGGGACGTATATGAGCCAAAATGATGATGATGATGAAAAGTGGATATCAATAACTTGACGGAAGGATGGATAAATAAATTTGAGCGGGTTAGTTTATAACTCACCAATTTGTTTTAGAGTGACGTAATGTTTGTTATAATCACCAGCAATCTGTTCGTCTTCACACTGACTCACCAAAGACATCGATTGTGGTCTACTGCCACCAGATTTATTGCCCTGTTTTATAAAAAAATAATAAGATTATTCGAACTCGATGGCAGATATATTATTACTATGGATCTCAGAATACCTATAAATATACAATACTTTAAAATCATCTAATAACAGTTACTTTTGCATTTATATCAATTATGTAGTATTTAAATAAATTTTATTTAGTATTTATAATGATATGAAGCATAATTTAAAAGTAAATACTTAATAGAATACATACTTAATAAATAACATCATCATTTCAGCTTATTTACGTCCCACTGTTGGGCGTGAGCCTTCTACACAATAGGAGGAAACTTGACCTTACTATACCATGCTGGTCAGATAGGTTGGTATAGGCTTTTAGTTCGAGTTTTCCTTCTCTTACATAGATGTTATATGCGTATTAATAGATATGATTTTTAGTTATTAAATATTTTTTTTGAAATAGCTACGGACGGAGTAAGAATACAATTCACCATCCCCTTACCTAATCGTGGGTGTCGTAAAAGACAATTAAGGGATTGCAATATGCAGATAACATCTATGTAAGAGAAGGAAAACTCGATATAAAACACTATGCCAACCCACTTGAACAGCATGGTATAGTAGGTAATTTTCTTCCTGATGTAGAAGAGGCTTCAGCCCAGCAGTGGGACATATATGAGCTGAAATGATGATGATATGTTTGAAATTAATGTACACGTTACTAACAAGTACTAGTGAGTTGTCGGCTGTAGAAGCAAGACTTGATGCGAGCGTAGTGTGTCTCGGTGCATGATCTAATTTCACCCCCAACCACACACATCTCACGCGGGCACCCGTGCTCAGCTGCATACTTGATACCGTGTACAGAACATCTGAAAGCGAATTTATTTTAGCCATTAATTTAAAGTTATCAACCGGCCAGCTAATAGGAGCACTGCGCTTTGTCTCGCAACTTGCGGCATGGTGAGGAGTAGAGATATGTCCGCTATAACAAAACTTAACTGATAACAGTTTACATGGCTCTAATGTGTTGATATAACTAACAACAGCTTTTAATTACCTATGTACAAATAATTGACAATGACACAATGCTATCAACTGACAATATCACATCAATATTGGTTTGATTGCGTGATTTTCGTTTCGCTACGTTGGTAACGAATACTAGTAAGTCTAACAAGAAAATTAATTATGCCATCGCTTCCCTTCTATGAGATTTCTGACGTGCAAAACAGAGAAGGAGCTGGTATTGGTTAGCAACTTAATAACAAGCAATATTGATATAAACCAAAGACGTTGTTATTTTTATTAAAATAAAGCTTAATTGTTATAAACCGAAGTGTGGCGAATTAAAATGGTGAACGTAATAAGGCAAAAAAAAGGTCTAAATTAGTCTAAATCAGGAGAGCGGTGCCGACTATTAGTCCGGTTATCCCTTAGTCAGTTTTTACGACAGCAATGAGAAACTAAAGGATTAGAGAATTGGTCATCACACTAACTATAAACAAAATTACATAATTGAAATAAAATATACATTAATCAGATGATATTTGATTTTTGTGGTGACGGAGTAAGAATACAATTCATCAGATAGAAGATAGGGATATCTTGCCCGTGGATATCGTACAAGGCGACTAAGGCAAAATATGCACATAAGATCTTTGCAAGAGAAGGAAAACTCGTAATGAAACTCTATACCAACACGTCTGACCAGCGTGGTATAGTAGGTCAATTACCCTCCCATTGTGGCGGATGCGGGTCAAATGGGTTGGTATAAGGTTATATTTCGAGTTTTCAGTATTTTGCATGGATCTTATCTGTAAAAAACTCTTAGTAGTCTTTTGTGACACCCAACAAGAGAAGATAAGATAATATTTTATTTGTTTGAACATGGTAATTTACACATTAGTGCAAAATGTTACATGGTGTACAAAGTCCAGTCATGTTCAGCCTCATGTTAAGGCAA
Source organism: Lymantria dispar (assembly GCA_032191425.1). Lineage (NCBI taxonomy): Eukaryota > Metazoa > Arthropoda > Insecta > Lepidoptera > Erebidae > Lymantria > Lymantria dispar. Next base: position 32,719,519 of record CM063441.1, read on the forward strand.
ATTTGTGTATAAGTTCATTGTAATGAATGTCAGATACAGAAATTAATCAGAATTAAAAACTCTACTAATGACTATTCATTAGTCACGCGGATATAGAACAATATTATCAGTTTAAATACTAGCTATATATACATATTTATATTTCTTTATCTAATAAGAACTGTGTAATATTATAGTAAACTTTTTCAGTTAAAAATTGCTTAAGTTGCCTACTAAATGCTATTTTATTTAGTTCTTCAGGGGTGGTCAATTGTATTCTTACTCCGTCACCACACGGAAACTATACATAGTAGGGTAATTTCCCTCAAATGGAGGATGCCATATGGTGGACCGTATCATCTTGCTCTTATGCGAATTATTTTTGTTCGACGCCATATGTGCTTTTTCCATCGTACATATTGCAATGTTTTGTCAATAGTTTTATGATCGGCCGTCTGCCTGACGTCAACCCATCTTAGGATTTTTTTAAATTACAAACGATGGCAAATGAGCAAACAGTACACCAGTGCAATGAGGTTCGGTGATACTAAAGCCATCACCAAAACCCACCACACGCAACCCTCAGAGAGTTGGGCTGCCGACTCTCTCGCTTACCGAACGAAGCGCAGTAACAAGTTGCCACCAATCTGACGTCGATTTGTACGACGTTTCGACGTGGCACTACTCCAGACGGACCGGCCCGTGGATGTGGACAGACAACTGTCAACAGTGTGGTCCTACCACTTGTAAATGATTGTAATTGTTGAGGCCAAATCCGATGGAATTAGTCCAGATCAATGTAATGCTCTTAGTCGTCTTTTGCGACACCCACGAGCAATGTTAAAGTCTTAGAATAATAACGTATAGAAGGTAAGTTCGCGCACAAAAAGTGAAGCATTTCAATTGGAGCCTAATGGAGCTTACGCCGGAACCGTTCCGTAATGTACAAGGTCATTGTACTGCACGTACGTACGCAACTTTTAAATAATAAATAAGTAATTATGACAGTTTGTGCATTCAAATGGTGTCACAACATATTTGAAAAACTTAAAAGGTTTTTAACATTACTTTTAAAATTATTTCGCCAATTTATGTTAATAACAACAAAATTTGATTTCATAATTTGTATAGTGATGTGCGTGTGTACGTGTGTAATCGTCTGCGCGCATGTAGTATTTTTAGATTCATGTTTCGAATGTTCGAAGTAGGGACACTATCCTTCTATACGTTATTATTCTAAGGTTAAAGTGCTATTATTTGTAGTCACCAGTAAATGCCGTACATTTATATGGATTTTAGAAGACAAACCAAGAATTAGTAAGAATGCTACTTACGTAGTTCTGTACCATCCTTATGCAGCACTAGACCACGGTAGGTACCATCACAGTGACGCCAGTCGGCGGCGCATTCACATGTATCGAGCTTACCGCGTGCTGCTTGTGGAGTGGAAGTGCTTACATGGGGACGGAGCACACGCTTCGGTATACATGGTGTCTCTGGAGGATCATCTGTAGTGAAAAAAATTTTATAACTATTCAATACTATGGACTAAATTCTTGTTACGTGGTATTTTCTTCGCAAATAGTATATAGGCCGGGATCCACCGTACATTTTTTTATTTCATTACTAACAAGCTAATTTTTTGTGAGTAGCTTTATCTTGATGAGACGCCCAACAATATCTGTACGAAAACTCTCAATTGTGGTAGGTTTCAGAGGTAGGAGGGATAGAATATGTCCATTTGGTGGTTCTAAAAAATTTATTACTAACGGGGTGATTTTTGATATATCTCAAGATAATTATCTAATAAAATATTTGTCCTACAAAATCTGTGGTTACATCACAGAGTCCCCTGCTCCCAACATGTACCGATAACGAGGTCGTCAAAAGTAATTACTACAAGCTGATTTTTCTTTTCTTACTTATTTAATATTTATATAAAACAGTCATATTGTCCTACACACGGAGCATATACAAAGAGGAGACGGCCTAAGCAACTGTGCACCGTGACTCAACTAGGTCCTGACGTTATCACGTCAACATCAGGTAGTGGGCGTGACATATTAGTCTGCTGTCGACTCTGCCCGTACTCGTACTGTGGACACAGTTATATTTTTGGTGTACTTTTGCTTTATTACGCAGAAAATCCATAAGTTTTGTGTTTTATCATGTCAATAGTACTCCGATAAACGTTCAGATGCTATGGAAGGAATCATATTTCATTCGTAAGTATTTTTATTCATACTTTATTAAAATAATTTCTAGAAAATTCTTTGACGATGTCGTGTTCAAATATAATTCTACTCAACGTTAGATGGCACTACTTTTCGTAATGGGACCTAGAACTGTAAAAGTAGATAAAGCTCAGACTGTTACGATTATCGTAATAATCCATACTAATATTATAAATGCGAAAGTAAGGATGTTTGTTTGTTTGTTTGTAACGCTTTCACGCTTAAACCACCGAACTGATTTCAAAAATTCTTTCACCAATGGAAAGCTATAACATAGGCTATATTTTATCCCGGTATTCCCACAGGAACGGGAACTACGCCGCGGGTAAAGCGACTGAAACCGAAGCGAAGCGAGGGCGGGTTGCTAGTAACTAATAAACATAAGTATTTAAATTAATATTTAAATACATTTACCTGGACAAAAACGATTTTTACACATAGTTTCACAAATATCACTGACACTTACATCTAGTGGCAGATAGCAACTACTTAAAATACGAAACTAGTAGTTATGCTAATAGCTGGTAGATGGACATAAAGGAGGGAGTGAGACCGCATAAAGAAGGGAGTAAGACAGGTAATATCCCCTCACCCCCTGTAACTGCCACACATTGTTTCATAGAAAATATTAATTACAACAGCTCCTCTTTGTACTTACTCCGTGGTCCTACAAATTGCGTGGTACGTGGTACGTGATGAGACATAAAGAAAATGCTACTCACGAAAAATTAGCTTGTTAGTAATCAAATAAAAAAATGTACCGTGGATCCCCTACTAATATGTTCTACTGTCGAGTCTTCTCTACAATGGAGGGCAATTGACCTACAAAACCACGCTGGTGAGACATGTTGATATAGGGTTTTATATCGAGTTTACCTTATTTTTAACCGACTCTTAAAAAAGAGGAGGTTTTCAATTCGACTATATTTTTTTTATGTTTGTTACCTCAGCATTTTCGACTGAGTGAACCGAATTTGATGGTTCATTTTTTATTTCAAAACTGGTGCTGCCCGTATGGTGCATTTCAATTTGATCCAGTTCTAGCAATGGCATCCATTAGAAAGCGAAGTGAAAAAAAGCGGTTGAAGTCGGTACTGATGTTTCCGCGAGTTACATTATAAATAAAACTATTTTACGGATTTTATCGCGTTTGTTAATGATTTTTGCTTGTCCAACGTTTCGAACACTTTACAGCTTTCATGGTCACGGGCGGACAGCATTTTTTTTTGTTCAGAATTATGTAGTGATAACATCGGCATATCTATTTTACGAAGCCCAATAGCAAGAGGGGGTGGTGAGTCGAATATTCATAATTTAGAATATTTTAAAAAGATAAGCCAAACAAACCTGTAAATAATTTCCTAGGCGCCGATTCTGTTTGCGTCTCCAAATCGATGTCATTACTCAAGCTATCAATACTTTCATTCCCATTATGTTTTGGTAGATCTTCGATCTCACAACCGGGCGGTGGCATTTCGTTAATCGGAGTTAAGAAATCCGCGCTAGTCTCATTCGAATCACAGAAATCTAACGACAAACTGGTTTTATCATCTCTCACTTGACCAGGCAAGTTGACTTTCAAAGACTTGTATTTACTCGAATCGAAGGAAAGTCTCAATGAAGGGTCGTTTAACCTCACCCGAGGTGTGTTACCCGTTGGGGTAACTTCTTGAGAATGCTGCGACGTGTAATATATAGAATCGGATTTCTCTGAAGCCTTGTTGCATGTTGGTTTTGTCGGATTACTATGTTCCGATCTAAGGATGTTTTCGGAACGAGATTTTGAAATACTACTATGGCAATAATTTTCGTCGTCAATGGATATTCCCGACATTCCAGATGTGATGTCAGGGAGGGCGGATATATCGTTTCTTTGTTCCGTAGTGCTTATACTTGAGACCATGTCTTGTGTCGGTGTGGGTGTATGGGTGACCAAACTGCAGGATTTGTCGAGACATAGAGCGCTGGATGATTTTTCGCGTGTAGTGGATAATATGGAAGGTTGAACGTTGAGAGACATGCAAGCGGATTTTTGGCTGCCGTTGAATGCGCCACAGGAATCGTCGTCAGTATCTGAAGCTATAAAAAAAATTATAATATAATTAAGATCGTTCTCAATATTGCTAAAGGCGAACATTACCAAAATGTAAATGTTTGATATAAACCTCTAACGTCAAAAATGTGAACGTCTTTAAATTCAAATTACTGAATTTCTTTTAATTTTTTAGTATTGGCAATCAGCTACCAATACCAGGGCATTGTTGCTAGTGTTGAGTTCATCACAAATTATCAGTTCCTTCACATTTTTTGTTTTTTCAAATTAGTCATTCGTTATAAAGTCAAACCGTCGCTTCGACAAATATTATGGCCACACTGTTAATGGTTTCTTCTGAGAATTTTAGTAGAAAATGAAGATATTTGTAGAACACTTTTATTTCATATTCACTAGACCCCAGCAGTTCCTCTGCATTACATTCATTCTGATATTCAATATAAGACATTACCACCAAAAATCCCTTCGGATCCGGACCTTATAGTATCTTTGGTCAAGAAATATCCTGTCATCAGATGTGCAAAATGTGTAAATACTTGCTTAAATATCCGTGTGGTGACGGAGTAAGAATACAATTCACCATCCCCTATCTTACCCGTGGGTGATCGTACGAGACGACTAAGGGATATAAAACGCATATAACATCTATGCGAGAGAAGGAAAACTCGAAATAAAACCCTATACCAACACGTCTGACCAGCGTGGTATAGTAGGTCAATTACCCTTCCATTATGGAGGAGGCCCGAGCCCAACAGTGGGACGTATATGGGCTGAGATGATGATGATGATGACTTGCTTAAATATTAGAAACAATGAAAAAGTTTACTTCTCAGTAATTAATATTAACTACTCACGAATTTTTATGTAAATTTAAAAATCTTGGTGATATATGGTAACGTACCTGATCCATTATTTTCATCATTATTAACCGGTGACAAAGTCATATTTCTATTTCGCTCCGGCATAGTTATCAGGTCGGTCTCCCTGCAGAAGTGCTGAATGACGTCATCGATATGGTGTCCAATCACCTCCGAGTGCGCCTTGCCGAACGTAAGCATCGCGAAATGGTGATTGCATGCGGTGATTATACCACTTTCGTCCACCACAAGAAGACCACTTACGTTGTATGTTACCTGAAATGTGTTTGCTGGTGTGATATAAAAGAGTAAAATTTGCACAAACTAGATCCTAAAGGATAACCTTAGTACAAACAACCTTCACCATTCTGCTTACGAGAAACGGGGATGAGTCGGTAATAAAATCGCGGGACTATATAATATTAACCATAATTCATTCACTAATAACAGACATCATCATATCAGCCTATATGTCCCACTGTTGGGCTCAGGCCTCCTTTATAATGGGAGGGAAATAGGTATTTTTCGAGTTTTCCATCTTTTGCACAAATGTTATATGCTTATTTATATCCCTTAGTCGTCTTTTACGACATCTACGGGCGGGATAGGGAGTGGTGAATTGCATTCTTACTCCGTCATCACACAGATGAATAACAGAAATATAAGTTGTTATATCTAAGGTCACCTACTTGTACATGTGAGGGCTAATAGTCAAAGCTATCAGAGAACTATAATTGGGAGGCGATAATGCCAAAATTGGCTTCCCATGCGGGTTGAAATATAATTTTTTACGTTTTACCAACCTACCACTCGATACCGCAGCAGGGCTCATCCGTTTGACCTGGAAACATTATGGTCTTCAACTGTACATTTCCAGCGATCATTTCTCCCACGTACGGTGCAAGCTCTGGCATAAACTACCTGCTGCTGTGTTTCCCGAGCGCTATGACATGTCCTTCTTTAAACGAGGTTTAAGAAGAGTATTTTCTTCACGGTAGGCAACGGTCTGGCTGTGCCCCTGGTATTGCAAAGGTCTACGTGCAGCAGTATCACTTACCAGCAGATGTGCTGCATGATTGTTTGCCACCATCAGCAATAAAAAAAAATATAGATCAGAACATTATTTTTGCGTAAAACTTACTCTGACGTTGATTTCAAACACCGGTCTGTGCTTCATAGCATTCCAAGGGGATGTATCTGTTGTATCTGGTTTTGATATCCACAGGCATAGAGGAAAACAGCCTCCATCCAGTGTACGTCCTGTAATTGATTTTTAATTGAAAAAAATAAATGTGTGGCATAAAATGTCTTCGTTTTGTAGAGTTGCAGGCGTAAGTCGATAATAAACTATCTATAAAGAAGGTTCAATCAAACGAAAGGCAATTATAACCAATCCACGAAGATCGGCTCTTCCTGTGTTGACAGGGAAATAATACAATTTGTCACGCCTTTCTTGCCCAAAACTTCTTGCAAAAAACGCCAAAGGGACAATATGCATACAACATCAATGCAAGACAAGAAAAACTCGAAATAAAACCAACACGTCAGATCAGCCTTGTGAAGTAGATAAATTTCCCTCTTATTGAGGAGGTCTGAGTGCAGCAGTGGGCAGTGTATGGGCTGAGATGATGATCACGAGATAAGATCGGCCAGCCAAAGAAGTAGATATATTATGTGCCTTCTTATATATTATCACTTTAAAGTCTAAGATTATAAGGCCATGTTTGGGCAGGTGAATTGTATGTCTCATTTACTTCGCTTTAGAAAGTAAAAGATTTAAAATCTGATATTCTCGAAATATTTTATGCATACCAGTAAGTTTCTGTTTGGCGAGGCTTTTAGGCACTGGTGCGTCGTAAGAAGGTAACATGACGCTTGGTATGAGCGAAGCTAGTGGTAGCCCGATGAGTTTGTCACGCGATTCAGCAGCGAACAATGCCGCGGCGGCAGCGCCCTCGCAAGCCACCACAATACCTGTATCTGCCTCCACTGTTAACTGTGGGATACAATGTCAGGTTTAGTATTAATCTATGGCAAACAATACGTGTATAAAAATCTAATCAAAACAATTATATCAATCAAATCACATATATAAGCCTTTTGCAAGGGTATTAGAATTAGATCTTTCGGTCGTAGGGAAGATCAGACAAGAAATTCAGAGGGCTGGCCTTAAAAGTAGCTTCTTTCACTCAAAATTGTATATACCTAACCTAATACTTACTTAAACACATGTCGTGTTTATTAAGTATTAAGTCGAAGTACCCGTTATGCCAAATTTGAATAGCATGATGAACATCATAATAAAATTAATTTTTTAAATTGTGTAGGCGCTTAATTTCTAGTATATAGAGAAACTAGACATATACCAATTAGTCCAATTACCATAGAAAAAATGTAAAACAGAAAAATACATTTTTTATTATACATTTCATTTTTATAGAAACAGGCGAATGAGCAGAATACTAGTGTTTATGTTGCTTGATTGATATTAGGTCCTTACATATGAAATTAGAGTTTTGTCGTACTGATCACTTTGATCTGAATCTTCGTCTTTGGTTAAGAATTCAAAATTCAAATTTATAAATTCATTTAGCTGGTACATTTGAGTTTTGAAAATTAGTCTTCATTTGTTTTCTCCTCATTATTTTTTCTATAGCGTCGCTTATTACCGCACAATGGAAAACATGAAATATCGGTATATTTACGAGTACGAGTTCTACCGTGGCACCAGTGCTGCACAAACAGCTAGGCGGATTAATAATGTGTACGGCGCTGGTGTCGCAAAAGAAAGCAGGGTACGTTTTCGTTCTGGAAATTTCGATCTTCAGAACCAACCCTGTGGAGGGCCGGTAGTGTTGCCCAAATGCAAGACCAAGACGAGACCTGGACTAGTCTTGGTCTTGGTCTTGCAACATCACACCTGGTCTCGTCTTGGTCTTGGTATTGCGCACCCGAGTCTTGGTCTTGGTCTTGGTATTGCAGCAAGAGTCTCGCAGAGTCTTGCAAATCTTGCAGTTGGAATAACGTAACAGTAATTTATCATGGCAAGGAAAAATCCAACTAAATTAATCAAATATCATCCTATCCTATCTATCCATCTGCTAGCCTATAGTCCACTATTGAATTCCTTACCCCTGAGGAAGATTACTCTCCTATTCTCCTGGTGTTGCATTAGACAACGTTACTACTCCTATGCATTAAATATTTTTTTTATACTAAATGGTAATGTTAATATTTCCCTTCAAGTTAACAATATCCGGCCATACCTAATAGTTGAGCTATAAAAAGGAATGTGATAATGACGATTTTGATACCTATAATTCTACCTACCTACCTCTAGATATATTTAATACTAGCTGTTCCAACAGCTTCGCTTGCTTGACTTACCTATCCATATAATGCTATTATTTCGTTTAAATAACCATATCGCCCACTGGCATTAAAAACAATATCACCATTTATAATATCCATAACATACCTACTTTAATCACAATTTTTGTTATCTAAGTAGGTAGTTGTCGTAACAACGGCTACTACGGAGAACCTTTAACAGCTTTAAAATGTTGTCCGATTTGTTAACCTTTATAGACATTGCTCCGGACCAATTTACCAATATGTATGTCGGAGTGGTATGTATTAGAGCCTAAAACTTTTCTGGATAAACATACTATCCGACAAAATAACATTCTTTTGGAATATTTTCTGAGATTAGGGCGTTCAAATAAACAATTTCTCCCGATTTATGATAAGTATAGATAATAATAGTTTTTAATAATATACCTATGAAGAGGGTCACCAAATGTATGATATTCGTCGTCATCGTCTCAGTTCATAAAAGTGCCACTACCGGGCTTAATCTTACTCCCAGTAGGTGGAAAATTGACCTACTATACCACGCTGGTCAGACATGTTAGTGTAGAATTTTATTTCTAGTAGTTTTACTTCTCTTTCACATTATTATATTGTGATCTTTACGTGCGCATACCAATCTACGCATAATAATCCATACTAATATTATAAATGCGAAAGTAAGGATGTTTGTTTGTTTGTAACGCTTTCACGCTTAAACCACCGAACCGATTTCAAAAATTCTTTCACCAATGGAAAGCTATAATATCAGGGAGTAATATAGGCTATATTTTATCCCGGTATTCCTACAGGAACGGGAACTACGCGGGTTTAAGCGACTGAAACCGAAGCAAAGAGAGGGCGGGTTGCTAGTTCTTTTATAAAATAACACCCAGACTCGCAGTCTGGGCGTTATTTATGTAGATTAATTGTAGGCATATTTCTATGTCCAACAGTGGACGTCGTTGGGCTAATGAATAAACGGATATCCTTACTAATATTATAAATGCGAAAGTAACTCTGTCTGTCTGTCTGTCTGTCTGCTACGCTTTCACGTCTAAACCACTGAACCAATTTTGATGAAATTTGGTACAGAGATGGACTAAAGCTTGAGAAAGGACATAGGCTACTTTTTATCGCGAAAAAATGGGCATAAGGGGTTGAAATAGGGGATGACATTTTGTATGGAAATTCGTCATTTTCGACGATAGAACCATGAATCTTTGTATTAAGGCACTTTATAATAAATAAATAAATATTCGTTCTAGCATTTTGGAAATTTCATTTATATGGGGATGAAATTCAACCCCTAAAAGACAAAAAAGCATACAGCCGAAACCACTGGGCCTAGAAACGTAATTTTTTTACACCGTAGTATTTCTTGGGGTACACGAGCTCTAGCAAAGAAATCGCGAAAAAATGGGTATAAGGGGTTGAAATAGGGGATGACATTTTGTATGGAAATTCGTCATTTTCGATGATAAAACCATGAATCTTTGTATTAAGGCACTTTATAATAAATAAATTAATATTTGTTCTAGAGTGTTGGAAATTTCATTTATATGGGGATGAAATTCAACCCCTAAAAGACAAAAAAGCATACAGCCGAAACTACTGGGCCTAGAAACGAAATTTTTTTCACACCGTAGTATTTCTTGGGGTACACGAACTCTAGCAAAGAAATCGCGAAAAAATGGTTATAAGGGGTTGAAATAGGGGCTGACCTTTTGTATGGACATTCGTCATTTTCGGTGATAAAACCATGAATCTTTGTATTGAGGCAGTTTATAATAAATAAATTAATATTCGTTCTAGCGTTTTAGAAATTTCATTTATATGGGGATGAACTTCAACCCCTAAAAGACAAAAAAGCATATATCTGAAACCACTGGGCCTAGAACCGTAATTTTTTTTACACCGTAGTATTTCTTGGGGTTCACGAGCTATAGTAAAGAAATCGCGAAAAAATAGTTATAAGGGGTTGAAATAGGGGCTGCCATTTTGTATGGAAATTCGACATTTTCGATGATAAAACCATGAATCTTTGTATTAAGGTATTTGATAATAAATAAATAAGTATTCGTTCTAGCATTTTGAAAATTTTACTTACATGGGGATGAAATTCAACCCCTAAAAAAACAAAAAGTATACAGCGGCAACCACTGGGCCTAGAAACGTATTTTTTTTTACTCCAGCGTATTTTTGGGGTACACGAGCACTAGCAAAGTATTTTTGGCAAATCACCCCCTTAAGGGAATGAAAAGCGTATAGCCGAAACTATTGGGGCTAGGAACGTGAAACTGTGTATTTCTGTATATTGTTCGATTCTCTTTCTTTTGTTGTAAATGAGCTCTAAGAAATTAGTTTTTGAAATTCATTCTCTAAGAGGGTGAAAAATGTATAGCCGAAATCATTAGGCCTAGAAATATGAAATATTGTACAAAGTTGTCTCTCTTGGAGAAAGTGCTCACTAAAAAAGGGTTTTTTGCAATTTTACCCCCAAGGAGGTGAAAAGCATATAACCGATATCACTGAGGCTAGGAACGATCATTTTAGTATACGGTCGGCTTTCTTGGGTTACCCCATTATTTTTTCTTAATGCTCGCTTATCAAGATAGCTTTGGATCGACGCAATATGTAGGCACTGCTCTGCCATCATAGATATTGCAAAGGTTCTTCTAGCAACATTTTATGACCAGCTGCCTGCCAAACGACAATGCTGGCTAGATGGCATCACCAATTGGTCCAGGTCGATGTAAATCTTTGTCTTAGTAGTATTTTGCGACACTCGCAAACAATGAAAGCGTTATAATATTCCTAGCCGCTACCAGACAGTAAGTTAAAATCAAGATATTAATCCAATTTTCTATGTCTAGAAATAAACAAATTTGAAGCGTCTATTTGTCTGTCAAAATAATAGGATTTATTTATGGTAACACAATTATTTGCACGATACCTATGTCTAAAAAACCGGCCAAGTGCGAGTCGGGGTCGCGCACGAAGGGTTCCGTACCATTATCTATAAAAAGGGGGAAAATTGCGTTTGTTGTATAGGAGCCACCTTAAATATTTATTTTATTTTGTTTTTTATATTTATTGTTATAACGGCAACAGAAATGCATAATTTGTAAAAAATTCAACTGTCTAGCTATCGCGGTCCTTGAGATATGGCTTGGTGACAGACAGACGGACGGACAATTTTTTTTTACTTATATTCGTTACGGGGTAACCTTCAAAACGGCTGGACCCATACTGATAATACTTTACTAACAGGTCTACCAAGCCTTACATAAGGAATAACTTAGGCTATATTTTATCCAAGGCTATATATATTTTATCCCGGTGTGGCTGGAACAACTGTGAGAATTTAGTCGATTTTAAAATTATTTCACTAACGCAAAGCTATTTTTGAGCGAGTAACATATTTAGGCTATTTTTTTATCCCGATATTCCTACGGGACCGGGCACAATGCCGGTGAAATTGCGGGAACTAAATGGATATGAAAATTAATTTACGAATGAAATCTACATTATCAGTGAATAACAAATAAAGGCTATTTTCATCCTGGTGTTTGCCCGGGAACGAGAACTCCGCGAGTAAAACCGGTGGATGTTGACTAATTTTTAAATTCTTTCACCAATAGGAAGCTACGTTATCAGCGAGTAAGATAAGCAATTTTTATGTCGGATATTTGTATGGGATTTGATAATTATTATTTTTATTTTCACCCATATAAACTTATAATATCGGCGAGTAACATGGGCAATTTTTATCTCGGCGTTTGCATGGAAATGGGGTCTACGTGGGTGAAACTGCGGGAGTTTGATCGATATTATTTTTGTCCCCAATGGAAACCTATCATGGATAATGTATTATCAGCGACTAAGGATGGCTATATTTCTCATCGTCTTTCCACTTGAATTTAAACTACAAGGGTGGAAGTAATATTCAAATATAAAAATTTGTGAAGATATTTGGACGTTTGTTACTCAATCACGCGTAAACTGTTGACCGAATTTGGACGAAAATTGACACAGAGTATTTCTTAAATTAAGAATTATGAAAACCAACTTTTACGCGGAGACGCAGACGCAGACCAAGACCGCTTAATTTTTGCAGGACCAAGACCAAGACTGGCCCTGCAAGACTTGAGCAAGACCAAGACTGAGCCTGCAAGAGTCTCGCGGTCTTGCATTTAATTCAAATCACCATTTCAGCTTATATACGGTTGAGCTCGTGTCTTCTACATAATAGAAGGGAAATCGGCCATGGCCGGAGAGGTATCGCCACGGTGATCGTCCGTGTTGTTACAGGGTTTCATGTCAAGTTTTCCTTCTCTTGCACCGATGTTATATATTATAGCCCTTAGTCGTGGGGTTCGCACTCGCGGGTAAAATAGGGGGTGATGAATTGTATTCTTTCTCCGTCACTACACGGCAAGTTAAATCAGTCTTGAGATATCCATTTATTGGCTAATCGATTCCCAATATTGGTGTTCACATTTCAGAATTACTATTTGGAAAGGCTTAAGGACAAAAATACCATAATCGTCACCCTGTTGGTTAGTCTTGATAAGTTTCACACGAGAGTGCTTTTGCCCATTATATTTATATATCCGTTTATTCATTAGCCCAACGACGTCCACTGTTGGACATAGAAATATGCCTACAATTAATCTACATAAATAACGCCCAGACTGCGAGTCTGGGTGTTATTTTATAAAAGAACTAGCAACCCGCCCTCTCTTCGCTTCGGTTTCAGTCGCTTAAACCCGCGTAGTTCCCGTTCCTGTAGGAATACCGGGATAAAATATAGCCTATATTACTCCCTGATATTATAGCTTTCCATTGGTGAAAGAATTTTTGAAATCGGTTCGGTGGTTTAAGCGTGAAAGCGTTACAAACAAACAAACATCCTTACTTTCGCATTTATAATATTAGTATGGATTATTATGCGTAGATTGGTATGCGCACGTAAAGATCACAATATAATAATGTGAAAGAGAAGTAAAACTACTAGAAATAAAATTCTACACTAACATGTCTGACCAGCGTGGTATAGTAGGTCAATTTTCCACCTACTGGGAGTAAGATTAAGCCCGGTAGTGGCACTTTTATGAACTGAGACGATGACGACGAATGTCATACATTTGGTGACCCTCTTCATAGGTATATTATTAAAAACTATTATTATCTATACTTATCATAAATCGGGAGAAATTGTTTATTTGAACGCCCTAATCTCAGAAAATATTCCAAAAGAATGTTATTTTGTCGGATAGTATGTTTATCCAGAAAAGTTTTAGGCTCTAATACATACCACTCCGACATACATATTGGTAAATTGGTCCGGAGCAATGTCTATAAAGGTTAACAAATCGGACAACATTTTAAAGCTGTTAAAGGTTCTCCGTAGTAGCCGTTGTTACGACAACTACCTATTTAGATAACAAAAATTGTGATTAAAGTAGGTATGTTATGGATATTATAAATGGTGATATTGTTTTTAATGCCAGGGGGTGATATGGTTATTTAAACGAAATAATAGCATTATATGGATAGGTAAGTCAAGCAAGCGAAGCTGTTGGAACAGCTAGTATTAAATATATCTAGAGGTAGGTAGGTAGAATTATAGGTATCAAAATCGTCATTATCACATTCCTTTTTATAGCTCAACTATTAGGTATGGCCGGATATTGTTAACTTGAAGGGAAATATTAACATTACCATTTAGTATAAAAAAATATTTAATGCATAGGAGTAGTAACGTTGTCTAATGCAACACCAGGAGAATAGGAGAGTAATCTTCCTCAGGGGTAAGGAATTCAATAGTGGACTATAGGCTAGCAGATGGATAGATAGGATAGGATGATATTTGATTAATTTAGTTGGATTTTTCCTTGCCATGATAAATGACTGTTACGTTATTCCAACTGCAAGACTTGCAAGACTCTGCGAGGCTCTTGCTGCAATACCAAGACCAAGACCAAGACTCGGGTGCGCAATACCAAGACCAAGACGAGACCAGGTGTGATGTTGCAGTTGGGGTGTCGGGGATAGAATGTCATCAGACGATCTCTCCGGCACCTCGTAAAAGCGCGGAAGGGGCCGCTGTGGTTTTAGTGGGTATTTCGGTCACTTCTGTGGCCGGCGAGTCCCACACACACTCCCCTGTCTGTAACCGGCGGGGGATAGTGCGTAAATGCATTTCCACAGCGTGAAAAAAAAAAAAAAAAAAAGGTGTGATGTTGCAAGACCAAAACTAGTCCAGGTCTCGTCTTGGTCTTGCATTTGGGCAACACTAATGGTAAGCGTACACGTGGTCCATTCCATCCGGGGCAACGAAAGGACGACGCGCGGGCCCATAATCCACCCGTACCCACGTCACCTTCGTCGTTGGGCCGACCACCGGAGCAGGGTGACTTGTTGTCAGTGGTCGGCCCGACGGAATACCCTTTCGGGTACCCTCACCTCTCGACGTCCCTGTCCCGGGACGTCGGTCGCCGTCGTGCGGTCAGCCTCTCTGCGGGTGACGGACTATATTCCCCGGTCCAGTCACCCGCGGCCTCGGCTAGGGCGGCATCAGGCGCAGGTACTCGCGCCTGCGCCGCCCGATTCGCCGGCGGCGGAACGTGTCGCCGAAAAGGAGCTCCTCTCGCACACGATCCGTCCGATCCCAGTTCCTGGCTCTGTCGAGCATCTCCCTGGCGATGGTCGGCAGCGTCGGCAGCGGCACACATCTCGAGCGTATGCTGCGCCGTGTCCTCGTCGCAATCGCAGTGGTGGCAGGACGGTGTGCTCTCCCTCCTGACAATCTTGTGCAGGTACTTGGCGAAGCAACCGTGCCCCGTCAGGGTCTGCACCAGTCGGAAGGAAAGCACCCCGTGCGTCCGCTCCAACCATTCCATCAGCACTAGCCGGAAGGCCTCGACGGTCCTGACACCGTACCGAGGCCTCTTCAGCCGGACTGCCCAACGGGCAATGATGTCTCGGCGGGCGTCGACCCGCCAGGCGGCAATCTCCTTCAACGAGACCATGCCACCGTAGCCATATCCTGACCTAAACGAAAATTGACTCAGAAAACCTCCAACAGATTACTATTTTCCGGCATTTGGACAACTTCTCACAAGGAAAAAAATTCGACTCCAATGCAGCAGTACAAACCGCCTTCAAAGGGTTTATTGATTCTCGCCCCCATAGTTTTTTTTAGTAAAGGGATCAATGAATTACCTATGAGATGGCAAAAGTGCATAGATAACAACGGTGCATACTTTGATTTTACAAAAAAAAATTGACTTTATATTCCTCCCGTACAAAACGCCAATTTCGTATGTAAGGACCTATTATTGGGGGGACGTGGGTCGATGGGAGGATACCCCAATAGGGGGTATTCCGTCGGGCCGACCACTGATGTCAAGTAACCAAGTAAAAGTTTAGAAAAAGATTCAGATACTAGCTTATTTTCGATATCAGTTTGGATTTGAATATGAGATCTCTGACATGTTGAAGTATTAAAATTGAATTTTTTATATTAATACTAACCAAAACGTTTTTGCAATTGACAGGTTCGGCGACAACCAAGCAGGGGCCGTCGTTTTCCAATTGTCTTATCCACAACGACACTTGTACTGAACCACCGTCTTTGGTTATTAATTCCACTACCTGAAATACAACAAACTTTATAACTGCTTGTGTTGCGACGAAATAAAAATACTATATGTAACCATCGATAAATTCCTATTGGTGGGTTTTGTAAGCACCACTTAAGAGGATATAAGGTAGATACACTAGAAGAGTGGTTAGCAGCACTCCATTAGTAGGGACACAATATCGAACAGAAAGTATCGATACTGTACTCATGAGTAGTATCGAAGAAATAGTATCGTACTCAATAAAGTATCGAACCAAAAGTATCGATACTCCAAAGTATCGAGTAATGAGTACTTTTCCTGGGATCTGACGTGATGAGCTTTTTTTTTTAGGAAATCTGAGTCGGATTTTATTACCCATTATCCCTAAGTTTCTGCAGAGAGAATCTTGATGAACTTTTTTGTTTTTTTTAGGACATCGATGAATGCTCAATGATCAGTTCCTTACGTTTGAACTAGATGGCGTTACCATAAATAATAATAATATAATAATAATACAAGTAATCAAGACTCATTATTGTTAGTAATTCTTAATCTAAAGTTGTTAGTTAATTAAAATTACAAAAATCAAAAATCAAATGAGAATTAATTAAAATAAAAGAAAATAAAAGAAAAGAAAATAATATCTGCTTAATCAGCTGTAAGATCGTTTCACGTGAATACTCACTAACATTTATTCGATACGATACCTGCCAAAAAGTACTCATTGAGTAAAAATATCGAATGCAAAGTATCGAGTACAAAAGTATCGATATCGAAAGGAAAGTACTCGATACCTAAAAGTATCGATACTTTTTTCGTGTACTTATCCACCAGTACACCAATATACGAAGAACTGTCTTAATCTGTGTGTATTATTATAAATGCTTATACTCAGCAAGGAAGGCCGCTACCTTAATCACTATGCCTTTACTGCAGTTCAATTAGTAGATTCATCATCATCATCGCAGCCCACATATGTCCCCCTGTTGGGCTCGGGCCTCCTCCACAATGGGAGGAAATTTGACCTACTATACCAGGGGCGGCCAACCGGTCGATCACGATCGACCTGTCGATCGCGAGTTAGTCCAGTCGATCGTGGCAAGGTAAAAAATATAAATGCTTAGAACAGACTGTGCAATGTAATCACCAACTGTTGCACGCATGAATTGCAATTGTATACTGAACTATGCTGTTTCATTTAAGATTTAAGTATGAACTTGGTAGATCGCACAGGGTCTAGTCAGTAAATAGTAGATCTCGGGTCTAATCAAGTCGGCCACCCCTGTACTATGCGGGTCAGACATGTCGGTATAGGTTTTCATTTCGAGTTTTCCTTCTCTTGCGTAGATGTTATGTGTAATTATAATCCCTTAATCGTATTTTACGACATCCGCAGGCAACATAGGGAGTGGTGTATTATTACTACATAACCACACGGAAAACTATGCCATTAGTGCAGTATAATTAGTAGTTTACAAACCACAAATAGTTATTCAATTCAACAGAGCCTGAGAGTAATTTTATTCCATTAATTGTTTCTATGATATCTAAAATATGGAACAATCATGATCAATAGTAGTAACTATTATGAGCACCTTTTTTGTTTGGGACTAATCCCACCACACATTCCCACCACTGTAACTCCTGTAAGCCAGGATCCACAATGGTCTTCGTATAAGACACCGAGGTTTGACCCTTAGGAAGGCTAGGGAAACACTTTTATTTGTCTTGGGACCCGCAACAAATTTAATTAGAAAAGAAAAACAGGAGGAGTTGGTAAGATTCCACTTCCCTCCTATGCAAAGCGGGGGACATGAAGCCAAGTTGGCTAATAAGTCAGTAAATAAGAATTTGTACAACTATGTGAAACGTTATCTGTCTACAGCCGCGGGCCGGTCCGTCCGGGCTAGTACCACGCTCTCGCAGAAAATCGACGTCTGAGTAGTAGCAATTTGTTACTGCGCTTCGTTCGGTGAGCGAGAGAGCCGGAAGCCCAACTTTCTGAGGGTGTTTGCGTGTGGTGGGTTTTGGTGGTGCCTTTGGTATCACCAAGCCTCATTGCACGCATTCACACTCCCTTCACCTTCTTCGCGGTAGGCAGCGGTCTTATAAAGGTCCATGAGCGGCAGCAACACTTACCATCAGGTGTACTGTTTGCTAGTTTGCCACTGCTTGCAATAAAAAAAAAAAAAAAACTCACCTTGCCGCTGAGCAAAATTATAGTTCCATCCTCAGATGTGTCACAATCTTGAGCTTCATGTAAACTAAACGCTTTACAGTTTCTATTGCGTAGTAAATCAGAGAACCGCAGGCCGCAGAGCTCGCCAGTAGAATACCCAAGTAAAGAACAGGCTTTATTGTTCACTATAAGTATCTAGAAGAAGCATAATGTGATTAGTGATATATTCAGTCACATTTATTATAGAATAACATACCCTTTTAGTAGAGATAATCTTAAGTTAATATACTACACTTTCACAGTGATTTCTATGGTTTTTTTTTTTACCGACTATGGTCCATTTATGGATGGTGACAGAGTAAGATTGACTGCTGGGTAGTTCAATTCTCCTCCCCATTAGGAGGAAAATTGAACTACTATTCCATGCTGGTCAGATGGGTTGGTATAAAGAATTATATCTCTAAGACATCTTTTACGACACCTACGGGCAAGAAAGGGAATGTTCAATTGTATTCTTACTACGTCATCACACAAAAAGTATGTATGTTGAATAATATTACCTTTGAAGACTTTGGTTCAATGGTAAATACGGCTTTGCTTAGGTTGATTGTCTGTTGCAAGCGGTCAGTCTGGGATTGAGCAGGAGAACTAGTTACATCAGTGGCAATCGATGTATTAAATCTCAAACCATTTGGTCCATCCACTGCAAGGTAAGAATATAATCTTGTTATTATTACATTACATAATACAAAAGAAAATCGCTTCCCTTTGTTTGTAGACTTAGATTTTTTAAACTGTGCAATGGATTTTAATACGGTTATTGTCAATATACAGAGTCATTCCTAAAGGATAAGTGTAATACTGGCATATCGTGGTAGAGAGAGTCAGAAAATTTCAAACCTTTATAATGTACTGTCTGTAGTGTACTGTCTTGGCTTGGGCTGAAAATCAACTGCAGGGGTGCGTGCGCATCTCAACCACAAGTTGAGCCCAAGTCCATTTTGTTTTTACATGTTTTTTTTTTGTTTTTGTTTCTTAATTTTTATGTTTTTCAAGCATCATCATCATCATCATCATCTTGCTCTTATCCCAATTACTTGGGGTCGACGCAATATGTCATCTGTTTTGACATATTGCAATATGTTTTTCAAGCACTAAAAACAAATAAAGATCTTTTCTTTCTTTCTTTCTAGTAACATTTCTTTGTGCGCTCAAATTATAGACTCTGCCTAAAACTTCGAGATAGATCAAAACAATGGATTACGAAATTGTGTATCTTAAAAAGTCCAATATTGTTTATGTCTGTCTCCTATTATTTATTTTTTTTGGGTGGGCTATGATCAGCGCACACGCCGTCCCCTCCATCTGGGGTGACAAAAGGGCCCATAATCCAACGTATTCCCTCAGCCCGGCGGGATACGCTTTCGGATACCGTTGCTTGTTGCCTTGCTCCCGTATCCACCAACGTTCGTGGAGCACCAAGCACACTTCTTATGGACCCGGATGTTGATGGTAACCGAATTGACGGTGATCGAAACGATGGGAGGACTGATACGGAACGATCTATCCGAACCGATATATGATTTTCTCGGTGCCAAAAGTTCCAGGCGTGCTGCAAATCAACCTGTAGAGCCATTTAGATAGACACTTACCTCGTACAAGATCAATAGGTTGCTTTGTTTTAGTAGGTGTCTCTAACTCCATCCTAAGAGGTCGTACCTTGCGGTTCAGGCGTGGGAAGCTTTGGTTACCTTCAAATGAACAGTTGTTGAATACATTCCGATATCGGTTTTGGACTTTGACGGTTCTATAAAAATAACAAAAAATTGTCTGGTAAATATTATTTTCCCATGTGCCTTAGAAAGAGTACAATGGTCATATATAAGATATATGACCATTGTACTTACCTTTCCCATTGATCATAAAAATCATTTAATGAATATCTAGAAATAAAACTTTATGCCAATAGTTTCCAGTATGCTTATTTCTCTCATACAACATTTCAAATAGTGGAACATGTACCAGGCTGAGAAGATAAAAAAAAAAGAATTTATTCACAAAAATAATAGTGTAAAAATCTAAAAAAACACATCTATTACTTCTATTACTAATATATAAAGCTGATAAGTTTGTTTGTTTGAACACACTAGTCTCGCGAACTACTGGTGCGATTTGAAAAAATTCTTTCAATGTTACATAGCTCATTTATAGAGGAAGGCTATATATCACCACGCTAAGACTAACAGGAGTGGAGCACTATTGAAGAATGTTTCAAAATCAGGGTATTTTTTCCTTTTGAGAGCTTCTGCTGCGTAAACAGCTAAATTTTCGCAAAAATCATGTGACAAAATCGTATTATTACAAAGTATTTTTACCTTCTACGTAAACAAAGTCTTAGGTTAAAGTTAGCATTAGCCTAAAGTATCTATACCACGCGGACGAAGTCGCAAGCACAAGCTAGTTTTAATAATAAGACGAAACAAAGTAAATATTAAGTTGCTGTTTAAAAGATAAGAAACTTTGGGTCCTCAACATTGAATCTTGTATAAATAATTCATCATTAGCACTCAACCTTTAACCATTTACTGTTGTACACAGGCCTTGTTGCAAGGCCTTTCTTTAAACCATAATTCAAATCATTTATTAGGTACAAACCCTGCAGGGGCACTTACATATTGTTATTTCTTTTTACATTTTTCTTAAAATTACCGCCAGATCAGTATGCGACCACACTGAGAAGATCCGGCAAGAACTTCAGCGGGATTGTCAATTTTTTATTTATTTTCTAATTTCACTTAAATAAAATTACATCTACAAAGATTTATAAATAATTTATTTAAAAAATAATTTATTTATAAATCTTTTAGTCTCACAAAGTTACTTAGCCTGTAAAATGAGATAATATTTTTTTTATTACAGTTATCCAAGTCAAAATAATAGATCAAACTTATTAAATTATTGTATTATTATCAATTTGACAGATATATAAAATTTCTATTAAATCCTAAAACTTCAAGTGATTCAAAACCACATTTAATAAATTAATTAAAGCCTCTATGATGTGGATGTCAGTATCAGTCTATAATAAACTGTACAATTTTAGTACTGAATCACTATAAGAGACTACTTGTAATTCTAGAGAATTACGAGTAAATTAAAATGAATTACCAACTAAAAGGACTTGAATTTCTTCTCAATTAAATTTATAAATACATACAGTTATTACCTGCATTTAATGTCAACTTCTGTTAGCTTTTCAGGTGTCCCCAAATTTGGATTTGCATCCCTTATACTGGGGAAACAGAGCCTAGATTTCTGAAACCATAACAAATTATTATGATTTTGACACATTCTGTACCCCACACTAAAAATAATTTTTAGAATTTTTACTCACAGGTTTAGGCGTTAGATTAAGATGTTCAGGCGAGTAAACATCGACAAATCGCCCAAGCCGAGGCTTTAACGGAGTTAGACTCGAAGAATCCGCATCATAATGCCTACAGTACACAATTCCTGCATTATTAAACCTTGAACTTTAATAAAAACTCGCTCATTTCAAGTAAATGTTAAGAAAATGCTAAAGGTTCACTTTATGATTTATTTACATCATTCAAACTTATTTTGGGAAAGAAAATCAATACATTGAAGCGCGCTAGTTCAAAATAGAAGACGTTGCAGTTTTCAATAAAATAAAGTTTTACCTTTTGTGATTATATAGCCCACTAGTTTCCATATTAGATAAAATAGAAAACCGTGTACTGAGCGATTTGTATTTGAATATATAAAGGAGATTATAGTTCCAAATAATTCAAATAAACGAAATTCACCGTTGCTCTAATTTTCAAACAAAAGCAAACATTCGAAACAGAACGAACAGCTGTCTGTGCACCTGAGGTAGTTGTCAAACGTTTTGTTTTTAAAATTATAAATAAATATTTGGAAACTAGTGCTTAAGGAACTAAAGATACTGCATAAGCTAATTACTATATTAATTATTTAATTATACCATAAATATGAATTTTTTTTAGCAATATCGTGTTCAAAAAGATGTTTAATCTAAAGTGTCTACAGTGACTCCATCTATGTAAATCAATACGATATCATCGTCAGTAATTAGAAAGATATATTCTTTAGTTGTCATCACTGAGTCACACTTCTACCGCAGCAAGCAAAATCACTTGAGAGTTTGCCTTGCATTTGCTAGATGGCGCGCTTAAATTTTACTTACATTTTATTTGTGAAAATTTAACAAAAATATTCCAAATATATTAAAAATAATATTTCAAACATGTTTAAAAATAAATTTGAGATTGCTCAATTTTTAAAATTTTATATGTTAAATTTTCGAACCATGTAAGTCTGAATATAATCAAACAATTTAACAAATATTTCGACTGGGAGCGTGGCGTCTCCTGTAATCCGGCTTCTCGGAGGTCTGGTCTGGAGGATGGTTTGAGGTCGGGAGTTCTGGTACTAAGTGGCCCATGTTGACTGGACGTCCACACTAAGCCCGGTATTAATATGGATCCCTCGGAGGAGTCTGAGGGATGCAGGTTAATTAAGGAGGGGCGAACCGGGCCAGGGGGGAAACCCAGCAGCCAAAAGTCCCCGTATCGGGCAGTAGTGGGATAGCGGCCGGGAGTGGGTGCTTAGTAACAGCCTGACCAATAAAATCAGACCCTTTCCTTTTTGTTGTCTTTTCAGTTATATAATTCATATTGTATTTTACACAGTTGTTGTTGATATCACGTTCGTTAGCATATTTTTTCACCACTAGTAATTGTATCACAGCCAAAATACTTATCTGCCATTTAGACCTGTATGAATCAAAATTTCTACATTTTGTTTATAATTTTCGCGCTACAAAATTGCATAATTTTCACGCTATTATCATCAACAAATAATTGGGTGCAGCGCAATTGGTTATTCTTGGCATTCACATCTGATGTCTTCTCTTATCCTCGATATTGTCGCCTGTAAAAATTCGATTCTATAGACTTGTACAGAATTAGACTAGGAATTAGAAAACTTAACCGTTCAGTTTGTCGACGAGAAGATGCCTGGATCTGCATTGCGATCCAATATCGATTATAAATACAGAAATGTCGAACCTGAAACTTTTATGCCGCTTGTTTACCTTAAAGGTACCTACTGCTACGGATACAGATTTTTAGTGAAATGGCGATTTCAATTACAAACTGGAATCGTTTATAGAATTTCTAATAAACTATCGAGTAATTAAGTAAGAATCCACTACAATTTTAAAGGTATTGTACCATAAACTACTACTTGAAAGAAGCTTGTTGACATTATATGCTTAGTCTTTTTATTGATCACTTTCAAGTGGTAGCTTAGGTACCTACTACTTAAGCTAATCAATAAAATGTTTGTGTATTATGAAGGTATTTAAAAAATACCTATTGTTAATGGTAAAATACCTTTTGCTAATTTACGCTTGGAGAACTAAGCATAAAATTTTTCAGCATATGAAATCATTGCCCGGGAAGGAAATTCGAAATAAAAACCTCTGTAACGTGAGTAGCCAGTGTCGTAGAGCATATCATTAAAATGAATATCTTTAGAGCTATCAGAGATGCCGGGCTGGCAATGGACTCAAGGAACCCAGAACCCAGCCCAGAACTCAAGGAACTCGATACCGGTGGTTGGCCCAATGGCGACGGGGAGCCTATACGGTCGGTTATGAGGCCGCGCGCCACCCTATCGACATTCCGGATAGAACGGTCGGCGCGGACTTTTGACGCGAATGTCAAAATGTCATGTAGCGCTTTTAAATTCTTTTCATTATTTTAGTGTTTGTTATATTCAATAATTTTGCTGATATTTTATGTAATATAATGCAGATAAAATTCTGAAATGTAGTGAAAATGATATAATAGTGAATTACGTGCATTTTGACATTCTGCCCAAATTTCCTGAGACGCATGACTTGGATATCAGCACTAAGTCATGCTAACGACTGACTGAAAGACTAAGACTAAAGATGTGAATAATAATCAATATACTCGTCACTGGCACCAATAGCTCATATTATTGTAGCTCATTGCCATTAACCAAGAAGAAGAAGAAGAACGGTCGCCGCGTGCAATAGCTCTCCCAAAAAAGAGGTATCAGTTACTTAAAATGCGGGGCAAAGCGAGCGGCCGAAACTGAGTCGAAGCGAGGTTTCTATTTGGGTATAAAAGATATACTTTAATATTTTAAAATGTAATAACAATTATAGAGACGTAATTCATAGGCAATACTAATTAATACAGAGAAGATAAAGGCTACGTTTTTTTTATTCTAGACTTTTCCTGGAATATAATAAGTATATCTGTTCCGCCTGCTGGCTGCACTTTCAATTTCCAAGGTCTATAACTCGGCTCAATAAAGGCAGTAATGTTTGTTATGAAACTTACATTTTCGCCCTTGTGTATCGTTATAATAAGTATGTTTGTGAATGCAATAATACAATTATATTAAACTAACATTACTGTCAGCTCATAAATCTCATGTTAATTATTATTAGGACATTGATCTTGTTGGGCTTTGCTTTACGGATATAGGTGTATCTACTTGAATATATACGTAAATAATAAAAGATTGGGACAGATAACTTAGACACGACCACGGAATAAGGCCGTGGGAAACAACAAAATTAACATAAGTAGGTACTTGTAATTGTATCTAGTCTTTAATATGTAGTTATCAGGCACTTTACCCGTGTCCCAGTTCTTGAATTTTAACGCTGGTTGATACTGGCATGTATTCAAAATAATGTAATGAAATCCGTCTATGTACAAGGGCTCCAAAAATCTCTAACAATGAATTTAATGTTTACTTACATCTACGTCATTAGACGATCAGACGATGCAGGATGGATGGAGTGACGGTAGGTCGGTAGGACGGTAGGATAGAATAAGAAATGAGTATATTATGCAATTATTCCGTGTGGTGACGGAATATGAATACAATAAAAATAATAAATATAAACAATAAAAATAATCTCTGCTCTTGCCCGTTGGTATTGTTAAAGACGACTAAAGGATATAGGTACATAATATAAAGATAATATCGACGCAAGAGAAGGGAAATTCGAAATGAAGACCTATTCGAACGTAGTATATTAGGTCAAATCTCTTCCACAATGGAGGACGCTTGAGGCTAAATTGAATTTGAGTTTTTACATAAGTAAGGATAGAGGGCCCTGGAACTTTGCGTTAGCAGCAGAAGAAATTCAAGTGAAAATTCATTTGAGGCTGACGGCTTATTTTAGTGCTTGATTATTGAAATTTTAGGAAGAAAAGACCACCTGATGGAGTAAAATGAATAAACAGTGCCATTCCAAATTGACGAGAACACAACAAGAAAACAATATGAATTATATATAGGCTTATTAGCTGCGTAGAAAGTCCCAATTTATTCAATTAAATTCCTCATTACCACTATTTCATATTACAAGTATTGCTAGTGTCAAAAATTCTGCTAATTACAAATGATAAGTAGAGAAATGTTTTTAAAAACTCCCAATTTACATATCCTTACTAATATTATAAATGCGAAAGTAACTCTGTCTGTCTGTCTGTCTGTCTGTCTGTCTGTCTGTCTGCTACGCTTTCACGTCTAAACCACTGGACCGATTTTGATAAAATTTGGTACAGAGATGGACTAAAGCTTGAGAAAGGACATAGGCTACTTTTTATTGCGAAAAAATGGGTATAAGGGGTTGAAATAGGGGATGACATTTTGTATGGAAATTCGTCATTTTCGATGATAGAACCACGAATTTTTGTATTAAGGTACCTGATAATAAATAAATAAATATTCGTTCAAGCGTTTTGGAAATTTCATTTACATGGGGATGAAATTCAACCCCTAAAATACCAAAAAGCATACAGCCGAAACCACTGGGCCTAGAAACGTATTTTTTTTTACACCATCGTATTTCTTGGGGTGCACGAGCACTAGCAAAGGATTTTTGGAAATTCACCCCCTTAAGGGGGTGAAAAGCATATAGTCTTTCACGTCTAAACCGATTTTGATGAAATTTGGTACAGAGATGGACTAAAGCTTGAGAAAGAACATAGGCTACTTTTTATTGCGAAAAAATGGGTATAAGGGGTTGAAATAGGGGATGACATTTTGTATGGAAATTCGTTATTTTCGATGATAGAACCGTGAATCTTTGTATTAAGGCTCCTGATCCTTATCCTTACTAATATTATAAATACGAAAGTAACTCTGTCTGTCTGTCTGTCTGTCTGTCTGTCTGTCTGTCTGTCTGCTACGCTTTCACGTCTAAACCACTGGACCGATTTTGATAAAATTTGGTACAGAGATGGACTAAAGCTTGAGAAAGGACATAGGCTACTTTTTATTGCGAAAAAATGGGTATAAGGGGTTGAAATAGGGGATGACATTTTGTATGGAAATTCGTCATTTTCGATGATAGAACCACGAATTTTTGTATTAAGGTACCTGATAATCCTTACTAATATTATAAATGCGAAAGTAACTCTGTCTGTCTGTCTGTCTGTCTGTCTGTCTGTCTGTCTGTCTGTCTGTCTGCTACGCTTTCACGTCTAAACCACTGGACCGATTTTGATAAAATTTGGTACAGAGATGGACTAAAGCTTGAGAAAGGACATAGGCTACTTTTTATTGCGAAAAAATGGGTATAAGGGGTTGAAATAGGGGATGACATTTTGTATGGAAATTCGTCATTTTCGATGATAGAACCACGAATTTTTGTATTAAGGTACCTGATAATAAATAAATAAATATTCGTTCAAGCGTTTTGGAAATTTCATTTACATGGGGATGAAATTCAACCCCTAAAATACCAAAAAGCATACAGCCGAAACCACTGGGCCTAGAAACGTATTTTTTTTTACACCATCGTATTTCTTGGGGTGCACGAGCACTAGCAAAGGATTTTTGGAAATTCACCCCCTTAAGGGGGTGAAAAGCATATAGTCTTTCACGTCTAAACCGATTTTGATGAAATTTGGTACAGAGATGGACTAAAGCTTGAGAAAGAACATAGGCTACTTTTTATTGCGAAAAAATGGGTATAAGGGGTTGAAATAGGGGATGACATTTTGTATGGAAATTCGTTATTTTCGATGATAGAACCGTGAATCTTTGTATTAAGGCTCCTGATCCTTATCCTTACTAATATTATAAATACGAAAGTAACTCTGTCTGTCTGTCTGTCTGTCTGTCTGTCTGTCTGTCTGTCTGTCTGTCTGCTACGCTTTCACGTCTAAACCACTGGACCGATTTTGATAAAATTTGGTACAGAGATGGACTAAAGCTTGAGAAAGGACATAGGCTACTTTTTATTGCGAAAAAATGGGTATAAGGGGTTGAAATAGGGGATGACATTTTGTATGGAAATTCGTCATTTTCGATGATAGAACCACGAATTTTTGTATTAAGGTACCTGATAATAAATAAATAAATATTCGTTCAAGCGTTTTGGAAATTTCATTTACATGGGGATGAAATTCAACCCCTAAAATACCAAAAAGCATACAGCCGAAACCACTGGGCCTAGAAACGTATTTTTTCTTTACACCATCGTATTTCTTGGGGTGCACGAGCACTAGCAAAGGATTTTTGGAAATTCACCCCCTTAAGGGGGTGAAAAGCATATAGTCTTTCACGTCTAAACCGATTTTGATGAAATTTGGTACAGAGATGGACTAAAGCTTGAGAAAGAACATAGGCTACTTTTTATTGCGAAAAAATGGGTATAAGGGGTTGAAATAGGGGATGACATTTTGTATGGAAATTCGTCATTTTCGATGATAGAACCACGAATTTTTGTATTAAGGTACCTGATAATAAATAAATAAATATTCGTTCAAGCGTTTTGGAAATTTCATTTACATGGGGATGAAATTCAACCCCTAAAATACCAAAAAGCATACAGCCGAAACCACTGGGCCTAGAAACGTATTTTTTTTTTACACCATCGTATTTCTTGGGGTGCACGAGCACTAGCAAAGGATTTTTGGAAATTCACCCCCTTAAGGGGGTGAAAAGCATATAGTCTTTCACGTCTAAACCGATTTTGATGAAATTTGGTACAGAGATGGACTAAAGCTTGAGAAAGAACATAGGCTACTTTTTATTGCGAAAAAATGGGTATAAGGGGTTGAAATAGGGGATGACATTTTGTATGGAAATTCGTTATTTTCGATGATAGAACCGTGAATCTTTGTATTAAGGCTCCTGATAATAAATAAATAAATATTCGTTCTAGCGTTTTGGTAGTTTCACTTACATGGGGATGAAATTCAACCCCTAAAATATCAAAAGCATACAGCCGAAACCACTGGGCCTAGAAACGTTTTTTTTTTTCACCATCGTATTTCTTGGGATGCACAAGTACTAGCAAAAGATTTTTAGAAATTCACTCCCTTAAGGGGTTGAAAAGCATATAGCCTTTCACGTCGAAACCACTTAACCGATTTTGATGAAATTTGGTACAGAGATGGACTAAAGCTTGAGAAAGGATATAGGCTACTTTTCATCGTAAAAAATTGGGTATAAGGGGTTGAAATAGGGGATGACATTTTGTATGGAAATTCGTCATTTTCGATGATAGAACCACGAATCTTTGTATTCAGGCACCTAATAATAATTAAATAAATATTCGCTCAAGCATTTTGGAAATTCCATTTACATAAGGATGAAATTCAACCCCTAAAATATCAAAAAGCATACAGCCGAAACCACTGGGCCTAGAAACGTATTTTTTTACACTATCGTATTTCTTGGGGTTCACGAGCACTAGCAAAGGATTTTTGGAAATTCACCCTCTTAAGGGGTTGAAAAGCATATAGCCTTTCACGTCGAAACCACTTAACCGATTTTGATTAAATTTGGTACAGATATGTACTAAAGCTTGAGAAAAGATATAAGGCTACTTTTTATCGCAAAAAAATAGGTATAAGGGGTTGAAATAGGGGAAAGTTTTTTCTTTTTACATCGTCTTATTTCTTGGGGTATACGAGCACTAGCAAAGGATTTTTGGAAAATCACCCCCTGAAGGGGGTGAAAAGCGTATAGACTAAACTATTAGTGCTAGGAACGTAAAACTTTCTATGCAATTCTCTTTCTTTTGTTGTGAGTTCTAAGAAATTATTTTATTAAAATCAACTCCTAAAGGAGTGCAAAATATATAGCCGAAATCATTAGGCCTAGAAACATGGAATTTTGTATAAAGTTGCTTTTCTTGGGGAAAGAGAGATTTTTGCAATTTTAGCCCTAAGGGGGTGAACAGCGTTTAACCGAAATCACTGAGCCTACGAAGGATCATTTTAGTACACGGTCGGCTTTCTTGGATTACCCCAAGATATTCTTAGTGCTCACTTACCAAGCACTATGAAAAAATATTTGGCAAGGATAAGCGAGCTCTAACAAAGAATTTTTGTAAATTCAATCCCTAAGAGGGTGAAAGTGTATAGCCAAAGATACTGGGCCTAAGAATGTGAAATTTTGTATACCGATTGGTTATTTGGGGTAAGCACTCACTAAGAAACAATTTTGGGCTGCCCCAAAGGGATAAAACGCATATAGTCGAAGACACCCAGCCAATGATATATCATCATTATTTTGCGCTTATCCTAATTACTTTGGATCGACGCGATATGAAGGCACTCTTCTGCCATCGTAGATATATTGCAAAGGTTCTAGCAACATTTTATGACCTGGCGGACGACATTGTTGGCCAGACGGCATCACCAATTGGTCCAAGTTGATGTAAATCTTTGTCTTAGTAGTATTTTGCGACACCCACGAACAATGAAAGCGTGGTAATATTTCTAGCAGCTACCAGACAGTAAGTTACAATCAAGATATTATTCCAATTTTCTATCTCTACAAATAAATAAATTTGAAGCGTCTGTTTGTCTATCAAAATAATAGGTTTTATTTATGCTCACATAATACGGTCCAAATTTTTTTGTCTGTCTGTCTATTCGTTACAGTTAATCATCAAAATGCCTGGACCCATATTGATTACATTTTGCCATCAGGTCTACCAGGCGTACATAAGGAATAACTTAAGACTATATTTTATCCCAGGCTATATTTTATCCCGGTGTGGCTGGAGCAACCTTGAGAATTAGGTCGATTTTAAAATTATTTCACTAATGGAAAGCTATTTTTAAGCCAGTAACATATTTAAGCTATTTTTATCCTGATATTCCTACGGGATCGGGTACAATGCCGGTGAAATCACGGGAATTTAATGGTTTTAAAAATTAATTCACTAATGAAAAGCTATATTATCAGTGAATACCATATAAAGGCTATTTTCATCCCAGTATTTGCCCGGGAACGAGAACTAAACCGGGGGATGACGACCAATTTTTAAAATTCTTTCACCAATGGAATGCTACCGATGTTATCAGCGAGTAACATAGGCAATTTTTATCTCTGATATTTCTGGGATTTATATTTATTTTTCACCCATGTAAATTTATAATATCAGCGAGTAACATAGGCATTTTTTATCTCGGTATTGGCATGAAAATGGGGTCTACGTGAATGAAACTGCGGGTGTTTGATTGATATAATTTTTTTTCACCAATGGAAAATTACGTTATTAGAGACTAAGGAAAGGCATATTTATCATCGTATTTCCACGGGAATCTGAACTATAAGGCTGGAAGTAATATTCAAATGTGAAAGTTTGTGAAGATATTTGGATGTTTGTTACTCAATCACGCTTAAACTGTTGAGCAGATTTGGATGAAAATTGACAGGTAGATAGAGTATTTCTTAAATTAAGAAATGTAATACTTTTTATGCCGATAATATTCTTTGCGATAATAGTTCAATATTCAAGTAAATTTTACGCGGGCGAAGCCGCGGGCAAAAGCTAGTATTTATATAAATATGCAGTGTCAAATATTGTACAAAAAATAGATCTTACTCAAATGTTAATAAGTATAACCATTTATATCTAATTCTCAGTCTAGGTAGACAAATAGCAGTTGCGGGGGCGTAGTTATTTTTATATTTATTTAACAATGAGATTGCATTTGAAAGTATATTGCGTTCTATTTGCGAAGACTATTTATCAAGTTTTGTAATGAAATAAGTAATGCGAAAATAAGTTTTTAAAATAACATCATCTTGGGCCATATACATAAGTCTCTCTATTGAGAACCGGCTTCCCCGGGATGTGTGGAGTGAATTCTTACATCATCACCACACGGAAAATAAAATAACATATTGTTTTATTATTAACTAGCAGCCCGCCCTCGCTTCGCTTCGGTTTCAGTTGCCTTACCCACGTAGTTCCCGTTCCCGTGGAAATATCAGGATAAAATATAGCCTATGTTACTCCCTGATATTATAGCTTTCTATTGATGCAAGAATTTTTGAAATCGGTTAAATGGTTTAAGCGTGAAAGCGTAATAAACAAACAAACAAATAAACAAACAAACAAACTTACTTTCGCATTTATAATATTAGTAAGAAAATAAGGATAGTTATTTACCCCCCACGGGGATACATGCATAAATCATCTCCGAAAAGGTGTAGAGATGTACCGTAGTTAGGTTAGTGGATAAATTCAAGCATTGGACGTTTCGACGAAACCTGGTCTTTTGTCTGTATATTATAGGTATATCGAAAAAAAAGTAACATTTAATTCAAGCGGTTTACTGTTGAGAGCTGACATGTATTAAAGGTTATACAAATATGGTTTAGTTCCGTATAGTAAGTACTGAATCAACTGATTCATAAGTAATCAATTTAACTGCACTGATAACGTAGTGGTTCAGATACTGACATACCGTGCCAGTGTCTCGAATCCCACGTAGGACAACATTGTGAAGTGGCTAGTAAATCTTGACACAGAGCTTGGGTTATTTACTCCGCCTATAAGGCGGGTACATTTGAATGAGGGCCAATTTTAACCAGCTTGGCTTAGACTGGCTTCCTTCGAGACAACTGACACTGATGTAATTTGAGTCCCTGTATATTAATTATGTATTTGTGATCTCCCTTGCAATACAAGGATTATTTCCTTGGTGCGGAGTGTTGACTTAAAAAAAAAATCTTTCTTTTTGGGCTTAGATGTTTATTTAGTCTTTTGCTTAAGTCTAGTGGGATAAGCATATGACTGTTTTCGTGATTTATTGGTTAAAATTATAATGCAGGTCACCGAAGCTGCGCCTGCAACTAGTAGATAATGAGATACTTGTTCTTTGCTATGTGAATTTTAATTGGTTGGTATCGTAATTGAGCAATGGGCTTTATACTGTAGTAAGTACCTATTTGCGGCGATTACTGTATTTGCAATGCTCCAATACACGAGCGGACATTTCGTGGTCGAATAATAACCTTTGACTTGCGTGACATTACGTTCACTTTACTTCGCCACAGGTCATACATACTATTTACAGTTACCATACAAATACTTGATATAGATAGCCCTTGTCAGCACACAAGACGGGTTATTAAGATATAGACAGTACCGGCGGACCGCCCCATTGATAAATAGAAGACGTATGAATAGTTTTGGAGGCACATGTCGTTCTTATGACCCAGAACATAAGGCGAGGTGAGGCTGGTCTGTATAAAACTGAACGGATACGCAAGTGTAATCGAAACTTAAATGGATTATATTTTTTTTTCGAATAAAAGATACGTAATTGTAATTTTGCATAAAATGTGAATATGTTTTCAGAAAATACAAAACGTAATAGAATTTTTTCACAAAATGGAGTATTTCTTGTTTTTAGAAAAATTAAAAAAGAGTTTTGTCGATAGCGCGACAAATTTTTCCCCGAAAACATTACCGGAATAAAGAAAATATGGTTCGACCTAGAAAATTTGCCGCCCTGGTCAGATGTCTCTCAAATATCTCTAGTCCAGAGCTGAGAGGTGGTAAAAGTAAGTGAATCGTAATGACTCCTGCTCCTATACAACTGTAATTGTTTTCATTCTAATTTAATTTCAAATGTCCATAATGCATTTGGGATCAGATAGTCATAGAAGTTATCTCATCACCGTGGTGGCTCTTGTACACCGTACTGCTGGGCTCGAGCCTCCTCTACAATATGAGGGAAATATCCCTATTATACCACGCTGGTCGGATGGGTTGGCATAGGGTTATAATTCGAGTTTTCTTTCCCCTTCCCAGACATTATAGTCATATCAGCATATCCCTTAGTCCGTCTTTTAAGACATTTACGGCCAAGATAGAGGGCAGTGAATTGTATTCGTCGTCACACGGAAAAGTATTTATCTGCCTTGCAAAAAAAAAAATACTTGTTTCATTATACGTAGAACAGGCGTTCCACTCTCATCTCTAGTTTTTAATACCTAAATCTAGTTCAATAAATCAATAAATTTATTACTCGTTTAGTTCAGTTCAGTTCAGTTGTTCTTAATGGCGATGCTGTTAATTCCGCCAATGATCAATATCTTGAAAATGACTTTTTGGAGAACTTTTGATCCAGGTTGACTGATATATTCACTGACTGTTGACTGATATATTATGTTTACAACTACAGGATGGCTTTGTGAAAGTAAGTGTATAGCGTTAAAAGAGCAAAAGAACAATACAAATATTTTACGAAGTCTGGAGTCTGTTGATTTATCTTGAAATTACTCGTTTATCTATACCAATAAATAAAATTGAAGCGTCTGTTTGTAATGTCAAAATAATAGGCTTTTTTCATGCTCACACGGCTATTTCCACTATACATATGCCTAAAATACACTTTATATTTTTTTTGTCTGTCTGTTTTTTCCGGGTAATCTTCAAAACGGCTGGACCGATTTCAAAATTTCTTTCACCAATGGAAAGCTATAATATCAGGGAGTAACCTAGGCTATATTTTATTTCGCTATTCCCACGGGAACTACGCAGGAAAGTCGACTGAAACCGAAGCGAAGTGAGGGCGGGTTGCTAGTACATACTATAAATTGTTACGCATCATATAATTATGTATAGCATTTAAGTGTTACATCTATACCAATAAATAAAATTGGAGTGTCTGTTTGTAATGTCAAAATAATAGGTTTTTTTCATGCTCACAAGGTTATTTGCACGACACCTATGCCTAAAATAGCAATTAAAAATTTTTTGTCTGTCTGTCTGTCTGTCTGTCTGTCTGTCTGTTTGTTCCGGGTAATCTTCAAAACGGCTGGACCGATTTCAAAAATTCTTTCACCAATGGAAAGCTATAATATCAGGGCGTAAATTAGGCTATATTTTATCCCGGTATTTCCACGGGAACGGGAACTACGCGGGTAAAACGATTATAACCTATAACCGAAGCGAAGCGAGGGCGGTTTGCTAGTTTGTGTATGCGTTTGTAATTACTAACATACTAGTAAATGATTTCCTATAGAAAGGATTGATGTAACATAAGATTGATGGAGTAGGAGTTATTAATTATAACATATTAGGTAACTGTTCTGAATGTGTAATTTTGCTATTGTTTGAACTGTAAAATGGAAGCAGATGTGCAAACGAGATGGTGTTTCCATTGTTTCCATCGACTGAGTTTTTTTATATCTGTAAGATGTTATATTCGTCTTATAGCTTCATTTTTAGTCATCGTCAACTTAGCCCATACACGTCCCACTGTTGGGCTTGGGCCTCCACCACTATGGAAAATGGCCTACTATACCACGCTGGTCAGACCTGTTGGTATAGGGTTGTATTTCCAGTTTTCCTTCTCTTGCATATTTATGACTAGCAATCCGCCCTCGCTTCGCTTCGGTTATAGGTTATAGGTTATAGTCGTTTTACCCGCATAGTTCCCGTTCCTGTGGGAATACCAGGATAAAATATAGCCTAGTTTACGCCTTGATATTATAGCTTTCCATTGGTGAAAGAATTTTTGAAATCGGTTCAGCCGTTTTGAAGATTACCCGGAACAAACAGACAGACAGACAGACAGACAAAATTTTTTTAATTGCTATTTTAGGCATAGGTGTCGTGCAAATAACCGTGTGAGCATGAAGAAAGCCTATTATTTTGACATTACAAACAGACACTCCAATTTTATTTATTGGTATAGATATCCCTTAGTTGTCTTTCACGACACCCACGGGCAAGAGAGAGGGTGATGAATTGTATTCTTACTCCGTCACCACACGGATAATTCATTTTTAGTACTTCATTAAAAATCTCTTAAAACTATGATCAAATAAGTTTTTAAATCATCTCAACCCACATAAGTCTTACATTTTTAAATTGACCTACTATGGTCCTACACGCTGGTCAGACGTGTTGGTATCGAGTTTTATGCCGATATTTTTCCTTCTCTTGCATTAAATGTTACATTTAATCCATTAGTCGTCTTTTATGACATCCACGGACAAGAGACGGGGTGGTAAACTGTATTTTTATTCTGACACCATACGGAAAAGTAATGAATATCGCCGGTTTTTTACATATTAAGAATACCGCGGGTTTTGTACCTATTAAGAATACCGCCGGTTTTTTACATATTAAGAATACCGCCGGTTTTTTACATATTAAGAATACCGCAGGTACTGTACATATTAAGAATACCGCCGGTTTTTTACATATTAAGAATACGGCCGGTTTTTTACATATTAAGAATACCGCCGGTTTTTTACATTTTAAGAATACCGCGGGTTTTGTACATATTAAGAATACCTCCGGTTTTGTACATATATTAAGCTTACCGCGGGTTTTTTGCATATTAAGCTTACCGCGGGTTTTTTACATATTAAGATTACCGCGGGTTTTTACATATTAAAATACTGCGGGTTTTTTACATATTAAAAAAACCGTGGGTTTTACCGCGGGTCTTGCTCTGATTTCGTCATTATATAAAGGCTTTTCTCACATAAAAAAGAAAAAAGATATTATGTATTCGATGAAAAAAAGTAAAAAAAAATTACCGGTTTACAATGGAAACGATTTCATTCAATGGGAAGTACTCATTCATTATAGAGACAAAAAGAATTGTTCCGTGACTAACGAATCTATGATAGGATACATGTGAAAGTGATGGGCACGTGGGCCGAATCAATCAAGTAGACCAATCGATTTAATTGTTATTAATTGTATCTCCGTTAAGTTTAATGTATGCTGTAGCGCGTGTTGTCTTACAATGATATTCAAATAATGATTGAGTAATTGTCTGACGAAAGTACTCGGTGTTAATAGAGCTAAATATTTTGATGATAAAAGGAATTTGGTGGTTTTGTATGATGAGGGATTAAAGTGACGAGTTTCCTATTGTAGTCTTAAAGACCAGCGGAGGATTCGCTACTGTGGGTGATCAGATAAGGGACGGCAAAGAGATCAATCGCGTGGGGGCAAACAAAAAAAGAACAGTGTTGTTAGAGCGTCAGTGGAAGACGGTATTTGAAAGGGCAACCCGCTGGGCAGGCCCGGAATCGGTTCTCGTACTTAGCGTAAAGGACGATGAGGCGATATAGCTGGCTTGTGGAACCGCATGCCATTTTTTTATCACTTCGAACGGAACGGACCCAACAGACGCTGTTAAAATATATAAAAAAAAATAAAGAGATTCCCGTTGAAATCGATTACAGCGTCACTTACTGGGTCTAATTATTAATTTAATTCATTCACAAATTCACCTGAACATGTATAAAAAATTATTAATGTTGGTCCAGACGTTTAGGAGGACAAGCTCAGTTATATACGTACGGACAGAAGAATATATAAAGATTGTAAGAAATAGTTTGTACCTATATATAAATTTAGAAATATATGGATGAGATGAGTAATTTAATAATAAAATATGAAAAACAACATAAAAAGAAGCATTTATATCAAGTTACAAATGGACTAAAAAAGTTAGAAGTAATTTACACCAATAAAAACGTGTTGCATTTTTTCTTTTTATGGTGTTACAAAATGTTAACACTTTTATTTCAGTAATTGATCACTTCTAACATCTTATTTCTTAAGAAAATAAAAGATTGTTTTAAAATATTTTATTCTAGGATTTTATTTTAAACTTTTTGGTGGTAAAATAATTACTTTAGCTATCTTTTTGTCTGTAAGAATTCTATTAGTAACTAGCGTTCTTCCCTTGCTTCGCTTCAGTTTAGAGAAGTTATGATCTGAAAATAATCGAATTAAAATATAGTTTAGTAATTTATTAGAAGCTAATATTTCCCCCGAGGAGGGCGGTCCACTGGTGGTCCCGGGAACTGGCGGATCTCCGGGCCGCGTGTATTCGCGCCCGGAGGGCCTACACCCGCAGCCGGCGGCGCCAACGCGACGCGGAGCGGGAGGCCTTGCTGTACGAGGGCTACCGCAATGCGCGGTCGGCCTTCAGGCTGGCCGTCCGCTCCGCCAAGGACGTCAGTCGGCAGGAGATGCTGGACGGTCTCGATTGTGACCCCTGGGGACGCCCTTATCGCGCGGTGCTGTATAAGCTCCGCGCGCGGGGCCCTCCCCTCACCGAGACTCTCCAGCCCAGCCTTCTCACCCGGGTCGTCGAGGACCTGTTCCCGCGGCGGGCGGAACACACGCCCCCGGTCATGGCTCCGCCAGACACTGACCGGGAGGCCGACGACGACAGTGTTCCGCCCATCACGGAACCCGAGATGGGAGTGGCAGTGGCGCGCATGTGCGCAAAGTCCACCGCCCCCGGGCCCGACGGTGTTCCTAACCGTGTGCTGGGCCTGGTCCTCGACCACCTGGGTCCCCGCCTCAGGGAGCTGTTCGACGCGTGTTTAGCGTCCGGACGGTTCCCTGGGTGCTGGAAGGAGGGAAGACTGGTGCTCCTGCCGAAGCCGGGACGGTCTCCGGGGTCGCCTTCGGCCTACAGGCCTATCGTGCTGCTCGATGACACGGGCAAGCTACTGGAGAGGGTGGTAGCTGCCCGCATCGAGCGGCACCTCGTCGGCACGGGGCTCGATCTGTCGGACGCCCAGTTTGGGTTTAGGAGGGGTCGTTCGACAATCGCGGCTCTGTTGCGCCTGAGGGCCATGGCGACTGAGGCCGTCACCGGTGGGGGAGTGCTGTTGGCGGTGTCCCTAGACATCGCCAACGCATTCAATAGTCTGCCATTCAGCTGCATCAGGGAGGTGCTCCGGTATCACGGAGTGCCAGCTTACCTGAGGCGGCTAGTGGCAGACTATTTGGAGGGGCGCAGCGTCCTCTGCACCAACCGAGGAGGGGACGTTGTGCGAACGCCCATGTCGTGCGGTGTCCCACAGGGGTCGGTCCTCGGACCCACCCTGTGGAACATCGGTTACGACTGGGCGTTGCGGGGGAGCCTCCCACCCGGGCTGGGCGTAATTTGTTACGCCGACGACACGCTCGTCACAGCCCGCGGTGGGACGCTAGAAGAGGCGGTAAGCCTGGCGACCTATGGCACCGAAGAGGTCGTCAGGCGGATCGAGGCGCTGGGGTTGAGGGTCGCCCTGGACAAGACGGAGGCCCTCTTGTTCCATGGGCGCCGTATGAGCCCTCCCATTGGCGTCTCGATCACCGTCCACTCGGTTGTCATCAGCATCCGGGCCCATATGAGGTACTTGGGCCTGGTGCCTGGTGCGACGGGCAATGGTGGTTCCGGGAGCATTTCCGCAGGCTCGCTCCACGGCTCGTCGGCGCGGCGTCCGCTCTATCGTGGCTTATGCCGAACGTGGGCGGACCGAGCGCCACGTGCCGACGGCTGTACGCGGGAATCATCCGGTCGATGGCCCTGTACGGCGCACCGGTGTGGGCGGGGTCTTTGACCGTCCGACTTAGGGCCCTTCTGTGGCGACCACAGAGGGTCACGGTGGTCAGGACCATCCACCTGGAGGCGGAAATGCTCGCCGAGTTGTATCGGCGGGTGTCGGGGGTGCGCGGGGAGGGCGGTGTTGTTTCCTTGAGGGAGCTCACCGCCTGGCGCGTCGACGCCCGCCGAGACGTCATTGCCCGTTGGGCAGTCCGGCTGGAGAGGCCTCGGTTCGGGGTGCGAATCGTGGAGGCCTTCCGGCCGGTGCTGATGCAGTGGTTGGAAAGGCGGCACGGGGTGCTCTCCTTCCGACTAGTGCAGGTGTTGACGGGGAATGGAAGCTTCGCCAAATACCTGCACAAGGTCGTAAGGAGGGAGAGTACACCGTCTTGCCACCACTGCGATTGCGACGAGGACACGGCGCAGCATACGCTCGAGGCCTGCGCCGCTTGGGACACGCAGCGCCGTGAACTCGTCGCAATCATCGGTGCCGACCTGACGCTGCCGGCCATCGCTAGGGCGATGGTCGACAGCGTCGGGAATTGGGACGCGGTCGCAGCCTTCTGCGAGACAGTGATCTCGCAGAAGGAGGCGGCGGATCGTCTGCGCGAGGAGCGCAGTCTCGATGAGGAGATCCGCCGCCGGCGAATGGGGCGGCGCAGGCGCAACTACCTGCGCCTCATGCCACCCTAGCCGAGGCCGCGGGTGACGTGACCGAGGATTAGTCCGTCACCCGCCGAGAGGCCCAGCGCGTGAGGAAAGACCGACGTCCTTCCCGAGGGGGGGACGTCGGTCGATGGGAGGGTACCCCACGTAGGGGGTATTCCGTCGGGCCGACTACTGACGACAAGTAAACCTGCTCCGGTGGTCGGCCCAACGACGAAGGTGAGGTGGTTTTCGGGTGGGTTGCGGGAGTTGCGTGCTTAAGCCCCTCTGTCGCCCCGGACGGAGTGGTGCGGAGGCGCGCCGACCGCAGCCCACCCACAAAAAAAAAAAAAAGAAGCTAATATTTCTTCTTAAGAGGATCTTCTCATCCAGTGTCTAAAAACACAGGTCTACGACTAGTGTGTGTTACCAGTGATGACTTACGGCACAGAAACATGGTCCCTAAATGTAGGCCTCATACACAAGGCTCAAAGTCGCTCAGCGTGCTATGGAGCGGGCCATACTCGGAATTTCTCTATGAGATAGAATCCGAAATACGGAAATCCGCAGATGAACGGGTGTAACCAACATAGCACGAATAATTAGGACGCTGAAGTGGCAATGGGCAGGCCACATCGCTCGACGAACCGACAACCGCTGGGGAAGAAAGGTTCTCGAGTGGCGACCACGTATTGGACGACGCAGTGTAGGACGCCTCCCCACTAGGTGAACCAACGACTTGGTGAATGTTGCTGGGCGTCGTTGAATGCAGGTGACACAGGGCTGCACTTTATGGCGTAACATGAGGGAGGCCTACGTCCAGCAGTGGATGGCGATAGACTGAAATGATGATGATGATTTCTTCTTAGTTGTTGCACATGCATATGTTCAACCGTAGTGTAGACTTGCCGAGGGATGACTTATATGTAAGACATAAACAATATACTTATTACGTAGACTTTTATTTAGGTAAATAATTTAAATATACATAATTTAGTAGTATCATGCAGATACTACTTTTATTAATACGCTTTTATTAGCTTCAGACGTATCTATGTTAGTATGTAACGGAATCTTTGAATATGATTTTGACCCCCTTCAAAACGTCGGATTAACTTGAAATTTGGCATACTTATTAAGGACCGATGATAATTCAATATTGTAAACAGTTTGACCCGTTATCCTTACTAGGATAATCAGGATTAGCGATTTAAGCGTATTTTTTTTAGTTTTTTGAACTATTATATTTATATAATAAATAAAGTTAAACTTTTGTCAGCGTTTGCAAACAAAGCGCCCAACATTATGTTTTGGCGAAAGAATAGCTTTTTATATTTTCTGTAAATGTAAACATAAATTATGCGAAGGAAATTATCTGAATGGTAACGGAATTCTGCGTGGTGATGGAATAAGAATACAATTCACCATTCCCTATCTTATTATCCGTGGATGTTGTAAGAGATGACTAAGGGATATGGCAGCCATATAACATCTATCCAAGAGAAGAAAAACTCGAATCAAAACCCTATACCAACCTGTCTGACCAGCATATTATAGTAAAGTCAACTTCCCTCCTATTGTGAAGGAAGGCTCGAGCCCATCAGTGGGACGTATATGAGCCGAAATGAACAGAATTGTATCAAAATTTGTTATGTAGTTTGGTAATTTTTTTACCGCTTTACAGATTTTTGTTAAATATGTTTATATATAAATTTCTTGCGTACGTGTGTATGTCACTGAACTTCTCCTAAACGGCTGGACCAATGCTGATGAAATTTGAAAAAAAATTGTGCATGTTCAAGGGGTTTCGAGAATGGTTTAGATTCACAATTGGACGCGGTAGGTGGCGCTGCAATCGATTTCAAGAAGAATTCCTTTTACTAATTTTTTTATATTTGAACAGAACAATGTCTGTTGGGTCAGCTAGTATTATGTAAAGATTGAATTTTATATAATATTAGCAATCCGCCCTCGCTTCGCTTCGGTTTCAGTCGCCTTACCCGCGTAGTTTCCGTTCCCGTGGGAATACCGGGATATAATATAGCCTATGTTACTCCCTGATATTATAGCTTTACATTAGTGAAAGAATTTTTGAAATCGGCTCGGTGGTTTAAGCGTGAGGGCGTAACAAACAAACAAACAAATAAACAAACAAACATAATGTTGGGCATAAACATAATTTATTTGATTTCTATACCACATAATATGGGTATCATTTGATACCCATATTATGTGGTTTAGAAATCAAATAAATCCGCATTATGCAGGGGTTGTTTTATTAATTTCAGAGTGATAGCACTAATTATATCGTTTTTTATCCTTCAAGGCCTTTCATTTGATACATATAGTAAAAGAGCTGAAAGTGCTCTGTAGCAGCTGCTCGAATACTACCGACCCTAAAATAATTCGACGATATCTTTGACATGAACCATATACCAAAACGTCTCACCAGCGTGGTATAGTAGATCAAAGTCCCTATTGTGGAGGAGGCTCGGGCCCAGCAGTGGGACGTTTACAAGCTGAAATGAATGAATGAATGAAGACAGACACAGGTGCAGATGAAACTAGATGAAATCTTGTAATTGAACGCACAATCTAAATCCGACACTCTCCATGGGGCATTAATGCTTACTACTACGTCATTTGGGCAAATTGAGATTGCATTGTTCGGACACGCCTTAAGACGGCGACAATAATTGTCATTCACGCTTTAAAAGTCAAGTGAATGTTATTACTTGTCAAATGTCTTGAGATCTTAATCATGACACATTATTATTATTGTTCGGGAAATGTCGAACGTTTTACTATTATATACAAATTATCATTTGCTTTATTTGGTCAAGGATAATTCTCTTCATACAAGCGAATGTCATAAATTTAATCAAAGTGACATATTGTCTTGTACTTTTTTATAACATATAAATAAAATAGACTATACTCGTTCCAACCATTTATTTTACTTTTGGCAGGTCGAATTCTGATCAATTAGTGTTGTACCAATGTATTACGGATACTATGTTTTGTAATAATCGATTTTAGTCAGGAAGAACTTTTAATCGATTTAACACGGATATTTTATTTTTGCTTAAATACATATTTCATATTATTTAAAAACTTCACTTCTGTAAATATATTTGTTATTTGGGCACATTAATTTTAGCATACCCACTAATTCAGTCCTCCCAAAATATTTTACTTTGTACTTTGCAAAATAAAAAATAACTACTTTATGAAGCATTTTTCCATTAAGCGGGGTCCGCTGCTTCAAACTTTACTTAGAGACAATGGCGCCCTCGTCTGCGGTAGTAAATCACTAATTTTCTCATCCAGCCTACCCCTTTTTTTTTAAGCCGAATTGGCAACACTGAACGGCGCGCCGGCGACGCCATTTTGTCGTGTTGTCTGTCACTCGCAACAAGACTCCCGTGCTAGTCACATTTCTGTTCGCTGAGTGCTCTTTCATATTTTTCATTTTTTTTTTTTTTTTTTTTTGTGTGACTTAGTTGTTAGCCTCAGATGGCTGTGACAACTTTACCCGGACTGGTGGGTGAGCGCTGAGGGCTCTCAACCCGCAAATATTTTTCATACGCTGTGTTGAGTATTTATATTCCACCGTATTGATTTCATTGTTCTTACTTTGATTGAGTTGAGCGTATCGTTCCTCCCAGTAAGATTTTACTTGCAAAATGCCGAAAGGTATGGTGCTTAAAGGACAATCCAGAGAGTTAGTGCTGCGGCTTTTCGTGTGCTATTCGTCGTCATATATACAATTATTACACAAGCAAAGAGATTCCTACTTTGAAAAAATTAGTAGCGTCTCTACGAAATTGTGGCTTGTTTCGTGGTCAAAAATCTTCTTTGTCAAAGGTGCTGCACCAAATCGGGTTCTTGTATAAGAAATCCGACAAAAGAAAAATTTTAATGGAACGTCGTGATATAGCCTTGTCTCGCTGTGAATTTTAAGACAAGCGAAGAAAATAGAAGACTGGTCGAATGTCGTTTTCACAGATGAAACTTGGCTCAATGCCAATCATTCCATACCAAAAGGTTGGACTGACGATACTGCTGCTTCTACTTTTGCAGTGCCAATGGGGAAAGGTGAACGCGTCATCATTTGCCATGCGGGAACTACAAAGGGATTTGTACCAGACGCTCTGTTAGCGTTGAAATAAAAAAAAAAAAAAACAGGAGACTATCATGAGGTGATGAATGCGGACGTGTAAGAAAAGTGGTTCAGAGAAATGCTTACATCACTTGAAGAGCCATCAACAATATTTATTGATAATGCACCCTATCACTCTCGCCAAATTAATAAAATGCCAACACAGGCCAACAAAAAACACGAGATTATAAACTGGCTTCGTGATAATGGGGAAGATGTGGACGAATCCCTACTAAAAGTAGAATTACTTAAAATATTAAAAAGTAAAAAGCAGCCAAAACGATATGTCATCGACGAAATGGCAGCAGAATATGGGCATGTTGTAATCAGAATTCCTCCGTACCACTGTCAATATAATCCAATTGAAATGATCTGGGCACAAGTCAAAGGACACGCCGCAAGAAACAATACAACTCCTTTCACAGCAAATAAAATGCTTGAACTTTTAAAAAACGCATGTGCTAGTGTGACGCCTGAAAACTGGCCGAGTGTCGTCAACAAGACAAAAAATATAATATTCTCTGATTGGGATCGGGAAATTGAATTTGACAACATACCTACACAAGAGTTAATAATAAACACTGCAGATGATTCAAGCGACGATTCGAGTTCGTATGAAGAATCCGACGATTCGTTATAATAAAATAATATAGAAAATATTTTGGTTGTTTTATTTCATGTTATAGGTATGATGAGAAGATTTTTATATCTCCCTGATACAATTTTAACGTGTTGTCTATTACAACAATTCAAAACTCAGTTGTCAGCTGACTTAACTGCAAATAAGTGTAATCGATTATTTGCCATTCATTAGTTTGCACCGAATACTTTTGATCCTGTCACTAGATGCGATAGAACGTA
This sequence comes from Lymantria dispar, assembly GCA_032191425.1. Classification (NCBI taxonomy): domain Eukaryota; kingdom Metazoa; phylum Arthropoda; class Insecta; order Lepidoptera; family Erebidae; genus Lymantria; species Lymantria dispar. The sequence goes on from CM063441.1 coordinate 32,764,185, forward strand.
ACATTTTTTATAACGGAAATGAATTATCACTTAAATTTTATGAATAGAGCTATTTACGGCATATTAATGTATTTAGTGGGTAATAATTAAGATATATAAATATTATTGGGCAGTTTATATATTTCTCTGTTCACTCGTTTCAAAGTTAATAATTGCGTATAATGAAACAGTTACGTCCTAAAGCATGTGTCAAAAGTAAAATAAATGGTTGGAACGAGTATAACAACAATACCGTACAATATAATAATTATATTCCTATTAAGTTAATTGTAAGCATTTCATCTATTAGATAGAGATAGTAATGCAGACAATATGATGTCATTATCTCATCTCCATACTAGACATGGGCGTTACCAGCTATTTCTGGCAACGGCTACTATATTGGTGTCTATATCGATGTCGATAACCGTTATCGAATGCCGGTACAATACGCGTAAAGTAACCCGCGACCTTATTTCTATTGATCCACGATTTATCCATTATAACCCTTCATTATTATTATTTTTTTGCGCTGTGGAAAATGCATTTACGTATACCCATTGCTAGTGACGGCAAGGGGTATGTAGGACTCGCTGACGTGGTATGATTAACTACGTCAGAATACCTACTAAAAACCACAGCGGCCCCACGTCTTCGCCATTTGTGGGACGCCAGAGGTTCGCCTTTTGGGCATACGACTCTAACGTCCCGGCGGTTAACTTAATTTTCTTAAGTCTTGGGTCAATCATGCCTGGGAGAAGAGAAGCGCGTATCGTCTCTTCCTCCTCCCCAGACGTTGCCTCCGCGGTGGGTCAGCATGGGCACCCGCCTCACGAGCCCTACCTGCAGCCTCCTTTTGCGCTATAACATCTTCGCAAAAGGTGGCCAAAGCTATCCAGGAACTGTCGCTGTCAAGGATCTTATCTATAACAGCCGCCAGCGACAGATCTCCGCCAATCGCAGTCACCAGGGCAAGCCTCTGAGCTCCCCAGGCTGGGCACTCTTCCAAGGTGTGGCTCGCTGTGTCTACGGGCGCGCCACTCTCGTAACATCCAGGGGTTTCTTCGCATCTTGCAACTTGATGCAGGTACTTACCAAAGCACCCATGTCCGGTAAGTACCTGTGTCAACCTAAACGTCAAGGTGCCATGTCGTCTATTGATCCAGCGGTAGAGGTGGGGGCTAATGGCCTCCACTGTTCTTATCCCTGCTACAGGAGACTGTAAATCCTCTTTCCACTGCTGGATCAATTTTTCCCGGGCCATCACCCTCTCACTGTCTAGACCTCTGTCCGAGGAATGACCACCCTGGACCCGCGCCGTGGCACGACACCAGTAGGCCTCTGCCTGAGCCTCCGCTTGAAGCTTCCAGGGCGGGTCACCTGCTAGCACTGTGGCTGCAATCCACGACACCGTTCGATAGCCCCTTATAGCCCTTATCGCTATAACTCTTTGTGGTTGCCGTAATAAAGCTCTGCTTCGAGCTGTGAGGAGTACCGACCATATGGGGGCTCCATATAATGCCATGGATCGCAGTATACCCATATATAACTGCCGGCAGGATGAACCGGGCCCTTTTATGTTGGGCAGAAGCCTACCCAGGGCTGCAGCGGTCTTTACGAGCTTTGGGGCGAGTTGAGCAAAATGAGGTATAAAGCTCCACCTTCCATCAAGTTGCAAACCCAAATATTTCAGCCGATTCAGCACTGGCACATCAATCCCCTGCACGCTGATATGTGCTCCTCTTGGTGGGCCTCGGCATTATAACCCTTCATAGGTCAAAATATAGTGAACACTTTTCGTAGTATACGATAGCAAAAAGAAAGACTTAGAACAAATTGTTGATCGCACATAATATTATTCTGCAAGGGAATCGAACTCAGGACACTGATACGGTAGCGCGGTTATCTTAACCACTATATCGCTGTGCAGTCATTCAGTCAATTTGACTATACCACGCTAGTCAAACGGGTTGTACTATTTGTTATTCAATACACATTAAACTTTTTAAATAAAACTACTTTACGGATTTTATTGCGTTTGTATTTGATTTTTGATTACCCGACGTTTCGAACACTTTACAGCGTTCATGGTCTCGGGTGGACTAAGATGTCTCACGTCCAACAAGTCATCGTTACTGCAGAAAATTTATAATTATCTACCCGATACAGAAATTAGTTATTAAATATTGACCCACATTTTGATACAAAATTTACTGCCAGTGTAAGAAGAAAATGATTCTATATGAAAAAATTGTATTGTTTATGGTTAGTAATAATTAAACATTAAAATTAATAGTAATTATATTTAAAAAACTAACTAATAATCTAGTATACTACCACCGGATCGGAACACGGCCACACTGAGAAAGATCCGGCAAGAAAACTCAGGTGATATGATGCTAAATTAATGTTAATTTTGAAGGCGGCTTACTATATGTTACTAAAAGGTTTTAATTTATAAAATTATCTTTAGTTATTATTATTGTGGGTCAAATCTATACAATATGAGCTCACAGTGTCTTGCAGTCTTGTGGTGGTCTTTTTGGATTTGTTTTTAATAATGTTTATAACAGGATCCCAGCTTGATGGTAACACCCAGCCATCCTCTCTATTGAAGTTTTTGTGTTTTTTAATCTCAATAGCCTCGCGTACCATTCTAGGCAGGTATCGGTGTTCTTTTGCGAGGATTTGTGGTTTCTCAAACCTGATGTTATGGCAGGCGCGGTCCTGACTATGTTCACAGACTGCAGACCTAGTGTCACGGCGGTGCTTCACATCGGCTATGTGTTCTTTGATCCGAGTTCTTATGGATCTCTTTGTTTGTCCAATATAAGAGAGACCACAGTCGCAGTCAAGGTTTTAGTATTAGATAGTATTAGATAGTAATCAAAAATCAAATACAAACGCGATAAAATCCGTAAAGTAGTTTTATTTAAAATGTATAATACTCGCGTAAACATCAGAAATCATCACATTAAACTCTCCATAAAACCCAATTTTATGTAGACTTTTCTTATTCCGATAGTGTTTGCATATTATTTCTCTTAATATTTTTATGACATCCATGGGCAAGATAGTGAAAAGGACATAGTTAATAATAAAAATCAATGTACCTACTACTACTAAAAAAAGCAATAATCAGTGTTTTATTAAGGTTCCGTATCCAAAGGATAAAAACGGCACCCTGTTACTAAGACTTCGCTGTTTGTCCGTCCGTCTGTCTGTCAATAAGCTGTATCTCAAGAACCGCGATAGCTAGACAATTAAAATTTTCACAAATTATTTTATATTGTTTGTATTTCTGTTGCCGCTATGACAAAAAATACTAAAAACAAAATAAAATAAATATTTAAGGAGGGCTTTTTTTTGGGGTGGGTTGCGGTCGGCGCACTCCTCGCACCACTCCGTCCGGGGCGAGAGGGGCGTAAGCACGCACACCCGCAACCCACCCCCGCGGCACGTCGCCTTCGTCGTTGGGCCGACCTCCGGAGCAGGATGACTTGATGTCAGTGGTTGACCCGACGGAATACCCCAATTTAAGGGGGGCTGCTATACAACAAATATGATTTTTTTACTCTTTTTATAGAGAATGGTACGGAACCCTTCGTGCACGACTCCGACTCGCACTTTGCCGGTCTTTATTTTAATAGGCCGCCATAGTCCACTGCGTTCCATTCCTCTTTCAATCATAGACAACATACACAATAAGTTGGTTATTTTTTTAATTATCTACCAAAATGTTCACTAGCAATAATTTATATAGCAAAAAACATTTCCCTGGTCAGCAAGTATCCCTCAGTCACCATACGGATAATATCTTTTATACTGATTAAAATGTAAAAATGGGAGATACCATTTGCATATGGGCAAATCGAAGATTTTTTTTTTGCAACAATAAAGCGTTCATTATAAAGAGAATAATTTCATATGAAACGTAACTTGTAAGGACCAAGTCGTAATAAAATGTAAAAAATAATCTTTAAATTGCTGTTGGCGTTCAATTTTAAGCGTTTATTTTGCTCTCACTTCCTTGAATGTTAAGCAATTACATATTTTAATTGATCACGTCTACCAAATATTACATTTCGGAGATGGCATAATATCTCTTCCGCGTCTATACTAAATTTAAAGATGTCAGTCCTGTTAGCAGCGTAATGTGATCACCTATTAAAGATACAATGTGACTCTTACTCTTATGTGGTATTTATAAAAACTGAAGAATCACTAAGAAACAGCTCTCCAACTTTTTTTAGACATTTAGAAGCCATTTCATGCTGTGTGGTAGCGACTACAAATACTCAGACGACTAAGGGGTATAATATGCATGTAACATCTTTGTAAGAGAAGGAAAACTCGAAATAAAACCCTATACAAACATGTCTGAACAGCATGGTATAGTAAAAAAAAGAATAAAAAAAGCATGGGCGATTTCGATCTGCCTTATACGGCGGCCAAGGGTGATTCGCCCCTATCGCAAGCTTAACCTGACACTATTTATGATGATGTCGCATATATCCGCAGTTATATTCACACACATACAGCTTTTATTTCTTTTATATTAATGTAAATGTTCACAAATTAGTACCTATGGTGATGACGTCTACATTCGCACTTACGCACACCTAAAATCACCCACATTAAAAAGGCTAGCTTTCTATCTTTTATATTAGTGTAATTGTTCACAAATTGGTATCGAGTACGGTAATATTATAACAATAGTTTCAAGATACGGAACATTAAAAGTATTTTATTATAGAACTATTAGATAGGGTTCAGACGCTAGACTATGTAATTGTGATCTAATAACTTATTATTTAACCTGTTTATCGATTCGCGGCAATTTGCGTAACATTTGTTGTGTAAAGTCGGATACACACTACAGTGCACTTTAATTCTATAATAAAACGGAGTTTAGTGTATTAAATATTGTTGAATCGTCATTGGTATTTTCTTCACCGCCTTGTTCCTTTATGCGGTTGTCATAAAATACCATAAAAGCGAAAAAGACCCATAAAAGACTAAAGACCAAGAACGCATAAACCAGGCTATTAAATATTATTAAATCGTCTTTGAGTTAAAGTATTTTATACCCTGCCTATTTCCTTCACTCGGTTTTCATAAGAAACCAATTGTCATAGGATATTAAAGAACGCAAGAAGATATCTTTATAAAAAAATTCTTACAATAAAATTCTGTGCCTAATTTTTGCATTTCTCCATCCTATTCCTAATAAGAAAAGTTTGATATGACGTCATGAATTTGTATGAGTTGAAGAAACAGGTAATGGTTCCATTAATAACAGTTCAAACTGAATACAGCTTCGTCATCCCCAGTTTAGCTCATGTACGTCTCACTGCTGGGCTTGAGCCTTTCCCATAATTATAGGGAAATGAACCTATTATATCACGCTGGTCAGACGTGTTGGTATAGGGAACTGAACACAACTAAAATAAAAACATTTTTTATATTATTTTAAGTCGCAAAATAGTTTTTAATTCATTACTAAAATGATCAAACCCGAAATATGTGCGATGACGTTGCAAATATGGTTGAATGAACTAGTTGCCTTAGTTAGTTTTGTAATACTATGAAAAATTACAAAACTTCAACACATGGACATGAGTGAATGTCATAATGTTGAAATATAAATAAACACAAATAAGTAGTTTACAAAAGTCAGTATAGACAAAGGTATTATTTTCATTAGGCTGGACTAGCTACTTTTCGTGGCTTGCCGCATGGTGATAGCTTATGTCCTTGCCAGGCTTCAGTCAGGCACTCAGTTATGCCGCGTCATTGTCTAGACCACCCCTCCACCCCCGCTCTGCATTGCATAATTTGGGTTATTTATCAATTGCCATGGAATGTTGTCAATTGTCATTATAACTCGCATAACACTTTATAAATATTACAGAGAATATTTAATCTTACTCATTTTGAGAATGATAATATAAGTAAGGCTTTATATAACGAATAGAGCTGTAGTTGTATTTATTTTAGGTAGTCTATGATCAATTACGTTGTGAATCAAAGCGAAAAATTACAATTATTTTTATCTGATCGTGCGATTTAGTAGCTTTTTTTATTTTATTATTATATGATCTACGGCGATAAGTTAAAAACAAATTATATTTTTATACTTTTTTGTAATATTATAAGTTTTAAATATATTTTTGGACTTTTAATAGTTATCTTGTGTAGTGCATAGACAAGAACTTTTGTTTGTAATAAGAGGATGATCGATATTAAATACCTTCTTACATCCTTCACTGTTTATTTTTTAATTTAGAGGTAACTTTGGATTTTTTTTCTATCGAGGAAATTACAAGTGATTGTATTTTTAAAATATATAATGCATAGAGTCAATCCTTAAATATCTTATATAAGAATTACACAACTAAAGCATTAGAAATAAGGATACAGTAAGGGATCAAACAAACGCATATTTTTTGTAATTGCCGCGGTGTCCCCTAAAAATATTGAATTATACAATTGTACTCGCGTATAAAATAAAAAAAGAAGAACGGTTAACCTACAGGGTCTTCTGGTACTTCTTGCTATTGAGTATAGAATATAGCCATAATCTGTGATATAGCTTATAATGTTTAATGCTCTATACTTAAAACTGGCAATATTTGAGCTTTTCGAGCTCGATATCGAGAGTGTTAAGCATTTTTGGGCTGTTCGAGCTCAAAAATCTAATAATTATTAGTTTCATCATCATCATAATCGTTGAAGCCCACATACGTTCCACTGTTGGCCTCGGGCCTCCTCCACAATGGGAGGGCATTTGACCTACTATACCATGCTGGTCAGACATGTTGGTATAGGGTTTCATTTCGAGTTTTCCTTCTCTTGCACAAATGTTATATGCATATTATATGCCTTACAGGAAGTCTAAGTTTAGCAAAGCCGCTTAAGATATGACAAACCGCGTTTCAATCGGATGTCCCATTCTGTAGTTATGAGAAGTTTACCTACATTTAAACAGACGGATTTCCTTTTTTTGCTGTCATGTTATCTGATTACGTTTTTCAATGGCTATTGCAATACTATACCATGTTTTTACATTCTAACGCCATACGGACCATTAATTTAATAAACCTCATAATAATTAAACCATAGTTCCTAAATACATTTATAATTTTTCGCGAAAATACGAATAAGAGCACTTATTATACAAATATTTTGTAAACGTCTATGTATGTTGCTTCTTTAAGCTGTTTTAATTTTATAATATATTGCCATAAATTATAAGACTGGGCCTACAGATATTCTTTTTTGTTTTTTGGTATTTGGTCTGACTGCATCCTCATAGACATCCAGGGAGGTCACAGGATAAACAGCCCTAAAACTAACGTGACTATACGTTCAATTTTAAATAGGACGGTCTTGTTTTCAGGTCATTCGTCCCGTTGTCGGCAGCCGTGCAATTTGTCTCGTTTTTGCAAATAGTAAATCATTTGTTGCACTAATAGGCAAGTATTTTTGTTTTGTTTTTAGATTTTATGTCCATAGTTTTAGTTATTTTTGCGAGACTTTCCACAAGTCATTGTTTTCTTACTTTTAATTTCGTATTTTTAGGTATTTCTGCAAGTGTGTAGTTCTGAAACAACAAATAAAGGGGACCGAATTTATAATTTTGATGTATTAAATATGGTGACCATATTTAATATATCAAAACTATAAACTTAACAAAAAATTACCCCTAAGCAAAGCTTCATGTAAATTCTCTAGGACTTAAGTGACTTAGCGGTAGTCCCTCGGGAACTTGATAATTTCATGCATTAAATAACATACAGAATTCTTAGAAAAATTCTTTATTGTTGTAGGACTATGTTTAAGGTTACAAAGCAACGATTCTGATAGGGCAACTTATTGGGCGAGCCACTGAAATCAAATGATTGCTTTCTCTAGTCTCTTGAAAAGTTGAATATGGTTGATCGCTAATAAAGCCCTATGCCGCTCGGACACAGCGCGCCAGTGAAAAATTCCACATACATATATATATATATATATATATATATATATATATATAAGCGTATATATGTACGTATATATTGTAGGTACATATTTCTTACATGTCATCGAAGATATGGATGATCAATCCAAATGGCAATATAGAAGCACAATACGTCAGGTTATGAGACTCCGCGCCTTTTTTGCAGCCGTCCCGTACGGTTCGGGTAGAGTGTAATCGACTATATGCCTGTCAAAAGAATTACATATTTTACATAAGCAATTTTTTACGTTAACAATGTTACATTACAAATTATATAATATACTTCATATTAGCTCATATTTCGCATATTACCAAACATAATATACACGGTTATAATTACAATAATGAACCTGTTATCACTTGTACAACAACTTGCGGCGATTTGCGCCATAACGTCACCTGATTCCGGCGTTTGTTGGTCGCTAAAATAGTGCGGTTCTGATAACGGTGATTGCACAATACCACCTTTCACTAGCTGTTGTGTAACTATGGCTTGTATATAAAACCAAGGTCACAGTTCCGACTGACGTATTTTGTGCTTAGTCGATATTTATTTGTAACATTAATTATGTTGAGATTAATTATTACAGTTAATATTATTTCGAGATTAACTAGAGAAAAAAAAAATGTATTTTTCATATTTATGTTGGATATTGTTTTTCTACGTTTTCGTAAAGAAGTTCTTTGTAGAAACGCGCTGTTGATGGTAAAAAGTGTGTTGATTATTTTATGTAACTTTATTCATCAATGTCAATCAATGAATGAATATTGACCTAATAGGATTATCTTTTCGCCTTCTTTAACTTTAACTATAACTGTCATAAAACTCGATTAAGGGATATAACAGATAATGTCAAGAGAGCCTGAAGAATAATTCGCAATAAAAGGATAATTCGAAATAAAAGGATAATTCGAAATAAAAGGATTGTTTGAAATAAAAATATAATTCGAAATAAAAGGATAATTTAAAATAAAAGGATATTTCGAAATATACCCTATCTATGCTAGAAAGGGATCATGAAAATGGTAATCCGAAATAAAATCTTATTTATACCAACCCCGACGTGGTATAATATTCTTATTGCTTTTACTACAATGAAAATAGTTTCTCACATGAAGATCAGAGTTGAGAGGTGAAGAAAAAAAAAGTATTATATTATCATCTAAGTGTCATCATTATATGTCCCGATATTGCTCAAGCCTCCTCCAAAATAATAGAAACATTGACCTACCTATCATGGTGATCAGACGGGTTAGTATAAGGTTTTATTTCGAATTTTCCTTCTCTTGTATAGATGTTATATTCATACTATATCCCTTAGTTGTGTTTTGCGATACTCACGAGCGGTATCGGAGGTAGTGAATTGAATTCCTTCTTTATTACCTCGCGGCAGATCACATACCATATACGCGGCTATAGTATGATTTTTTTACATTGGGAGTCAGTTATATTACTGTAATACATGAGAGACAAGTACAAATTGAACTTTGGATTGAATTTTCTTAACATATTCTTATAACATTTTCTCTTAACATAAATAATATAATTTTTTACGCACCTCAAATGTCACTTACAAAAGTCGGGAATGTCGAGGGATTAAATATAAAAACGTCAGATATTCTTAAGCCGTATCTCTCGCTATACTTAATAGAATATCGATTGCATTATTATTAATTTAAATTAAATTCTGTAGCAGCACGATATAAATTTAAATGGACAATGATAAACGTTGAACAAATACGCCTTATACGAAATCTGGTTTCGCCATGAACCTAAATTATTTTAATGACCCGACGGCATTGTAATTTTATTAACTACATAATATACTATTTCCTTTCATAAATATAATAATCAACTAGTTATCGACGGATTCGATTATATATTTTAAGTTCTTACTTTTAAGCGCCTCTTAAATTTGCGATTTGATTAAGAGTTTGCAATAGAAAATATTGGTTTAAAAATATCAAAGGAATTTAAATCAATATTGCTTTACATCATCAGATCTCATATACGTCCCACTACTGGACACCAGCCTCCTCCATATTGGGAGGGAAATTGACCTGTTATATTACGCTGATGACGCTGGTCAGGCGGGTTAATATGAGGTTTTATTTTGGGTTGTCCTTCTCTTGCGTAGATATATGCACAATATTCCCCTTAGTCATCTTATACGATACCCATGGGCAAAAGAGGGGGTGGTGAATTGTATTCTTACTCCGTCACTACACGGAAAAGCAGGTTTGAAATTTCTTAAAAAATTGGCCATGTGCGAGTTGGATTCGCGAACGAAGGGTTCCGTACCATTGAACAAAAAAGGCAAAAAAATCGCGTTTGTTGTTTGGGAGCCCCCCTTAAATATTTATTTTAGTTTGTGTTTAGTATTTGTTGTTATAGCGGCAACAGAAATACATAATTTGTAAAAATTTCAACTGTCTAGCTATCCCGGTTCTTGAGATACAGCCTGGTGTCAGACAGATGGACAGACAGACAGACGGATGGACAGCAAAGTCTTAGTAATAGCGACCCGTTTTACCCTTTGGGGACGGAACCCTAATAATAACTAGTCTCTTCTGAATAGATTAATTTCTTAAAAACCTTTTTTATAATTAATTTGTTAAATGAAGCTGTTCTCAAGAAAAAAGCAAAGTATGTAATAGGTTAATAATAAAAATCCAAAATTATGAAATTGTTAAATTTTTATTCGGAAATACAGTCATGTTGTCAAATCGCCAGATAAACATCACTAATTCTTAATGGGCGAGGATACCGATACGATACTGTTGGGCGACGGTGGTCACCTAGCGATAATCTAAACTTTGTCTATTAAAGTATCAAAACATTTTAACTTTTTACCTATATGATTCTATATGAGGAGAAATGACAGTATAAGAGTCGCAAGAATATATTTGGAGCATCACGACAGAAGGCTTCTGATTTTGTGCGTTTCATATTTACTCATCGTTTTCAACATTGATTTCTGTTTTGAGTAGGTACATTGTAGTAGATTTATGAGCTTCAAAAAATAATAACTTTTTTATCCATACAGCCATCAAAATCAGCTTTTTTTGGGGTGGGTTACGGTCGGCGCACTCCTCGCTCCACTCCGTCCGGGGCGACAGAGGGGCGTAAGCACGTACACCCGTTACCCACCCGTATAGCACGTCACCTTCGTCGTTGGGTCGACCACCAGTGCAGAGTTGCTTGAGTTCAATAGTTAATCAAAATCAACCTAAAGATGTCTATTGTTGGACATTGGCAATTACAAGGCGATAATGCGCTAATTACAAAGTTTGACGTAGCATAGCGAGCACAGTTGGTATTATGTAGTTTCTTGTAGCAGCGCGCGGCGCTGTAACCCACCCATGGCACGTCGCCTTCGTCGTTGGGCCGACCATCAGTGCAGAGTAACTTGTCTTCAGTGGTCAGTCCGACGGAATACCCCTGCGGAGTACCTTCTCCTCTCGACGTCCCTCCCTCGGGGATGTCGATCGCCGTCGCGTGGTCGGCACCTCGGCGGGTGACGGATTAAATCCCCGATATTATATAGCTCCTGGAAAATACTGTTGATTTATTCTCCTGGTAGCTGTTAAGCGGTTGATACGTCTTCCACGTGAAAACAAGGTACCTGCGCCTGATGCCGCCCTAGCTGAGGCCGCGGGTGATCGGGCCGGGGATTTTAGTCCATCACCCGCAGCGAGGCTGACCGCGCGAAGGCGACCGATGTCCGAGGACAGGGACGTCGAGAGGTGAGGTTACCCGAAAGGGTATTCCGTCAGGCCGACCACTGACGACAAGTCACATCTGCTCCGGTGGTCGGCCCAACAACGAGGTGACGTGGGTACGGGTGGGTTATGGTCCCGCGCGCCGTCCTTTCATCGCCCCGGATGGACTGGACCGCGCGTGCGCTTACCATAGCCCACCCATAAAAACAAAATGGTGATACATTGCATTTTTAACCAGTTTCTATATGAAGTAAATGTGTAAACGTCTATTATGCTACTGTAAATGACACGAGCTATTAAAGTTTATAAGCGCTAAATTATTTAATAAATCGTAATTATATAATTTGCTTGGCCTATAATTATGTGCGAAATATTTTTTTTTGTAATCATAGGATTGTAATTTCTAAGTTAGTTTACATTACATTATAATTAAGATTGATTAACGAGCACTAAGCATGTAGACCGTGTTAGAAGTGTTAATTAATTACAATAATTAAATTAAAAAGGTCGCTGTGTCTTTGGAGTTAACCTTGCGTAGCATGTCAAACTAGACGTGATATTAGTAATAGTAGATCATGAGACTAGCTCTCGGAATGCACGTTGGAATTTATATTTCCAGATATTTGAATTATAGTTGGCAAATGTAAACTACACATATCTGACATCTCTCACATCTCTCAGCCCATATAGTCCCACTGTTGGGCTCGGGCCTCCTCCATAATGAAAGAGTAATTGACCTACTATACCACGCTGGTCAGACGTGTTGGTATAGGGTTTTATTTCGAGTTTTTCTTCTCTCGCATAGATGTTATATGTGTTTTATATCCCTTAGTCGTCTCGTACGATCACCCACGGGTAAGGTAAGGGGGTGGTGAATTGTATTCTTACTCCGTCACCACACGAAAAAACTACACATATACATATAATATTATAAAGCTCAGGAATTTGTTTGGTTGCATGTACTAATCTCAGAAACTATTTGATCAAACGGAAAAATTCTTGTAGCGATCAATTACTCATTTATCGAAGAAAGCTGAAGGCTATATATCCTATAGCTTTATATAATACTAGCAATCCGCCCTCGCTTCGCTTCGGTTATAGGTTATAATCGTTTTACCGTTACGCGTAGTTCCCGTTCCTGTGGAAATAACGGGATAAAATATAGCCTAGTTTACGCCCTGATATTATAGCTTTCCATTGGTGAAAGAATTTTTGAAATTGGTCCAGCCGTTTTGAAGATTACCCGGAACAAACAGACGGACAGACAAAAATTTTTTAATTGCTATTTTAGGCATAGGTGTCGTGCAAATAACCGTGTGAGCATGAAGAAAGCCTATTATTTTGACATTACAAACAGACACTCCAATTTTATTTATTGGTATAGATATAATAATAGTAGGAGCATAAATGAGAAATGTTACAGAAAAGGGGAAAATGTATTCCTTTTTTGAGCCTTCTGTGTGCTCTGTGTATTATAAATGTCTACGACCCATTTCCGTTAACCCAGAGAGTGATATAGGTTCCAATATAACACGGCCTCTGACAGTTCACCGGAAGGAAAGGATGAAACAACACAACGGAAGGGGAAATAGACTACCGTCTCTTGATTTACTGATAATTATCTGCTTTCATTTTTTAATCATCGTAGAAATAGGCGGTGTAATCTTGGTCATAACATTAAGATTTTTTTATAATTTGTCTTCTATATATATATATATATATATATATATATATATATATGTATATATATATATATATATATATATATGTATATATGTATATATATATATATATATATATATATATATATATATATGTATATAAATTGTATTTACATTATACGAAATATACTATCATTATTTACGATAATGGCTTAGGTACTTTCTATGATAAACTCTCGCTATTATAAAATTTTACTATTTTTTTTTTTCGATATTAAACAATTGTTATAGAGCTATGGAATAATTAGGTATAAATGAAATGGTGATGAAACATGAATATTTTCATCAATATATATGACCCGCCCATTTAGCGATTTTTTTTTTTTTGTGGGTGGGCCGCGGTCGGCGCGCCTCCACACCACTCCGTCTGGGGCGACAGAGGGGCTTAAGCACGCAACTCCCGCGACCCACCCGAAAACCACGTCGCTTTCGTCGTTGGGCTGACCACTGGAGCAGCGTTAACTTGTCGTCAGTGGTCGGCCCGACGGAATACCCCCTATTGGGGTACCCTCCCATCGACTGACGTCCCCCCCTCGGGGAGGACGTCGGTCTTTCCTCACGCGGTCGGCCTCTCAGCGGGTGACGGACTAATCCCCGGTCACGTCACCCGCGGCTTCGGCTAGGGCGGTATGAGGCGTAGATAGTTGCGCCTACGCCGCCCCAGTCGCCGGCGGCGGATCTCCTCATCGAGGCTGCGCTCCTCGCGCAGGCGATGCGCCGCCTCCTTCCGCGAGATCACTGTCTCGCAGAAGGTTGCGACTGCGTCCCAATTCCCGACGCTGTCGATCATCGCCCTAGCAATAGCCGGCAGCGTCAGGTCCGTACCGATGATTGCGACGAGTTCACAGCGCTGCACTGCCCAAGCCCCGCAGGCCTCGAGCGTATGGCGCGCCGTGTCCTCGTCGCAATCGCAGTGGTGGCAGGACGGTGTACTCTCCCTCCCAACGACCTAGTGCAGGTATTTGGCGAAGCACCCATGCCCCGTCAAAACCTGCACCAGTCGGAAGGAGAGCACCCCGTGCTGCCTTTCCAATCACTGCATCAGCACCGGCCGGAAGGCCTCCACGGTTCGCACCCCGAACCGAGGCCTCTCCAGCCGGACTGCCCAACGGGCGATGACGTCTCGGCGGGCGTCGACGCGCCGGGCGGTGAGATCCCTTAACGAGACCACACTGCCCTCCGCTCGCACCCCCGTCACCCGCCGATATAGTCCGGCGAGCATCTCCGCCTCCAGGTCCCACGGGGGAGTCCCGGCCAATAGGCACGCTGCCTCCGTCGCCACCGTGCGGTATCCACGGATGGCCCTGACCGCCATGACCCTCTGTGGTCGCCACAGAAGGGCCCTAAGTCGGACAGTCATGGACCTCGCTCACACCGGTGCGCCGTACAGTGCCATCGACCGGATGACCCCCGCGTACAGCCGTCGGCACGCAGCGCTCGGTCCGCCTACGTTCGGCATAAGCCACGATAGGGCGGACGCCGCGCCGACAAGCCGTGGAGCCGACAGGAGCACCAGCCTTCCCTCCTTCCAGCACCCAGGGAACCGTCCGGACGCTAAACACGCGTCAAACAGCCCCCTGAGGCGGGGTCCCAGGTGTTCGAGGACCAGGGCCAGCACACGGTTAGGAACACCGTCGGGGGCGGTAGACTTTGCGCGCATGCGCGTCACCGCCACCCCCATCTCGGGTTCCGTGATGGGCGGAACACTATCGTCATTGGCCTCCCGGTCTGTGTCTGGCGGAGCCATGACCGGGGGCGTGTGTTCCGCCCGCCGCGGGAACAGGTCCTCGATGACCGCCGATCGGGCCGCGCTTGGAGCGGGGACTGGCCCGGTCGATGGGCCGCCCCGCCCCTTTGGGGCCGATGCCGGGGGTCTGCAGTCCCCAGAGTCCATGCGGTGCTTGGCAGGCTTATTGCCCGCCGCACACGCGGGGCAGTGGGGCACCGCAGAGCACGATGCCGCCTGGTGTCTAGCTTGACCGCAACGGAAACATAGCCCGCTGCAGTCAAAGCAGTTGCGACACGTCGGTCGGGTATGCCCGACCGCCATACACTTGTAACACCTCGCGGGCCGGGGCTCCAGCACAGTCACCCGCGCCGAACTCCAGCCCACGAGGAGCCTGCCTGAGTCGGCCTATTGCTTGACCGACTCCACTGGGCACTGCACCCAGACAGCTCCGACGCCACCCGGACCAGGGCGGATGGTGCCAATCCGGACGGTGTCCGAGGCACACCCGGTACGCGCCATAATGGCCTCCCGGATGTTCTCCACCGCCACGGAGTCGTCCAGACCCGTGAGGCGCATATCTGCGCACTTGACGGGCCTAGCGATTCGGACTCCATCCTCCGGCCCGAACAGCCCCCTCAGCATCGTGGCCAAACTATCGGCCGTCTTCGCGCCCTCGGCCCCAGGGAACTCGAGTATTCGAGCCCCTGTCCGGGCCTTACGGGTCCTCGCCTCGACGCCCCCGATGTCGGAGACGTCCAGCTCCCGCCGGGCGCGTCTTAGGACGGCCTCATAGTTCAGGCCCCTCTCAGCCGCCTCAAGCAGTACGGTGATTACCACCGCAGCCGTCTTCGGCGACTTGAGGCCCCTACGCGACCTTTTCCCCTTTACGCCGGCTCCCGCCTGGGGAGCGGCGGCCACAGCGGCACTCTTGGCCACCGCTCCCCGCTTTTGGCCGCGTGCCTTCCTGCTACGCTCAGCCACCTGCCAGCCCTGTTCGAGCCTGGCAGCAGCGCTGAGCGCAGCAGGCGCAGTCGCGGGTTCCCGGCCGGCGCCTGCGGTGCAATCGCTGGCGCCGGCCGCGGCCTGGCCTTGGCGGGAGCCGGCGCCTTGCCGGCCTTCTTGGCCCCTTTGGGTCCCGCCGCGGCCGCAGCGTAGCTCACCACGCGGCCACCCTGACAGGGCAGCGGGGTGGGAGCCGACGCTTGCGGCCGCCTCGTCCTATCCGCGGCGAGCGGCGGTCGGAGGGGCGGCTCAGGCGGGAGCCTGGCCACTACGGCCTCGATACGCGCATCCATCATTACCCCTACTCGGGCTAGGATGACGCGTATCGCCTTCTCCGACACGCCATGCACCTCGTCGGGCGGCGGCTCCTCCCCCTTCCGAGGTCTCCCACGGCCACGAGCCGGCGGAGGGACCACGACGAGGGAAGGTAGCGGAGAAGCCACGACGGGCGCAGCCGGCACAGCGGCCGCGATGGGCCCGCCCTCACTGGCGCGGCCCGTTTCGGCGGCGGGGCCGGCGCCGGCAGCGCAGCCGGCACCAGGCGCTCAAATTGGGACCGCAGGTCAGCCATGTCTTTGGCCAACCCGCGGTTCTCCCTCCGCACCGCCTCCAACTCCGTCTCCAGCTTGCGGTCTCGTTCTCGCAAGTCGGAGACCTCCTTGCTGAGGCGGGCGTTCGCGGCCTGAAGGGCCGCCACCCCGCCTTCCCGGTCGGCTGAACCCGGCGTCGCCGGTCTCGCCGCCACCGTACCGCCCCGACCCCTGCGCTCCCTGCGCGCGGTCGCAACCTTGGGGGGTGGCCTGATGGAATCGGTCCCCTCCGAGTCGGACGCGGAGCTGCCTTCCCTTTCCAGGGGGCGCTTCCTATCCCTCGGGGGGGAGCGGGCCCCCTCCCTCTCCCTTCCCTTGAAACTTAAAGCCGCCGTCAGAGCCCTCGCCGCAGGATGCGGCTCAGACTCCTCGGCAGCCTCTCTATCGCCGGGCGATCTGCCTCCACCGGACGACCTACCACCGCCGGACGACCTGCCCAGCACTCCGGACGACCCGCCCGTCGTTCCGGGCAACCTAACTAGCACTACGGACGGCCCTGCGGCGAAATGACCACCCTCGTCCTTACTCCGGTCTTTACCCTCCTCGGCAGACGGCCCTGCGACACCACCCTCGTCCGCCGACATCTCCGACCCCGAGCTAACACGCCCCGACGGACCTGCGGCACCGCTGCCCTCATCCTGCGACGGCTCTGCGGCTGTGCCGCCCTCGTCGCTCGACAGCAAGATGTTGACGCTGTCACTCAATTGTGAGTCGCTCCGCTCTGAGCCGGAGTCGCTCCGCTCTGAGCCGGAGTCGCTCTCTCCATCTTGTTTGGACGGTCCTGCGGCCCTGCCGCCCTCGTCCCGCGACGGTCCTGCGGCTGATCCGCCCTCGTCGCTCGACAGGCACGAGCTGTCCCTCGTTCCCTTCGGCGCCCCGGCGATATCGCCATTTCCGCCCCGCGACGGCTCTGCGGTAGCTGCGGATGCACCGTCCTCGTCGCGCGCGGCCACGGCGGCATCCTTTTGTGCCCGCCGTTCCGCCTTCCCGCTTTAGGCGCAACCTGCGTTGATGCGCAGTCTCCACGGCGCCCTTCCTCTTCCTCTTCCTTTTTGGAGCCACCTGTTACGCCGGGCTCGCGGCTGGAGCAGAAGGTGCCCCCCACTCATACGATTGGGAGCTGACTGTGCCGGAACTTGGGCGCGACTCTTCGTCGCGCGCAAGCTTCGGCACAGCAAGAGATTCCCCGGCCTGGCCGAGACCCTCTGGTGAAGACATACGATATGTTACTTCTGCCATCGTGGTTTGGAAGTTTAAGTCCTCCTTGACTACTACTCTAACGACTGGACGCTTTTTTTTTTCGGTCCTGACCGCCCTACTCAGGATTACGGGTCTGGCCGCTCGCGAGCGACAGACCCGTCACGCCTTCGGGCCGTGACGCAACCGTCCCTGGTGACGGAGTGCCATGAGACACATCCGCCCCATTGGCCCCGGGTCGAATCCGTCGTGCGCTCTGCCTTGAGAGTCGGCACGCGGAGACCCCCCCCTCCCGCCGGAATCTTGGCCGTCCAAATGGACGTTTCCAGGGTGCACCACGTGGAGGTGCCCCGGCCTCGCACCCCAAACTTTACTATAAAGATATAAGAAATAGCAGTAGTCATACGAGTATGTAATTATAAGTAAACTTATGTAATTAACACGAAAAGGATTTTGATCACAATCATGGCCTTCAACACACAATAACATGCAATAGTTTGACATATTATTTGTACCCAACGATATTGTTATGAAACTCTTACAAACATAATGTATGAGTGAGAAAATCAATTTCGCATTGAAATCAAACTCAATGGACTTAGTACAATAGATTTTACTATCGAATGGCGTGTGTCTGACCGCTCATTGTTCACTTTTATTAATACGCTTTACTAATTACAATAGTATTGATACTTTTATAATCTTTAACTCTACGTGTGGTATAGTGATAATTGTAACACATAAGTTACAAGCGATCTGTACCTACTCTTGAATCTCGTTTCCAATTCTAAATCCAATCGCAGCTCGAATTTGAGCAAATTTGGTACTCTAAAAGCGACACTAGCGCACGACTGGATTTAAATTGGGTGGAATTTTTTTAAACTAAATGAATTCGATTCTCGTCGATTAAGTCAAATATTTGCTATTCCCTATGTGATTTTAATGTAGTTTAAAATCGTTAATGTTGCAATTTCAAGGAAGCGTCTTTGTAGTGATCGAGTTCGGTAATGTTATTAATTAAAAGTAATAAAATACGGCACATTTGGTGAAAATAACAACGGCAAACGCGAAGATTTCATTCTCGATTTTGTTTAAGAGTACCAAATATAAGTTTGGTGAGATTGGAATTGAATCAGAATCGAAATTAGAATTGATTTCAAGGGTAAGCCTACTGATATTTAATATCGGATATAGTTTATTTGAATATACACATAGATAATTATATAGCTCTCTATCTATCCTTGAATATCGATAAAGCCCATACGGTATACGATCATTGACACGGCGTGTCGATAATCGATATTCGACGGCAAATATGACGGATTCAGTCGTGATTGAAACGGCATTGACTATTATTGTCTTTGTTGCACGTGCCCCGGATCCGAACGAAATTAGGTTCAAGACCTTATAACATAATAGCAACATAAACTTTTTGTAATGCGTATCTAAATACTGAAGGTTTTTTAAAAGAGTATTTTTAAAGGAGTCTCTTTTTTGCATTGTAAATATTTTACAGAGTATCCAAATAATGAGACACAAATACAGATTATTTATTATTATTGATTATTTAGTCTATTTTTAATTTATAGTTGTCTACGTCATTCCCCCACGCTGAAGTGTTTAAAACATTGTGCCATCAAAAATCAAATACAAACGCAATTAAATCCGTAAAAATAGTTTTATTAAATACTCGCGTAAACATGTATACAGATAAATAAAACTGAAGTGTCTGTTTATAATGCCAAAATACTGATACGGTTAATTGCACGACACCTATGCCTATAAAACAGTTTAAAAAAATTTTGACTGTCTGTTTGTTTGAGTTAATCTTCAAATTGGTTGGATCAATTTTGATAAGTATTTTACTACCAGGTAGCTAGTATATAAGGAATAACTTGGGCTTATATTTTATTTCGGTATTCCCAAGGGAACGGAAACCATGCGGGTAGGCGACGGAAACCGGAGCGAAGCGAGGGCGGGCTGCTAGTCAGAAATAATTGTTCTTATTAAATCACTACAAGGAAAGTGTAAATTAACAGATACAGATTTTAAATATAAGCAATTAAACAGTAGCAGTTTGCATCAGTTTAGCTAAAAAAATAGAGAAGTAATTTAGTAATAAATTTTAACGCTAAATATTCAGCATCTTTATTCTTTTATTCTATTATACTATTCATATGATATTTCTATGTACCATTGAACTTGTGTGTGACTTTTGTTTCGTAATACCACGTATTGTCATTCAAAGGTCATAAGCGATTTTCGTTATAAGAATTAGATGCAGTATGACAAAATATTCATTTAGTATACAGGGGTGTGAATGGGGTGATGAAATCGACCTTCTAGGGGTTGTGAAACTCTTGGATAATTTGTTTAGTGTATGTTACCTGTTGTTACGTTGCTTTTGTAATGTAGTTTTCGCATTTTCGATAATTGACCTCATGATACAATGTCATGCATTGTTTCAATTAGTTTTGCCTTGGGAGTGGAAAAAAAATACTGAAATAGATGCATTTTATATTTACATTATGTACAATAATAAAGTTGAAAAGTTTGTTTGTATCGCGCTTATCTAAGGTGCTATTACTTGGAATGCGAAAAATCTTATTGTGTAAGATTATCTCTTTATCGAAAAAGATTATTCGGGTATAATTCATAATGTTATGACAAATAGAATGGGCAGTTATCATCATTATCCCAGCCCATTCATTTATTCGGTTTCCGCCATTCAATGATTCAGCCTATAGACGTCCCACAACTGTATTTTGAGCCTCCTCCAGTGTAGGAGGGAAATTGAATCACTACACCACGATAGTCAGACGTGTTGGCATAGGATTTTATTTCGAGTTTTCCCTTTTTTACATGGATGTTATACGCATATTATATCCCTGAGTCGTCTTTTACGGCACCCACGGGCAAGTGAAGGGCACTATCCCTTCACTTGTATTGTATTCTTACTCCCTTACCATATTGAAAATTATCATTAATAATACGAAATGATGTGAATGTTCAAACAAAATATTAACATTACATAATTATGCAAGTCATGCAGGCTAAGGTATTAGTACAGGTAATGTTTTATATACATACATACATCTCTGAATTATGAGCAATCGTAAATTGTAATGTGGTTAATCCCGGCAGTGGTTAAGGCCTTCATTTGCCCTTTAGGCTTGGACAAACATTAGTTAATTTGGCGATATTTGTTTTTAGACTTTAGAAAACTGTTTTTGTTTGCAAATTGTACTGAAGGATTTGCAATGAAGCCAGATTAAGTGGCGTAGGAATTGCCTATTGGTAAAACTTTACCCCAAACGTCAGTAATTTGAATTTAATTTCAACTTATCGCCGTCTACTGCTGAACGTTGGCCTCCCTCATGTTACGCCACAGAGTGCAGTTCTGTGCCGCCATCCAACGATGCCCAGCAACTTTCACAATGTCGTCGGTCCACCGCACTTAATTTTTTTTCCCTGTATCCGCCAACCAGGCGCAGTACAGAAAATAATTATTTTACGCCTAATAATAACTTCTTTCTATGTGGTGACGGAATAAGTATACAATTAATCATCTCCTTCCTTGCCTATGGGTGTCGTAAAAGAAGAATAAGGGATAAAGTTTGCAATTATTATCGATTATAATAGAGATGGAAAACTCGAAACAAACATTATACCTGATGTGACCAGCGCGGTATAGTAGGTCAAGGTTTCCCTCCCATCATGGAGGAGGCTAGAGTCCGGCGTTGTGATGTATAAGAGCGGGTATGAAGTATGAAAATCATTAATTTCTATTGGAATAATTTTTGTACACAAAAGAAAAATACAAGTACAAAAACAGATAAATATATAATTTTTACCAAAAAAAAAAATCAACTTCAAACAGTAAACTAAAAACGTTAAAATTGCCTATAAAATTTTAAGAATGCCACCAATTTTTCAAGGATACCATCATTAGATCCTGCCCTGATGACTGTGGGACCACCTGGAAAGTATAACCTATCAGACAAAAAAATAATTTTGCAAATCGGTTCAGGCGTTTTTGAATAATCGGTGAACATACATAAAAAAAAAGATTCCGATGAATTAAGAACCTCCTCCTTTTTTGAAGTCTGTAAAAAAGTACAAAAATTTGTCCGGTGTTTAAATTGCACTTAAGATTTGATCAGGAGCGATGTGTAGTCGCATTTTAAGTTACTAGACCAACAAGACAAAAACACTATATGTAATTGTAGGAACATTTTGTTATCTAGTGTGATTTTTTGTGTCAATTACAAACATGGCCGCTTAATTATTCGAAACAATGGGCCATAAGGCGTGAGATGAAGCCGGAACGTAATTTTGTATATCTTCATTGTTTTATTGCGTTTTGTTAATTCTATGGAATAATCATTAGTTTCTTACATAGCGATGAACTAGTTAATATAGGTCATGGCATAGTGACCCTTTATGTAATACTACTTACGTAAATTATATATAATAATACAGTTTTTATTAGCATAGAGATTTAAATTTAGCGGTAAATAAATAACTGAAAAATATTTTTATATTAAAATTAAAAAAATAAATTGCATATTTATATCGCGCTAGGCTAGTTTGATTTTGTTTTTTTTTATACAAATGGTGAGTTTTGAATTTTTTTTTTTTATTGCAAACGGTGGCAAACGAGCAAACAGTACACCTGATGATAAGTGTTGCTGCCGCTCATGGACCTCTACAAGGCCGCTGCCTACCGCGAAGAAATTGAAGGGAGTGTGAATGCGTGCATTGAGGCTCGGTGATACCAAGGGCACCACCAAAACCCTCCACACGCAAACACCCTCAGAAAATTGGGCTTCCGGCTCTCTCGCTCACCGAACGAAGCGCAGTAACAAATCGCCACTACTCAGACGTCGATTTTCTGCGAGTGTGCAGTTTAAACTGTTGTTTAGAGGAACGGCAGGCTCAGAAGTTTCATAAACATACTTAAATATGATGAATTTCTTTTTAAAGGAGGCACATCGTATTAAGAAATATTTATTAAATAATCATGTAATTTACAAAAATAAAAGACCCAACACGACCCTAACACGAATAACTTTATAATCGCAGGGAATCGGTGGATGCAAGGGATACAGGACTGCTCTGGATAGTGTTCTTGTGGGGAGGCCTATGTTTCATATTGGACAGCTCCGAGCTGACGAATGGATGGATGGACGGATAAATATAAACAACCCAGAATAATCATTTGTGGATTTCATAAAGAAACGATCGAACTGATGACATTCGGCATACAAGGTCGCAAGGACTTAAACCACTTGTACAGTTAATTAAGTTATCCGGTTGATGGCCCTGTACGGCGCACCGGTGCGGGTGGGGTCCATGACCGTCCGATTCAGGGCTCTTCTGTGGCGACCACAGAGAGCCATGGCGGTCAGGGCCGGGACTCCCCCGTGGAATCTGGAAGCAGAAATGCTCGCCGTATCGGTGGATGACGGGGGTGCGAGTGGAGGGCGGTGTGGTCTCGTCCGGCTGGAGAGGCCTCGGTTCGGAGTGCGAATCGTGGAGGCCTTCCGGTGCTGATGTAGTGGTTGGAAAGGTGGCACGGGATGCTCTCCTTCCGACTGGTGCAGGTGTTGACGGGGCATGGGTGCTTTGCCAAATACCTGCACAAGGTCGTTAGGAGGGAGAGTACACCGTCCTGCCACCACTGCGATTGCGACGAGGACACGACGCAGCATACGCTCGAGGTCTGCGCCGCTTAGGCAGCGCAACGCCATGAACTCGTCGCAATCATCGGTGCCGACCTGATGCTGCCGACTATCGCCAGGGCGATGGTCGGCCGCGTCGGGAACTGGGACGCGATCGCAGCCTTCTGCGAGGCAGTGATCTCGCGGAAGGAGGCGGCGGATCGCCTGCGCGAGGAGCGCAGCCTCGCTGAGGCGATCCACCGCCGGCGACTGGGGCGGCGTAGGCGCGAGTACTTGCGCCCTAGCCGAGGCCGTGGGTGACGTGATCGGGGAATTAGTCCGTCACCCGCTGAAAGGCCGACCGCGTGAGAAAGGACCGACGTTCTCCCCGAGAGGGGGACGTCGATCGATGGGAGAGTACCCCAAATAGAGGGTATTCCGTCGGGCCGACCACTGATGACAAGTAACCCTGCTCGGAATGACCATCACTTTATTGCTGGTAAAGGAAGCTGTTATATTATTCCGAGGTCTCTGTTATGGTAATGTTAAAATTTTTATTTTCATTTATTAGCAGGCGAATACTAAACCTAATTGTTGGAAAATGGCGACTACCGCTCATCATCATCCTGCTCTTATTCCGATTACGGAAATTCACGCATGACATAGTATTCTTCCATTGTGCATAACATCAATTTTTATCTAACATCAAACTTTTTTGTGAACGTAATTGTTGATCAGACGGTATAAGAAGTTAGCCGAGATCGATGTAAGGTTTTTCGTCGTTTTTTAGGACACCCAGAAAAATCTAAGGGATTTTAATGTTCATATCTGCCACCACGCAGCATGGCTGTTACCACCTATGGTCTTCGGTAATATTATGGTCACAGTTAAGTCGCTTCAGTTCAGGTCCTTGAATACAGTATTCTTAGTTATTTCTCACTCTTTACCGCCTTCTTTTAGGAGATCATCAGTCCTAAACACAGAAGCCAACGAAACATAAAAATTGTGAAAGTTAACATATTTTCGACATTAGGCACAGTAGCTCGCAAACAATCACTTTCAATTAATGTTATAAAAATTACACCATTAATTGTCTTTGTACACAATAATACAAACCGCGTAACTACTAATTTTTCAACATTTCAAAGAAGTTAAACCTTTTGCGCAGTTTCAACAGTCAATCGGCCATTACAAATGTTTGATAATACCCTATTCTTCGCTATTACCTCACGTGAGTTACAAATATGTATGGGAAATGTGATAGAATACAAAAACGCTGGTCTTGTATGCCATTATACATACACACTAATACGCCAGCGGCTTCGCTTGTATGAAGTAAATAACTTTTTTGTCAATCTATTGGTCAAGACACATCCAAAATCACAATCTCCCCTATTAAATCTCTTAAACGCCATTTAAGCTGGTAGGTATTAAGTCATTCGCTTTAGTGCCAGTAATAACATCTACAATATCTAGCGTCATTTTTGATATCCCAGCAGTTGTTATGTTACGGCTACTGTGCGGAACGCTTAAATGCCATGTCTTATTGTTATTAAATATCACCGGATTTGTTAACATTTATAGACAATGGTATGTTCCTGTTTATCGTAGAGTTATGTAAACCTTTCTTAGTAAATAGCCTATGTCATAAATTAATATTTTTTTAGGAACACTAGTGGTAGATAGTAGTAGCTGATTAGTGTCCAAACAAACAAACAAACTCTTCAGATTTATAATAGAAATATAGATATAGATTAACAATAGGAACTATGTTCTTACCACTTAGGCAACTTATGAATTAATGTAAATATATGCCTTGTGAATTGCGTTTTTCCCTTCATTAGGTATGCTTATTTTTTGAGGTAGTGCCTAGTTACTCTACAAAGGAACTGTCTCAATTTTAATTTTTTTGCTAAAATATGTGCCTACTCTTGAACCTCAATTCCAATCCTAAATCCAATCGTAGCTCGAATTTGAGCAAATTTGGTGGTACTCTTAAAAGCGACACTAGCGCCCGATTGGAATCAAATTCAGTGGAACGTTTCTAAACTAAATGAATTCGACTCTCGTCGATTAAGTCAAATATTTGCTACTTCCAACGTGATTTTGACGTAGTTTAAAACCGTTAATGTTGCACAATTTCAAAAAAGCGTCTTTGTGGTGATCTAGTTCGATAACGTTATTAATTTAAAGTAAGAAAACATGGCATATTTGGTGAAAATAACAACGACGAACGCGAAAAATTAAATCTTGATTTTGTTCAAGAGTACCAAATATAAGTTTGGTGAGATTGGAATCGAATCGGATTCGAAATTAGAATTGATGTCAAGAGTAGGCCCACTGGTCTTACCCATAAAAATCATCCAGAGCGCTGCAAGAACGGCATAGGGCCTCCTCAACACTTGTGAGAAATTGACCTATGGATTGGTATAGGGTTTGATTTCGACTCTCCTCTTGCACATGTGTTATAATGAAAATTATATACCTAAGTCATCTTTTACGACACCCACGAGCAAGATAGGGGGGTGGTGAATTGTATTCTTGCTCTGTGGACACACGAATAAAAAACAATCTTCGTCGTCGTCTCAGCTCATATATGTCCCACTGTTGGGCTTGAGCCTTCTCCGCAATATGAGGCAAATCGGTCCACTACACCATGCTAGTCAGATAATGTTGGTATAGGGTTTTGTTTCGAGTTTTCCTTCTCTTGCTCAGATGTTATATGCATATTAAATCCTTTTTTTTTGGAGTGTCGTCGGTCGGCGCATTCCTCGCACCACTCCGTCCGGGGCGACAGAGGGGCGTAAGCACGCACACCCGTAACCCACCCGTATAGCACGTCGCCTTCGTCATTGGGTCGACCACTGGTGCAGAGTTCCTTAACTTTAGTGGTCATATTAAATCCCTTAATCGTCTTTTACGACATTCACGAGCAAGATAAGTGGTGGTGCATTGTATTCTTACGCCGTCGTCACCACAAGAGAAAAAGAATCAAATACAAATTATTTAAGAGTGACAAGAACTCTAAAATATTCTTACGTTTTAATTTATAAAACTAGTACAAGGCTGTGTAAGAATTTTAGGTTTAATGTGTACACAATAAATTTACGTAATTAATATAATCTGTGTACCTCATAATATAAATCATGCAACTTTTAGTAGAATTTTTAAAAATATTTTTTTAAGAAAAGAAATTTATGGACTCATTTATTATTTTCTTTTGTGTTTTTTTTCTTTCTTTTTGTATACATATAAATAGGTAACTGGTTCACTGTAATTTGAATGCCGAAATGAAATTTTTAATTTTATGTTGAATTTTATGCGGTGAACACACTGTTGACAGGCGTCTGTCTACAGCCGTGGACCAGTCCGTACGTATCGTACTGCACTCTTACAGAAAATCGATGATGTAGTAGCAATTTGTTGTTGTACTTCGTTCGGTGAGCGAAAGAGCTGAAACCCAACTTTCTGAGGTTGTTTGCGTGTGGAGGGGTTGTTGTATCATCGAACCCCTTCGCACGCATTCGCATTCCCTTCATTTTATTCACAGTAAATGTATTGACGTAATTAGTAGAATAAATAAGTTAGTAAGCAAGAATCTATAAGAGACGTTGAAGGATTATCCGCTCCCACCTCCTGGTCACCTTTTCAACACACTGTAAGCAGTGCATGGCGATTTATGTATATTCCTTGTCCATTACTACACGTAAAAACAATAAGTTTTCGACTTGCTATTGAGAATAAGTAAAAAAAACAATAATAATACTTTTTGAATTGCAACATTTGATTTAAAGATTTAATCCTAGAATATTACAATAAGTCGATGTTTATACCGAAGCTGTAATAACTTAAAATATTAATTTTTTTAATTGACTAAAAGGTTAATTCACCTGCCACTCTTATTAACAGAGGCATTATAAAAATATAATTGCAATGGAATATTACGCAATATTAAAAAAGCAATTACAATGAACTCGTGATTTATCCTTTCAACATCATCGAATTATAAAAGAAAAGTTGGCTGTAACTAAATCTGTGTTTAATATCACAAAATAATTAATACAAAGTAAAAACGATAGAGGTTTCTGATCACGAGATGAGATATTGGTGCTTATTCTGTTAAACACAAACTAAACATAATTTAGCAATTTAGTTAAATATTAAGAATCATTTAGTACCACGCTAGCGTAAAGCATATTAAAACAAACAAACATATAGGCTGGATAAGCTTAAAATGTCTTTTTTTTCTCATAAAGGAATAAAGAAAAGAATTTAAACAAGTTAAATTTATTTGATTAATTTTACTCTGTTTTATATTTTCGCGTGGTGGAATAAGACTACGGCTCACCACTCCCTATCTTATCTGTAGATGTCGTAAAAGACAACTAGCATAGTGTAGCAAGGTCAATTTCTCTCCTATTGTGGAGGGGGCTCGAGACCAGCAGTGAGACATGTATGAGCCGAGACGATGATGATTATAGGCATTCTTAATTATTAACACTTTGTTTATATAAATGAATACTTATTTACTTTACGCATATGGACGATAACTGAGTCTTTTTTATTATACTCGTCTGCACTTACCAAAATAATTTTACAGTTCTAAAGTCTTAAAGGGCTTTATTTTATACCTGTTACTAAAGAATACTCTAATATCCAATTTAGTTAGTAAACAACAGAATCGGCACCGATAAAAATTTTGAATAAAGAAGTTCTATTTCAGGTGTTGTGTAACGAAAATTCGAGTAAATCATGATTTTAATGCAAAATAAAAAAGTTATGGCTTTGTCTATTACGTGAATAGAGATCACGGAGTTAGTGAAACGTATCGGTGGCACACTATTATGCTGTTTAGTGCGAATTTTGGCAAACTATTTTTCAATATGTTTTATTTATTAGGCTCACTGCTTGATTACTTAGTTATGTATCGATTATTTTATGATTTATTAAGATGCAATAACTGACTATTAGGTGGACTAATCACATCTCGAAAGTCTCAGAAAACTGTTGGGTCCAAGTGACATAAAACTGCTTTGAGTCATTCTCCTGGGGTGGCCTATGTCGAACATTAAACCTCCACGGGCTGATGGAGTGGATTACAGTAGATTTATTAACATAGGATTTATTGGATTATTTTATCCTAGATGACGTCATACCAAGAGCAATAAATGGATGAGAACTGCTGTCAATTCTATGCATTAGTTTTTGCATGTACGTCGTATAAAATTAGTAAAAATAGGTAGGTTTTTGACTTCTATTCGTAATAAAGACTGCCATTATTTTTCATTACATACATAGATACTGTTACAATTTTACAGCATATATAAATAACGTATTGGATTCAGTAGGAAGCTAATTTTACGGATTTATACAACAAATTTGCTTTGTTGTTTCTAGCCTCCAGACGTGTCGAATGCTTTGCAGTTTCCATTGTTAAGAGAGAAAGAAGTATGTATTTGTCTAATATCACCGCTAATACAGAAGTATCAGCTCCTGCTTTACATTTTCTTCTTTTTTTTCACAAATAAGAGTGACTCTTTGCCACGAGTCTCAATTCTCTATAATAAAAGGAATATTGGCTAGTCAGACGTATTATAGAATGGATTTTATCTCGATTTTATCATTTGTGTCATATGATGTAATTACTTTACTTAGTTGCCTCATTGGACAAATGAAAGGAAATAATGATGTTGTATTTATTTTCTTATAATTTATATTATTTTCACTCAGCTCATATGATGTCCCAATGCTGGGCTCGAGTCTCCTCACTAATAGAAAAGAAATTGACCTAGTATACTATGCTGGTTAGACATGTTGGTATAGGGTTTTAGTTCAAGCTTTCCTTCTCTTATACAGATGTTATATGCATATTCTATCGCTTAGTCGTCTTTTACGACATCCACGGGTAAGATAAAGAGTGGTGAATTGTATTCTTACTCCATCACTACACGGAATTTATCATATTATTGAATGTAGATAACTGAGAATAAGTTTTACATCATGCTACGAGTCATTAAGTTTAACCTTACCATAAGTAACAACTTAGATTTAATCATTAGGTAAATATCTCGTAATTAAATAATTTTATATTTATCGTAATAAGCATGATTTAATTCTTTACAAAAGGGAGACTTTTGTATAGATAGAGTAGATTTAATAGTTGATGAAATTTTGACTTTTACTGATTTTGAAACTTGTGTAAATGTGTTTTCCGTGTGGTGACGGAGTAAGAACACAATTCACCCCCCCTATCTTACCCGTGGGCGTCGTAAAAGGTGACTAAGGGATATGATATGCATGTACCATCTATGCCAGACAAGGAAAACTCCAAATAAAATACTATACCAACCGTCTGACCAGCGAGATGAATTAGGTCAATCTCGAGCCCAACAGTGGGACGTATATGAGTTGTGATGATGTTTCTTTTCTTTTTTTTTTATTGCAAACGATGGCAAACGAGCAAACAGTACAACTGATGGTAAGTGTTGCTGCTACTTATCGACCTTTGCAAGGCCGCTGCCTGCTGCAAAGACAGTGAGAGGAGTATGAATGCATATAATGAGGTTCGGCGATACTAAAGGCATCACTAAAACCCATCACACGCAGACACCCTCAGAAAGTTGGGCTGCCGGCTCTCTCGCTCACCAAACGAAGCGCAGTAACAAATTGCTACTACTCGGACGTTGATTTTCTGCGAGAGTGTGGCACTACCCTAGACGGACCATCTCACGGCTGTAGACAGACAACTCTCCTATCACTACCATTGAGATGAAGATGATGATGTAAATGTGTGTAATTTTGGCATTGATTGAGTTTGATAGTTCGGTCGTCACACACGATCCTATCACTAACCGGAAATCTATTACAGCATTCAAAATATATTCACTCTCGTCTTCTAAGTATAAGTGATGTTAAAATAATGTTGAAAAATGAATTTATTTGAAACGGATCTCGGCGATTGTAAGGTTAAGACTGTTAATAGTAATTAGCCTTCTAACTTGTAATTATTTAGCAGTTTGGTAGTTAATGATTAAGACGCAAATAGAGCAAATCGTAAGCAATTAATCTTTCTGCACCGATAGATAGTAATTAATGAAGATAGTCAATAATTGTGATTAACTGATGGGTTATATTCGTTGGTATTTAAATTATTTTGTATGTTGGTATATTAGAAATCGATTAATTTTATTGGTTTAGCATTTTTTTGCTTTTAAATTTACGTACCTAGTTTTGTGATTTTTATTTTCTAATTTGATGTAATTCTCTTGGTATTTATTATTTTCTAGTTGTAATTTGAATTGTTGTTTTTTTAATCAATCATCATTTGGTGACGGAGTAAGAATACAATTCATCACTCCCTATCGTACCCGTGGATGTCGTAAAAGACGACTAAGGGATATAATACGCATATATAGAAGGAAAACTCGAAATAAAACCCTATATCAACCTGTCTGACCAGCATGGAATAGTAAGGTCAATTTCCCTCTTATTGTGGAGAAGGCTCGAGCCTAATAGTGGAACGTATATGAGATGAAATGATGACGATGAACAAAACATTGTTAGTTGAATATCCACCTATGACAATCTTTTTTTATGGATACTGTCAAGGTAGTACGTAGTCTAGTCGACGATGCGCGCCACATACTGGAAGTATGTCCCGCCTGGGGGCCTCAGCGCCACGTCCTGTAAACGGAGATAGGAACAACGTACCTGTCGTTGCCGACCATCATCGCCAAGATGCTCGGCAGCGACAGCTGTTGGTCGTCGATGGCCTCCTTCTATGAGGCTGTCATGACAAGGAAGGAGGCCGCGGAGCGTGCCCGCGAGGTGCTAGCGTCCGCTGACTCGCTCCGCCGGCGGCGGCCAGGGAGGAGGAGACGCCGTTATGCTCTTCTTCTCCCACCGCCCTGAATGATGACAGGACGTGGCCAGACGGCCAAGCGTTGGGGTGTCGGGGATAGAATGTCATCAGATGATCTCTCTTGCACCCCGTAAAAACGTGGAAAGGGCCGCTGTGGTTTTAGTGGGTATTTCGGTCATATTTGTGGCCGGCGAGTCCCACACACACTCCCGTCTGTAACCGGCGGGGGAATAGTGTGCGTAAATGCATTTCCGCAGCGTGACAAAAAAAAAGTACGTAGTCTAACAGACAGATGCAATACATGTTAATTTATTTATTAATACGTGAAGCAAAAACTTTGTACCCCTTTTTACGAAAATTACCTGAATGGACAAGTGTGAAATTTGGCACAGTTGAAGTATATAATGAGGAGAAGTGCATAAAACTGAAACTTCATATAATAATAGATTAAAAATACATTAAATTCATTAAAAAGACATTACGCACACTACCATACAATTGCTACACACATACACTTTTGTGTATAAGCATGATGTGTGTATGTCGGCGACTAATAGTAGATTTAAATCTTTCGAAAATTCTCTTCTTGTTTTTAAAATATAAAATCATGCATTAAGGAAATAATCCCGAGTGGTGGCGGAGAAAGAATACAATTCGCCATCCTTTCTCTTGTCCGTGGGTGTCGTGAAAGACAACTAAGGGATTATATATGGATTAGTTGACCCAACAGACGTTGTTCTGTTCAAATAAGCACCACTTACCAGATCCAATTCTGAATCTAAGCCATTTTCGAATCCCCTTGAACATGCACAAAAAATGTCATCAATATCGGTCCAGCCGTTTAGAAGTTTAGTGGCATACACACGTACACAAGAAAATATATAAGACTAGCTGACTCAACAGACGTTGTTCTGTTCAAATAAAATAAAGCGCCACCTACAGGGTCCAATTGTGAACCTAAACCATTCTCGTATCCCCTTGAACACACACAAAATATTTTATCAACATCGGTCCAGTCGTTTAGGAGGAGTTCAGTGACATACGTGTGTATGACACACAGAAACTTATATACACAAGAAAACATATAAAGATATACATATATGTAAGCGAGAAAACTCGAAATACAACCCTATAACAACACATCTGACCATCGTGGTATGGTGTGTCGATTTTCCTTCTGTATGCAAGAGAAGGAAAACTCGAAACAAAACCTCATACCAACCTTTTTGATCAGCATGGTAGAGTAAGGTCAATTTCGCTCCTATTGTGGAAGAGGCTCAAGCCCAGCAGTGATGATATTGGTCATCATTGACCATTTATATTGGTCATATGAGCTGAAATGAATGGTTGAATGAAGGAAATAATCCTTGTTTTTCGGAGGTTTTCAGGCTGAGAAAAATACTTTGTGGTTCGCACAAAGTAATTATCCTGCGTGAGAATCGAAACCACGACATTTGACGTGGTAGGTCGGTATCTTAACTATTAAGCTATCTATGCACTTAGTATAATAGAGAACACCTTCCTATACCATGCTTGTCAGACAAGTTGGTAAGTTGGTACAGGGTTTTATTTAGTGTTTTCCTTCTCTTGCATAGATATTATATGCAATACGATTAAGGGACGACTAAGGGATATAACACCCCTTAGTCGTCTTGTACGACATCCACGAGCAAGATAGGGAGAATTGAGTTCTTACTCCGTCAGCACACGGAATATATCATCATAATCGCAGCCCACATACGTCCCACTGTTGGGCTCGGACCTCCTCCACAATGGAAGGGAATTTTTCCTACTAGACCATGCTAGTCAGACATTTTGGTATAGGGTTTCATTTCGAATTTTCCTTCTCTTGTACAGATGTTATGTGCATATTATATCTCCTAGACGTCTTTTACGACATCCACAGGCATGGTAGGGAGTGGGGAATTGTATTCTTACTCCGTCACCACACGGAATATATAGACATGTAATAAAAGTAAAATAATCAAAAATAAAAAAAAGTTGAAAGGTCAGCGAGTCACTTACCTCTAACCTTTTGTCTTAAGTTGATACTCAAGTTTGCTTTGAAAGTTATTGGTTTTGTTGACATTTAAGTGCCTTTTACCCTTTTATAGGTAGCTGTGGTTTCCGGCCAACTTTTTAATAATCAGGTTAATGAAACGGATATTTTTCAAATTGAATTAGCAATCAAATTAGTTATAAAAACTAAAAACTGTAGATACGAGTTATTTCACATTTAATTATTTGATTATACGAAGCTATGAATGAAAGGAATTGTGGGTCGTTTACCTAAAATGTAACGTGGGTTATCTACGCGTGTCCGCTCTACAATTTTTTCTTTAGACAGTTTATTTTGCAATGTATCCAATCTGTGAATTATAAAGCTGTTTCTAGTAACAGAATTCGATAAGTAAATACCTAACATAATGACTGTTTGAGCTGTTTTTTTTTGTCATAAATACATACATAATTATATCCTTACTATGCTTGGCAAACTGGTTGGCGATCGCAGTTGGTGTTATAACTGTCTCGGTAGAGTGCTGCCTATTCTTATAAGGAACCCTTACCAGCGTTCGGAACCGTACGATAATTATCGTACACATACGATAATTTTGTGCCTACGTACGATGTACGATAGCATATTATTATCGTACGCAGATTGTACGATAATTTCTATCATGATGCAAAATTTGAGAATTTATATTATTTCACTCATGCGCTGATAGTCTAAATCGCAGTAGCATGATTTTATTTTGTTCAATAAAATCTTGGATAAATACCGGGCAATACAAGTTCTCTATTCCTATTGGTTCTTACGATCTGCTCTGCTAAGTTTCACCACTGCCGATACTGTAACTTTATCCAGCGCCTGCTGTACACGCTTTCTTATTGGTTAGTATAGCATCTACCAATACTACCATGTGTAAAACATTTGGGTTTCAGTGTTCTGTTGATTTGACAGCGGTAGATTAAAAAAGATAAACTATAGAGTACTTGCATGCATATCAATATTACAATTTATATGATTTATTTATCTATAATAGACATTATCCTAAAAAATACGATAATTTCGATCCATGTACGATAATTTTACGCCCCTGGTACGATAGTCAGTCCACTTCAAGTTGCTAACGCTGCCCCTTACCCGATCTTTATGATGTCCACGGGAAAAATAAGTTGCGTTGGTGTTGAGATAACATAGTGTACTCCTAACCCCTTTACACACAATAATATACGTTTACAGATTTTCTCACGAAGATTTACTTCCTTGCTTATTCGAAGCAATTACTAACAAATCATAACATATTCAGTTAGATTTTTTCGCTCGCAAAAACACGTTTTTAATAAATGAATTAACATAAATGCTAAATCTAAGCAATTTAGACAATTGAGTCGTGTTATCGTTTAGTATAATTTTAACTGAAAAGTTAAAGTTTAACTCCTATTAATGTGTAAACGTTTTCCAATAGATGGTCTGTGGAACGTCATCTACAAAAACGACAATACGAGCGATAATTTGGTTGTCATGCGTAGGCTCACGCTCGCTTAATTAGTAAGATGATTAGTATCTACGAATTTCAGGTAGATATGAGTTTAAATCATAATTTTTAATGGCAAACTCATTTTTATAAAATAATTTCACATATTAAATGGTAAATCTCGGTAATTTATTCGAGTGATTATCGAGCAAGATTATTAATCCATATGGTGACGGAGTAAGAAAATAATATTCACTATGGGAAGGAAAGGCCTTCCCGTGGGTGATAACAAAAGGCGAAAGGGATGACCACAAACCACCAGTTGACCTTATTGTAGACCAACTTTCCTTCTGTGGTAGATGCTCAAGTAGTGTGAGACATACATATATGATTGGACATGACGATAATGATTATGATTAATTAATCCATTTTCTATAGCGGATAAGATTTACCATAAACGCCATCTCGATGTGGTGACGGTCTAAGAATACAATTCACCACTCCCTTTCTTGCCTCTGGATGTCGTAAAAGACGACTGAAGAATATAATATACTAGCAGACCCGGCCACGCGTTGCTGTGGCTAATGTTTTTGTTATATTACATTTTATTAAACTATTTAAGTGGAACTGTAGCAGAATATCTGTCATGGAGGTCGTCATATTTTTTTACAAATGGCATCTATGTAAAAAAGTTCAAATTCTATGTAAAACGTTTGTAGGTTTGACATAGCAGCGCCATCTATTAATTAATTACTCCACTCCGTCAACAGATATCGCCATCTGTTAAAATCGTTTGGAGTTAACAGATAATTGTGAATGTCAAATAATAGACAAATAATTTGCAATAAAATAATATTGCGACTATAAATTAAGATGTGAGCTATCCTATCTTTCAAGTTGGATCAAACCGCACACGGTGTGCAAATTTAATTAAAATCGGTTAAGTAGTTTAGGAGTCCATCGCGGACAAACAACGTGACACGTAATTTATATATATTAAGATATATAAAATCTGTGCAAGAGAAGGAAAATTCAAAATAAAACCTATATCAACACGTCTGAGCAGCGTGGCACACTAGGTCAATTCCCTCCCATTGTGGAGGAGGATTGATCCTCATAGTGGGACGTATATGAGCTGTGATGATGATGATGATAACGCCATAGTTTTGTATGTTATTTGTTTAATGTTTACTATGTATATTAATATTTTTGAGTATTTTATTATAATCTCTTTTGTTTAATAATTTTTGATGTTTACGCGAGTATTACACATTATTATAACTACTAATATTATAAATGCGAAAGTAAGTTTGTTTGTTACTTTTTCACGCTTAAACTACGAAACCGATTTCAAAAATTCTTTCACCAATGGTAAGTTATAATATCAGGGACTAACATAAGCTACATTTTATCCCGGTATTCCCACGGGAACGGGAACTACGCGGGTAAGGCGATCGAAACCGAATCGAAGCGAGGAGGGTTGCTGGTTATAAATAAAACTATTTTTACGGATTTTATCGCAAAAATAAATTACGCTTTAAAATGCGTAAAAGAAATTTTATCTCTTTTATTACATTAAATGTTTTCTTTACATAAGTCCTTATAGTGATTTATTGATCTTTCCATAAGAGTATCGTTGTTGAACGTGTTATAGGTAGGTTAACTTAACTCGTCCGGTTAGTGAATGGTAGTCCTTGTACGGTACGGGCGGAGACTGGACAAATAAAATTAGAGAACAAGCAATGTCAGACATGACAGGCCATATATAAAGTATATAATAGATTATATAATATTTGAGGACATAATAATTTAAACACTGACTGCACGGCGTACTCTTCTAAGTAATAATTTCTCGTCATAGGTTCAAGCCTGTGAGGTGACGCCTTCGAATACTACTAACCGTCGCTCATAAGTGTCGTTAAAGATGACTAAGAGTTTTTCATCGATCTTTTTTTTTGGGGGTGGGCTACGGTCGCGGCGCACTCCTCACTCCACTACGTCCGGGGCGACAGTGGGGCGTAAGCACGCACACCCGTAACCCACCCGTGACACGTCACCTTCATTGTTGGACCGACCGCCGGAGCAGAATAATTTGTCGTCGGTGGTCGGCCCGACGGAATACTCCTTAAGGAGTACCCTCCCATCGACCGATCGACCGACGTCCCCCCCTCGGGGAGGACGTCGGTCCTCACACGGTCGGCCTCTTGGCGGGTGACGGACTAACTCCCCGGTCCAGTTTTCATCGACCTAGCCAAACTCCGACTGATTTCGTCAGGTTAACAATTACATTTCCAAGGTGTTGACGTTACGTAGATGGCCGGTTATAAAACTATTGTCAAAACTTTCTTATGGCAGAAAATAAATATTCAGTCGATCTCAAGTAATTGGTATAAAACATGCTGATGATTAGCGACACGAAAAAAGTATCAATACTTTTTGATATCGAGGATACCTATAGGAGAGCAACCTACTATAGCACGGTGGTCAGACGTGTTCGTATAAGGTTTTATGTTTTCCTTCTCTTGCATAGATGTTATATGCATAGGTATTTAATCCCTTAATTGTCTTTTACGACACCTACGGGCTGAAGGGGTGATGAATTATATTCTTACTCCGGCACCATACGGAAGGTGTTTATATTTTAATTTACAACTCTCTGTCTAGTGGATTTGATAAAAAAAAGAACAGGTAAAAGAATTAAAGAAATCAACAGGTTCCATTTTGTAATATATATACGTTTAAAAGACCTTGCTCGTTTCGGAAATTTTACCAATATAACATCCGCTTACTGACGTTGCTCGAGAAAAAAATAATGGTTCCGGGTAAGCATATTAAATTGTTGCTACATGTTACCCTCCTTGAACGCCTTATATGAACAGTAGCAATACGGATTAGCTTTATTTAAGGCAGACTTAAGTATGATTGGAAATTTTGTTTGTGAGGTAGTAGACTATTTTTAAACCAAGTACAAAAAGGAGAAGGTTCTCAATTGGGACTGTATTTTTTATGTTTTTTACCTTAGAATTTTCGACTGGGTGAATCGATTTCGATGATTCTTTCTTTATTTGAAAACCTATCCCTGTTCTGATTATGGCATTTACGAGAAAACGCCCAGTCAGATTGTTTCGTTAAAATTTTAAATTATATTGAGTAATGATAACAAATGAGCAATAAACTCACCTGTTAGTAAGAATTGCCGGTAATGAATTTAGCAATATACCAGGCACAGCAAAAGTTCTATGTAACAGAAGAAGCTCTTTGAAACCTTGTTTAAGGAAGATGTTACATGACTCAGGAAAAATCGCAGAAAACAAATATACACATATTACAGATTTTGATACAATTTTATTTAGATGGGCGTGCTGTTTGCCTTTTAGGTTAAATTTGATAATTAAAATGTTCACTCTTACCGTGGACATTATGATTATATATTTGATATATAACTTTAGTTTTGATGATAATACAGTTGAATATATTCAGTATCATTATGAAATGGCTGGTTATAAACAGTTTATTTGTGGATATTTTAATTGCGTGATCTTAATTTAAATTGCCGTGTAATGATAGATTAAGAATACAATTCACCACTCCCTATTTTACCAGTAGATGTTGTAAAAGACGACTAAAGGATATAATAATAATATATACATAAGATCTGTGCAAGAGAAGGCAAACTCGAAATGAAACCCTATACCAACATGTCTGGCCAGCACAGTATAGTAAGTTAAATTCCCTCCCATTATGGTGGAGGCCCGAGCCCAACAGTGGGACATACGTGGGCTGCGATGATGATGATGTTGATGAATTTAGATTTTGTAAATGAAAACCTTTTACATTTATCTAATTTTGACATCTATCACCACAGATAAAGTAATATTAATATAGCTACAAATATAGTAGCGCTAACATGTCACGTAACCACGTCGATGATGATTAACATGAATTTACTCCACATCCAAACTTGCTAATAGAAATTTACACTTCAAAAATAAGTTAAACGATTTCATTGAAGTAAAAGATAATAATGACTTAGTAATGTACTAAATTTAAACTTATCCGTGCGGCGACGGAGTAAGAATACAATTTACCACCCCCGTGGGTGTCGTAAAGTACGACTAAGTGATATAATATGCATATAATATCTATGAAAGAAAAGAAAAACTCGAAACAAAACCCTATACCAACATGTCGGCGACCGACGTCCCAGAATGGGGATGTCGAGAAGTGAGAGTACTCGAAAGGGTATTTCGTCGGGCCGACCACTGATGACAAGTCACCTCTGCTCCGGTGGTCGGCCCAACATCGAGGTGACGTGGATACGGGTGGATTATGAGCCCGAGCGCCGTCCTTTCATAGCCCCGGACGGACTGGACCGCGCGTGCGCTTACCATAGCCCACCCATAAAAAAATATCAACACGTCTGACTGGCGTGGTATGGTAGGTCAATTGCCCTCTCATAGTGCAGGAGGTCCGAGCCCAACATTGGGACGTGTATGGGCTGAGATGATGATGATGAATACACTATATGCTAATAAATAATTAGGTGGGTTCTAGATACCAGTCATCAGACCATTCCCCTTATCAATCTAGGGCAATAATTAGATCACTGAAGTCAAGGAACTCTGCACCGGTGGTCGGCCCAACGACGAAGGCGACATGCTATATGAGTGGGATACGGGGCCGCGTGCCGCCCGGGGCAGCGGGTGCGCTGACCGTAGCCCACCCCAAAAAAAACGGCAATAATTAGACTCAAAAATAAAACGTGGGACGTTTAGTGTTCTAAATATAGTATGATCAAAATAGTTGAACCAATTGATCATATAATGCGTCGTTATAAGGTCAATGCAAGAGGCGGGACAATGAAAACCTCTGTTCACATTGATTGACGTGGCCAATAATTTTATAACATATGTTATGACCTTTATTCTAGTAAGACAAGGTCCTGTTTATATCATGTAATTAGAGACAATGTCCGTGTGATTGGGATATAAGTGAAGTTTTCACGGTACGCTTAAACAATGCAATGTCGTTTGATTGTAGTTTAATTTTGTTCTTAAGGCAGACGAACTACTTATTGCTAGTTTAAATGTATATATTATTATAAGTACTTGATGACCTAGCTGAGTTCGGTGTTTTGATAGTAAATTGTGTTTTCTTTGAAAATTATACTTAGTAATAAATGTCTTCACAAAAGAAGAGTCTTACTTCTCACAAAAAAGAAGCTATAAAAAAAGAAAAACCAAGAATCAAACTGAGGTTATTTGGACTGCTCTATTTTTCAACTAAGCTATTTTTATTCTAGACGGCAGTGGCCAAATTTACCTTCATAGTTCAAATATATTTTTTCATTAACTAATAACATTAATAAAACGAAATTATCGATAAATATAATCTAGACAGTTGCATTTATCGCCCCAGTAACTGCCTGGATACTAAATTCCCAGGGAATCGTTTTAGCCGTTTTCGACATTTTGAATAAAAAGATAAGAATTACACGTTTAAAGATATTACATGTATATTTATTATTGAACTAGCAACACTCCTTGCTTCGCTTCGGTTTTAGTCGTTTTACCCGCGTAGTTCCCGTTCCCGTGGGAATACCGGGATAAAATATAGCCTAGTTTACGCCCTGATAAAGCTTTCCATTGGTGAAAGAATTTTTGAAACCGGTCCAGCCGTTTTGAAGATTACCCGGAACAAACAGACAGACAGACAGACAAAAAGTTATTAATCTGTATTTTAGGCATAGGTGTCGTGAAAATAACCGTGTGAGCATGAAAAAAGCCTATTATTTTGACATTACAAACAGACACTCCAGTTTTATTTATTGCTATAGATATAA
Source organism: Lymantria dispar (assembly GCA_032191425.1). Lineage (NCBI taxonomy): Eukaryota > Metazoa > Arthropoda > Insecta > Lepidoptera > Erebidae > Lymantria > Lymantria dispar. The sequence continues at coordinate 32,804,973 of CM063441.1, forward strand.
GTAATTTTTTCTTTAACACAGCTATATGTATATAAAAATTCAGCTGTTAGTAGATATAAATAATTTAGTAATAGTCTTAATTTAAGATTAGCATAGATTAATAAAATAGAATATGTTTTTAAATTAAGGCAGTGCTATTCATTTGCGAGTGTCACACGGCTATACGTGCGTTAATGTGTGTTTGATTAGCTAATTAAATTTTCTTGAGCGGCTATCCTTGCAGCATACATATATGTAGGCTACCTTCATCTAAATTAACATTTTAAAAGCAGCTTATTGCAACAATTAGGTATATATTTTTATCATCTAACATTTTATCGAGGACAAATTTTACTATCCGCACTTATCAATCTTTGTGTCCTATGCGTCGACGCTTGAACCAATTTTCAAATGCCAAGGCGTTAAACATTAAGAGTAATCAAACTAGACTTATTTACCGCCTATTATAACTAGAGCTTTGCAATATTATGGCAATCCTTTATTAACATTATATTTTCTCAGGTATAGGGAGGCGGGGAAGACCTTCGGAAGTAGTGATTGGTGTTCAAGTGTCCAGTTCAATATGACGACGGTTCTCACAGAAATGAATAATAATAACGTTATTATCTATAGTTAGCTGTAAAGGTCAGCCGGTCTAGATTACTCGAGATTGATCTAATAAATTAGATAAGGCGGTAAATGACTCTGCGATTAATTTGGAATTGCATGCAAAGGAAACTTGAAACTTTTTGTACAATTAAAATTTTTTATTAGCGGTTTTAAGTTATGGTTCTTATACAGGGTATGACTATTTTAAAATAAGTTAAATTTATATCTATACCAATAAATAAAATTGGAGTGTAATGTCAAAATAATAGGCCTTTTTCATGCTCACCCGGTTATTTGCACTATACATATGCCTAAAAATCACTTTATATTTTTTGTCTGTCTGTCTGTTTGTTCCGAGTAATCTTTAAAACGGCTGGACCGATTTAAAAAATTCTTTCACCAATGGAAAGCTATAATATTAGGGAGTAAACTAGGCTATATTTTATTCCGGTATTCCCACGGGAACCGAAACTACGGGGATAAGGCGACACAAACTGAAGCGAAGCGAGGGCGGGTTGCTAGTTCTAAGTAGTGGCAAAAGTTAAATTTCAGGAAATGAGTTTCTCATAGATTTATCTACTTAAATATTTTATTATTTCGAACATATAATGTGACTATGTTTTTGTAAACATCACATCAGAGTATTATATCCTCAGGAAGTAATCAATTGCGACAGTTACAAGTTTATTTTTAAATGAAAAGGGAGGACGTTTTGTTTACAAAACCGACCACGGAACTATATTAGTATTTAGTATAGTGTGAATTTGGGAATTAAGCCTAAATATTTATATCCTGCTAGTTTATTTAGTAAAACACATACTTTTTAGTAAATATATGTAGGCACATTTTAAAAGACAATGTTTACATTTATATATTTGTTTAATCTCTTAGTGTTCCTAAATTTTTCGGTAAATATGATTAAACCAGTGTGTTACCAGCGATGATATATAGAACTGAAATGTGGTCTCTAAATGTCGGCCTCATAAAAAGGCTATAATTCGTTCAAAATGCTCTGGAGAAGGCTATGCCTAGCTGCTAGTCGTGGTAAAATCCGGAATATGTAAATTCGTACAGCTGTAACCGACTTAGCTAGAGGAATTAGAACGTTGAAATGGCAATCACCTTCTCGTCACCTCGCTCGTCAAACCAACAGCCGTTGGGGAAGAAAGGTTCTTCAGTGGCGACCACGAATCCGAGGATACAGCGTAGAATAACCTCCTACCAGGTGAAATAACAGCATCTTGAAAGTCGCAGGCAAGATATTGTTCTCACAGAAACGTCTCTAGTTCGATGAGTAGAAAGATTTCTCGCACGGCATCTGACCATTTAGGATGACTACAGGACACTACAAGGTACCAAAAGTCACCACGTAATCACTCTCTGTCTTGTAAGTTGCATGTTGATTGATAAAAAAAGTATCTAAATTGATAAAACCAATTTAAAATCATCATTATTCTGCATTTATCTCAATTACTTAACGCAATATGTATTCTTCTTTAAACATACATATATATCGCAAAAATTAGGAATAATTTTATTATCGTGCCTGCTGTCCAAACGGCATTACGCGAAGTTCGACCAAGTTGATTTAAAGCTCTTAGTAGACTTCCACGAGCAATGTAGGGGTTGGTAGTACTTCTAAATACTACCTCCCCTCCGCCGCATCAAAATAATCAAAAATGAATGTATGTTTAGAATGTAGTATATTATTATACAGGTATGAAAAGATAACCTTATTATTTTTATGCAAAAATATTATCTAAAGTTAATGCACGCGTGACGTCGGGATGGTTGTTAGTTAAGAATAATTGTAATTCGTTATGTTTACCATTTTATTATGGCTTTTAAAGAACATTAAAAGATTTAGTTATATTTTATGGTCAATCTGTACTCATATTACAATTTAAAATGCGTTTAAATGCATGAACAATGTTAAGGTTACATTCAAACGAGATATAAAATAAATAATATTTTATGCGTTTTGTTTCAGTTATTGTGTAAAGTAATTATAAACCTGTATTCACCTTATGGAATAAACTGCACACGTAGTAGGTACAGACGTTGAAATAATGGAATTTTTTATCGGAGTAGTTGGGTTTGATGCCTGCGGATAATAGCTTAAGAGATAACCAGATTTCTTCCCTTTTACAATACAAGCAGATAATGAAGAGAGTGTTTTTTGTAATGAATTAGGTTTAAACTCTTCTAATGTTTCTAATTATACGAATTGAGTTAGTAAGAATACAATACACTAATCCCTATCTTGTCAGTGGTATCGTAAAAGACGACTAAAGGATTAAATATTTATATAATATCTATACCAGAGAAGGAAAACTTGAAATGAAACCACATACCAACACGTCTAACCAGCGTGGTATAGTAGGTCAATTTTCCTCCTATTATGGAGGAGGCTCGAGCCCAAGAGTGCTACGTGTATGAGCTGAAATCATGATATGAAATACATATAGGTATTTCTGTGTGGTTACAGATTAAAATACAATTCATTAGTTCGATTATCCACAAAAGGGTGGTTTTAGGTTTTTTAATCTACCTAAATTTTATTTTGATACTATCTATATTTGAATGTCGGAACAGATTACTAAAGGATATAAATTAAAATCATTCATTATGCATAAACCTCGAGAGGGCACTTACATATTGTCGAGTTGACAAAATTAAATTATTCAAAAAATAAACTACCACTGGATCGGAACGCGATCGCTACTGAGAAGATCCGGCAAGTAACTCAGCGGGCTTGTCTATTATTTTTAATTATTTCTTTTTTCTTCTTACTAGATATAGAATTGTGTATATGTTTTGTAAATACTTGCTCCAGTATAATTTCTTCGAACCACAAGATACGTATTATAATTCAAACGATTATGGCTGGACCAGATTCCATAAACGGCACCCGATCACGAGTTAACTAGTAGAGCAGCCATCACTCCCCTCAACCACTATGGAGGGAAGGGAGGGACCCGTTCCACGCAGCTACCGCAAGTAGATCCTTCAGTGAAATAAGATACGCATAACATCTGTGCAAGAGAAGGAGAACTCGAAATAAAACGCTATACCAATATGTCTGACTAGCATGGTATAGTAGGTATATTTCCCTCCTAATTGGGAAGAGGCTCAAGCCCAGTAGCGAGATGTGTGCGAGCCGAGACGAGGATATTTTATTATGAAGAACTATGGACGTCAATTTAGAAAATACAATATAATACAGTAATATATAATACAGTATGTATGAACCCTAACCTCCGGTAGTTATGGGTGATAAATTATACAGTAATCAAATTTGTGTTTGGACCTTGATTTGTGGATATTAAATTTTTATAGATCATACGTTATATTTTATAGTAATTCATACCAATATGGCAGATATTAAGCAATATCTGATCCAAGTATAATGCATATGCGGGTGACCAAACCAGGGAGTTTAGTCTATCACCCGCGGTGAGGCTGGCCTCGCGATGGCAACCGGCCGACCGGGAAAAGGACATCCATGAGAGAGGGTACCCCCTCAGGGTATTCCGTCTGGCCAACCAATGAAATCAAGGAACTCTGCATCGGTGGTCGTCCTAACGACGAAGGCGACGTGCTATCCGGTGGGTTACAGGGCCCCTCTGCCGCTCCGGACGGGGTCGGGCGCGGCGGGTGCACTGGCCCTAGCCCACCACAAAAAAGTATAATGCATTTAAAATAATTTTGAATATTGTAATAAGAGTGGTAGCGGCTACGAACACTACACTACCACCCTTTATATTGCTCGTGGATGTCGTAAAAGATGACTAAGAGCTTTACATCGAAGCGGTCGGTCATAATATGTATTATGGAAGAGAAGGACAAATTGCGTTGACCCAAGTAATTGGGACAAGAGCAGGACAATGATGGTGACAATGCTTAAGGGTATATAACTGTTATTAATTCCTTTTTTTAACCGTTTAAGGGGTGGATACTTAATTGATTTAAATGGAAAATATGGAGAAAAGGATAAATAACCCTATAGTAAACCATCTGACAATTGGGGTGTACTAGGCTAATTTCCTTCACCTTTTGGTTTTTTTTAAGGTAGGCTACGGTCAGCGCACCCTCCGCCCGGCTCCGTCCAGGGTGACAGAGGAGGGAGGGGGAGCCGGGGTTCCTCGCCGCTCCGTAACCCACCCGTGGCACGTTGCCTTCGTCGTGCAGGGTGAATTGTCGACGGCCCGACGGACTGCAGGGGTATTCTTGGTATGTATTCACGATATTTGGCATGGGCGTGTGGAGCCACGGACGTTAAGGAACCCAGTGGTCGGCCCAAAGGCAAAAAAGGGAGGGAATATGATGGGGTATGCAGCCGCACGCTTACGTCACCCTGTACGAAATGGACGGCATGCGTCCAGATCATAGTCAGCCCAAAAAAAAAAATGGACGTGTGGTACCTAATTAAGTCATTAAATCCTCTGCATTTAGATATTGTTATATAAATTTAATTTTGTTGAATTAACTTTGGACAATTTGCATTAGTATATCACGCTGTATTGGCGTAGGAATACCAGCAACTTACTTCCCTGTAGGTGGGGTAAAAACATTAAGGATTAATGTAACTAAATAATAAAAAAATGTTAAAAGTTGTATATATATCGACTTATCTATGATCTAATAGTGGAATGTTTATCTGTAGTTATAAGTAAGACTATGCCATATAGAAATAATGCATGAACAAAACTAACAACAAGATGCAAGTATGTAAATTGATCTTCGGGAACTAATTGTATAACAACTACCTATGTAATATTCAATAGTTTTTAACATCGTTATGTGAATAGCATCAACTAGTCGTAAGATGAATGGGTAATTTGTATTTAAATGGTCAATACTTGAGCAAGATCGTTTCGGGGTAAAGGTTAAATTTAGTGGGAATTGTAGCGTCCTTCAAGATGTGTTTCAGAATGAAATTATACTCGCGTCTATTAATTAGAGTCTATTCTCACAGATTTGAGTATCTTATGGTATTTTTTTATGATTTCTAAAAGGCTAGATCGTAATTCAGGTGTTTATATAAAAATATTTATTTATATCCTTATTATCATCATAGCTCATACACGTCCCACTGTTGGGCTCGAGTCTCCTCCACAATGGAAGGGAAATTGATCCACTATACCACGCTGGTCAGACGGTTTGATGCAGAGTTTTACTTTGTGTTTTCGTTTGTTTGCATAGATGATTGGTGCATATTATAATCCCTAAGCTATCTTTTACGACACCCCACTTTCTTTTATTTATATGTTGATGACTAACTCTGTCATATATGGACTAATTTCATAGAGATCTTAAGGAATCGTTTTTTTTGGTAAAGTATTTTTCTCTATAGAAATACATTTAAAAAAAGGATGGCTTCTTCTGTTACTATTGGGTAACCATTTAGTATTTTATGGTTTTTGTTTTAGTAAAGCATTATATTGTTTAAACTATGGGTCTCAAAAGACCAAGTGTTGTTATTAAAAGTGAAATGGTTACATTAATTTATTTTTAATCTTATTTGTATTTGTGGCAATCTTTGATTAATAATTCTAACTGATTAAAATATATGATGAAAATTGAGCTAATTCTAAATTTATGTTCTCTGTGTTAGATTTTTAGTCTATTATTGACTAGTTTTTAGCCAAATATGATGATATGTTAATTAAGAATACAATACAATGTTTCCCGGAGTCGTAAAAACCCATTATGGGGCATCAGGTGTGTGGGCAGACGCTTGATCGAAACCTATAATACCAAATGCGATTGACAATCAACCTGCTAAACATGGCAACTGTGACATTATCTGCCCCTTTGGGGAAGCCTACCTCCAACAGTGGATGTCGATAAGTATAGGAAATTATGCAGTGTTTTAAAATTGATTTGGAAATTAAAAATATTGTGTTAGTATCAGCTTATTTCCTTTAAAAACAGCAAAAAGAGAGGTAATAATGTTACATTGGGGTTTTAAAACATATTAGTTTGGTTTGAATTTAACGGTTTTTAATATTGATTTTCACCCTCTTTTAAACGTCGGATTAATTCGAAACTTTGCACACTTATTAATGATTTATGATAATGCAATAATGAGTTATTGCATTGTCAATAATAATTTATTGCATTTTCATAGTGTATTATTTCATTATATTTACAGAATTAGTGATTTTTTTATTCAATGGCTGAGAATTTGTTGTAATTCGATAGATGTCGCTATTTCCTATTTTCTGCATCGTACTTTTTAGTTCGGTTATCTACAAAACCGTGATATTTATTTCTTTATCAACTATGTATTTGTTAATCCATTCTTTGTTCCTCTAAAGCCTAAAAATATTATCTATTGTTTAACGTTTCTCAATAATTTGAAAGCAATGTAATAAAATTTCATACTTTCGATTAACGAAATTCGATTTCCATAGTAGGGTTCCACAATTGCTGTGCAATAAAATTATTTAGGCCGCATTGTTTGTTTCATAATGGTATATTAGCATAATGGTCTGCTAACAATAATCATTCACGACCGTCGGTACCACAGCATTGCTATACTTAAATTGTTTACTTAATTGCTATAGACAGATAGACCTATTTTTAAATATTCTACGAGATATAATGTAATCAATTTCATATTTATTTATTTTTGGTTTCCATATGGTGACGAAGTAAGAATAAAGTTCACCTCCTCTTCTCTTACCCGTGCGTGTCGTAAAAGACAACTAAGGGAAATGATGTGCAGATAATATCTTTGCAAGAGAAGGTAGACTCGACATAAAACCCTATACCAACACGTCTGACCAGTACGGTATAGTAAGTCAATTTCCCTTCCATTATGGAGGACGCCCGAAGCCAACAAGTCACAACCCAATAAGTCCCACTTACATATATGGGCTGAGATGATGACGATGACGATATTTTTGTTATTCAAGTATTATAATCAGGATATGTGTAGGGTGATATGAACTCCCTAGCCGAGGCTGCGGGTGACTGGACCGGGGAGTTTGTCCGTCACCCACCGAGAGGCCGACCGCGCGACGACGACCAACGTTCCTGAACAGCGGGGAACGTCGGTCGAGAAGAGGGTACTCCGCAAGGGGTATTCTGTCGGGCCGATCATAGACGACAAGTCGCCCTGCTCCAGTGATCGGCCTAACGACGAAGGCGACGTGTCTCAGGTGGGTATGGGGCCGTGGGCACCGCCCTTCTGTCGCCCCGGACGGAGCCGGGCGGCGGGTGCGCTAACCGTAGCCCACTCCCAAAAAAAGGGTGATATAAATTGTGCCTAATGCCACCCTAATCGAGGTAGCAGGTGATCAGACTGGGGATTAATCTGACGGTGCGAGGGCGACTTTTGCTGCCGATGTGGCTGGAGATGATACCTGAAATAGTAACTGATGGCCATGTACCGATGGCCCGCTGCCATGGCGGTAAAGTAGAAAGTGCGCCATTCTTTCCATCGCCTCGGCTGGATCGGACGAGGTATAATTATACCCGATAACCTTGCCTGTCCAAAAACAACAACGTCAAAAATAATAAAAAAATGTGATAAGGCCTTGATGTATCAAATTCCGTATCGTGAAATTCATGATCGAGTGAACAAGGCACTGGGGCTTAGAGTGGCCTTAAATAAGACGGGAGCCCTATTAGTTCATGGGCCTCGCAACGGTCCACCTACCGGCGCGGCGCTTTAACCACCGTCCATTCGGTCCCCAGAAAGTCCAGTCCAGATGAAATATCAAGTGCTCGACGGGCGATGGTGGTGCCAGGAGCATTCTCGTCAACTCCGCCCCTTATCGCCGCGGCGTCCGATCTTTCGAGGCTCATGAGGGCGGACTTTGCGCTATATGTCGGCGGCTGTACACGAGGGTGGTTCAGTCCATGGCCCTGTACGGCGCACTCGTGTGGACGGATTCCCTGGTTGTCCGATTCAAGGCGCAGGGAGGAATCCTCTATGACACGCTCGTTGAGCACGCAGGCGCGAGTAGATACCTACGCCTGATGCCATCCCAGCCCAGGTCGTGGGTGGACGGACCGGGGATTGAGGGTTATATCCATAGAGGACCGTACCCGAAAGAGGAATCCGCGGGGCGGCTACAGATGTCAGGGAGTCGGTATCAGTGGTTAGCCCAATGGCGATTGGGAGGGAATACGGTGGGTTATGGAGCCGTCAATATCACCCACCCGTTGTCCCGGAGAGGTTGGCGGGGTGAGTTCAGAGCCTATCATAAAAAAAATGGTCTCGAGTCATAAAATAGGGTTCTAAGCTTAGTTTTCCACACCTCCCATAGATCATAAGCTAATGTTAATTATTTTCATTATTTCAACAAAATATTAATATTACTGTTAAAAATCATACTGTTGATCGCTAAACGACTTATGATTCTTTTAATTTGGCTAAAGCGATTATTTATTAGTTTTCCATTACCTTGGAAAGCAGGATTATTATCGTAATAGGCGCATAATTCGACCTTTATTTATTTTCTGGTGTTCGTGGAATGAGCAACCTTTGTCTTCTGTATTTTTTTAATTTATATTTTAACGATTAATTTGATCACATCCTGGTCTATAACTTGTAGTTTTCCTCCAAATATAATTTATTCATTTTGTAATTACAAATAATTATGATATAGCAATCATTGGCATTGAAATAATTACTATAAATCACTTGACTAAATGTGAATTTTTGTCTCACTTATCTCATAATGTCCGAACGGCAAATGGATTTATCTGTGCATATTTTTCAAATGACCTTGTCAGTCGGTCTTTAACTATGATAGAGATAGACATAGGAAATGTTTTATGTAGATTAGAATGTCTTAAATGAAACTGCGACCTGTTTTGCAGCAAAAATTGGTTCGATCATTATTAGAGACCCTTAAATTTTTCACAATCCAATCCACGAGTTTAGATTTTATTTTGTATGGGATTTATTTATTATTTTAACAATTACACGTGTTTCTATTATTTTCAATGGAGGAATATTTAATTTTAATAATAAATGGTCAGTAACTTTAAGTTATATATAATCGCATAGCCTCTAGATGTAAGAAGTGTAATAGCCATATTTTATCTTAGAATTTCATTTAGACTCCTTAAGATTGTTAATAAATTTTCAAGAAGATCTTTGAAAACAATTTTATATGGCTAACATAAAATTATAATTCAGGACCCTATAAGCACAGTAGCGTACGGTACTCGGGCATGATGGATTAACACAATGAAGATAATAAAGGGATTGATCTTAATCACTGCAATAGAGAAATATCCTTACTAAAATTATAAACGTCAAAGTAAGTTTGTTTGTTACGCTTTCACGTTTAAATCACCGAACCGATTTCATAAATTCTTTCACCAATGGTAAGTTATAATATCAGCGATTAACATAGGCTATATTTTGTCCTGATATTCCCATGGGAACGGGAACTACGCTGGTAAGCCGACTGAAATCGAAGCGGAGCAAGGGTGGGTTGCTAGTCTTTAAATAAAAGTCCATAACAATCCGTCTTACTAGTGAGTCTGTGTGTCTGTATATTATTATCACTCCCATTATTGTGGCGTGTTTGCTTGTGTTCTAATTATGCATATGTATTGGTCAAATAAACCAACTGCGAGACAGATCTCTCCTTAATTTATCTTTTGCGACACTTGCTTTTTCTTTCGAACCCTATCGTCACCTTTTACGGGTAATTTGACATTAAGCACGTTGTCTATTCTTTTTCTTATAAATATTTATATATACTAGTCGATATAGTAAGTGTCTGTTTGATGTGAATATCTATGATATTCGATATGGTGAGTTTACTAACTCACCAATGAAGGTGATGAAGATACTTCTTCATCATTCATCATCATTTCAGCTCATATACGTCTCACTGTTGGGCTCGAGCCTCTTCCACAATAGGAGGGAAATTAACCTTACTATACCATGCAAGTCAGACAGGTTGGTATAGTGTTTTATTTCGAGTTTTCTTTCTCTTACATAGATGTTATATGCGTATTATATCCCTTAGCCGTCTCTTACGACATCCACGGGCAAGAAAGGGAGTGGTGAATTGTATTCTTACTCGGTCACCACACGGATAGTTAGTATCTTCAAATGTCTTAATATATGACTTATCCCTTTTTCTTTTCTTTAACTGTCTATGGTCTAAACACTCCCGTCCAAAACGTTCTGGGTAATGAAACGATGGCGTGTTGCAATATACTCCTAAGCTTAGTCTATTATTACCTTCCATTTTCAACTTCTTGAACAATCTTTAACTTCAGTGGGTTGCTCTTAGTCTGGGAGTTTGACCTTAATTTAAATTAATTTCATGCGGATGTGGCAGACTATCAGGTCTAATCCTAGATACCATCACAAAGTTGACTTAAGAGGGTCAGATCTCAGTGACACAGTAGAAAAAACGATATGACACCGAAATTGGATAGACCAGAAAGTCGACTCAAATGCGATTGGGAATATGAACGTCTCAGCGTTTTATTATTATTATATGCATGAATTCATATAATAATGTATAAAATTAATCAATTTATTATAGTAATAGCTGATACGGAACTCATTGTACAAGGTCTTGTGTCGCGTAAGAATTCGTTAAGGAATCATTATTGGAGCAATTTTGTGTAATTGCAAATAAATTGGGTTTGTTATAAACAGGTTTTTAATATCACATTTCCTTAAAGCCATCGTGTTTAAATGGGTGGTTCAATAAAAAAAGGAACATGATATATATGTCTCGTTGATATTCATAGTTTCAATTATGACGATAATATAATTGAATTTTGAGATGCCGTAAAATAATTAATTTAGTATTTTTGTTAAATGTTTTATCTCAATTTGCACACACCAGCACCGGACTCGAGACTGCTGAATACTAGAAGAGAAAGTAACTTACTAAAACATGTTATCTGTTTGGCGATGGGTTAGAATACAACAGAAGTCATAAGAAAGGACTACGAGTCTCACTAGGAGTGTGTGCAGCAGTTATTTCCGAGGAAAACTTCTAATACATCCTGCGATCGTTAACCCACCTACCAATCGTGGCGATTATGCGCTATTAACCCAAAAATAAAAAAAAATCGCAGGGAACCGTTGGATGGAAGTGGCACACTACTATTTCGAGTGGCATTCTCGTGAGTAGGCCTATGTCCAACAGTGGACGTCCACGGATTGATGAATGGATGAAACGTGTTGTTCAGACCACTTGGCAAAGGATTTTATTTCGAACTAGCAACCCGCCCTCGCTTCGTTTCGGTTTTAGTCATTTTACCCGCGGAGTTCTCGTTCCCGTGGGAATACCGGGATAGAATATAGCCTAGTGTACGCCCTGATATTATAGCTTTCCATTGGTGAAAGAATTTTTGAAATCGGTCCAGCCGTTTTGATGATTACACGGAACAAACAGACAGACAGACAAAAATTTTTTAATCTGTATTTTAGGCACAGGTGTCGTGCAAATAACCGCGTGAGCATGAAAAAAGCCTATTATTTTGACATTACAAACAGACACTCCAATTTTATTTATTGGTATAGATTTTTACTCCCTTGCACAGGAATTACATTTGCATTATGTTTTAATCAACTTTTACGTTAGTCACAAGTGAGATGGCTAATCGTGAATTATATTCTTAGTTCATCACTTAGCAAAATGTTAAATGTTTATAACTTGCAAATATAGAATAAAGTAATACATCTTATATGGAGCTAATCACACATTGCACCCACTCTTTCTCTAAAAGGATTATAGTCACAATTGATTATTAAAGTTCTATGCGTTTTTTAAATATTAATGCACTAAAATGACATATAATATTAGTTTAGTCTAAATTATTTCCGCGAAGTGATGAAATAAGAATATAATTCAACATCCCCTCTTTTGACCGTGGATCTCGCAAAAGCCAACTAAGGAATATGGTCTGTAGATAATATTAAAGTGAAAAAGAGGAACATTTACAATACAACCCTATAACAATAAGTCTGACTAGTAATTTCCTCCCGGGCCCGAGACCAACAGTAGGCGCATATAAGCTAAAAATACAATACTGAGATGATGATGACTATGAAAATAATACTAAGACGATTGATGATAACCATCATGATTAAGTTATAATTTTATAGTCACTATTGATAATGATTTCTGATGTTTACGCGAGTATTATACATCTTCTATACCAATAAATAAAATTGGAGTGTCTGTTTGTAATGTCAAAATAATAGGCTTTTTTCATGCTCACACGGTTATTTGCACGACACCTATGCCTAAAATAGCAATTAAAAAATTTTTGTCTGTCTGTCTGTCTGTCTGTTTGTTCCGGGTAATCTTCAAAACGGCTGGACCAATTTCAAAAATTCTTTCACCAATGGGAAGCTATAATATCAGGGCGTAAACTAGGCTATATTTTATCCCGGTACTCCCACGGGAACGGGGATTACGCGGGTAAAACGATTATAACCTATAACCGAAGCGAAGCGAGGGCGGGTTGCTAGTTGTAAATAAAACTACTAAATGCGTAAGATTTTATCGTATTTGTTTTTGATTTATGACATGTCTGATGTTTCGAACAATTAACAGCATGCAATTAACAGGTCACGGGCGGGCTCCCCATATTGTGTACTGGTTTAGATACCGATCTACCATGCCAGTATCGAGGGTTCAATTCCTACGCAGGACAATACTTGTGCGATTCACATATTATTGTGCTGAATCTGATTGTAATTTGTGTTCGTAAAATTATATCTTTGTGAGCTTCCCTTCCTCAATACAAGGATTATTTCCTTAGTACATGGTGTTATTTTTAAAAATAAATATCTAGGCATTATTCATAAAATATATTATGTTAGTATTGCTACGTCTTAACATAAAAGGCGATATATGTACGTGTTAATACAAATTACGTCGACATTTGACTAATCATACAGAGTAATTAATCCTCCTTACAGCGTTTATATCTTAATTGCAATCGTCTGAAGACTATTTAAATATTTGTTTTTTCTTATCTATATGTATATATCAGAATGTTTCGTGGAATTCACAGCGTAAATATACAATTGCTGACCGTCAGATTTTTAGGTTGAATCTTGTGCCAGTTGTTGTGAGCCTTTAGAAAATCCTTAGTTTAATATCCTTATCATTGTCAACATCTGTTATCTTGTTGATAGGTCACTAACTTTTAAGCTGCGATTCACTTAATAGACAGAAAGAAATTTATTATAGATTATAAGGCTAAACTGTTTTATTTAAAAGAAAACAACCACTACTAATCAATTAATCCTTGTATTTCTTTACAAACATACAGCAATTGGATACCAGTGGATACAATAGTTGGATGCAAGTGACTTAGGACTGTCTAGTGAGGAGGCCTAGGTCCAGTAATTGACATCTACGGACTGATGGATGGATAATTAACGAATATATATAATACCCAAACACAAAATTACAATTTGTGAATCGCTAAGAATATTGTTCTAACTCGTGACGAGTTCGATTGCCAAGTATAGTAGGTTGGTCGGATCTTAATATCTATACCGTCTGTGCAGTAACTGCATCGCCTTAGACAGCTAAAAGAAGTGTGGTCAAACTAAAGCTGACCTAAAGAAGGCTGACCGCGTTTGAGGTAAAATACATTTCTTTTTCAAAATAACATTCATTTCATTATATTTATGACGTGTATTGACATCATAATTAATTTGTCTAAGATATGATGTTATTTTTATGCACTAATAACGTATTACTTAAATTATGCATGCAAAAAGTTGATAATAAGCATTATGTAATAGTAATAACTGTTAGTATGAAATAATTTATGTAATATGAAATATTTATAAAATAAACTGACGAATAAAAGAAAATTATATTGTCTAAGGATGCTATTAAATTTAAGCTATCAAGAATTGAAAAGGTTACCATTTGAAATTTGTTTTAATGGTAATCTTTCCACTCAGAAATAATGTAGGTATTTATTTATTGCAATCCTATCTATTTATTTGCCTTCATTGATGGACATGGTCTTTTTAAAGACGTGAGTATATTACCACAATCACCACGTTTGGCAATAAGGTTGCCAATCGCAATTCAATTTACGAGTTTTTCAGGAGACTACTATTCTGGTAATCCATGGGAAATTAAGGAATGGTAACAGATTGCATTCTTAAATTGTTACCACTTGCAATTCATCATTCAATTTAAATTCAAATAATTTATTATGTATAAACCTCGCGGGGGCACTTACATATTATCGTTGTCTTTTTACATTTTAACTTAAATTACTACCGGATCGGAACGCGACCGCATTAAGAAAATCTGGTAAGAAACTCAGTGGGAATGTCTTTTCTTCTTTTTTTAATTCATTTATTAGATTTTTTTTTAAATTACATACAACAACATGCCTATTAATAAGTACAGTATGGTGCCTTTCGAACCATGATATAGTTATTAAATATAATGAAAAAGTACCATGGCTGGACCAGATCCTGCAAGCGGCACCCGATCACGAGTTAACCACTAGAGCAACCATCACTCCCCTCGACCACAATGGAGGGAAGGGAGTGACTCGCTCATCGTAGCTACCGCAAGCAGACCCTTCAGTGAACTTGACCATTGGCCACAAACATAAGACATATAATTTCGGTTAATAAACGTCCCATTGCTGTACCACGTTGATCATACGCCTTGTTATAGGGTTTTATTTCGAGATTTCCTTCTCTTGCATTGACCTTAAATGCATATTATATCTCTTAGTCATTTTTTACGAAATCCACGGACAAGATAAGGAGTAGTGAATAGTATTTTTACTCCGTCACCACACGGATATTTAACGAACATAAACTATAACAAAAAAATGAATTATTATTTGTGGCTCGTATAAATTGCTTACAGGACTACATTACATGGAAATGAAAACCACGTTTTGACCTCGTTATTTAGACTACTGTTTCGACTATGTACTTAATGGTGCAGTGGTTAAAAAAATGCCATTATATTTTACGCTTCGTGTCTTTTATGTTCGATGTCCGTGTGGTATATTTGAGTGATCTACATATTTATTTTATTTATATCCGTATTTTATAGCAGGTTATGGTTTAACTGTGTCCGGGTCTGTCCGCTATCCGTGTTCTGATGAGGTAAGAAACTAAATTTAACACTTTTTGTCGCCCGTAAAAGATTATCACAAGATATGATATACAGATAATATCAATGCAAGAGAAGAAAAACTTGAAATAAAAATCTATGTCAACCAGCATTAGAGGTAGTGCATCAATTTTTGTCCTACTGCGGTTGAGATTCGAGCCCATTAGTGGGACATATATGAGCTGTAATGAACAAATGAATGTTGTAACTGTATTCCATCTTGATTCCGGATAATAGAAGTTGAGCAAGGATTAATGAACCGAAGGCGAACTCTTAACAACTTTAGAGCGGAACTGATACCCCGAGTTCGCCTTCAGTGTTTTGGACATTGAGATATTATATCAAATATCTACTCCTTGTAGGACGGTAGCATCAGAGTCAACTGATAGCAGTTGTTATCAGTGAGTCAACTGATGGCAGTTGTTATCAGTGAGTCAACTGCGGATGGTAGCTCAGATACGTTCAACTGCTGTGCTCGAGCATCCACCAATAGGAGGGAAATTGCTCTACTAAACAACGCTGGTCTGACGTGTTGGAATAGGGGTTTCTTTAGAGATTTCCTTCTCTTGCATATCATATTCCTTAGAAGACTTTTATGACACCCGCGAGCAAGATAGGAGGCGATGAATTGTATTCTTACTCCGTCACCACACGGAAAGACGGTAGCATACTTTGGGATAAATTACTTACATAAAAGGCCTTATTGTGAGTAATGATCTGACACCGCTCCGTCCGCATGCGTTCCAGCTAGAATTTCTTCCATCTATTCATACATAGATCTACCGATGTTCACTGTCAGAATTAGATGTTCCTCATTGGGATAGTGCCATAAATGTCATGCTTGACAGGTTGGCGATCGCAATGCATTTTTATAACTCCCTTGGGCAAGTAAGTGGTAGTGACTCGTTGTATTCTTAAAACACGCGGGAAGAATAGTGAAAATCCCTATTTTGTCCGGGTAACTCTGCTAGAAATGTATTTTATACTCAAATAGTTACTCCCAGTTGGCATTGTCCAAAGTCGACGTGAAGTTTTATTTATATGAATGGACTAGTAATATTTATAACCACTAATATACGCTACTAAAATCAAATATTATCCTGTTCTTATCCTAATTACTTGTTGACATAATATGTCATCTTTTTCCATAGCAAAACTTTCGCAATTTGTGATTGGTCGCCTGACGACAACGCTCCTTAGTAAAATTGTTATTGAGCAGACAGTATGGAGTTGGCCTAGGTCAGTTTAAAACTCTTAGTCATATTTTACGACACCCACGAGCATTATAAAAATTACTAGCTGTATGGTGGTGACACAGCAAAGTTGGTACCGTCAGCATACAGCAACTAAATACTAAAATCATACATTACGACAATATGGTGATAGCGAGTTTAAATCACACGCTTGCATATAGCGACTATTCTTTACATGCGTTGTTTTGTAATTCTCACACAATTATATCGAAATCCTCGTGATTGGTTTGTCCATAAGGTTTTTAATCGGTTACACCCTTGCTGGAAATCGGCGGAACGAATGATGCCCTATACAGTAGGCATTGCAATGATTGTCGTGAGAATTTGTTGAACATAAAAATGTTTCTAAACGTTGATATTTAAATATCCAAGCACGATTTTTTATTGTGAATGTAGAAGTTATAGAGACTTTGGAAACAATGCGTTGACCGTTTACAATTGAATGTGTTAACTAAAAATATATTTTGAAGGGTTTGATTCGACATAGTTCTGAAACTATTCAAAATTTGTTTGTTCATCTGTTAGTTCCACTCAATAACACTACTGATAGTTTTGGTTTATGACATTGATATTGGTCAATATTGGTAAACTAGTATCGGCTGCACAGTGATTGTAAGACACGTTTTAAAATTTTAACTATTATTGTTTATCCTTTACCTTATTTGCTTCTCACTCTGGGCCCTGTCTATTTGGAATTGGGTTACTTTTCATATAACTATCAGCCTACTGACCTCTTCTGCTTATTATTCTTAGGATAGAGCTACTGACGGGTAAGACTCTTAGTTGATTGTTACGATTCTCACGGACAAGCAAGAGCTGACGACCATTGCATTTTTATCTTGTCTTAATTTACTTTAATCTTCTCACTTGAGAAGATATACTGCCCTCAAACTGATTACTTTGGGATGGTAATAAAGGATGATGAAGAAACCTCTTTTTTGACCTCCATAAGGGAATTTTTATAAGTAATATACTCCTTAAATTTAGATTTTATACGTACTGGTTTAGTTATCGAGATCTTAATTTTGATTTCATGGTCTTCAAAAATAGAATTTGTGTTTTAACTCTACTTATTTAGTTTAGGGTGTCTGAAATTTATTTTCTGGGTTATTTTACGCCAACTAAACTTTGTTTTTCTAGCCTACTCGTTTAATTTACGGTAAAAGTAGTCTACTCGTGTAGGTTACGTCAAAATTTCTTTTTGCTCTGTGTGGCAAAGTTAAGAATAAAATGTTTAAATAAGATTTCTTGTCGTATGACTAATACGCAATAATTGTCTAGGCCGGAAACCAGGGGGTGTCTGGCAGCACACTTTCTGGAATCTTATAATATTATGATCGCCATTTTGCCTGCCAAGTGTGGCAAACATGGTATTAGCACTTCCTCTTTGGGGGGGCTAGTAACTAAAATGGACGCGTCGATAATCGCTGATGATAGATAGAGATATTATTTTAGTTTTCATGTTCAGAAATTATATATTATATTAGCTGTATGTAATATAGAGTTAAGGAAGTAATAAATTAAAATAAAACAATTTATTATAATCTTGTTAAAAGTAAATCATTTTGTTAACTTATATGTTTATATTTCTATTATTATAAAAGAACAGTTACGTGATTCTGCGTAATAGTTACGAGATCGGGCACCGTGAATGTAAAATTGTATGAATTATAATAAATGCTCCTTTATTTAGCCAAGTAAATTTAAGATGAGATGAGCGATTAACATCCTGAGAAAACAATCAAGATAGCGATGAATACTCTGTTACACCATATAAGGAATTGCGGTTTCAGTACGATTTTGCATGTTTGGTACAACCGTGCTCCCATTCCCTTTGCGAAGAGGTAATTTAATACTAAAATGGCATGACAATTAACTACAGTTACCGCTATGAATTATTAGATAATGTTGAGTATATTTCGCAAACCAAAATGGTCGCTATATGGTAATTTTAGTTATGTTTTATATCATAAAATTGCGGAAAAGATTTACATGTCTATGCAAACATATACGGATTTAATTGTTTTATTGTAGTCATTATAAACTTGTAGGTGAGACTTAAAATATAAATTAATTTTATTTTGTTTGGTATAATGAGTGCGGTGGTTGTTCAGTAACTCATGCAAGGACGCATTCCTTTGTCTCCGCCCTTCCTTATGTTATAAGTGTGTAATTAAGGAAATAATTGAATCAGAAGACGTTATTTTCCGTAATATTCGGGCTGACCTATGATTAAACCAGATATAATTAAGTTCAACAACAATATGTAAGAAAAAAACCCACTTGAAACGGTATGCCATTAGAGCCAAACCATAATTTACTATTTACATATTTATGTATATATATATATATATATACATACATTAAATACTGAAACATTAAACATGACCTTTGGCACGTTTTTTTTTGTGACGTATGGACAAAAATTTTTGTATTGGAAAAAGGTAAATCTTTATAAATTTTTAAGAACAACGACATTTTTCAATAACCATATCTTTTTTGCTTTTTTTTTATTCACGCTGTGGAAATGCTTAACTTACGCATTGTCCCCCGCCAGTGGCAGACGGAGGAGTGTGTGGGATTCCCCAGCCACCGCGTGACCGGAATACCCACTAAAACCACAGCGGCCCCTTTCGCGCTTTTACGGGGCGCCGGAGGGATCGTCTGATGACATTCAATACCCGACACTCCAACGCATGGCCGTCTGCCCACGTCCTATCGTCATTCAAGGCGATGGAAGGAGCTGCGCATATTGGCGCCTGTGGCAGCATATGTTTACTGATTTTTTTTTTTCAGTTTTCATCTTCATGCTGTGTGGTAGCGGCTTCGAATACTACCAACCCTTGCTTTGCTCGTGGGTGTCGTAAAAGACGACTAAGAGCCCTAGATTGACCCGGACCAACTCCATCTAGGTACCATTTGGGTCAACGATTACATTCCCAAGGAGGGTTGACGTCAGGCTGGCGGCCGGTCATAAATGTCATTGCCGAAACTTTTTGCAATATGTCAAAACAGATGACATATTGCGTCGACCCCAAGTAATTGGGATAAGAGCAAGATGATGATGATGATCTTCAAAGAGTATTTTTGTTTTGGAGGATACATAATCAATGTTATGGTGAATATATTGATTTCTTATTGATGTATTTAACATTTGTACAAACAAATAAGTATTAATTCTGTGAGTGAGTTTTTAGTGAGTGTTTATACTCACTAAAAATAATATTACTGCAAATTAGCCTCAGAGAAAATATTTCTTCAGGCCGATCACGGAGGATAAGGAATTCGGTACCGGTGGTCGGCTCAACGACGAAGGCGACGAGCTTCGGTAGGTTATGGGTTATATATTTATACATATAACGTTATATTTTCTGAAATATACCCTATATTTCAGAAAATATATGTATGTTATATGTAAAGTATCGGCTAAAAATATTTCAGTAAAATAACAATAATCGTATTTGTTACTGGTACCTTAATATATACCCGAATGACCAAGCTTAGCTCGATAATTTTTTGATAAATTGTAGATTTTAGGAAAACATATTTATATAATAATATACGAGGCAGCGTGTCAAGCCAAGTTCAAGCAAAGAAGGCGCCGAATGTATATTTACACGAACCATCTTTGATCCCTACATAAATCAAAAACTATTCAATATAAACGTATCTATATATATATTGAGACCCACTACATGATCTTGGATTCTAAATTATGTAAACGCAGCTTAAATATTAATTTAGATATTAACGTCCAAAATTCGGAATTTTGTAATCTAGCTGTGTATTTAAATATATAAATGTGCTGATGATTAAAGTGTTCGAAACGTCGGATGGTTAAAAATCAATACAAACGCGATAAAATCCATAAAAATAGTTTACTAATAAATTTATTTACAAAAAGTAATGATATCCTGGTGAAAAACAGCATAGTTTTTTTTAGAAAAGAAACACATTTCACAAAAAAGAAACTCGAAAAAAGAAGAAGCGTGTATAAATATACAAAAATTGCTCATTTAAAGATATGAGATATTTTGGAAATTGATTTTTACTTTTACGGCGTTTCGTACACTTTTTAGCGTTCATGGTGGGACTACTATTACATCAGAATATTTGCATATGTTTATAAAACCATATGACAGAAAACGTTTCTAAAAGGAGAATTATTCGAACTATCCAACTATCTCTTGAAAAAAGTGCCTAATCGTTCTGCAGTTTTGATCTTTGCGATTCGGCATAAGTAATTAGGGCGTATTACGTTGTTCATCTTGTAGGTCTCCTGTGAAATATATTTTCCTTTATAGTCTCTCAAAGATGTGGCTGTAGACAAGGAATACTAATACTGTAACTTTTAGCTCCATATAAACTACTGTTTATTCGAAAAATTAACCGGGTGACGGAATAAGAATTTACCATTCATATCCCATGGGTGTGTGTTGTAAGAGACGACGAAGCGTTTGAATATGCATATAGTCTCTATACAAGGGCAGGAAAACTCTAAATAAAACATTATACTAAACCACCAACGTGGTCTGAGTTGCATAATGTATCTATTTCCCTCCCATTGTGGCGGAGGCACGAGCCAGGCAATGAGCCGTATATGAGCTTAGAAGATAATTAGACACATCTCTAGAATTTCTAGATATTTCACTTTTTACTAGAATATCTTGGATCTTACTAGAACAAAAACAACTTTTGCCTGTTTCAATATTACGAACAACAACTAAATCAACGAGGTTTAAGATTCATTCTTTTAAACAATGTTTGAGAAATAGCGACGTATCTAAAAATCAGACTGACTCTTAATGCGCAATTAGCGATAAAATATAGCATAAAACAAACGTTAAGATATAATTACTGGTTCGCATTAAGATTACTATCGTTATTCTGTAAGGTTCTAAACACTTGTATATATAATTTGTAACAATGCAAATCAAAAGAAGGTCAACCCCGCGGGGTGTCGATATTGCGCTAAATTCTTACATACGACATTGCAAACTATGCGGATATAAGTTACGAACTAAAGCAAAACTTATGACTTAACTGTTTCAAGTATTGAAAGCTATACTATAATAGATAATGATTCTTGTTTATTAATAGTCAAGACTCAAAGTAAATCAAATAGATAAAAGACAGAAGTAATTATGCATTACGTATTTGCAAAATTCAATTTATGCAATATAAATCCATTATTAAAGGATTTTGCCAGTATAATATATTAGCTCTACCCTCCACTAGGTGGACTGACGACATTCTTAAAGTCTGGGAACTGTTGGATGTAAGTGGCGTAGGACCGTTCTGAGTGGCATTCTCGTAGGGAGGCCTATATCCAGCAGTGGACGTCTGTGGGCTGATGGATGGATGGATGGAATATATTAGCTTGCTTGGTGGTGGATGCGAATACCAATACCGAAAACCCTTATATTGGTGTCGTAAAAGATTACTAAGAATTTTACCAAGAACTGGACCAGCTCCATTCTATGCAATCTAGTCAACAATTACATGTCCAAAGGTTGATGTCAGTTGAGCGGCCGGTCATAAAACCATACCATAACTTTTGCAATATGATAGTAATTGGGAAGATTAGGGTGACAATATTGATAATGATCTATGCTAAAATTTTATTCGATGTATTTGTAGTGTAATTTAACTATTGTCCAACGATACACGTCATAATATAAAAAAACTGCTATAAAAGAAAATAAACTCTGTAAAATGTTACTATTATCCTTACTAATATTATAAATGCGAAAGTAAGTTTGTTTCTTTGTTTGTTTGTTACGCTTTCACGCATAAACCACTGAACCGATTTCAAAAATTATTTCACCAATGGAGAGCTATAATATCGCTGAGTAACATAGGCTATACTTTATCCCGGTATTCCCACGGGAACAGAAACTACGGGGGTAAGACGACTGAAACCGAAGCGAAGCGAGGGCAGATTGCTAGTCTTAAATAAAATAAATTTAGGATTTACACATTTTCAACATGTAAAATACTGTAAATAAAATCTTCTATCGTTAAAGATTATTATGTCATCTATGTGCAGAGTTCCACCACCACTTCTCTCTACTTGCTACGATCTTGATATACCACTTTCGCCTTCTCCACATTCATTAATCTCTTAATGCATATTCTTCGGTTTAGGGTACTTCTAACCTGGCCTTTCTTAAGAACGTCCTCGATTTGATCGTGGAACGTCCGCTTTGGTCTTCCCCTTCTAACACTTCCGCTCAGATTCGCCTTATAAATTCTTCTTGTTAATCTCCTTTCATTCATTCTCTCTATATGACTAAACCAACTTAACATACCTTTCTCAATCCTTGTCATTCATACCACAATGTTCCCTTTGATTTGCTGTACAATCTATACCAATAAATAAAATTGGAGTGTCTGTTTGTAATGTCAAAATAATAGGCCTTTTTCATGCTCACACGGTTATTTGCACGACACCTATGCCTAAAATACAGATTAAAAAAATTTTGTCTGTCTGTTTGTTCCGGGTAATCTTCAAAACGGCTGGATAGATTTCAAAAATTCTTTCACTAATGGAAAGCTATAATATCAGGGAGTAAACTAGGCTATATTTTATCCCGGTATTCCCACGGAAACGGGAACTACGCAGAAAAGACTGAAACCGAAGCGAAGCGAGGGCGGGTTGCTAGTTGACAATATAATTTTAAGCGGTACTTTTTATTGCTCAGCTTTAAAGGCTTTTACTTCACTCACGGAGAAGATAAAGGATGATGAATTGTATTCTTACTCTGTCTCCACAGGGAAATAAAAAACCTAAATATTTAACGTAAAATATCATATTTAATGTGGAGTTACTATTCTTGGCAAGAGGAAATCTGCAGGGTACGCTAGTAGATAACAAATCCCAATTTTTAAATTATTGTTTGTTTAATGCGTAATATAAAAGTATTGACCTTATAAATTAGAAATTTGTGAAATCTGTGGCTATCGGCTACACAGATTTCACAAATCTTAAGGATATTTTTTGTAATCTGTGTTGGGAGACATTATTCCTTTTGTTTGCGTAGAAAAGAAGGTAATCGTTCCGTGAAAAAGTATTAATCTGTCGAAACTGATTAATCTAGTGAACCGATCCCGATATTTATAAAGGCTAGTAAGGCATGTAATTCTAGTACGTGAGTAATTAATTTGAATAGTACTTAATGTGAGTATATCAACGATACCCTTCAATAGTATTAAACTCTCAACTGTAAGTGGAAATGGTCAAAAGATTTAAGAGTTGACGTTAAGGTCATTTACAAGGCTTTCAATACAATATTATAATATATATATGATCTTAAATCAGTACTAGTATTGTTCGATGAATATGTTATTATTATTTAGACTTTAACGATCCGTGATCGGCTTCATTCAGAAAACATTGATTTGAATTGAATGCTATTTTAAAATATAATGAAGGTAGATAGATTATTAGACTATGATATAAAAGATATTCATTATTGATCGTTTGGTTTATATATTTGGGCTTCGACTATTAGCATCACTGTAGCGTACAATGTAGCTATTAAACATTGTACCGGCTTTTAATCTCATAGTTAATTTTAAACTAGTCTTGCTATTTATAGTACATAAGTAATTTTGTTTAATAACACCGGCATACAAAAATAAAAAAGTGGAATGTATTTTGGACCGGACCTACCTACTGACATATATTTCGACCCGCTGAATCTGAATTTCAAGTCCATTTGGCCCGGTCACCCTCCAGTTTTGATTAAAATGCAAAAAACCTCGAAAAAAGGCCCAAAATTGCACACAGTAGTGAAAAAATTTTTTTGGACCCAGATCACGTAAATACAAGTTAAGAAATTAATATTTTATGCGTGAAAAAATACAGGAAAAGTATTTAATCATGTTTTACAGATTTTTTTTTCATATTTTTAATTGCAATTTTCCCGATTATTTTGGTTTTTTGAGATTTTTTTTTAAATTTTAAAACGTTAACGGGACAAGAAACTTCAGCGAAACAAAATACATGAAAATCATACTCAATCGGAGTCCAAAAAAATTTTTATTTCGAAAACTTAAATTTTTCATGATTTATTGCCATTTTTTTAGGGTTTTAAATTTTTTTTTCAATTTTGGACGGCTCACCGGGCTAATTAACTTTTAGATTTAGATTCAGTTATTTGAAATACACAAAAATCATACGTGATCCAGGTCCACAAAAAGTTTTTCATTGCTGTGACTAATATTTTGCAATTTTCTTTTGAGGTTTTTTGCATTTTACTGAAAACTTGAGGGTGACCGGGCCAAACGGACTTGAAATTCGGATTTAGCGGGTCGAAAAACATGTCGGTAGGTAGGTCCGGTCCGAAGTACATTCCACTTTTATTTTTTTTGTGTGCCGGTGTAATTATTTGTCGGATATTACAAACAATATTTTCTGTGCTGGGACTAAAATGTCGACAATCTGTCTAAAGACGCGTGCCGGCCTGTCCGGGATAAATCTACACTCTTGCAGAAAATTGACGTCTGCGTAGTGGCAATTTGCTGCTACACTTCGTTCGGTGAGCGAGAGAGTCGGAAGATCAACTTTATGTGGGTTTTTGCGTGGGTGAGTTTTGGTGAAGCCTTTCGTGTTACCAAACCTTATTGAAAACATTCACACTCTCTTCACTTTCTTCACGGTAGGCAGCATAGAACCAATCAGCAACCATCAGGTGTGCTTGTTTGCTTGGTTGCCACCAACAGCATTAAAAATGCGATAAATGAAACTATTCAATTCATATTTAGCATAAAAACTTTGTCGATAATTCGATAAATAACTAGCCAATATTCACTCAAATGACATTGACTAATTATCATATGAAGGAAAAGTTATTCATTAAATATCTATCTAGTTACTACAGCAGGATGTAAGTATTCCCAATAAGGAGAAATACTGACGTAATTACTTCGATTAGCAGGTGTTTTAATGATCATTGCTGATATGAGCTTTCTAGGATATTCCGTTGCTTACTCCTGTAATGTTCTCTTACCCGGTTTGTACAACTGCCACGGGAAAATAAGGGGTGAAGACACATCATGTTCTTAAGTCGTCACCATCGTGTGCATATTACTAACTTGCTAATTTCATACTGCATGTTGACTGAAATAATTAACAGATCTAGGCTGATCTACAAGATATGACAGCTGAACAATAGAACAATATCGACATTATAATTAAGCGATCCAACCGACGTCGTTCTGTCGAAATTTTAACATAAAATAAAAATGGAATTCTTTAAAATCGATTGAATTAAGTGATCCAACCGACGCCGTTCTGTCAAAATTTAAAAAGAAAATAAAGATTAAATTCCTTAACATCGATTGCAGTGACACTTACCGAGTCTTATTGCGTGGTTTTAGTATTCTAAATCGATCTTTATTATCATCATCATCAATGAACTTATCGCTGTCCACTGCTGGACTTAGGCCTCCTTTATGTTTGGCCACAACAAATTCTTCGTACTGGAATTCAGCTTAAGATTCACAGAGAAATTCCGAGCATTGCTCAATCGCACGCTCAACGAATTTGAGCTAGGCCTCAGATCTATATTTAAGGATCAGGTTTCCGTGCCGTAAGTCATCTTTACAGCTTCCTCCACAAGGGGAGGGAAATTGAAGTATAGCACGCTGGTCGGTCGTGTTAGTATAGGATTTTACTTCAAGTTTTTCTTTTCTTGCATAGTTGTTCTATGCATATTATATCCCTTAGTCATCTTTTACGACATCCACGGGCAAGAGCGGTGAATTTTATTCTTACTCTGTCATCACAGAGATCTATGAATATATAAGTGAAATAGCAATGACTGACTGACTCACCACGAAATCTCCGGAACCATAGGTTCGCTTTACTTAAATTTTTTTGTGAGTAATCCTTTCGTAACGTAGACGCTTTCTAAGAGCGGATTGGACGAAAATCCTATGGAGAATATTATTTCATCATTATTATCAGCGCAGTCCACATACGTCCCACTATTGGGCTCGGGCCTCTTCCATAATGGGAGGGAATTTTACCTATTATAGCATGCTGGTTAGATGTGTTGCTGTAGGGTTTCATATCAAGTTTTCCTTCTCTTGCACAAATGTTATATGCATATTATATCTCATAGTCGTCTTATACGACATCCACGGACAAGATAGACAGTGGTGAATTGTATTCTTACTCTGTCACCACACGGACAATTTTGTTCCATACAGATAATTTATTTACATCTATCATAATGAATGATTCCATGCTTTGCTAGTCTTTGCTATTATAATCCTTGCTATGGCAACGGAAATTATTACTATGTAACAGTAATCATTTTTATTGTAGCCATTGACATTTTAAATGTCGCTATAACCAATGCAATCTTTAAAATTTTCAATTATAATACTTAGAACTTTTCACAATAATGTTAGAATATTTCATCAACTGGTGCAAATTAATTCATTTTGAGAGCGCCCATTGCTGAAAGTTAGTAGGTACCAGGTGAAGCACTCTCTCTAACCTCTACCTCTTATGCGCACTTATATCCATATCTATACATATAAGTGCGTCACAGATACACTCTCAAGTAAATTATAAAGACGACCGCCAACCGATGAAGTATGGAATTCGATAAGTGATCTAAAATCACGCATGGCCCGAAGTATTTCCGTATAATTCACGTGACAGCCTTGTGAACAACTACAGAATGTGATACTGTAAGGTTAATATACTTTAGAAATTAATAGCTTGCGTGAATGATAAATATAAGATTAATAACACAATTGTTGCCTTTCTATGAAGCCTTGATATTTGTTTGATATGACATGTACATTTAAGTTACAGCGCATATTTATTTTGCATGATCTATACATATATAATACTATATCCTGATTGACTGTCTGACATCAATCCACAGCCTAAACCGCTGATCATAGAGACACAAAATTTGCATTATATAAGAAAGAATTTTCCGAAATCTTATCCCTAAAGGGGTGAAAGAGGGGGCAAATTTTATATAAAACGTGATTCCTTGGTCAAATCTTCTTTAAATTTTGCATAAACATTCTTTAATAGAATTTATTGAAGTGACCTCACTTCGTCACACTCGTTCCGAATTTTACAGCAGTTCAGTTCACGAAATGTAACAAAATTTCAATTGATTTTCATGTTTATTTTGCCTGTAAATCCTTACACTATAATAAAGACTGTTATATATATTTTATAACTATTCAAACATTTAAACATGACAATTTATATGTATAAGAAAATTTAAACCAATTAAAATTCCTGTTGACTTGGGAAGAAAATCAACGGCAGGGGTGCATGCGCATCCCAACCACAAGTTGAGCCCAAGTCCATTTTGTTTTTACGTGTTTTATTTTTTTGTTTTTGTTACTTAATTTTTATGTTATCAAGCACTAAAAACAAATAAAGATCTTTCTTTCTTCTTCTTTCTTCTTTCTGTTAGAACTTTTCGAAGGACGAACATTCTCAACTTCTATGCGGACAATGTCACGGACAAAAGCTATTCTAGTAAATAAAATATCTAGCGAAAGTTATTAAACCTCCCAAATCTATTAACCAGCTTCCTATAAATATAAGAACTACAATTAAGCACTTCACTATTCTAAATATCTCAAAATAATATTGCACGCTAATCATACGAAATATCTTTAATGAAAACTTCAATTACATTTAATAATTGAATACTATATACAAAAGTAGTTATTTGAAATGATTTATTAAAAGTTTGATGAAATTATTTCAATACCAAGTTTGAAAGAATCCAATGCTAAAAGATCTCTATGTTAAAGTGTTTTAGTTTTTGTTAGGGACCTTGTTATTTTGTCTAGTTGAGATGAGGTCGAATGATAAAAAAATTGCTTAATTATTATTTCGACAATAGGCGCTAATGTATTTCAGACACTCCTGCGTGATTGGATCCCTTTCGAAATATAGTGTTATGAATGTGCATCTAACTAACAATGCATTTGGAGTAATATTTTTTTTTCAGGTACAGAATTCCGTAACCTCATAACAGCAGTCTGCTCTATCGTATAGCATGTGTTAATATAGATATATATATATATATATATATATATATATATATATATATATATATATATATATATATATATATATATATATATATATATATATATAAGAGAGTCGTGTTAGTTACACTATTTATAACTCAAGAACGGCTGAACAGATTTGACTGAAAATTGGTGGAGACGTAGCTTAGAACTAGAAGACGGATATAGGATACTTTATATCCCGTTCTTCTTCTTAATGACAATGAGCTACTTTTTATCGCGTTCAATCGCGTTCTCGTGTGACGTGACATAAAATTACAAATGGATTTTTTTTTGTTTCTGTTTGTCCATTCGGACAAACGGGGTTAAAGCGCATATAGCCAAGTCTGATACAATTTTTTTCATTCTTTACATAGAATAGCTTACTTATAGTCATGTCCGTCAGCAAGTCAAGTCGTTACTATCAATTAGGCGATGAAAGTTTCTCTGGGAATTTTGGTAGAATATGAAAATACACGTGACCCACTCTTATATCACATTCAACACACTTCAGCATCTTAACTGTATTATACTGTTACGTAAAATATCAGCAAAATTATTCAATATAACACTATAAAACGCTAAAAAATGAATATAATACAAGAGCTTAACATGACATTTCCATATTCGCGCTGAAACTCGTGTCAAAGAGAATACAAGTCACTATGAAACGTAGGGTAACAGAAAGGAATTTTGATATGTAATAACAAAACGCAAATGATAGCTAAACGTAATTTTGTCTATAGTTAAGTATGGTTGAAAATTTGATAATTATAATTTTGTCAGAAATCAATAATCAGTAATTTGTATTCTCTTTGAATCATATATTCAGAAATTTTGAAAATATATTTACGAAAAAAATTATGGCAGTACGAAGTTCGCCGGGTCAGCTAGTCTATTCCAATAAATGAAATTGAGGAGTGTCTGTTTGTAATGTCAAAATAATAGGCTTTTTTTCATGCTCACACAGTTATTTGCACGACACCTATGCCTAAAATAGCAATTAAAAATTTTTTGTCTGTCTGTCTGTCTGTCTGTTTTTTCTGGGTAATTTTCAAAACGGCTGGACCGATTTCAAAATCTTTCACCAATGGAAAGCTATAATATCAGGGCGTAAACTAAGCTATATTTTATCGCGGTATTCCCACGGGAACGGGAACTACGCGGGTAAAACGACTATAACCTATAACCAAAGCGAAGCGAGGGCGGGTTGCTAGTACTTTAATATCTTTAAACGAGAAATTCTTGTACATTTCTGCAGAATCAGAATTGCAGAAACGGTTCTAACGATTTTCATGAAATTTAGTATGCAAAAAGGTATGGGGATGATAAGTCAAGAAGGTTGCATTTATAGAAGAACTCGTTTTATCAGTGTTCTCAGGCAAGGAATTAATGAAATTAAAATATGAAGATAAATGTGGCTACATTTACAGCTATTGAGAATATAATTACTCGGTTAAAAAATAAGGTTCCTTAATCTAGAGAACCCAAGTTTTATCCTTGGCTTTTTTTGTGAGAAACATCATTATTATCTAAATATATAAAAAAAATATACTGTGACGGAGTGAGAGTACAATTCACCACCCAGAGGTGGGTGTCGTAAAGGACGACTAAGGGATATAATATGCAGATAACATTTATGTTAGTTCATCATTTTTCCTTTATTTTCATAGCATCTAATAATCATCAATTTGTCGAAGAGAGCCATTTTCCATTTTACAAAACACTGTTTTCTGTCTGTTAATCAGTTATATATATTATTTATATTTATTAATTTGTTCATTCCTTCATCCGTAACCTAGGGGGAATTTGAATAAGTACAATTTGAAACTTGAAATAGGGGAACAAAGGCAAGGGCTTTTAGGCTTAATAGCTGTAGCAGTATCATCAACCTCATCTCAGCCCATATATGTAACACTGGGCTCGGGCCTCTTCCATTCTGTGATGGAATTTGACCTACTATACCACGCTAATCAGATGTGTTGGTAAAGGGTTTAATTTCGAGATTTCCTTCTCTTACGTTAGTAAAAAGGAAGTCAGTCTGGTGAAAAGTAAAAAGAATAGATTCTGTCAAACTTTCAAACTTCACACGGGTGTTGGGAATTGAATGTCGTCAGTCAATCTTTCTGCCCTGTAAAAAGCCTGAAAGGGGTCACTATTATTTTAGTGGATATTCTGGACGTGCCAGTGACCGGGAACACACACCTCCATACCTGTTCTGGTCCCTATTCTGGTGGTCGATCGGTAGGGGTTAGTAGGTGTGCTATAGAGAAAAAAATAAGAAAGTACACTTGCTATTACGATTCGTACGACCTTAAGATCGATATAAAAACATTAATCTAAGTGAATGAATTGATTCAATAGAATAATCATCTTCAATCGAAAAATATTATATTAGATTGCTCATTAATTTAAATAGTTAGACAGCATCCGTTCATCTGATCCATAATGGACTGTAAAATATAAGTAATCAAAAATTAAACGGCAAAGTTCAATGTAACCAATTTACTTAACAAGTAAGTGGTAAATAGAAGTAGCAATAACTTAGGAGTATAACAAGTGTACATTATGTTAACAATTTACTGCGATATATCCTTCAACTGAATTACTTAGATTTATCGAGTTAAGATCACTGCATCTAGCATTTTAGAATGTTATTTAGTTCTTTAAGTATTTGCGTAGTGCGTGCTGTTAGATCATATCTTTTCGTTTTAATAGTCCTTCTACGACCTAAATGCTTATGATTGAAGAATTTTTTAATCGATATGAGTGTAGGTATTTTGATTGCTATAACACGTTGGCTAAACTAATTATAGTGTGTTACTTCAAGTATTATGGAAATAGAAAAGACAACCTGTACAAAGAAAATAATCCTTGTAGACTCAGAACAACAATTTCGACGGTCCCTATGTATATAAAGACATGTCAAAAATGGATTTTTTTTTATTCTATTCTTTAGACTTTAGATTTTCAATACATATGCAGTATGAAATGTGTGTATTGAAAATCTAAAGCTTTTTTTTTTTTGTGGGTGGGCTGCGGTCGGCGCGCCTCCGCACCACTCCGTCCGGGCCACAAAGGGGCTTAAGCACGCAACTCCCGCAAGAATACAATAAAAAAATGCCATTTTTGACATGTGTTTATGTACGTAGGGACCGTCGATTTGTGGATCGCACAAAGTATTATCCTTTTTTTTTGGGTGGGCTATGGTCAGCGCATCCGCCGTTCGTCTCCGTCCGGGGCGACGAAAGGGCGGTACATGGCTTCATAACCCACAGTAGCTCGTCGCTTTCGTCGTTGGGCCGACCACCGAGTTCTTTGTCCTCCGTGGACGGCCCGACCTGTCCTTTCGATGTCCCTTTCCCAGCACTTCGATCGCTGTCGCGAGGTTAGCTTCTCTGCGGGTGACGGACTAATATCCGGTTCAGTGACCCGCGAACTCGGCTAGGGAAAGTCCCGCGAGGGATTCGAACCCACGACGCTGGCACCTTAGGTTGGTATCTTAACCACTTCGCTATCTATGCAGTCAGTTATCTCTTCTATAGTCGTATTATCGTTTTAATTTTTTTCTTCATCACAGCTCATCCGTACGTCTCACTGTTGAGCTCGAATATTCTCAACAGGAGGGAAATGGATCTATTATACCACGCTGGTCAGATGAATTGGTATATATAGGATTTTAAGCCAAGCTTTCCTTCTATTACATAGAAGTTATATGCATCGATCACTTAGTCGTCTCTTACAACACCCTCGGGTAACATAGGGGGTAGTGAATTGTATTCTTACACGGTTTTTTTTGGTGGTGGGCTATGGTCAGTGCACCTGCCGCCCAGCACCACCTGGGGTGACAAAGGGGCGGCGCGCGGCCCCATAACCCACCCCCATAGCACGTCGCTTTCGTCGTTGGGCCGATGAATACCCTGAAGAGGTACCCTTTCCTCGCGACGTCTCCATCCTGGGACGTCGGTCAGCCTCTCTGTGGGTGACGGACTAATCCTCGGTCCTGTCACCCGCAGCCTCGGCTAGGAGTTTTTACACCGTTAACACACCTTCGTATTATATCTTCAGTATTATTAAAGTTAGTGTTTTAAAAGCAGTAATGAGCTGACAGTTCCTTACTGGAGAGTGTCATTAAGTAATACGGTTGTCCAAGATTTCACAATTTGATAACCATAGGCAAATAAAATACCTATCATTAGTTATGTATTCATACTATGATATGTTGCTGATAATTGACGTGTATATTATGAAACTTTGTAACTGTTATGTTATGTTACTAGTTAACTACTATTTCGTTTTATATAGGAATAATAAGAAGAGTCTTTGTTTTCCGTTGCTCTCTGTGGTTACTTTCCGTGTGATGACGGAGTAAGAATACAATTCATCATCCCCGCTCTTGCCATGGGCGTCGTAAAAGGCGACTAAGGGATTAAATATGCTTATAACATCTATGTAAGAGAAAGAAAACTCGAAATAAATATATATCTCAAACACGTCCAACTGGCGTAGGTACAATTTCCCTCCTAGTAGCCCAACAGTGGGAAGTATATGAACTGAAATGATAACAATTATTAAGAATGAATCTTTTTTGGACAGAGTTTTTATTTAATATTTGGTCATGTAATACCTTCAGTAGTATGCTGGAAAAGAGGATCTGTATGTACACTTCTCCTTCTATGAGACAACTGCCTCACAGTAGGTATTTGTTAACAGTCTAGCTGTTTATATGTTTTAGACCATTTATATATGTTTTCGATATTAAACAATTGTTATAGAGCTTTGGAATAATTAGGTATAAATGAAATAGTGATGAAACATGAATATTTTCATCAATATATATGACCCGCCCATTTAGCGATTTTTTTTTTTTTTTGTGGGTGGGTCGTGGTCGGCGCGCCTCCGCACCACTCCGTCCGGGGCGACAGAGGAGCTTAAGCACGCAACTCCCGCGACCCACCCAAAAACCACGTCGCCTTCGTCGTTGGGCCGACCACTGGAGCAGCGTTAACTTGTCGTCAGTGGTCGGCCCGACGGAATACCCCCTATTGGGGTACCCTCCCATCGACCAACGTCTCCCCCTCGGGGAGGACGTCAGTCTTTCCTCACGCGGTCGGCCTCTCGGCGGGTGACGGACTAATCCCCGGTCACGTCACCCGCGGCCTTGGCTAGGGCGGCATGAGGCGCAGATAGTTGCGCCTGCGCCACCCCAGTCGCCGGCGGCGGATCTCCTCATCGAGGCTGCGCTCCTCACGCAGGCGATCCGCCGCCTCCTTCCTCGAGATCACTGTCTCGCAGAAGGCTGCGACCGCGTTCCAATTCCCGACGCTGTCGACCATCGCCCTAGCGATAGCCGGCAGCGTCAGGTCCGTACCGATGATTGCGACGAGTTCACAGCGCTGCACTGCCCAAGCCCCGCAGGCCTCGAGCGTATGGCTCGCTGTGTCCTCGTCGCAATCGCAGTGGTGGCAGGACGGTGTACTCTCCCTCCTAACGACCTTGTGCAGGTATTTGGCGAAGCACACATGCCCCGTCAAAACCTGCACCAGTCGGAAGGAGAGCACCCCGTGCCGCCTCTCCAACCACTGCATCAGCACCGGCCGGAAGGCCTCCACGGTTCGCACCCCGAACCGAGGCCTCTCCAGCCGGACTGCCCAACGGGCGATGACGTCTCGGCGGGCGTCGACGCGCCAGGCGGTGAGATCCCTTAACGAGATCACACCGCCCTCCGCTCGCACCCCCGTCACCCGCCGATATAGTCCGGCGAGCATCTCCGCCTCCAGTCCCACGGGGGAGTCCCGGCCAGTAGGCACGCTGCCTCCGTCGCCACCGTGCGGTATTCGCGGATGGCCCTGACCGCCGTGACCCTCTGTGGTCACCACAAAAGGGCCCTAAGTCGGGCGGTCATGGACCCCGCTCACACCGGTGCGCCGTACAGGGCCATCGACCGGATGACCCCCGCGTACAGCCGTCGGCACGCAGCGCTCGGTCCGCCCACGTTCGGCATAAGCCACGATAGTGCGGACGCCGCGCCGACGAGCCGTGAAGCGAGCCTGCGGAAATGCTCCTGGAACCACCATCGCCCGTCGAGCACCAGGCCCAAGTACCTCATATGAGCCCGGATGCTGATGTCGACCGAGTGGACGGTGATCGAGACGCCGATGGGAGGGCTCATAGTGCGCCCATGGAACAAGAGGGCCTCCGCCTTGTCCAGGGCGACCCTCAACCCCAGCGCCTCGATCCGCCTGACGACCTCCTCGGTACCCGAGGTCGCCAGGTTTACCGCCTCTTCTAGCGTCCCACCGCGGGCTGTGACCAGCGTGTCGTCGGCGTAACAAATCACGCCCAGCCCGGGCGGGAGGCTCCCCCTCAACACCCAGACGTAACCGATGTTCCACAGGGTGGGTCCGAGGACCGACCCCTGTGGGACACCGCACGTCATGGGCGTTCGCATGACGTCCCCTGCTCGGTCGGTGCAGAGGACGCTGCGCTCCTCCAAATAGTCTGCCACTAGCCGCCTCAGGTAAACTGGCACCCCGTGATACCGGAGCGCCTCCCTGATGCAGCTGAATGGCAGACTATTGAATGCGTTGGCGATGTCTAGGGACACCACCAACAGCACTCCCCGCCGGTGACGGCCTCAGTCGCCACGGGCCTCAGGTGCAACAGAGCCGCGATCGTCGAACGACCCCTCCTAAACCCAAACTGGGCGTCCGACAGATCGGGCCCCGTGCCGACGAGGTGCCGCTCGATGCGGGCAGCTACCACCCTTTCCAGTAGCTTGCCCGTGTCATCGAGCAGCACGATAGGCCTGTAGGCCGAAGGCGACTCCGGAGACCGTCCCGGCTTCAGCAGGAGCACCAGCCTTCCCTCCTTCCAGCACCCAGGGAACCGTCCGGACGCTAAACATGCGTCGAACAGCCCCCTGAGGCGGGGAGAGCCCATTTAGCGATTGAGTGAGATACGCACCCAGGAGATATTAGTTCACTCGCCGTCTCCACCGTTACCTCGGATAGATCAGATGGTATGTAACGCACCATGGCCCACCTATCGATATAATAAGAATATGAACTAGTAACTGGTATGAACTGGATGCTGTGTGGTAGCGGCATCGAATACTACCAACCCTTGCTTTGCTCGTGGGTGTCGTAAAAGACGACTAAGAGCCCTAGATTGACCCGGACCAACTCCATCTGGTACCATTTGGGTCAACGATTACATTCCCAAGGAGGGTTGACGTCAGGCAGGCGGCCGGTCATAAAAGTCATTGCCGAAACTTTTTGCAATATGTCAAAATAGATGACATATTGCGTCGACCCCAAGGAATTGGGATAAGAGCAAGATGATGATGATGATGAACTGGTATGAACTGGAGCAATATAGAAAATTAAGAAAAAAATAATAAAGAAGAGAAAAACAAGGATCGAACTGGGGCTGTCTAGATTAACCGATTGCTCGATTTTTTTAACTAAGCTATTTTTAATGTTGATGGCCGTCACTAAATATATCCCCATAGAATATGTTTCAATATTTTAAATACATTTTTCTCATTGACTAATAAAACTGACAAAGCGACACCGTCCATTACGTCCGAGGAAACGCAAGTGCAGCGCGTGAAATACAAGAATTGTTCGTTTGAAGGCATTTGATAATTAAAAATCCAACGCATTTACAATAGTAGCAGTTAGCTATGTGACGGTCACCATATGAATTATAAAAATTATGACCACAATCACTTTAATCAATGTCGAATATCTCGTGCTAATGTGATGTTATGAACACCAATTAAGTGAATTAATATCATAGATATTAAACGGTAGGAGTTGTTATGGATAATTTTATGATCGAGGCATTGTCATTTTATAGTTTTGATTGGTTTTTAATTGTTAATAGCCTCAGCTATTACTGACGTACATGACCGAGGCTGGGCACTTACCAGTAGATAATCTACTAACGACACTGCAGCCAGGCAAAGTAGGTTATTAGCTACAGCCAAAATAATAATTTATATGATTTAGAAATATAATCACTCGTTATCATACGATAACTTGCAAGTATATAATGTGACCCTTAATTTTACATGGAAATCGTAAAAACCTTCGGATCGCCAGAAAGATAGGCAGCAGCACTCTCCTAGTAAATTTATACACCTAATACGATTACTCACTAATATCTTCGTATTCGCGTCGCAATATCCGCGTCGCGATATTCGCCGATTTAATACGCTCCGTATTAAAGAAGCGATAGAGCGGAATCGTGGCTCGAAAGTGTTTGCACAAGATCTGTCTATTGGGTACTATCCGATGACGGCACTGTCATTTCATCCCAAAGTGAGATCTTGGGAGAGGTCGAAAGGTTCTATGGACAGTTATACAAATCATCCCGAAATCCTGTTGTCGGCTTGGTCCAAGATTCCAGATCCAAGCTAACTCGGCACTATACCGAAGAAATCCTCAGCTCATCATCAGCTCAATCATCAGCTTGTACGAGATCAAAATGGCTCTCAAACAACTACGTAACGGTAAGGCACCGGGAGATGACGGAATTACGGCAGAGCTTTTGAAGGCGGGCGGCAAGCCGGCCTTAATAGCCCTTCAGAAGCTATTTAATTCGGTTATCCTCGGGGGCGACGTTCCAGAGTCGTGGATCAGGAGTGTGGTGGTGCTGTTCTTCAAGAAGGGTGACAAAGCTCTTTTAAAGAACTACAGACCCATCTCACTCCTGAGCCATGTTTTTAAGTTGTTTTCGAGAGTCATTACCAATCGACTCACGCGCAAGCTCGATGACTTCCAGCCGCCCGAACAAGCCGGCTTCCGAAAAGGCTATAGCACCATAGACCATATCCTCACGCTTCGGCAGATTATACAAAAGACCGAAGAGTATAATCGGCCCCTGTGCTTAGCGTTTGTGGACTATGAGAAAGCCTTTGATTCAGTCGAAACTTGGGAAGTGCTGCAGTCCCTTCAGCGGTGCCAAATCGACCATCGCTATATCGAAGTGCTGAAGTGTTTGTATAGGAACGCCACAATGTCAGTCCGTATCCGGGATAAGAGTACGAAACCGATCCAGTTGCAGAAAGGTGTGAGACAGGGAGATGTCATCTCTCCGAAACTGTTCACCACTGCACTGGAAGATGTCTTCAAGCTCTTAGACTGGACTGGACTCGGCATCAACATTAACGGCGAATACATCACTCACCTTCGATTCGCAGACGATATCGCCGTTATGGCAGAATCCATGGAGGACCTTGGCACTATGCTTAATGATCTCAGCAGGGTATCCCAACTAGTGGGTTTACGAATGAACATGGACAAGACGAAAGTCATGTCAAATACCCATGTCATTCCTGTACCGGTCCTAGTTGGCAATGCGATTCTCGAAGTTGTCAATCACTATGTTTACCTAGGACAAACAGTCCAGGTAGGTAGATCCAATTTCGAGAAAGAGATCAGCCGACGAATCCAACTCGGTTGGGCAGCGTTCGGGAAACTTAAGAGGATCTTCTCGTCCAACATACCTCAGTATCTGAAAACACAGGTCTACGACCAGTGTGTGTTACCAGTGATGACTAACGGCACGGAAACGTGGTCCCTAAATGTAGGCCTCATATCAAGACTCAAAGTCGCTCAGCGTGCTATGGAGCGGGCTATGCTCGGGATTTCTCTGCGAGATAGAATCCAGAATACGGAAATCCGCAGAAGAACGGGTGTAACCGACATAGCACGAAGAATTAGTACGCTGAAGTGGCAATGGGCAGGCCACATCGCTCGACGAACCGACAACCGCTGGGGAAGAAAGGTTCTTGAGTGGCGACCACGCATCGGACGACGCAGTGTAGGACGCCCCCCCACTAGGTGGACCGACGACCTAGTGAAAGCTGCTGGGCGTCGTTGGATGCAGGCGGCACAGGACCGCACATTGTGGCGCAACATGAGGGAGGCCTACGTCCAGCAGTGGACGGCAATAGGCTGAAATGATGATGATCTCCGTATTCCAATGGAAATGGGAACTACGCCGGTGGAACCGCGGGAAATTTTTCCTTAATGGAATGCTACATTATCAGTAAGTAACATGGGCTATATTTTATTCCCTTATTCTCACGGGTACGGCAAATACGCGGCTGAAACCGCGGCAAATATTAATTCATTAATGAACTATTAACGTAAATTTTATCCCTTTATTCTCATGGCAACCGCAGGATAAAAATCTAAAATCTTTACTATTGGAAAAAACTACATTATCAGCAATTAACAAAGTCGCTGATAATGTAGTTGGGATAAAATATGAATTTCCACGAGAATGAACACTATGTAGGTAAACCCTTGGAATTTGCTTGTATCTTATATTTAAAGCATTTACTATATTATGTACTCTTTTTTTTTAAATTCCCATCAATATTTGACTGCTTAGATGGTGGATTAGTTTAAATATTGCTCTCTTGTGACGAGTGTAGTGGGTTCTATTCCCACTATTCTTAGTGTGATCAAAAATAATTGTTCTTTGTATTTTATGTCCATTGGATGTACATTTGTGAAGTTCCTCAGGACACATTGACTGTAATCAAAATATAATTTTTATCCTCCGCTTTTCACATCCACAATCATGCCACAAAGGGATCATCTCATTTTTTTCTTCCCAAGTTTCATGTATTCATTCCGTAAATTATTCAATTTTGCCATTATTTCCATCCATCAGAACATTTGCATATTAGTTGCATGCATTCTTCTTTCGTCATTCCCTTCCATGGCTCAACATTGTGATCCATACATAAGAACAGGTTAATATCGATTAAACAATCTAGGTCATGTTATCGATAAACTTAAAAAAGTATCTTACCTACTTGTACGTCTACGTAATTATAATTATTATATAATCTGCTACGGTTTACTTGTATTTTGCAATATCAATTGTGTAGGCAGTTACCAACTTATTTCATTATCATGATCTCTTTCTTTTTTAATATTTCGGCGACCTGCGACGGTACGGATTGGCATTACTTAAACGCTTCATGTATGTTGCAAATACAATTATTTCGCTCTGAAACTCAAATAAATGTGAACATATCGTAATTGTCCTATATTAATTTATAATTAAAGAATATCTCTCTTATTGAATGCGTTATAACGCAATTTTTTGCAACGGTAATCTGCAAATTAGTTATGCATATCAAAGTTAATTTAAATATTTATTTTTGTTAGTAAAATTATCAGCATGGCTCGATTAGAAGGGATTGAAAATATACTTTTTTGATACTATTTACTTTGAAAAGATTATAGGGGGACTTTATAAACATACAATTAACGGACACAAATTACACTCGGACTCACAACAAGAATTTGTGGATCACACAAGCCCAGCGTGGGAATTGACCCTACGGCACTGGCTCGCCAACTTAACCACTAGGACATCTCTATAGTCCAATCTGATTATATATATATATATAATAGTTTTATTTGAAATGCATTACGCTTAAATACATAAACTATTTTTGTTTTTCATGTCAGTGACGAACACTTTTCAACGTTTATGGTCACGCAAAAATATATAGTAACTTCCTTACATATTTAGTTTTGTATAACAAAATTTTAAAGCTTAAATAATACATTAATATGGATTTAAGTAATAATATTTATTACGAATATTAATAATTTGATAATGTCGTCCTGATCGCTTTGCCGCGGTTATTGACAATTGCACGAGAATAACATATGCAAATGTATGCGCAGGCACATTAATTTGGCACTAGCATAGAGAGATTATATAGATGATGACTTACATGAATTTACTTTCTATCCAAATCTGCTTATTTAAAGCAGTTAGTAGTTTGGAATACTCCCTGTATTCACTTCAAAAGCAGAAGTAGATTGATGAATAAAAATCCTTGCAATGTATTCTATTATTATCTCGCAGTATCTCTCGTATTATGTTTAGAAGATGGGGGTTCGCACTACATCGAACTCAAATACACTTAAATTAGTACGACGATAATGTAATAAGGCTTACTTCTCTCTTTCCAGCGGCATATATCTCGGTCGATAAACTCTCTAAAATTATAATACAGAGCAGCATGGGACTCTATAAACCATCATGCTAGGCTTAGGCAACTTATATTAATATCTATATAGTATAAACTTACCACAGCAATTTAATACTCTACCAGTGAAATAAATTTTTGAATTGGACATATAGGATTATAGATATTTTTTAAGGGGGATTCTGGGCAATAATATATACCTATACTTACTATGTTATGTATTGTTAAGTTAAATGATTTGAGCTGTAGAGGATCCGGGCCAGCTATGTACTTTAAGTAATCGGTACCCGTGGTCAGCCCATTGGCAATAGGGAAGGAATAGGTTAGGTTAAGGGACGGCATGTAGTTCATCCGTCACCCCAGACTACGCTTGAAAAATATAACACTTTTACAGCAGGCGCAGAAAAAAAAATTTTGTTGACATTAAGTGCTTTTTTTTTGGGTTGGGTTGCGGTCGGCGCTCTCCTCGCACCACTCCGTCCGGGGCGATAGAGGGGCGTAAGCACGCACACCCGCAACCCACTCGAATACCACGTCGCCTTCGTCTTTGGACCGACCACCGGAGCAGGGTTACTTGTTGTCAGTGGTCGGCCCGACGACAAGTGTAATCTTCTGTTTGTGTGTTTGTAATTGAACTTTTCTCATCAATAATCGAAAAAAGGCTTAGTAGGAGTATAGAAAAACATCAACCAATAGAGCAAGCTGGTTTCAGACCTGGATTTTCTACGATGGATCATATCCACGTAATTGAGCAAATAATCGAGAAATATAGTGAGTACCAGAGACCATTATACGTGGCGTTTATCGATTATCAGAAAGCCTTCGACACACTCAAACACTCCTCTATATGGACAGCTTTAAACACACATCACGTTAAATACAAGTACATAAAAGTCATAAAGTATCTGTACAACAACTGCAGTAGTAGAGTGAAACTCGAGACGTTAGGACCGCCGATATCCATAAAGAGAGGTGTAAGACAAGGCGACCCTTTGTCTCCGAGGATTTTTATAGCAGTGCTAGAGATGGTCATTAGCAAGCTCAATTGGGTCAAAACAGGGCTAAACATAAACGGTAAATTTATCAGCCACCTAAGATTCGCGGACGACATTATTCTACTATCCGAAAGTGCTAGAGAGATAGAGTCTATGATTCAGTCACTGAAAACTGTGAGCTATGAGGTGGGTTTAGAAATTAATCTAAACAAAACAAAGATTATGACTAACAGCATCAAAACCCCCTTATATCTCGAGCAGAAACCATTGGAATACGCGGAGAGTTACATATACCTAGGTAAACAAATTTCCTTCAATAAACAAAGTAACGATTTAGAAGTGGAAAGAAGAATTTCAGGCGCGTGGAGAAAATTCTGGAGCTTGAAGGAGATACTAAAGGGCACTATGCCTATAAATTTAAAGAAAAAAATTATGGACACTTCCTTGCTCCCGTCTATCACCTATGGATGTCAAACCTGGAAATTTACAGTACGAGTGAAAAACAAAATTATATCCTGCCAACGAAGTATGGAGAGAAGCATTACAAATGTGAGAAAAATACAAAAAATCCCACATAAATCTATACGAGAGAGGACCAAAGTTATTGATGCACTTAAATTCTCACAGAAGTTGAAATGGCATTGGGCAGGCCATATAGCCAGGATGATTGATGACCGTTGGACGTCTAGACTGACGTCTTGGCAAGGCCCTCTGGGTATTAGAAAGAGAGGGAGGCAAGTAACTCGATGGGAGGATGATGTAATAAAACTTGCAGGTAAAAACTGGAAAGCAATTGCCAAAGATAGAGACAAATGGAAAAGTCTGGAGGAGGCCTTCACCCTCGCATAGAGGGGTTCCTGCATGCCTGCATGAAAACTTTAATTAAATATGTTTTACTTATTATTATTATTTTATAATTGTAATTTAATATAATTAATCATATTTTAATCTTAGCAATTCATTAATCGTAATAATAATTCAATACAATTAAACATAATTTAATCTTAGCAATTCATTAATCGTAAGAATAATTCTTTAATGAACTATTTTTTAATATATAAATGTAATTCATGGATCGTAATTTAAGTATACCTTAATGAAAAAAAAAAAAAAAAATTAAATATGAGTAATCTTTATCAGCAATTTCGAAAATTAACATCTTCTAAGCTAATTTCTCTCATATTTATCAAAACAGAAAATAAAAAACAAGAATGTGAAAAACTTAATTATAATTAAAAATT
This sequence comes from Lymantria dispar, assembly GCA_032191425.1. NCBI lineage: Eukaryota > Metazoa > Arthropoda > Insecta > Lepidoptera > Erebidae > Lymantria > Lymantria dispar. The sequence continues at coordinate 32,848,266 of CM063441.1, forward strand.
AACATTTATATTCATTTTAGATGCCCTATAATAATGTAATTTGTATGCGCAGGAAATAAAAGGCTTTTTATTTTATTTTATTTTATTATTTTATTAATTGAACTCCATCCTAACGTCGAACCGATTTTGATATATTTTTGTGCCTGTTCCGATGGATATGAGAATGGTTTATATTAATAATTGGAACTGCTACTGCGATCGATTTCTAGAAGAATTCCTTTTACTATTTTTTTAGATTTGAACAGCACAGCGTCTGTTGGGTCAACTAGTATCTATTAAAAACTTTTATTACTTAGCATAAATAGCACTATTTTTATATTTCAGTTCTCTCATAATCATAAATATGGGAAAGTTATGAATAAACAGAGAAAAATCAAACACAAACGCAATAAGACACGTATATTTTTATTTCATTTAGCGCTATTACTGAAATATATCTGATTTTCCTGATACTGCGAATCAAAGCTGATAAGAAATATCAGCTTTGATTCGCAGATATTGGAAAAGAATAGCCAGTTATTAAATGAGAGTGGAATAGTGATTCCATGCCTACTAGACATGGTAATGAACCCTAGTACTTTACTTTTCTTGCTTTACTGTATCTGCTGCTATAAAAACAGATTTGACAATATGTGTAATATCTCCTGCAATACAAGGATTAGTTTCTTAACGTATAATGCTGTCAAAAGAAAAAACAGGACGTCTTAGTTATCTCTTTCGATACTCACGGTGAAAAATGGGGTGAATAAAATTTATTTATAATTTATTATTTGTATATATAATATGTATTAAGTACGGCCGAAGGCAGCCCAGTTAGCTATTAAATAATTTAAGTATTTCGAAGTCGATTATATTTTGTCAAGTAATTGTATAGCCTAGGGTGTGCAGCAGGTCGGCTATGATCGTGCAGCTATGTGGGTCAGTAATTCGAGCAGCGTGCCGCCCGCGGCCGTAGCGCCGGCCGTCGCCACTCGGCTCGTGCGAAAACGAAAGTATTCCGTGGCCCACATTGCGTTTTTGGGCACTTGCGTAATATCGCACTACTGCACTAACTATAGTTTCTATATTCCATAATAATTTTATATTAAAATTAACAGTATTTAGTGTAATGATCTTATTTGTGTGGTGACGGAGTAAGAATACAATTCATCACCCTTTGTCTTGACCGTGGGTGTCGTAAAGGACGACTAAGGGATATAATATATGTAGAAAACATCAATGCAAAAGAAGGAAACTCGAAATAAAACACTATTCCAATACATCTGACCAGCATGGAATGGTAAATCGGAGGAGGTTCGTGCCCAACAGTGGAACGTATGTGGGCTGAAATAATGATGATGATGACTGCAGTGATGTGGTTTTTTTGTGTGGGGACGGAGTAAGAATATAATTTGTCACCCCCTCTCTTGTTCATGGGTATTGTCTAAGAGATGTAGTATGTATGTTTCATCTATGTAAAAGGCGGATAACGAAAAAAAAAAACATATTCTAACTCATTTGACCAGCATGGTATAATAAGTTAATTCCATAGTGGAGGAGGTCGGCACCCAATAGTGGGACGTTTATTAGCTGAGATGCTGAGATGCTGATGGGCTTTCTGTCTAATGATGGAGTAAGTAGTACAATATCCACCCCCTATCTCACCTGTAGCATCGTAAAAGGTGATTAAGGGAAATAATATGTATATATATATATATATTGTTTATTTTCAAAGATATAGCAAATGTCATAGAAAATCCTATACCAACTCTTATGAACATATAGTAGGCCGATTTATTTCCAATTGTGGAGGTGATTCGAGCCCAGCAGTTAGACCTATATGAGCTGATATGATGGCGATGATGTGGTAGCATGGGACACAGTAAAAATACAATTTCCATTACTCCTTCCTTTCCCGTGGGTATTGTGAAAAAAATGGTTACAAGATAGAGCAGATAAGATACTGCAAGAATAAACAATTGAAATAAAAGCCTATGATAATTTCGCCAGCGTAGTATAGTAAACTAATATGCCTTGTTTGGAGGAGGCCCGTATCCAATAGAGGGACGGTAATGAACTGAGAAGAATACTATTTATATTTATTCTATCTACGTATCTTTCAGTCTTCATTATATAATCTTTATATATAAATTTCTTGTGTACGTGTGTATGTCACTGAACTTCTAAACGGCTAGACCGATGTTGATGAAATTTTTTATGTATCTTTGAGGGGATTCGAGAATGGTTTAGACTCACAATTGTATCTGAGAGGTGGCGCTGCTAAGAATTCTTTTTATTTTTATATTTGAATAGAATAACGTCTGTTGGGTCAACTAGTAATATTATATAATGCAGACTAACATATATTTCCGTGTGGTGACGGAGTAAGAATACAATTCATCACTCTCTATCTTGCCCGTGGATGTCGTAAAAAACGACTAAGGGATATAATATGCACATAGGTACCATCTGAGCAAAAGAAAGAAAACTCGAAATAAAACCCTATATCAACATGTCTGACCAGCACGGTATAGCAGGTCAAATTCCCTCCCATTGTGGAGGAGACACGAGCCCAACAGTGGGACGTATGTGGGCTGCGATGAGGATTATATAATAATTGATTTATCTGTATTTACATTTATAACTTTTATCCCATCTTTTTTATATCAATACTCGGACTACGTAATAGAATTGTCACTTTATTTTAATATTCATTTATTCGTATTTCATCATTGTACGTATTATTATAAAACTAAGAATTCCTTTGTAATGATAGATGATTCAAGAGTTAAGGCCAGTTATAATGTGATGCAGTAATGTAAATATGGCAATATATACGTGTTGTAAGGGAATAAGAATACAAAATATCGCTACAAATTTTCCACAAGAGTCGTAGGATACGACTAAAGGGTATAGAAATTGAAACAAATAATTAAAATAATACCGTAACCGCTTAGCAGATGGTATGCCGATTGCAATTGGTATTATGAACTTTCGGAGGGAGAGTTGCTGCTCCCTTGAGCTAGTCAATTTTTATGACTTCCATGGGAAAGACATGATTAAAATACAATATTAGACATTCAACTACCCTTTATCACTGGTAAAGGCATCAAATATATATATGAAATTCTGTATAAATCTGTATAACTATTTCGAAGAAATGGTTATAGCACTGTTTTTACAGATGTGAATACAACAAGTCTTCAGATAAGTAGCCATATATTACCGCACGTATTTCGTAACAGCCTAAAGTTGTCCCACTTAAATTAACTCGCCCTGTTTAAAATTATACATAAATCTCTGACGAGATAACAGTTTAAAAACTGTTAAGGTGTCGGTATAGTGTAAAATATATTTCTTGTAAATGTCGTAGAGTATAGAGATCCCGCCGCCGGCGACTGGGGCGGCGCAGGCGGGATTACCTGCGTGCCATGCCGCCCTAGCCGCGGCCGCGGGTGATGTGACCGGGGATTAGTCCGTCACCCGTCGAGAGGCCGACCGCGTGAGGAAAGACCGACGTCCTCCCCGAGGGGGGGAGGACGTCGGTCACACTGTCATCTTGTCATCACACTGATGACAAGTAACCCTGCTCCAGTGGTTGGCCCAACGACGAAGGCGACGTGGTGTTCGGGTGGGTTGCGGGTGTTGCATGCTTAAGCCCCTCTGTCGCCCCGGACGGAGTGGTGCGGAGGCGCGCCGACCGCAGCCCACCACAAAAAAAAAAAAGTGTATAGAGATCACATTACACGGAATTCAATATAAATGTCCATCCGTCCATGAAATGTTCGTAACGTGTTCGTAAACGTTAACTGATGGACATAAGTCTTCCCACGAGAATGTCAACGATTCCCTGCGACTTTCAGAAGATCGTTAGTCTATCTAATTTGGGGTTGTCTTACTTTTAAATGCAGGCTTATAAATTATTATCATCTTCATCCTCATCTCAGTTCATATACGTCCAACTGCTGAGCTTGCATCTCCTCCACGGTGGTCTCCAATTGGTCTACTATACCGTGATAGTCAGAAGCGGTGGTATAGTATTTTATCTTAAGTTTTTCTACGTCTAACATTGATTTTATTAATTTGCATCCATTAGCCGTCATTTGCGATCGCCAGCAGGGAAGGGTTCAGGATCAAACGAACAAACTTTAAGATTATTAAATTATATGTTGTCTGTAGTGTGACACGGACGGAATGGACCGAGGGTGCGCTTACCATAGCCCACCCATAAAAAAAGCGAATGTTCACGTACGAACACTTTTCAGCTTTAATAAGAAGCTGAAAAATGGTCATAACTTTAGGAAATCAAAAATCAAATACATACGCTATAAAATCCGTAAAAAAACCGTTTTATTTAAAGCGTGTAATATTCGCGTAAACATGGGAAATCATTATGTAAATGGTTTTCTTTTAATATTTAAGTAATACTGGTTAAATAATCGATTACACAGATTGCATAGTGTTGTAAGTAGCACTCTTCTATGCTGAGTGTCTTGGGTATCTTATCTTAGGATCGTCACGCAGGACAGATTGTTATTATTCTGTATGTCCTTTGTGATCATTAATTGTGAGTTTGTAAAGTTCTCAGACCCACAAGAATTTATAACTTAGTATGACGTATTGTCTTTAAAACATTATGATTGATTGATTATTAAGAACCAATCTTCTGTAAGAATCAAAGTAGATATAGGCCATAGATTGTCCATTATAGTTTAAGTCGAAACTGGTAAAGTTCATTGGATTCAAAGCTTTCAGCCTTAGATATCTAGTTACGATGTATTAACTGCTATGAGCAGTTTGTGAAACAGATAGTTTGGGAATATACTATAGGTAGATTTGTATTATACAGCTGGTTTCATCCATTCATCCATCAGTGCGTAGACTGCTGGACCATAGACCTCCCTACGAGAATTCTACTCAGAACGGACTTGCATCCAACATCCTGCGACATTCAATTTGTTGTCAGTTCACCTATTCATCCTACGCTACGTCGTCCGATTCATGATTGCCCATACAGCTTTCTTCATTAATGGTTGTTAGTTCCACGCGCGAAATGACCTACCATTTTAATTTATTAATTCCACGTTTCAGGGCTATAAGTTATCATTAGGAACACACAGTTGGGCATCAATTTCTTTTTGGGTTGAATATGTCCTAGTATCATCCACCACTCTGCAAGTATTGGACGGAAGGATTATGTGGTGTGGATGACGTCACATAACTCGCTATACAAGTTCTCTATAGTTAATAAGCGAGCCACCAGTTTGCCTGACAGGTAACCCTTTCGAATACCCTCCATATCAAACTTTTCATTAAGAAAGTGCAGGGACATTGCACCTCACGATAGCATAAGTAGCCTTCGTTTTAATAGCCAGTTTACCATTAATTTTTATAGGCATCCGGTGAAATACGTATTGCACCAGGCCGACACTATAACAATTTAAAGCTGTCATATATAGATTAGCATCGCGCAATAAATTGTGTCGTTAATTCATTCTCACGCGAGTGGCTATTTTCAATCATAATTAGTATTAAATATTACCAAGCGACTAGCAGGAAGCGGAATACATGTAATCAGAATTAATACTACAATTGTACCGTATTCATTTGTATGTTTGTTTGTTTGAAACCGCTAATGTAAGAAACTAATAGTCGTAATACTAAAAGTAGTAATTTTAATAACTCGAGCTTGCTGACAATTACAAATTCTCGTGTGCCGCATGATGGCTGTTTTCATAACAACCACAGAGAGTAAAGGTTCACATAAATTTATCGCTTTCGTAGTATAGATACGAGTATTCTTAGTGTTTAATAATTTTCTTCCCGTAATAAATAATGGAAATAGTTTGTGCTTAATCCGTCAGATAATTCACGCAAGTGAAGTTATGTTTCACGACACCAGTAGCAAATTGCTACTACTCAAACGTCGTTTCTCTGCGACAGTGGGGTCTTACCTCAGACGAGCTGATAAATTTATGGCTTCCGGTAGAAAAGTAGGATCGGTGCGACCCTACAACTGGAAGTTAATTTATCTATACCAATAAATAAAATTGGAGTGTCTGTTTGTAATGTCAAAATAATAGGCTTTTTTCATGCTCACACGGTTATTTGCACGACACCTATGGCTAAAATAGCAATTACAAAATTTTTGTCTGTCTATCTGTCTGTCTGTTTGTTCCGGGTAATCTTCAAAACGGCTGGACCGATTTCAAAAATTCTTTCACCAATGGAAAGCTATAATATCAGGGCGTAAACTAGGCTATATTTTATCCCGGTATTCCCACGGGAACGGCAACTACGCGGGTAAAACGACTATAACCTATAACCGAAGCGAAGCCAGGGCGGGTTGCTAGTCTATATATAAATATGTTTTATGTATTTTAGCAACATTACTAACAATTTGTATTGAAGTTTTATATTAAAGTAAATAAATAATATGAATTTTAAGTTCTTATTTTTAAGTTTATTTGTATAATTGCATTACTTGAAACAGGATTTCGTAAAGCTCGTCATTTTTGTAAAGTTTTTAGACTTAATTATTAGATATTATTATTAAAATTGCTTAACTTACTACTTAAGAAAACTAAAAGCAAAATCCCTAGATTTTTGTTTTTTTGGGATTGGGTTGCGGTCGGCGCGCTCCTCGCACCACTCCGTCCGGGGCGACAGAGGGGCGAAAGCACGCACACCCGCAACCCACCCACGTGCACGTCGCCTTCGTCGTTGGGCCGACCACTGGAGCAGGGTTACTTGTCATCAGTGGTCGGCCAAAATCTCTAGATATGAGAAGGAACTAGTTAAGGACCGTGCTTCATCACGGTTTCTCGCCATGAAACTGTTGTATGTCGCGATAATGTAGTTAGTGCTTACAGATGGAGTTATTGGCACAATAACTACAATTGTACGATAGTTGCAGTTATAACGCATATCAAAACATTTAAACTTCACCTCTTCATAATATCAGGTGACTTCGTAGCTGCTATACAAAAGACATCAACGAAACGCGTGTTGTAAAATGTACATTTTATTGCGTAATTTATCGACAGTTTTTTTTTATTATTTCCTTATATATATTTAAAATGCATATTAATTATGCATATTAATATATTATAGTATACATTACCTACATATTATAGTAAATATAAATTCTTCGGACTATTTACGGATAATAATTGTAAATAAGTATATATAATACGTTTTATACATGTAAACCGGCAAATGTCACATTCCTTTTATTTATAAAGGCTACAATAATTAATAGGTTTGTATTTATACATTACATCCGAAGAAAACCTCGTTATTAGAGTTAATGGAGGAAACCAAATACTTAAATAATATTTAAATAACTAACCTTACTTAAATTACCTGCGATTTAATTTGTGATAAATCGAGTAATGATACATTTTTTGAATAAATTGAGCACTCTTATAAATATAACATATTTAAAATTATTGATTAAGTCTAAAACTATTAAATATAGAGGTAAATATATAAATATTTCAATCGTCATTCCTTCCATAAAAAGTCTCAAAGCCACTCAACGTGCTATAGAGCAGGCTTTGCTCGGTATTTCTCTACGTGATAAAATCCGGAACACCGAAACCAGTTGAAGAAGGTATGGTGTAACCGACATAGTCTGCAGAAATAGCACATTAAAACGGCAATGGGCAGGCCACATCGTTCGTCGAACCGACAACCGCTGGGGAAGAAAGGTTCTTGAGTGGCGATCAATTCGACGACACAGCGTAAGAAGTACTAGGTAGATTGACGATATTTGTGGCACAGGACCGTTCCGAGTGGCATTCTTGTGGTTAGGGCTATATCTAGCAGTTGACGTCTGTAGGCTGATGGATGGATCGATCAGCTGTTGAATGTATGTCTCCTGAAGCAGAAACATTACGATAACAACAACTTATGAAACACGGATTGACCATAGAAGTTGGTGTAATAAATTTTTCAAGACAATGCTTCTGTTTTGAGTTCATTTGCATTTTTACATCTCCCATGGTAAAATAAGGTGGTTGGGGGCATATTGGTCTTATTTCAAATTTGATAGCAAATTTGTATGGCGTTACTTCGACACTCACAATTTCATTATACTATATTAAAAATGATAGCTATAACCGGTAGTTAATGTCGTAATTACCACGCCTACTACACTATTTGACGGGCGCAATCGGTGTTAATAGATTATCAGATGAGTGTGTTGACCACTTCCTTTATTTGTTCCCTTATCCGGCTTTTGTCTCCTATGGCAATGCAAAGGGTGGTATACATTTTATTCTTAGCTCATTACCACACTAGGTAGAGCGACGACCTGGTGAAAGTTGCTGGGCGACGTTGGATTCAGGCGGCACAAGATCGCACTCTGCAGCGTAACATGAGAGATGCCTACGTCCAGCAGTGGCAGGCGATAGGTTGAAATGATGATACCACACGGGGATGTAAGATAAGTCTCTTCCCAACTCATAGCTCATAGCTCCCAACTCATAGCTGTCTCAGTTTTTGACTCTAATTGCCTGGATGCTGGAAGGAACATTAATTTATCATGGAGTTTAGGCTTCTAGTTTGAGTTGTACTTCTCTGTTTCTATTTGTCAGTGGTATTTTATGTTCTCCTTAATATTATTTTAAAACACATAAGCAAAATAAAAGGCATAATAAAACTCTACTATTGTTAATACAATACAAAAATGATATACTTTATTTCGTGCAAAAATAAAGCATTAAGATTTTATCTGCGCAGCCGTATTTATGCTATTATCGAACGTTCGTTCAGGAAAGGGGCAATTATAATAATGCAATGAGTGGAACATTCGGAATGTGCTGCATTACTCTGCCCACCGTTCGATATATACTTTATATTAAATCCCTGACATTTGACTTACTTCCGTAACCCTTGAGGCGTGGACTCACGTCAAGCGGTTTTAAAATTTCCATGTTAGAAAGTGAAAGTTAACTTTAGGTAAATAATAATATTCAAATTATTAAACAATTAAATCTTATAAAATTTTATAGTTTCAGCACATTTATGTATGCTAAACTTAGAATAATAACGTATAGAAGGATAGTGTCAATACTTCGAACTTTCAAAATTTGAATCTAAAAATACTAATGGCGCGCTGACGATTACACACGTACACACGCAAACCACTATACAAATTATAAAATCAAATTTTGTTTTTATTAACATAAATCGTCGAAATACTTTTAAAAGTAATGTTAAAAACCTTTTTAAGTTTTTCAAATGTGTTGTGACACCATTTGAATGCACAAACCGTCATAATTATCAATTTATTTTTTAAGAGTTGCGTACGTACGTGCAGTTCAATGACTTGTACGTTACAAAACGACTTGTACATTACGAAACGGTTCCGGCGTAAGCTCCATTAGGCTCCAATTGAAATACCTCACTTTTTGAGCGTGAACTTACCTTCTATACGTTATTATTCTAAGATGCTAAATTTATTAAAAAAAAAGATTATGTGCAATAATCATATATAGGCCGGGATCCACGGGTCATTTTTGTATTTCATTACTATCAAGTTAATTTTTCGTGAGTCATTAGCTGCGTTTTGATGAGATGCCCAACAATATCTGTGCGAAAACTCTCAATTGTGGTAGGTAACAGAGGTAGCAGGAATTTAATATGTCCATTTGGTGATTCTCAAAAATTAATTACTAACTGGATGATTTTTGGTTAATCTCAAGATATTATTTAAAAAAATATTTGTCCTACAAAATGTATGGTTAGATGTACAATATATATTCTTTACTAGCAATCCGCCCTCGCTTCGCTTCGGTTATAGGTTATAGTCGTTTTACCCGCGTAGTTCCCGTTCCCGTGGGAATACCGGGATAAAATATAGCCTAGTTTACGCCCTGATATTATAGCTTTCCATTGGTGAAAGAATTTTTGAAATCGGTCCAGCCGTTTTGAAGATTGCCCGGAACAAACAGACAGACAGATAGACAAAAATTTTTTAATTGCTATTTTAGGCATAGGTGTCGTGCAAATAACCGTGTGAGCATGAAAAAGGCCTATTATTTTGACATTACAAACAGACACTCCAATTTTATTTATTGGTATAGATTATGAAATACTTTTTAATTTATTTCTTGTGTGTTTGGAATATATTTTGCAACAACTTTAATTTCGTAATATTCTTACATTCATCAGGTTGTAGATGTCTATTGTTAAACATAGGCCTCCCCACGAGAATGCTACTTAGAATGGTTCTTTGTCACTTGCATTTCGTAATTAATCTTCACCATAACAATTTCTTAATAACTTAAATACATATATAAATTCATATTTTTAAAGCAAGCACAAAATGTATTGTGGTTGACATGATCTAATGTATTTTCCGTGTGGTGACGGAGTAAGAATATAATTCACCACGCCCTTTCTTGCCCGTGATTGTCGTAAAAGACAACTAAGTGATTATTTCAGATAAAACGTATGTAAGAGATGGTAAATTCGAAATAAAAACAGACTGTTATATCTGATCAGCGTGGCTAATGTCCCTCCCATTGTGGAGGAGGCTTAAGCTCAACAATGGGAAGTATATGAGCTGTGTTGATGATGATGATGATAAATGTGTTGGAAGGTTATATGATAAAGTTGGAGTAAATCTAATTCAAAACAATGATTTGGGTTTGGATTTGCCTGTAATAATTCCTTCAGGTGAGAAGTTGACATCGTTCTGTTATAACTATAACTCTTCCCTGTTTCCCTTAGCTTTCCTCTTTCCTGCTGCATCATCATTTTCTAGGCTCTCGCCTCCCGCGCATCCCACATATCCATCAGTCCGGTCATAAATCCCGTTCGCGCTGGTCGATTTGTAATTAAAAATCATTGTACTAATTTTATAATATATTAAATGTGTCTGTGCCATTAAAATCTTTTTTTTTAAAAACTAATCTTCAAGAACCCGAATAACATTTGGTGGCAGCTTAAGGGATTTTTAAAAAATCCTCGGAACGCCTCGAAAGTTAGTGACAGTGAAAAAAAAAAAAATTTTTTGCTAAAATCGTTGAGAAGACCAGTGAATAATAATTAAAATCTACCGGACTCTGAACTAAAAAAATCCACTGTATCACGCTGTTTCAAGACTCTTTCCTACCGAGCTATTGGGTGGAAACCCATTACACCCTGAAGAGACTTCTCATACTCTCTGGTGTCGCTGTATTCTACTACATACTACTACCACCGTGCGCTACTACAGTTACTACTCATCTATCACCGTATCCTGAGTTTTGCATAAGAAGAAAGCCTGGACCCTACTACCATCTCATACTGGAACATCGAGTGACTTCAAGGTGATAATGTTGCAGCTATTCCTGTGAGTCATAAACTTTTATTGTGATTATTCATAGTTTCCGTGACTCGTAACCTGTTTTATTTTTACATATTTGTACTTCGAATACGTTTAGAAGCTTTTAATTCTACTTATATACTTACCATTTATATTTAAATATCTTAATTATAAGAACATACACCGTAGAGATTTATTTAATAACAGTTACAATAAGTTATTTCATCGTCGAGCTACCGCTTGCCGCCCACGCGTCGCTTTCTAGAAACTGATAACACCGTCCTGCATCCGAGTCACTGTGCATCTTTTAAGAATATTTTAATAACTTAGTTATAACCCCGACTTCTATTATAACTTATTTTATTAACGTTTATGTCTAAACATACAGAAGTTAAAGTAGAGGAACCGCCATCCAAAATGTCGGAAATTGATTTAAACGTACTTATTAAATTTATTGGAACTTTTGACGGCTCTAGGGACACCCTGATACCTTTTTTAAATAATTGCAGAAATGCAATTAACTTAGCTTCTACCTCTCAGCAAGATATCCTCTTTAAATACATCTTAAGTAGGCTTACTGGCAAAGCCGAATCGGTATGCGCCATAAAAGAATTTACAAAATGGTCCCAATTAGAAGACTACCTTAAAACACAATTCGGCGATAGGAAACATTACGCTCATTTGCTGGCTGACCTCCAAACTTGTAAACAGGGTCCTAATGAAAATATCAGCCAATACTCTTTGAGAATAGAGTCTTGCTTAGCTAAACTGCTTACCGAAATTAATATTTCCATTCCTACTAGGAAAAAAGACGAATTATCGGGCCGAGTAGCCACAATGCAAGATTTAGCCCTAAATAGGTTTATGATGGGTCTCGATTCAAGATTGGCAACGGTTGTTAGATGCCGTGACCCATCCACTTTAAACGAAGCTATAAATTTTGCTATAACTGAGGAAAAAATTCTAGGTATAACGTATAAGAAACCTTCGTTCTCGTCTTCGTTCAACCAACAAAATTTATTTAGACCAAATCATAACTCATCCTTCACACGGACTCAAGGTCAAACCAATTCTCCTAGACCTCAAGGTCAATTCTATACTAGATTCCAAAATCAACCTGGGCCCTCCAATATTCAAGCACCAGTCTGTAGGTATTGCAAAAACATCGGACACACATTGGAGAACTGTCGCAAGAGGCAATTTAATCAACAAAAACGTAACCAAAATACAAACTTCTCCAATAATAATAATCAAAATTGGGCAGTGCATAATATCACCTACCCAAATACTACTGATCAGCAATACGAAGAGAGTGGCCACGACACAGTTGACAATACTTTAAACGAATAAAATTTCCTGAAGAGTGTCGCGCAGGAAATCCCAATGCGAAAGTCGATACTAAATCCACCGAATCCACTGAATCTACTAAATCCACTGACTCTACTAAATCTACTAAATCCACTGAATCTACTAAATCTACTAAATTCACTGAATCTGCTTTGGTCTCTGTACCTACTAAATCTACTAAGTCCACTAATACCACTGACTCTACTAAATCCTCTGCACCTACTAATTCCGATCCTTTAACTAATTACGCTATACCCACTAACCCTCCTAAAACTACTAAATCTTATATAAGTACTAAACCAACATTAACTACTACCTCTGCTAGATTAATACCTACCAAACTCCATTCATCTTCTACAACTTCTAATTTACCTACACCTGAAAACGGAACTGAAATATTTAAAATTAATACTCCTTGTAAAGTTCTACTTCCTGTCGTGCAAATCCTCTCCCCTGTATCCCAGAATCCACTAACTCTATTGGTTGACTCTGGAGCATCTGTGAGCCTGATCAAATCAACATGCCTGCAGAACGCACCCATACTCGTAAAGGAACCTATCAATCTGAAGGGCATTGAACCTGGTGACCATAGTTCCACGAAAACATTAGGTCATTTGCTATTAGAAATGCATTTAATTGAAAATAAAAAATCAAGTATTACATTATTTCACAAATTCCATGTTATTAACGAAATTCACCTTCCGTTTGACGGTATAATTGGAACTGATCTATTGAATTCTTTTAGTTGCAAAATCGACTATAATTTAAACACTCTTACTATTAAAGATATTCACATACCATTACAACTTCATGAACCAGTCTATTATCTTCCTCCTAGATCCGAAACGATGATCGAATGCTCAGTTTCTAACTCTAATATTAAGGAAGGGTTAGTACTTGACCAAAATCAATTTAAAGACGTACTAATTGCCAACTGTTTAGTAAAGGTTAAAGAAAATAAAAGAATTAACATCTCGGTTATCAACACCTCTGACTCAATCGTAACACTTAAATCTAACTTAAACATACCTCTTATCCCTTTAAACTCAGAAGGAATGGATTACTTGCCTATCAATTCTATTACAAAACATCAACGTGAAGACACTGACTCTTACCTCCGTACCCAAGAGGTACTAAATCTCCTGCGAACTAAACACCTAAACACTGAAGAAGCCAATGCATTACATGACATATGCTCCGAGTATTCAGATATCTTTCATATCCCGGGAGATCAACTCACATTCACCACTGCAGTAAAACACGAAATCAGAACCTCTTCTCAAAATCCTATACACGTAAAATCTTATCGCTTTCCAGAAATTCACAAACCCGAAGTGGCCAAACAAATAGATCAAATGCTAAATCAAGGTATAATAAAACCATCTATGTCCCCCTGGTCTTCACCGATCTGGGTGGTACCTAAGAAATTAGACGCTTCAGGTGAGAGAAAATGGCGAGTAGTCATAGACTACCGTAAGCTTAACGATGTCACTGTAGGAGATAGTTACCCTTTACCACAGATATCTGAAATCTTAGATCAACTTGGGCAAAGTAAATATTTTTCAACCCTTGACCTCGCGTCAGGATTTCACCAGATCCTCATGGATGAACAGGATGCTTCTAAAACCGCCTTCAGCGTACCCCAGGGCCATTACGAATTCACTCGTATGCCATTTGGTCTAAAAAACGCACCAGCTACTTTCCAACGGCTCATGAACACAGCACTCGCTGGCCTTCAAGACATTCGGTGCTTTGTGTATTTAGATGACGTAGTTATTTACTCCCACGACCTTGCCAGTCACGTAGAAAATCTTGAATTAGTCTTTAAACGTCTCAGAGAATTCAATCTCAAACTTCAACCGGATAAATGCGAATTTCTTCGGCGTGAAGTAGCTTACCTCGGGCATGTAATCACAGAAGAAGGTGTAAAACCTAACCCCGGAAAAGTTGAAGCCGTTACTAAATTTCCTACTCCGAAATGTCCTAAGGACATTAAATCCTTCTTAGGTCTCGTGTCTTACTACCGCCGATTCATTCCAAATTTTTCAAAGATTGCTAAGCCTCTAACTCAACTCTTGAAAAAAGATGTCCAATTTCTATGGGAAAACCAACAACAAGTCGCTTTTGACGAACTCAAATATAAACTCACTTCAGCTCCAGTCTTAATATATCCCGACTTTTCTAAACCTTTCACTTTAACTTGCGACGCTTCTAACTACGCAATAGGCTCAGTTCTCTCACAAGGTCCAAAAGGTCAAGAAAGGCCCATAGCTTTTGCATCCAGGACACTTAACAAAAGCGAATCCAATTACAACACAACTGAAAAGGAACTTCTGTCTATCCTCTTTGGTTGTAAAACATTCCGTCCGTATCTATATGGGCGCAAATTTAATATCATCACTGATCACCGTCCACTCACCTGGCTAATGAACCATAAGGATCCAGGGAGTAAATTACAAAGATGGCGTCTCAAACTCTCTGAATATGAATACGAAATTACCTATCGGAAAGGAAAATTAAATGCCGCCGCTGACGCTCTATCACGATACCCAGTAAACCCCATAGATAATATTGATCCTATGAATATTGACGATTATATTAGTCCATTTGATGATGGTCTCAATGTAGATTTCAGTCCTCTCAACTCACCTGACAGCATCCAACAACCAACACCCGACATTTTAAACATACCAATCCCTGAAATTACTAATAACGAGTTTAACACACCTTCAACCTCCCGTCTCTTATCTAACCCAAACGCTGACCAACCCTCAACATCTCGGGTTGATCCTAATACAAACAATTTACTATCAGAGCGACACAACGATAACCCTTCACCTACAAATTCTTCGATTCCAGACAGCGTCTCTTCTAACGATCTTGAAAATATACAAAATGCTATAATCAGTAATAATTATTCTCAATTCTTAAAAACAATGAACAGCAAAACCTTTGCCTCTGATGCAAAAATTCTGGAAAGTAACACTAGTATCCTTAAAAGTAACGACAAAGTAATAATTATACCCACATCTATTGATCTCGACGAAACTAACCCCTATGTCGAAGAAATTTTAAGTAGCATAGAAAACAAAAATGAAATTTTAAACAAAGAACGCACTTTATATTCATTTCTAGATTTTATCCATAATGGCCGCCGCATCTTTTTTCTTTTTACTAAAGTCTACCACTTCGATAATGCAAGCTATGAAGGTATATATACCTCTCTAAGAAATCTACGTAATACCTTAATCCAACAACCTACAACGTCCATAAGCGTAACTGACTTCAAAAATCCTTTCGAAGCTCATTCCTATACAAAACTATATAATATCATTCTATTTCTATTCCACAATACTAACATCCTTGTCTCTATTCACCGTAACACAATCATATTTCCATCTCTCAGTGAAATCAAGAAGATCTTACACGAGAATCATGATATCCCTATTGCTGGGCATCTAGGAAGTACTAGGATGCTGAAACGAATTCAAGAAAAGTATAATTGGAAAGGCATGCGTAACGATGTTGAAACATACGTAAAGTCTTGTAAACTTTGCCAAGAAAATAAAGCATTCAGACAAATTCACAAAGCTCCTATGCAAATCACCACGACCTCAACAGCTCCTTTCCAACGTTTAGCAATGGACATAGTAGGACCTTTACCCGAAGCAGGACCAGCTAAACTAAAATATATCTTAACGCTACAGGACGATTTAACTAAATATTCTTTAGCGTATCCTATACGATCAATAACAGCAGAAGAAACCAGCGAATGTCTTTTACATTTTGTATCTTTATTCGGTATACCAAAGGTTATTCTAACAGACCAAGGTACTAATTTTACTGCGGATCTTTTCAAAAAAACATGTGACCACCTGAAAATTAAACAGCTATGGTCAAGCGCTTACCACCCACAAACGCAGGGTGCTCTTGAACGCAGCCATTCGACGCTTAAGGAATATCTCAAATCATTTGTCAATGAAGACCAAAATAATTGGCCACGTTATGTATACACTGCTATCCTAACTTATAATACTAATGTTCACTGCACAACTAACTATACACCCTATGAACTCGTATTCGGACACAAACCCTTCATACCTGACTCTATCTATGACACACGCTCTGATGCTACATATCCAGAATACCTTAAAATGCTCTGTCACCGCCTCAAATTATCCCGAAATATAGCTACCGACAACATCCAAAGATCTAAAGAAAGATCAAAAACTTACTACGACAATCACACAAGATCTGTACAGTACAATGTAGGAGATCTTGTCTACCTAAAAAATCATTTACGCCTCAGGAAAGCTTTATCCCCTTTATGGAAAGGCCCCTATAAAATCATAAAAGTACATAATAATAATACTGTAACTCTATTGATAAACAGAAAACACGTAAGACACCACTTTGACCAAATCAAACCTGCTAATTCTAACTCTGTCTAAATATACCTACCCATTCAATAGTATCTTCGATTTTCTTTTCAGAATTACTCTGTCAATAAAATTTATCATTGCAACACCACAGGAACTCATTCAACCAGTCAACAATAATCCTGGTATCCTCTTCGACTCCTCTGGAACAGTAAAGATTATAAAAGACCACTGTCACATAATAATGCCTATAGATATATCATTTATAACATCTCATATTGAAAATATAAAAAGCGTTTTTGGAACATTACGTTACTTGTGCCAACAGAGCGAATCAATCAATAATAATGAATGTAATAATATGCTACAACCATTAGATGCTTTGTTTAATGATATTGTCCGCGACTACAATTCTATTTCACATCTTTTACCTACTTATTCGAAAAGAGCCGCCTGGTTTTCAGCTGTCGGTACAGTATTTAAACACATATTTGGAACTTTGGACGAAGACGATGCACAAAAATACAGTCGAGCCATTAGAAAACTACAAACATCTAACAAAGACTTAGCCGCAAGTCTTAACCGGAACATTTTTATTTCGAAAACCGCGATCTCTAACTTCAATTCTTCGATTTTAGAATTAAATAAAAATCAGTTCTTATTAAACGACGCGATGGAAAAAGTGTCTCTTGTTGTTAAAAATATCTCTGAGATTATCAATTCCATAAACTTTAGAAATAATATAAATGAGATTATTGATGTATTACAAGCCAATTTGTTAACATTATCATATAAGGTAGAAGATATTGTAAATAGTATTTTATTTGCAAAGAGTAACACTTTGCACCCATCAATCCTGACTTCGACAGAATTGTTTCATGAGATAATCAGTAGTTTTAAGAATTTACCTAAGTATAAGGAATTTCCTGTAGAATTAACTTTAGACAATATTTACCTATTAATAAATTTATCGGATTTAATAACATATTACTTAGATAACAAATTAATATATGTCTTGAGAATACCCATGGTTGACTTAATTAGTTATAATCTATATAAAAATGTACCCATACCAGTACCTCATGATAAAAACATACCTAGCTCTTTTGCTATGATAGTTTCTTCTAAATCTTACATCGGTCTTAGTGAAGACAGAAAAACTTATTTTAGTATAGATAACTTAGATATATGTAAAATAATTATAAGTAAACATTTTATATGTAAGTCAATCGATGTATATAACGTCGCCACTAATCCTAGCTGTGAAACTGACATTATGACAAAAGCTGTAGAAGTCGTACCCGACAAATGTAAAACGAGTTTCATCTTTGGCAATATCGACGTATGGCATAAATTAAATGGCAATAGATGGATTTTTGTACAATCAAACCCTGTCAGATTAACTATTCAATGTGATTCTAATGTAACAGATAATGTCATTTCAGGAACTGGCATTCTCACTTTAAAACCCAACTGTATTGCGTTTTGTAAAGAAACTAAGCTCGAAGCACAAGAGAATTTCAGAATTATTACCAATCCTATCACCTCAGATTTTAATATCATTAACAATACCTGCTGTAATATAGAAAGATTCTCACGACTGAAATTTAATATAAGCTCTTCTAGCATTAAGAGTATTAACCTGGATAGCTTGAAGCTACTTAATAACTTACCTGAACAGATTTACATTGACAAAGATGATATACTACCTCCCGAAGACATTTTCAATTACACAGGGTTCTCTCTAAGCCTAATAGCTATAATAATAGTTTTAAGTTTATCTTTGTATTATTTTAAAACGAATAAGTCTTTATTTTGTAAAAAGTTAGTTATAAATCAACCAGCTCGCGAAAACATACCTATTTCAACCCCGAATACTCCACCACAGTTACGTATTTGATATAATTGCTCTAACCTCTCTTTCTTTCTTCTCCAACCTTAATTTCAAACTCACTTTAACTGTGAGTTTTCTTCTGTTGGGGGAGGTGTTATAACTATAACTCTTCCCTGTTTCCCTTAGCTTTCCTCTTTCCTGCTGCATCATCATTTTCTAGGCTCTCGCCTCCCGCGCATCCCACATATCCATCAGTCCGGTCATAAATCCCGTTCGCGCTGGTCGATTTGTAATTAAAAATCATTGTACTAATTTTATAATATATTAAATGTGTCTGTGCCATTAAAATCTTTTTTTTTAAAAACTAATCTTCAAGAACCCGAATAACAGTTCGTCATAATAGTTTGACTGAGAGTCAAACTATTTGAAAAGGAATGTCTTATAGAGACAATAAATTATTGCTAAATTACTGTTATTTATTTTGCTGTTGGTGGTGGCTACGAATATCAACCCTTACATGAGAGTGGTAGGACCACACTGTCGACAGTTATCTGTCTACAGCCGCGGGCCGGTCCGTCCGGGGTATTACCACACTCTCGCAGAAAATCGAGGTCTGAGTAGTAGCAATTTGTTACTGCGCTTCGTTTGGTGAGCGAGAGAGCCGGAAGCCCAACTTTCTGAGGGTGTTTGGGTTTTGGTGGTGCCCTTGGTATCACCGAGCCTCAATGCACGCATTCACACTCCCTTCACTTTCTTCGCGGTAGGCAGCGACCCTGTAAAGATCCATGAGCGGCAGCAACACTTACCAACAGGTGTACTGATTGCTCATTTGCCACTGTTTGCAATAAAAAAAAAAAGAAAAAATGTGCATGTCGTAAAATACAACTTAGAGCTTTTTATATACCTGGGCTGAATCCGTGTAATTTATATAAAAGTAAGATGATGATGATTCTGTTTTACTAAATTTCATCAATTATTTTCAACAAGACATCAATTATTTCCAGAATGGTATCAAACGAATAGCCGTTAAGAAATAACCTTAAGAAAATTTAATTGTTTTTAGCACTGGGTATTTTAAGACCTTAACGTCGCCGTCACGATCACCCGACCCTGGAGCCTTCAAGTTTAACAATTGTATCGCAACCGCCCCACCACGGCGACGTCGTAGGCGCAGACCTCTGCAACGCTCACTCCCGCGCACGCGCGCTGAGCTTTCGCGCGTCGACTGTGTAATATGCGTCGGTGGTGACAAGTGCAAGTGTTGTGTACAACTATCGTTTTACAAACACCGTGATCTGTGAGCGAAATATTACAATCATGAGGTCCTTCAGCGCCGCGGCGCTATTCACTTTAGCGATCATAACAGGTAATATGACTGTTTACCCTTACGTCAAATTTTACTTTAATGTTTTTAGGTACATTTTCTACAAATCTGGTCTCAAAACTGCGGACTCATCAAATTTATTACTGTTGAAGTCATTAAACACTTTCTAAATATGTAATAGTAGTTTCAAATATTATGAAAATGTCTCCTAACTATAAACACTAATTAATTTGAATATTTGTAATCAAAATATAACCATGTTTGTTAACATATTAAATGTCATTCGATATTGCGGTCATTAACATGTCACTTTCAATGCTCGCCATTAATGAAAATAAAAAAGTACGAATTCAAATATAAAATTCAAACACTTTCGATTTTATTTATAAGTAAATTATTTATTGTTGAACGCTTTCGTTCTCGTGGACCCGTTCTTATTGACTGTCGGTTTCATTATAAACGCATGGGAAAGATTATTACATTATTGAGTACACAAATACGGCTTAAGTGGTAAATAATTGCCATTTTAAAATGTATTTTTATTTTACTGTCGTGTGTACGTATGTAATTATCATCATTTGCATAATCTCAGCTTTGTTTTTAACTTACGCGTAGCGCTACCGCGTGAACATGATTCGCGCGTAACGACAGAGAAAATGGATCGTGGCTTTTCCTTTTGCGGCCAACGTCTATAAACAAATTAGACCATTCTACTGATTGTCATAAACATTATATAACTATTACACTTCAAAGTTAGTTGAATTGCTGTCGGTATAATTGTGGATTTCCTTATTGAAGCAAATGTATAAATCATTTTTACTAGTTCGCGTGATTTTCGTAGACGTAGTTCCGTGATATTAATAAAATAAAATGTACAAAAAATATAGACGCATAGTAAAATAGTCGTTTTAGTGTGAAACAAAGGCGATTAATGTAGATAGATGGTATTCAGGGTCTTTTTATAATAAATAATACACTTAAATATAGATATATTAATGTATTAAATACATTTTTTAAACAGTTTTTTTATTAATTAGATGTTTAATTTCTACGTTAGCGTATCTGCCAAGCGTGGCGATTTTGGCAGTATGACCCATGTAAGAAAAGAACTTGAAATAAATCCTTATACCAACCCGTCTGACCAGCGCGATATAGTAGGTAAATTTTTCTCCTTTTATGGAGGAGACTCGAGCCCAGCGGTGGGACATATATGAGGCGTGATAATAATAAGTATGATATATGTGATGTCTCTATATATATTGTATTATATATTATAGTTGTGTTTACCCTATGGTGACGAATAAAGAATATAATTTACGACCCCTTTTTTGCTCGTGGGTGTATCGTCATAAAATACGATTAAGGAATATGATACGCAGATATCATCGATGGCGGCGAATGAAAACTCGACCTAAAATCCTATGCCAATCCTGACCAGGGTGATATAGTTCTATTGTGGTGCTGGCCTGAGCTTAGCATGGGTTGAGATGATGATGATGAGACTAGGTACTTCGACCATGACATGACGAATTTCTCAACTAACACTACATGAGAAATTCTTTAACTGTATTACTTTTCAAGATTAGTGATTTTGAAATAACGCAAACAGATAATTAATTGTTAAATCATTATAGGAATAAATTCAAAAATGTTTCTGGTTCCTACAAATATTTGCATCGTGTGGAGTTTTGCTTGTTTAAAACGTGACAAAAGCTTGTGTAAAAACTTTTCGTAAGCGTCGATGAACCTTTGTTTTCAACGAATATCTTTTTATTTATTATGACTAGACTAAAAAGGCATAATATTTCTGACGCAACGATTGTAACTGCAATATATTTTTAAACTAATAAAAATAAAGATAAGGAGATCTATAAAAATAAATCAAAACCTAATTTTTAAAATATTCTAATAAATTCTGTTACGGTAAATAATATTATCTGACTCAGAATATACCGTAAATAACTTTAATAGCCTTCACCATATATCAAATATAATATGTAAAAATTTTACCAAATAAATTTTACCAAAACATAAATGTGAACATGGAACCAAAAAAGGTTTTAAGATCTAAAAGGGTGCCAAGTTCTGTAGACAATTTTGAAATTTATTCATTATAATGCATATTTTTTTTGCTTCAAAAATGATTACTTATTTAAAAATATGAATATTTAAGTTTGAATAGTCGAAATATTTACATAAAGCAAATAATTTATGATCTATTGAACAATGGCTCGAAACGGTTTGCGGAATATTAGATACGGGTGTTATCCGCACGTTTTCTTTTCTTGGCTTGAACTAGGTTTGAAATACTTAGATGGCGATTAGTACAATCATTCAGCACTGTTATTCTAAAAGAGACACTACATAACTATAATACATCTGTATACATGGGTTTAAAATACAATATGTCGCTGCACTTTATTTGCCATGAGAGTCGTAAAAAGCGGCTATGTTGATGATACGATTGCCAAAATTAAATAATAATAAAATTATTTTTGTTATTTGAAATCATACTCGTAGTTAAATTATTATGTGCGGAAAACTACTTTACGTCCTTGAAGTTGGTTAAAAATATTGGTTATTCTTTTGTTCTGTTACATACTAATATGTATATTAAGTCGGTATTAAGTTTTTAATTAGTTCCTATTTTTATACTTAGTTTTTCTATTTCATACTTTAGTCATAATTTACGCTATTCTATTTTTTACTAAGTACTCACATAGCATACGATTTGCAATTATTAAAATTGTGCGATACATATCAATTAGTGTGTCAAGAAATCGCGATAAGGTAAATTTCTTTGCTAAAAATTATTGCCTAAATTATATTTATTCTGTATAAAACGATAAAATAGCCTAAGGATATGTTTGGCCACATTTTTAAAAATTTCAAATGGTAATTTAAGTTAGTTGTCTATGTGTTAATGAAATAAGAATGCAGAATATAACCAACCCAGTCTTTCCTGAGGGTAAAAGGCGACGAAGGGAAATTATTAAACATTTTAAGACAATTTTCCATGAGGTAGCCTCCTCTCTTGCACGTGGGTGTCCTAAAAGCTAAGTGATAAAATACGCAGATAACATCAATGCCAGAAGAAAACGCAATACTAAACAATAGGATATATACACTAATACGTCTGACCAGAGTGGTATAGTAGCTCAAATTGCCTTCTACAGTGGAACCACAGACCTACAGACCTGAGCCCAATAGTGAGATGTATATGGGCTGAGATGTATATGGGCTGAGATAAGATGAAAACAGGGAATATTGAATTAAAACACTATACCAATCTGTATAACTTGCCTGGCATAGTAGGCCAGTTTTTTGTCATAGACGAAACTCGCATCTATTGAAGACTAGCTGATCCGACTTAAAAGTTGTCATGTCAGTATGAATATGAATTGGTATAATTATTAAAAAAATATATCCAATAGAAACAATTTGGTGTAAAATCTAATAGGTTTCCACTTTATAATTAAATGCAATTCGATAAGGGTTAAAAGCAACATTTCGATGCTGTTGATTACAGTTCCATCGACTCCTTTTAACTTCATTCCGCGTTTGACGTGCTCTTTATGTCTTTAACGTTAAACGGAAACAAAATAGAACAAAATTCTGAAAAAGTTCATAGATCGAAACTATGACACACATCAGGTCTGTGATTACAACATTCTGCAATCCGTAAAAACGATGTTTTCTTTAGAATAATTATTTTAAAACGCGTTAAAATAATTATGATGTTATAATGCCAGTAACACTTTCATCGAATAGTCGCTTCAGTATGTTACTACTTCAATAGTTTGAATAAGTAATAAATAAGTAATAAGTAGTGAATAAATTGACACTATGTTTTTAGTATAAGAACAATAAATTGATCGTCAAAGTTTCTTATTACATATTAACTTAAAAATACAATAAAGATAGCCTTAAAATATGTATATAAATACTAAAATATTTATCTAGTAATCTTTTAAAATATTATGGTAAATTATCATAAATTACTAAGCATTCTTATTGTGAAGCTTGTTTCCTAAATTGATTTGATCAATGTTACGAATTTGAAATATAATACTAACCCACACAATATATGCGTCAAATACTGTATTTTGATATGGAGTATCACGATTTAAAATTTAAATAACTTGTCCTTCATAAATCAAATCTGTAAAAAGTATCCTTGATGCACTATAAAGTTGATTTAAAATTTCGGGCTATGTATAACATATCTTTATATAAATATAAACCTTCTGTTCGTGAGTTTATATTTGGACTCCTCCTAAATGGCTGGACCTATTTTGATGAAATTTCTAGAATGGAGATTAATAAATGGACCCGGTTGGTGGCGCTGCTATAGATTTCAAGGAGACTCCTTTTAATTTTATTTGAACAGAACGTCTGTTGGTTCAGCTAGTATAGATATAATCGAGAGAAAAAAATACGATTTATTCGTTATAATTTTAATATATAACCTCATAATGCAAATATTTACCTTGTATTAAAAATCAAACTCGCTCTGTTGATTTCGTTAATAGAATTCAATTATTTCAATGGCTCATATATTAGCTTTATTTTTAACTTTGCATACCTATGTACATATAGACAAACTGTAATAATCATCGTAGCATTGTTTTCTTCGGACATACTCCATTTCATCATCATTATTTCAGTTCATATACGTGCCACTATTGAAATCGAGTATTCTCGAGAAGGAAAATCGATCAACTTGACCAGGCGGATTGGTATAAGGCTTAATTTTATTATAAGTATTTTTATTATAAGATTTTTGGTGTAATATTTTAGCGTCGTCTTTTAAGACACGCTGATACGTAAGAAAGGGGTGATCGTTTAACTTCTTACTGCTTCATCACACGGAACCATAAAATACTCTACTGAATGTAATTGATTCAGATTTATGTAAAATTTTAATTTTTAAACGGCGTTACTCAGAAATGTTACATTTATATATGTGCAGCGTTTATGTTGGTGTTGTTAAAGGCTATAATGTTACGAGAATCTACAAGAATATAAGCATTGTACTTAGTCTAATTTTAATTATATTTCATGACTATTGTTGACATGACAATTGTAAC
Organism: Lymantria dispar; assembly: GCA_032191425.1. Lineage (NCBI taxonomy): Eukaryota > Metazoa > Arthropoda > Insecta > Lepidoptera > Erebidae > Lymantria > Lymantria dispar. The sequence continues at coordinate 32,873,536 of CM063441.1, forward strand.
AAAGTAAGAATGCAGTTTCCCGTGGGTATGGATAATCGTAAATGTCGATTAAGAGGTGTAAGAGGAGAAACCTACAACTCTTTTAAACATCATAATAGTTCAATTTACTTCATATTTTAGAGATCGTTTGATTTGAGTAGTGAAACCTAGATAAGTCGAGATGATAATGATGAGAAGTGATTGAGGATCAAATGTCGGAGAAGTAGAATCCCAGCCCATTGAGACCATTAATATAATAGGTAAATTGCGTATATTCACGTGGGACAGCAAAGCATATACCCCGCTAAAAATAAGATTATATGTATATTCGTATGTAATATATATTCTAAGCTATGCCTTCTGTATAGCATCTAAACCTAAAAATCAACATAGCAATATGAGCTGCTAGAATGATCTTATTAAGATAAAAATCAAAACGAATAACATGCAATAATTCACAAAATTTAAGTTAAGGTCAAATTGATAGACTGCATATATTAATACTATTTAGTTTTGAAAAATTGTATTAAAACGATGTCAAGAACATGAAGCACAAAATTTATACAAGCGAACGAGACAGACGACTATTCAACTGCGGATATATCTTTTTGTTGGTACCGTTACGGCTTTTCTACTAAAAGAGCGTGCAAATTGCACAATATCTTTGCAACGTGTGTTAAAGCTAGTGTGCAAAGAACGGAATTGATGTGGATATCGGCATTTTTAGTTTACAACTAGCAACCCGCCCTCGCTTCGCTTCGGTTTCTGTCGCCTTATCTCCGTAGTTCCCGTTCCCGTGAGAATACCGGGATAAAATATAGCCTAGTTTACTCCCTGATATTATAGCTTTCCATTGGTGAAAGAATTTTTCGAAATCGGTCCAGCCGTTTTGAAGATTACCCGGAACAAACAGACAGACAGACAGACAAAATTTTTTTAATCTGTATTATAGGCATAGGTGTCGTGTAAATAACCATGTGAGCATAAAAAAAGCCTATTATTTTGACATTACAAATATATATAAATAAAATTGGAGTGTCTGCACTCCAATTTTATTTATTGGTATAGATGAAATTGTGTTCTGTATGATTACATTTTCTATGTATAAACAAACACGGGGTTCGGATTCTAATCATCATCATCTCACTATATTACGTTCCATCAATGGGTGGAGTACGATAGGAGGGATATTTACCTACTGTATCACCCCAATTAGAAGGTTAATATTGAGTTTTATTTAGTTTTCCTTCTCTTATATATGGGTATACTTATACTTCATGTATACATGGGTAATGCAATGCATATTACACTTATTAAACTGCACAGATAGCGTAGTATTTAAGACGTCGGCCTATCATACCAGTGTCGTGGGTTCGATTCCCACGCAAGACTACACGATCCGAAAATTATTGTTCTGATTCTGGGTGTAATTTGTGTCCGTCAAATGATACGTTTGTAAAGTCTTTCGCAACAGCAGAATTATTTGCTTAGTACAAAGTGTTGTCTTATGATAAGAACGAGAAGTTATCCCATAATGTTATTTTACCATGCTTACGGATAAGATAGGGAGCGGTGAATTGTATTCTTAACTCCGTCACCATCCGACAAATATGGCTAATATTTACTCTTTATCATTTGTATTGCCGTCACCCCTCCCGTGGCAATTCTAAAAATTGGCTAAGGGTCTCACTAAGCGAGTAGGAAGCAGCTCTTCCTTAGGAAAACTATAAAATCTCATTGCGATCGCCTACTCGTCTGCCAAGCATAACGATTACGACACTATCGTCTCATTAATAGGGGAGACTTCTATGCAGCAGTGGACCGTGTCACGATAAATGATGATTTCTTCCTATATAAGAATGTATATACTCTATATTATACAGTAACATAAACCACTTCGCTATATGTCCATGAAATGAAACAGATACGGTAATGTTTCACTAAAACGTTTACAAAGAGAACAGTTACTTAAGATGTATAGAGTATTGTGTTCTCAGACATTGCGAGACAGATATTCAACAAAACATTTACACAAAACATATTTCACACAAACAAATAATTCAAGTGTTGCCGACTTTTAAAGTGTAACTTCTTTAATCGTGGATGGGAAAAGTTAGATGTAGATGTGAAACGATTTCTCTTCAGACAACTAAAAGAAATATTTCTACTTCCTTTTTAGTTATATATTTAATAGTTGCGTTGCATCATCCCGACTTATATATGTCTTACTTCTGCACTCGAACCTCTTCCATAATATGAAGGAAATTGACCTTCTATACCACGCTAAGCAAACGTGTTGGTATAGGGTTCCATTTCGAGCTTTTCATCTATTGCATATATATTATTTGTATATTTTTTTGTCATGTTTTACGACGCCCACGGATAAGATAGGTGAATTATATTCTTACTTCGTTACAACACGTAAACCTTACAACAAATTAAAATTTTATAAAAAAAAATATATTTGGACATTCTCTTTATGTTATTGGAATTTTCATTTTCCATACCATATTTGTACCCTTTAGTGGAATGATCTGGTTTACCTTAACCATCAGAAAAGTGGGTAGTAGTCCTCATTTCGGTAATTCATAACTCCAACGGCGACGTTTGACAGGGGGGTTGACTATCGTAGCTGATGTTACGAGTTATAAATAAAATTATTTTTACGGAGTTTATCAGTTTCAGTTTATGGTCACGGGACGACTATGAGTCCTCTATGAACGCTGAAGAGTATTCGAAACGTCAGGAAATCAAAAGTCAAATACACACTCTATAAAATCCGTAATAATCCTCGATAATATTCGCGTCAACTTCAGAAATCATTATGATGAGTTTTCTAGGCTCCTGCTCTGCTACCCTGGTGGTCCGATTAGTGACATAGTATTTTCAAAAAGTCACCACACAAGAGAAAAAAGATAAAGGAAAAGAAAATCTACATTAATTTTTAAACCTACGTCATTAATATGATATTTGCATTGAAATGTTTCTATTCTAAGCAATATTTACATAACTATACTTAACAAATACAAAGTTTGAGCTGCACTTGCATCATCAGCTTGATATCCATAAATCTGACAATAGATGCCCGATAATGTCGGCCAAGGTTTCTTGCAATTTCATAAACACAGTCTCAGTGATTCGACGTGTGTCTGTCTGGTTGTATGTCCTAGGCCACGTCTGGGAACAAAGAAACTGGGTCAGTCTTTCCTTAAAATGGCATATGCTTTAGAATGAGGTCTGAATAATAAATTAGTTATAATAAATTTATATTTTACTGTTATTTATTATATACATATAGTTCACCATGTGATATTAATTCAAAAATACAAAGTTTCATCATCTCGTAATTTGCCTTGATAGTTATAAATACTGAGTGCAGGACCTCTATGGGAATGGGCAGTAATATTCTTGAAAGAAACCTATAACAAAGATTCCCATCACACCCGCTTGCCTAGCATGAGGAAAAAGTATCATCCAGAATTTATAAACAATAGTGGACGAGGGGCAAACAATCGTGGGGATGGATATAGATAAATAGACGTATGTATTTATATATTATATTTATATCTGGTATAAGAAATTAACGCTGTGTGGTGACTACGAATACTCCCAACCATTACATTACTCTCAGGTAAATTGTAAAAGACGATTAAAAGTTGAAGCTCTCGACGGCAATTGCATTCCTAAAGAGGCTTAATGTCAGGTAGTGGGCCGGTCGTAAAGCAAAATATCTAAATTTCTAGAGAATATATATACAGCAGCGCCACCTACCGCGTACAATTGTGGATCTAAGCCATTTTCGAATACCCCTGAACATATACAAAAATTTCATCAACATCGGGCCAGCTGTTTAGGAGGAGTTCAGTGACATACACACGTATACAAGAAATGTATAAATAAAGATATATAAATTATTACATCACACAAGAAACTACTTGACGGATTTCAATGAAATCTTGTGCTATTATAACTTTAATGTTTTAGTAAGATATATAATACTTTCTATTGCAATAAATTCCGTAATAACGAAGATTCATCTTGAGCTCTTCACTATATACATTTGTGTAGAAAGTGGAGGTCTCATACTTTGGATGTTTCAAGAATTTTGGCTAGTAAAGTTATAGTCTATAAAAGGTATCAACATCTATCTTATTGCAATTGCCTTTTAGTATCTAAAATAAATGGACATTGCAAACTAGTATTAATTCTAACTTTTTCTTTTTGTGTTAGTTTTCTCTCCAAGGGAGGACTCCCTAAGTTTTTTCCTCAAAAATAAAAAAAGAGTAGGTATATGTAATACTGTCTGCGATCTACTAAAGTATAATGACACGATTTATTGTTCCATTAATTAACAGCTATTGCTAAATGAGTATTAACTGGTGAAATTGTTGATCGCGTACTATTTATGGCGTATTTGTGATATCAGATAAATCCTGCGAGTTGACTGTAAAGTGCTACATAGCTAGCTCGTATATGTGTTTTATCTACTAATTATATACACTAAATATAATTTAAGTGGCCACAATAAAGTAAATTCAATTAAAATTCTAGTTTCACACAGTTCTAGAATTAAGGTTGCGATTTAGTCTGAATTATAATGCAGGAAAATGGATACAACTTTATGAAACATTACGTGTTGAATATATCTAATTGCACATAAACTTGAAAATGTCGTAATAGATAACAGAAATTAGTAGTCAAAGACTAATACTTGTTTTTGGGTCATCTATAGGGCGGTAATTGTCGCTTTTACTCAGCTTAACAGTCTGGTGCGACGAAAGAGTTAAATTCATTCTAACTTTATAAAAAAACTAGCAAACCGCCTTCGCTTCGCTTCGCTTCGCTTCGCTTCGCTTCGCTTCGCTTCGGGTTCAGTCGCTTTACCCGCGTAGCTCTCGTTCCCGTGGGACTATCGAGATAAAATATAGCCTATGTTACTCCCTCATATTATAGCTTTCCATTTGTGAAAGAATTTTTGAAATTGGTTTGGTGGTTTAAGCGTGAAAGCGTAACAAACAAACTTACTTTCGCATTTATAATATTAGTAAGGATACTTCACATTTTTTGCGATAATATCCGGGATATTACAAATTTTTTGTTGTTACTTTTTCATTCATTTCAGCTCATATACATCCCACTGCTGAGCTCAAGTCTGGTCCTAAATTGGAGTGAAATTGACCTACTACACCATGCTGGTCAGACGAGTTGGTATTGTGCTTTATTTCGAGTTTTCCTTCACTTGAATAGATATTGTATGCATGTTACATCCCTTACTCGTCTCTTACGACATCCATAGCCAAGATAGGAGGCGGTGAATTGTATTCTGTTCTTAGTCCGTTACCACACGGAACTTGTTAAAGAATATAGATATATAAAATATCGGCTCAATGACTCAAGTTGTGGTTAGATATGATTACCTCAATATTTTTATGAAACCACGAGTGTTTCAAAGCCTTATAACGTTTCTTAATAAATAGGCTACATAATGTAACAAGAATTTTTCTAAACCGACTTTTAATAACTAAAAGTGACGCATTTAAACTCTTTGATTTATAATATTGTATCAATATCAAATAGAGATAGAAGTAACATTATTAGACTTGAATTTTATTAAATACTAGCAACCCGCCCTCGCTTCGCTTCGGTTATAGATTATAGTCGTTTTACCCGCGTAGTTCCCGTTACCGTGGGAATACCGGGATAAAATATAACCTATTTTACGCCCTGATATTATAGCTTTCCATTGGTGAAAGAATTTTTGAAATTGGTCCAGCCGTTTTGAAGATTACCCGGCACAAACAGACAGACAGACAGACAAAAATTTTTTAATTGCTATTTTAGGCATAGGTGTCGTGCAAATAACCGTGTGAGCATGAGAAAAGCCTATTATTTTGACATTACAAACAGACACTCCAATTTTATTTATTGGTATAGACTAGCAACCCGCCCTCGCTTCGCTTCGGTTTTAGTCGTTTTACCCGTGTAGTTCCCGTTCCCGTGGGAATACCGAGTTAAAATATAGTAGCCTAGTTTACGCCCTGATATTATAACTTTCCATTGGTGGAAGAATTTTTGAAATCGGTCCAGCCGTTTTGAAGATTACCCGGAACAAACAGACAGACAGACAAAAATTTTTTAATCTGTATTTTAGGCATAGGTGTCGTGTAAATAACCGTGTGAGCATGAAAAAAGCTTATTATTTTGACATTACAAACAGACACTCCAATTTTATTTATTGGTGTAGACTAGCAACCTGCCCTCGCTTCGCTTCGGTTTCATTCGTCTTACCCGCGTAGTTGCCGTTCCCGTTGGAATACCGGGAAAAATATAGCCTATATTACTCTCTGATATTACAGCTTTCCATTGGTGAAAGAATTGTTGAAATCGGTTCGCTGGTTTAAACATGAAAGCGTAACAAACAAACATACTTTCGTATTTATAATATAAAGTAAGGATCATATTTAAGTGTTAAAATGTTGTTTATTTTATTAATTCATCGCCTCACCCGTCAAGTGTTAGCTGACATGACGTGGACATAAATCCGATTCGTAGTAATCGTTATTTTACGTCTTAATAAATCTAATCCTCTATTCATCAGACTTTCACCGGCCATTGCTGGATGTAGACCTGCTTTATAGAATGTTTTATAGAATATTTTATAGCTCTTTCTTATGCCATCAACATGCAAGGGCTCTGTGTAACTTTAACTAATTCTTATAGTGCATAGTCTAATCCGTGTTCTTCTCTTGAGGACCTTTTTTCTCCGACGGTTATCACTTCCTCGAGCGATGTGGTATACCCATTACTACTTTAGCGTGCTATTTGGCTTATATTGGTAACATCCGTTCTTCTATGTATTTCGGTATTTCATATTTCATGAAGTAGAAATATCCAGAGAACAACTTAATACTTAGCACGCTAGAACTTAGAGTATAAAACCGCCATTTAAAATATTTTTTTTTGCAATCGTAGTGAATTAAAATACCTATACAATACCAATATTTAATAGCGAGACAAGTTAATGTGCCATGACACAAGGCTTATAACGTTCACGCTTAACAAATGTTAATATATCATTGTGACCAAATATTTTGATAGCTAATTTGATTTACTTTTTAATATTTAAAATGGCAAGCCTTATTCAAGCTTTGGTAATTACATAATAAACTACAGATTGATGTCAAATCCTTTTAAAGAAAAAAAAAACAACTGCTACGCCTTTGGTATTTGGTAACTTTTTATTGTAAAGTATAACTAATTGGTAAGTATATTTTGTACTAGGTCTGAATCAGATAAAAAGTGTTAGTTACTCAAGTAATAGTAGGTAATTTAAGAAGATAATAATATCAAATATCAGTTTCAGTATGTTTTCCAAAAAACTCATGAGTTTTCATCATTATATTCTCATATTTAATCAATTTGATTAGTTTTAAATGTATATCTTTATATATAAGTTTCTTATGTAGGTGTGTATGTTACTGAACTCCTTCTAAATGGCTGGACCAATGTTAATGAATTTTTTTGTGTGTGTTCAAGGGGATTCGAGAATGGTTTAGATTCACAATTGGATCCGGTAGGTGGCGCTTATTTGAACAGAACAACGTCTGTTGGGTCAGCTAGTGCTATATAAATATAAAATTTTATATTATTTTGACACATATTACTTCATAATCAACATTTCATGGAAATATAAATACATATTTGTCCAAAAAATTGACTATTGGATTATTATATTTTATGTGACGTAATATCATAAAATATAATATGCGTATAATAATTATATAAGACTTAACAATCCGAAATGAAACTCTATACCAATATAATTGATTAGCGCGGTATAATAGATCAATATTCTTTGATATTCTAGAAGAAGCTCGAACCCAGCAGTGGGACTTATATGAGACAATAAAAATTAAAAACAAATTGAGCAAAGTAAATGTAGTTAATAATGAAAGTTGAACGACCTTCATTGTGCTTTATCTTTACATGTCCTTTATATCGTTATTAACAACATAACTACATATATTGAGCATTAATTATAATACGTATCTATTTATTACATCTTAAATACAAGGCTTTCAATCAAATAGCAGTTGTGATTGTTATCACATATCAATAATATGATTTATATAATATTCTTTCCATGTGTGAGGTGCGTTATGCGTTGAACATTCGATAATATATTAATATATGGGAGATCCCAATATTACCGATAGATTGAAGTCACTAGAGCGGCGCAGAGACTTTAGGTCACTGCGCACTCTACCAGCTCTTTCATGGGGAGTGCTCTGAGGAACTATTTGACTTGGTACCACCGTCACTGTTTTACTAATGTACCACTCCACACCGCAGCAGGGTTCATACATTTCACCTGGAAACTCCATGTTCTTCAACTGTACGTTTATCGATCATTTTTCCTACGTACGTGTAGGCTTTGGAAAGAACTACTTGCTGCTGTTTCCCGAGCGCTATGACATATCCTTCGTTAAATGAGGTTTAAGAAGAGCTATGCCCCTGGTATTGCAGAGGTCTATATACGGCAGTATCACTTATCATCAGGTGTGCTGCTTGCTCCTTTACCAACATCGGCAATAAAAAAAGGAAATAATCTAGCAATTATATTACTGTTTATATAAATAAATATAGCTTATCATTATTTATCTACAAATATAATGGAGTTAGTTAACTAACTTATCAACGTCGAATCCAACAACAGAAACAAGAAACATGAAATTTTGACAGTAGTTTCCTTTTGTGATGTAGACGTTTACTAAGAAAGGATTACGTGAAAATAAACGCCAAAGGTGATGCATCGTAGTGGCAAAGTTTGTGTGGGAAGAACCAACAACTTTATACCATTGTATTCAAATTAAGTACTCATTAGTAAAAGTAAATAAATATGTGTTTTTCTTGACTGCAAACGAGCAAGCAGCGCACCTCATGGTAAATGATACTCATGGATTTTTACAATACCAGGAGCAGAGCTACGCCGCTACCTACAGTAAATATTCTTCTCAAACGTTGCTTAACGAAGGATATTTCATAGCGTTCGAGGAGCATCACAGTAGGTAGTTCATTTCTGCGCATACGTGGATGAAATAATCGTTGAAACTGTGCAGTGTTTTAGCGTTTATCAATATTCATGTTCTAACGTTGTAAAACAAGCGATTAAATTCTGTGGTGATGATTTCTTTACTTATCTACTGATTGAAATAAAAATTACCAATAATAAGTACTAATTAGGCTCTTATTTATGTGTTGCAAAAGAAAAGGAGATATTCTGAAAATCAAGGACTTCACAAACTATATTTCTCTTTGTAAAATAAGTGGTAAATTTTGGTTTGGTATTTTTTTGCTCTTGTAAAGTAAAACTTAACGGGATCCCATATATGATCTCTACGTGGGCCTCATCAGGATTTGTACAGTTTTCCATTTTTCCTTATATCTTTTTTATATATTTTTATATATTTATATTTCTTGTGTGTGTATGTCACTGAACTCCTCCTAAACGGTTGGACCGATGATGAAATTTTTTGTGTGTGTGCAAGGGGATTCGAGAATAGTTTAGATTCACAATCGGACCCGGTAGGTAGCGCTGCTATCGATTTCAAGGAGAATTGCTTTCATTTTATTATTTGAACAGAACAACGTCTGTTGGGTCATCTAGAGTTCTATATATTCCTTGATTGAAACGATTTTGTTAACTTTTGCTTAAGACCGGATTATAAGTGATGCAATATACTATTTTACTGTGACCTTCTTATTATTACTACATGATAGGGTTTATAGGGTCACTGTAGCCTTTACGTTTACTGCCATAAGCACTGTCATAAACGAGTAGGGTATTTCAAAACATTGCTTTAACTGCTTGTATGCATTTTATAAGAAACGTGTGAACATATTGTTAAACGTTTGTTGTTGTTTGTTGCTCATATAATAATACTAAAATAGATATTTACTAATTGTCCGTGTGGTGACGGAGTAAGAATACAATTCACCACTCCCTATCTTGCCCGTGGATGTCGTATAAGACGACTATGGGATATAATGTGCACATAACATCTGTGCAAGAGAAGGAAAACTCGAAATGGAACCCTATACCAACATGTCTGACCAGCATGGTATAGTAGGTCAAATTCCCTCCCATTGTGGAGGAGGCCCGAGCCCAACAGTGGGACGTATGTGGGCTGCGATGATCATCATCATCATCATCATTTCAGCCTATTGCCGTCCACTGCTGGACGTAGGCCTCCCTCATATTGCGCCACAATGTGCGGTCCTGTGCCGCCTGCATCCAACGACGCCCAGCAACTTTCACTAGGTCGTCGGTCCACCTAGTGGGGGGGCGTCCTACACTGCGTCGTCCGATGCGTGGTCGCCACTCGAGAACCTTTCTTCCCCAGCGGTTGTCGGTTCGTCGAGCGATGTGGCCTGCCCATTGCCACTTCAGCGTGCTAATTCTTCGTGCTATGTCGGTTACACCCGTTCTTCTGCGGATTTCTGTATTCCGGATTCTATCTCGCAGAGAAATCCCGAGCATAGCCCGTTCCATAGCACGCTGAGCGACTTTGAGCCTTGATATGAGGCCTACATTTAGGGACCACGTTTCCGTGCCGTAAGTCATCACTGGTAACACACACTGGTCGTAGACCTGTGTTTTCAGACACTGAGGTATGTTGGACGAGAAGATCCTCTTAAGTTTCCCGAACGCTGCCCAACCGAGTTGGATTCGTCGGCTGATCTCTTTCTCGAAATTGGATCTACCTAACTGGACTGTTTGTCCTAGGTAAACATAGTGATTGACAACTTCGAGAATCGCATTGCCAACTAGGACCGGTACAGGAATGACATGGGTATTTGACATGACTTTCGTCTTGTCCATGTTCATTCGTAGACCCACTAGTTGGGATACCCTGCTGAGATCATTGAGCATAGTGCCAAGGTCCTCCATGGATTCTGCCATAACGACGATATCGTCTGCGAATCGAAGGTGAGTGATGTATTCGCCGTTAATGTTGATGCCGAGTCCAGTCCAGTCTAAGAGCTTGAAGACATCTTCCAGTGCAGTGGTGAACAGTTTCGGAGAGATGACATCTCCCTGTCTCACGCCTTTCTGCAACTGGATCGGTTTCGTACTCTTATCCCGGATACGGACTGACATTGTGGCGTTCCTATACAAACACTTCAGCACTTCGATATAGCGATGGTCGATTTGGCACCGCTGAAGGGACTGCAGCACCGCCCAAGTTTCGACTGAATCAAAGGCTTTCTCATAGTCCACAAACGCTAAGCACAGGGGCCGATTATACTCCTCGGTCTTTTGTATAATCTGCCGAAGCGTGAGGATATGGTCTATGGTGCTATAGCCTTTTCGGAAGCCGGCTTGTTCGGGCGGCTGGAAGTCATCGAGCTTGCGCGTGAGTCGATTGGTAATGACCCTCGAAAACAACTTATAAACATGGCTCAGGAGTGAGATGGGTCTGTAGTTCTTTAAAAGAGCTTTGTCACCCTTCTTGAAGAACAGCACCACCACACTCCTGGTCCACGACTCTGGAACGTCGCCCCCGAGGATAACGGAATTAAATGGCTTCTGAAGGGCTATTAATACCGGCTTGCCGCCCGCCTTCAAAAGCTCTGCCGTAATTCCGTCATCTCCCGGTGCCTTACCGTTACGTAGTTGTTTGAGAGCCATTCTGATCTCGTACAAGCTGATGTCCGGGATTTCTTCGGTATAGTGCCGAGTTAGCTTGGATCTGGGATCTTGGACCAAGCCGACAACAGGATTTCGGGATGATTTGTATAACTGTCCATAGAACCTTTCGACCTCTCCCAAGATCTCACTTTGGGATGAAATGACAGTGCCGTCATCGGTCTTCAGCTTAGTCATTTGGCTTTTCCCAATAGACAGATCTTGTGCGAACACTTTCGAGCCACGATTCCGCTCTATCGCTTCTTTAATACGGAACGTATTAAATCGGCGAATATCGCGACGCACAGACCTGGAGATCTGTCTATTTAGCTGCCTATGTTTGGACCAATCGGCTGCAGACTGCACCGTCATCTCTTTTCTCCGCTCCATGAGCTCGAGAGTCTGGTCAGAAAGTTTTTTAGGTCTATTAACGCGGTGAGCCTTGAAAAATTTCGACCCAACCGCGTGGACAGTTTCCACGAACTTGTTGTTCATATCGTTCGGAGATTCGCACTCGTCCAGACATTGGAAGCGATTATGTAGTTCGAGTTGAAAGTTTTCGAGGTTCTGGTATTGGACAGATGTAGGTCGGAGTGTAGACTTCATCAAGCGTGACCGCTCGACTTTTGTATGGATATTCAATGTGCCTCGTACCATCCGGTGATCGCTCCCAGTTTTAATTCTGCTGATCACTGAGACATCATTGAATATCTGTCGTTTGTCTGACAAGATGAAGTCTATCTCATTTTTTGTTGAACCATCGGGGCTAATCCAGGTCCATTTCCTTTGTGGCTGCTTCCTGAAGAAAGAATTCATCATAAAGAGGCTTTCCTTCTCCAGAAAATCAGCCAGTTTCTGGCCCCTCTGGTTTCTCTGTCCATATCCATGTTTCCCCACTCTCAACTCATCATCACTCCCTTTACCTATTTTCGCGTTAAAGTCTCCCATAACCACCGTGAAGTGGGTTTTGGACGCGTGTATGGCTTTCGAGATGTCCTCGTAAAATGCCTCCACTTCGTCGTCGGAGTATGTCGAGGTCGGTGCGTATACCTGTATAACCTTCAGCGAATACCTCTTGGTAATTCTGAGTATAAGGTACGCTACCCTTGTCGACACACTCTCGATCCTCTCCACGTTGTCTATGAGAGACTTACGAACGATAAACCCTATACCACCTTGGGACGGGTGATCGCCCTCCCGGTAGAAGAGCAAGTTTCCAGACTGGAGGATTATCGTGCCCTCGCCCTCTCTTCGCACTTCTGATAATCCTACAATGTCCCAGCGGATTTTGCTCAATTCCTCTTCCAGCTCGATGACCCTCTCGTCAGTCCTGAGTGTCCGAATGTTGTGTGTTACCAGGGCCAAGGGTCGTTTTTGTTGGTAGCCGGATCGCTGCCGGAGATTCCTCGCACCCCCCGCTCCACCACTACTGGGCCCGCCACCAAAATGAGCCCGTAGGGTACCGGAGCCGCCGTGACTGGGGGCCATTTTTTTGTTGTACGCCATTTTTAAAAAAGGGGATATTGCCGTAATCGCCACGCTTGGCAGGCGGGTTGGCGATCGCAGTATGGATGTTTTACGTTTCCCAGGAGAGAGCTGCTGCCCACTCTCCTGGTGAACCCTCAGCCGATTTTTACGACTCCCACGGGCAAGTAAGGGGTGGCGACACATGTATTCTCAAACCGTCGCCACACGGCACGATGATGATGATGAGATATTTACTAATTGCCTCAGCACATAAAAATAAATAGGTGGAGTATAACTATGCACCGTGAGACTGGTCCAAGCCTTGGGTTCACAACTCATATCATAACTTTAAAAAATAAGGGAGCCACCGCCACATATAGGAATATGTCATCATCATCATCATCTTACTCTTATACCAATTACTTGGGGTCGACGAAATATGTCATCTGTTTTGACATATTGCAAAAAGTTTCGGCAATGAGTTTTATGACCGGCCGCCTGCCTGACGTCAACCCTCCTTGGGAATGTAATCGTTGACCCAAATGGTACCAGATGGAGTTGGTCCGGGTCAATCTAGGGCTCTTAGTCGTCTTTTACGACACCCACGAGCAAAGCAAGTGTTGGTAGTATTCGAAGACGCTACCACACAGCACTATAGGAATATGTATATGCATAAAAAACAGATTACGCCAGGAACTAATATAGCATAAAGTATTAATAAATTATTAGGTTTTTTTCCCAGAAAATGATGATTATTCAATAAACATTTATTTTCATTAGTATATACTATAGGTATGTGTTTAGGTTAATAATTTATTTTGAGTTTACTAGATGGCGTTGTACAAAATTCTAAAACAGGTTATGGTTTCGTTACACAAAGGTACATATTCAAGTGTAGCGTTAACGCCACGCCAACGATCAGGTTCACCCTCGGCTATAGATATTTCACACCAAAACTCTACTTAGCAAATTTGTTAATAAGTCAAAATTCAAATAATAAAAAAAAGAATAATTAAAATAACTACAAAAACAATATAAGCTATGATATAATTCATAAATACAATCCACAGTATAGGCGTGAACATCTGAATAAATACCACATAAAACGTGTAACGTCCACATCAAACATTTCGCAAAATGATAGACGGACATAGGTAGGTATGTCTGTCATTTATTTATTTGTATAGTTGTATAATAGGTTAAAATTTGCTCAATATGGCGGCTATATTTGTGTAAACACTAAATTTTATATGTCACGAGTTTATATAACAATACATCATTATCATCATCACTAGTTTTTTTTTAATCTTAATGCATATATGACTTCTTTTGGCGTTAGATTTTGCTACAAAAAGGGATAACTGATATTAATCACTTATGATAAGGCGCGAAAAATATAACGCCTTGTGTTCGTGAGGAAATCGTGAAAATCACCTAAGAGGACCAGGGGAGTGAGTGGCAAGGCTCTTCTCGACTCATAACACCTAACACTGACTAATCTGCCTGTTATGTATGTCGATTAGGATAATATTAACCAACTTTAAAGAAGGAGAAGTAAGAATATACTTCATCAACCCTCTTGCTTGCCCATGCGTATCGTAAATGCTGAGTATACCTTATAATAGGCAAATAACATTTATGTAAGAGAAGGACAACTCGAAAAAAGTCATAAATCAAGCTGTCTGACCAGCATGATGTCATGAAGGAGACTTGGGTCCAACAGTGAGATATGCAGAGCTAAACCGATGAGATAACCTTAATGTAATGATAGGGTATTAGGTGGCAGTACCGTGCTTAGTGCGAGGATGGAATATGCTCATTTTTATACTTAGCAATAGATAGTGTTACCAGTCCGGCTATTTTTTCAAGAATAAAGACACGAATCTAATTGAATAATAAATATTCATAATTCCTTCTAATTTGAATGATAAGATCGCTTTAGAATTTGAGATTTGCCCTTTGAAACTGTATAAATATAAGATAAGGGTAATAATATAAAGCCTAAGTCTGGTTCTAATTGATGTCCATTAATTACATATTTGTAAAGTTTTCCACCGCATAAGAATTTTTTCCTTAGCACATAATGATTTAAGAAACAAACTAAGTCATACGTAGTACAGTCAGTTCTTATATAAAATATAAATGGTTATTCGTTGAAATCAGTTTAAAATGGCTACTATTCTAATCTGTAAATTACAATTATATCATTTTTAATTGCGTCTATGTAATCCAAATTGTAACGATAAACCACCATAAAAAGAAAGTTTAATTTACTACGTAATAACATTGATCAAAACAGTCTATAACAGAGCTCATTTATGCTTCTCTTGTTGTATAACATACCTTTTTTTAAGGTCAGTTATTCACATACGTAATTCGTATATTAAATTCTGTTACCAAGCTACTTCTTGTGCGTGTTAACGAGCCTACGATGATATCATGACATAATCATTCATCGTGTCTTTTTTGGGAAGTATTTTGTTGATATAAAAGAGTGCGCTTTGAGGGCGAGACTATAAAAATCGTTATATTATATTAGAAGTCGCTTAAACTGACTTTACTTTTTATTTAAATTATTAAATTTGCATATCGGTTTATTTAATTAAAGATTTCAAAATTATTTTAAGCTGTATAAATTGGTTTGATTTAAAAAAATATTCGAACAACCTACCCTAAAAAAAGTCAAATTAATTTTGAGTTACACTCAAAATACTCTTCATCTTAATAAATTGGGCAAGTTATAGTTATATACGTATATACAGCTTCACTAACGACACCCAAATTTTGGGTAATAGTTAAGATAATCTATATGAGACACGTTAATGATTAATTGATGTTATGCACCATTGAGCTTTAAAATTGCCTTAGGTGTGCTGGAACTGTTGGTTGGCAATAGTAAACTGGCATAAGCTCTTTTTCATAAAGACGAATAAAGAACAGCAGCAAAAGCAGTATCGTTGGTTATGAGCCTGCCCTACTAAATTATCTTATGTCTCCTAGATGTATCTTATGACATTAACGCACAAGAGAACAGTAGACGCAATTTTTATTCTTAATTGGACACTATGTCAGTCCTTAAGCATAAATTAATTATTTATTTATATAACTCGTTATTGATTTCAAAAAAAATGTATACGACTTTCATTTACAGTAGAACAGCTACCAGTGAAATAATGTAATCAAAATAAATTTAGCTAAAAAAATTTTGAAAATAATGCTAAACTATGAACGTAATGTAGAGGCTGCAACGTATTCATTCCATTAATTACCCCGCGAAATCTGTAACAAATCACATCATGTACGATTACACGTATGTATTATATAACTTACGCTGTCCGACGCAAATAGACGGAATTGCGCTTCATTTTATTGTTTCTACGTTGTGCGCTTTCACGGTCATGAATGTGTGTGGGTGACTTTCTTTTACGCGGGCGCATAGTATTAGTCCAACAGGTGTTGCTGTGTTGACCGCATCGTGCAATATCATATTTTGTAATTATTTTGGATAATAAGTTTGTTTATTCGTTTGGTGAAGAAGGAAGAATACACTTTACCGTTCCATTGGGTATCGTAAAAACGTCTAAAATTAAAAACCAGATATAATCACAGTAATAGAAAGAATTACATAGTAATGACTGCACAGATGGCGTAGTGGTTAAGATAGCGACCTACATTGCCAGTGTCGGGGGTTCGAATCCCACGCGGGACAACACTTTGTGCGATCCACAAATTGTTGTTCTGAGTCTGGATGTAATTTGTGTCCGTTAATTATATGTTTGTAAAGTCCCCCGCAATACAAGGATTATTTCCTTAGTGCAGGGTGTTGTCTTAAATAAATAAAATAAAATAAATTATTCGTGTGGTGACAGAATAAGAATACAATTCACCACCGACTAAGGGATTGTAATATGCTTATATGCATAATACGCATATGACCAGTATGGTATAGTAAAGTCAATTTCCCTCCTATTGTGGAGGAGGCTCGAGCCCAACAATGGGACGTATATGAGATGAAAGGATGAATGATGATGTTGATGAAGTTAGTTATAGCTCATTCTTTATCTCTCACTCCCATTTTTTTATTAGATTTTGAGTGGACCAATAATCGTGTTTGGTTTTTCGAGCACCAACTCTTGCCCCTACACTAATTGCCTCTTTAATTTACGTCAGTATCCATATAGAATAATAATTAATAATAATAAATTTTAATAATTTATCGTCATAAGACGAATTTTTTAATAAGTGCACATTTATTTTTACAGATATAAAAGAATAAGCAGCTTTATTTTTTTAAAAGCTTAATAAATAAAATATGATTTTATAAACACCTGGGCTGATGATTAACCTTTGACTTGATGTGATATTAAAATAATATTTAAATTTATATTAACATTTATTTTAATTTAAAATTTAAACATTTAAGACGCACTTCACGTTGCACAGTTTCGCACGGTCATTAATCGTTAAAATGATGGATTAATTTTACAAGCACATTTAATATGTGTGGTGACGGAGTAAGAATACAATTCACCACTCCCTATCTTGTCAGTGGATGTCGTGAAAGACGACTATGGGATATAATATGCACATAACATCTGTGCAAGAGAAGGAAAACTCGAAATGAAACCCTATACCAACATGTCTGACCAGCATGGTATAGTTGGTCAAATTCCCTCCCATTGTGGAGCAGGCCCGAGCCCAACAGTAGGACGTATGAGGGCTGCGATGATGATAATGATGATTTAGTATTTTACCCAGATTTTTATCACCAATATTCTGTTATAACTTATATGAGCCAACAGTTTTTATTTTAATATACAATTGTGTAATACATAAATATTAAACCCAATTATTATAGTTTTCCGACACTACCGACAAAAACGGGTAATTAAGCATTTTAAATAGATGATTAAATTACTTATAAATATATTAAACATATAGATTATTATTAAAAAAGAGTTGTAGTGTAAATGTTTTTACGTAATATAGTAAACCGACTATAGTCTGTCGGTATTAATATATTAGTGAATAAATATTGCGTATAAATTTGTCGCGATGGAAGGAACACTTATTTTATGACATCAATTTCCTGTAAGTTTCAAACGTTTAAAAAAATAAATTAATAGCAGTGTTTTAGAAATATTTAAACAACCTCTGAAGCTAAACGCAAGCAATTAGTATTAAGGTTCTATAAGTCCCATAAGTCCCCTAAATGTAATTATTAAAAACAAGGTAAAAATACTGGGCTTGTCGAAATGTAGACAATGATCTTATCTTCAGCTTAGAATATTATAAAATCACTACTAAAATACAGCCGTTATATACATTTTCAAGTTAGTAGTTCATCTATACCATTTATATCTCACAGATTAATCTCTTGTGGTTATTATTATTATTATTTTCGGTGTTTGTGTGAAATAATGAATGAAATTTATAAAATTAGCAATATAAGTTTAACAGAATGTTTCTGTAACACAATAAAATAATATTTTTATTCTCATTTAATACACGTTCAGAAATTGGCATCAAGGTTTTCCCTTCAATGTCAGATGTAATCATATTTCACGGGTAAATTCGTATAAATTGGTTAGAATATAATATCAATTTAAACCTTTTAACTCAACGACTATATTTTGTATATATATTTGTAATTATATATATCCATCCATCAATTTTTTAATCTATCAATGTGCTAGGTGTAAAACTAATAAACAAGCTCCTAAGTTTTGTAATAGTAATATAGATGCATGCATTTTTTTCCGTGTAGTGACGGAGTAAAAATGGATTTCACCACCTCTTACCAGTGGGTGTCGTAAAAGACGACTAAGAGACATAATATACATATAATATCAATGCAAGAGAAAGAAAACTCAAAACAAAACCCTATACCAACGTATCTGACCAATTTGGTATAGTAGGTCAATTTCCCTCCTATAGTGAAGGAGGCCCGAGCGCAAGAGTGGAACTTGTATGAGCTGAGATGACATAGTTTTTATCTTATTAGTTTAGCACTGCCATCAAGAATAAAATTAGCCTAGATGGAAAATCAAACAGTCGCTGAATCGTGGCAACCCTAGTTTAATCCTCGGTTTCCCATGTTTTTTTCAATATTATTTACTATAATTTACTAAAAAAAATACCAAGGCAAGCTCGGACACCGAGATACTTATTATTAACTAACAATCCGCCCTCGCTTCGCTTCGGTTATAGGGTATAGTCGTTTTACCCGCGTAGTTCCCGTTTCCGTGGGAATACCGGGATAAAATATAGCCTAGTTTACGCCCTGATATTATAGCTTTCCATTGGTGAAAGAATTTTTGAAATCGGTCCAGCGGTTTTGAAGATTACCCGGAACAAACAGACAGACAGACAGACAGACAAAAATTTTTTAATTGCTATTTTAGGCATAGGTGTCGTGCAAATAACCGTGTGAGCATGAAAAAAGCCTATTATTTTGACATTACAAACAGACACTCCAATTTTATTTATTGGTATAGATGTCTATTGTGATACTGCTATTAGTTAATTTAGTTTACTAAACATTTAATAGCTGCCATTGAACAGCAAATTACTTTCAGTGAGAAACGTGATTAAATTTCTAGGGTAGGTTGTTTATATATGCATATATATATGTAGTTATATACTTGAACGATATAAGATCTCACTTAATATTACATAATTTATTTTAGCTTAATTTGCGAAACTGTGTGTTTCCTTTCCCAAAGTGAGACCAAATAGGTCTCGCTTTTAAAATAAAAACACACTTTGACATTGCAAATTTGTACCAGTTTTGAATTAAATAACTATATACTTACGTATTATTTGAGCACTGTTTTTTTTAAATAATATCCGTTTTGGTTATTACAGCAGTTGATGACCACGTCGCTTGTTTGTTAATTTCATAAAAATATATCAATTTACGTTTTACAATTTTACGTTTGACTAGCTTTTATAGTCGCTCAAACAATATATATCACCGTTGATTTTTTAGACACAAACCTTGTCATTTTCTTCACCATTAGCACTTATAGTTTCTAAGATTAACCCACTCCAACAAACTAATTCTCAAGCATTATATATTACCGTATATAATACATTTCTATTAGTTTAGAGTAAATAGATAAAATTGGAAGTAAATACAGACAGTTTTCCTTTAAGTTATTAAGTAGTATGCAAAGTCATCGAGACTGTGTTACCCATAACATCAGTATTCGATGTTCGACACGCCGGTGAAATGGTAACTTTCGCATTTCTTGAGCTCACTTCTTACATAAGTCTTCGTCTAATTACTGGGTACGTGCAGAAATTTGGATGTCTCAATGATTATTGCATTATGCAAATGTTAATTCTGAAACAAATATGCTGATCAGAATTTTTATTTCATGACTTTCTTGATTAAATTGTTTATATCTTATTCGTCATTTCTCTTTTCTAAGCATTCTATAAACTATGCAGTATATTTAAGGATGACGAGACATTTTTTGCATACATATGCTGTCATCGCTTAGAAATTTTGGATATCCATTTTCACAACATTGCATTGTAATAATCTATACCAATAAATAAAATTGGAGTGTCTGTTTGTAATGTCAAAATAATAAGCTTTTTTCATGCTCACACGGCTATTTGCACGATACCTATGCCTAAAATAGCAATTAAAAAATTTTTGTCTGTCTGTCTGTCTGTCTGTCTGTTTGTTCCGGGTAATCTTCAAAACGGCTGGACCGATTTCAAAAATTCTTTCACCAATGGAAAGCTATAATATCAGGGCGTAAACTAGGCTATATTTTATCGCGGTATTCCCACGGGAACGGGAACTACGCGGGTAAAACGACTAGAACCTATAACCGAAGCGAAGCGAGGGCGGGTTGCTAGTATTTATATAAAATTAAAAAAAAAGATGTTTCACGCAGTAAAATTATGCTTCACCACCCTCTGTTTTGTCCGAGAGTGTCGCAAAAGAAGACAAAGGCTATAAACATAACAACAAGTGACGTAAAACTTAAAATAAAACCACTAAGTCTGACAAGCGTGGTATAGTAGGTCAATTTCCCTCCTATTTTGAGAGAAAAAAATTTCACTTAATTTTAAGCATTACTTACGTTTAGCTATTATCTTTAAACAAGTATCTAATATGTTTATACATAATAATTAGGCAATGCCTGCATAAATATATGTACTTTAGTATGCATCATCATCATCATCTCAGCCCCTATATGTCCCACTGCTGGGCTCGGGCCTCCTCCATAATGGAAGGGTAATTGACCTACTATACCACGCTGGTCAGATGTGTTGGTATAGGGTATTATTTCGAGTTTTCCTTCTCTCGCATAGATGTTATATGCGTTTTATATCCCTTAGTCGTCTCGTACGATCACCCACGGGTAAGATAGGGGGTGGTGAATTGTATTCTTACTCCGTCACCACACGAAAAAGTATGCAATGAATTTAAAAAACATAAATTTGTTTTAAAGGATTCCTGCGACTGGTTAATTGGTTGTGGGATTTAGACAATGTAGCTGTTGTGTGGTAGCGGCTTCGAATACTACCAACCCTTGCTTTGCTCGTAGGTGTTGTAAAAGACGACTAAGAGCCCTAGATTGACCCGGACCAACTCCATCTGGTACCATTTGGGTCAACGATTACATTCCCAAGGAGGGTTGACGTCAGGCAGGCGGCCGGTCATAAAAGTCATTGCCGAAACTTTTTGAAATATGTCAAAACAGATGACATATTGCGTCGACCCCAAGTAATTGGGATAAGAGCAAGATGATGATGATGATGATGATGATGATTTAGACAATGTAGGCCAGGTTTGGTTTCGATTATAATATTGAATTAATCTATTAGAGATAGAATAATCTACCGTACCTTCTGGTTTAATACCGTCAGTTTCACATACCCCTATCATTGTTCCTTCTTATTATAATATTTATTGCTAGGAGTACTTACAGAAACAAATAAATTCGTCACAGTGTTACTTAATGTTTCTTACTAATTTCCTTTATTGTGCAAAGCAATTATGCAATTAATTAATATGTGAGTAATAAAGGAAAGAAATTAACAGCAATTTAGGAAGGAAGTTGAATGCCTTGATTATATATTTATATATTTGATAAGCATTGTTAACTTTTGTAATTATAGTTTAGTAAATCTAAATATTATAATTATAATTTTATTAACTGTTTATGCTATTGCATTCTTGATGAAACATATAGCCGTTTCACTATCCCTAACAACGTTTAAGATTTTATAAAGCATGGCAAACAAATATATAAGCTTAAATTTGCATTTATAATACTATTTAGGATTATATCTTGCGTATACCTTCTCCTAGTTTGATTGATAGCAGTTTGATGTCACGAATCGTTCCATGAAGAATTAATTTGCATAACTTTGTTGATTTTTAATGAATTAAGTTTTGTTTGATTCTATAATATGTATAGACTTTTGTAATTTCATAACGTCTAAACGCTGCTGTCAAGATTGCATGAAATGGATGAAAATTGCATGAAAATGGATGAAAAGATAGTTTTATATTTTAAAACCCATAAGCAATAATTTAAAGTGTGCAAAAAAGGATTATAATTTGGTTTGTTTAGAATTTATTATAGTTTACGCACATAAAAAGCATTCAAATAATTTGAATAGTAACTTATAGATAGAAAAACAAATAATCCGTTTATGTTACCTTACCTTTTTCTTTTATGAAAGTGGGCTCTTCACTTCTTTATGAAAGAAGAAAAACTAAAGCTAATTAGCGGCTATATACCTCAATTATTACTGGAAACGGTAGGTTGTGTAGAAAACACAATTATCTGTGGGGTCAGTGTTCCGCATTTTGGCTAGCTATGTTCTATAACCACCTTTCCTACTGTAATACAAGGCTGTCATATGGCAGCATAACTTGCTTAATTTCTCTACCCACAACCCCTTCTTCTGCTTGTAGGTGTCGTAAAAGTCTCGAAACAAAACCCTATGCCAACACGTCTGACCGGTGTAGTTTATTAGATCAATTTCCCTCCCATAATGGAGGAGACTCCAAGTCAAACTGTGGGTCATAAGTAGTATGATGATGAATCGCCTTTAACGATACCCACAAGGTGGTTAATTGTATTCTTACTTCGTCATCACATATAGAGCTTAAAATTACATATATCATCATGATTTCAAGTAGGTACATACATACGATGATAATGTGATTTAAGTTGTCAAAGATTACGAGATTAACCAGTAGCATTTCTAGTGACAGTTGTATCTATTAAAGTTACGACATAACGACTTATGGCTATGTCACTTATCACGCCTTTCTACATCAACCCTCGTTTGACATCAGCACGTTTAGATCTGCTTGTTGAAATGTCTATTGAATATACGTCTGGTTTTATGTTTCCTTGACAGTATGTACGTTTTTTTACATTTGCGTCATCGATTTCCTTACAAGTCAATCTGATGTAGAATTGTGGAGATTTATTTACTTTATGCAATATATTATGATAATAAGTAAACTATATTATGCTTAGTGACTAGGTAGTTGAAAGTATATTAAGATCTCGATGCAAAAATTACACTAATTTGGGTATAATTAACTTAAAATAAGGTTACTATGTACTTGAGAATCTTTGAAATTTTGGATATCTATCTGTAACTTTAAATTACTAAAGATCTAAATAATGGGAATTTAAATTATCACGCAAATATTCATGATCTCAGTTCATATACGTCCCATTGCTAGGCTCTAGCCTACTCCACAATGGGAATGCTATTGAGCTACTATGCCATGCTGGTCAGACAGGTTGATATAGGGTTTTATTTCAAATTTTCCTTCTCTTGCATATATGTTATATGCGTACTATTTCCCTTAATCGCCTTTTACGACATCCATGAGCAAAATAGGGAGTGGTGAATTGTATTCTTACTCCGTCACTACACGAAAGGTAAATAAATAAATAAATATTTTTATCTGTGGTGACAGAATACAATTTACCACGATTTTCCGTGGGTGTTGTAAAGTAACTTCTATTGGAAATAAATATCACGAGAATGACTTCAAATAAAAAGCTATATGATGAGAATAGTATGTTACTACGATGAAGGCTCTTAACAGTAGAAGGTATATGAGTTAACAAGACAACAATAAAAATAACAATGACATATCAAAATAGTTTAGTTTTACTTTTAGTATAACTAAGGTTGGTAACCTTGACGTATTTTGAAGGTTTCCACATAAATATCATGTATTTAGTCTATAGTTTAGCATTTTATCGAATGCCGTATTATACAAATTTACTGTTACGAAATCCGGTTTGGTGATCGACCGATTCGCGGGCCATAAGTCATTGAGCGGCTTATAAAAATATATATGCACGTGTTTGCTTTCTTTTTACATCGTATAATGCCAGTAAGTCTTAATACTTTTGAATTAAGATTGATTATTGTATGTGCTTTACAATCGTTGGAAAATTGCCTTAAGAACTTTCCTTCTCATTACGTGGTTAATTGTCATAGCTGTGTGTTAATCGAACTGCTAAGAGGTATCTTACTTGGCTTATGTTAATATTTAGAGACCAGAGTGCGTTTATATGTAATATTATATCTTCACCCTTGTTAAATGGCAGATCAGTAATGTAAACGTATACATATAAAACATGGTGACGTTCCCCGTGTGGTGACGGAGTAAGAATACAATTCACCACCCCATATCTTGCCCGTGAATGTCGTAAAATACAACCAAGGGATAATACACATATAAAAACCCTATACCAACCTGACCAGCATGGTAAGGTTAATTTTCCTCCTATTGTGGAGGAGGCACGAGCCCAACAGTGGGACGTATATGAGCTGCGGTTGATGAATAATAATGATGATATCTACATCTGCCAATTGCCTTTTTTTGTGTGTATATATTTGTTAGCCGCAGATGGCTTTTACCGCTTTGCCTGGGCTATGGGTGAGCGCTAAGGGTTCTCAGCCCAGTACTACCATTTGCCGAATAATGTTAAGCATTTATTGCGTGCTTATCTTTATATTTGTGAAGCAGTAGGAAGAAGTTTTCTGGAATACGTCTTGTAGATGGCAATGGATTCATCGGATTAAGTTACGTGATGACTGATGATCATATGTTTTATGTACCTATGAACTTTTTGGTTACAAAACTGGTCGAGTTCTAAGAATATGAACGGGTTATTATTTAAACTATAAGACAAGATATTTTATATAAGTCCTAGGATCATATTTGGCAAAAGCCACTGCTGTCTTTTCTTTTTGATTTGAGTCTCACACAAAAATACAACTTTCGTCAATGGAAGGGCACGTGTCCAGAATCTGTTGTGAATAAACTCGATATATTATACTTACGTATGTACTTACGGCCAAAGAAAGAAGAGAGATGAAATTTTAATATCACTAGTTGTCGAATTTTGACGTTTATTAGATATATTTCAATGCTAACTGCATGACCATTGGAGAATCTGCTAACATAGAAAATAAAAAGCATTGACCAATATATTTAATGACGTCATCACCCCATGCATTATTACTTCTAACCTTACATCGTATTGTGCCGATGAGCTCAAAACATTTACAGATTTATATGTCGATGATGCAATTGTTAAGAAAGCTTTAAAATATAAATTATACGCTAGTAATCACCTCTAAAAATAAACGGAGGTTTCGCCAACGATTCTTCGCAAATATCTTAGAGACATATAATACTTTGGCATATTTGACTGTTTAATAAAACTGAATTTTAGTATTATCGTTTTTTATAAAACGTTAGCAGTTGTTATATGATAATTTTCGTGGCACCCGTAAGTTCGCTCGCGTCCAGTATATACTTTCTATACAGCTATTTTTTTTTGTGATACAAACTAACCTATATATACGTATATAACAAAGCACGGCTATTCGTTCTGGGCTACAAATTCACCTATCATTTCAGCTCATATACGTCCCACTGTTGGCCTCGAGTCTCCTCCACGTTGGAGAGAAATTGACCTTACTATGCCAAGCTGGTCAGACATGTTGGTATAGGGTTCCATTTTGAGTTTTCCTTCTCTTACATAGATGTTATATGCGTATTATATCCCTTAGTCGATTTACGACACTCATGACAAGACAGAATGGAGATTTGTATTCTTACTCTGTCACCACAGGAAAAACTAACCTAATCTATATATATATATATATATATATATATATATAAATTTAATATACAACCCATTTACGTCGTTTAATATAGCACTATCAAACCTTACATTACCCATTGGTGTTGTAAAGATAAAAAATACCTCTATATCGACCTAAGCCAACGCCGTCTGATACCGTCTACTTCACAGTTACATTCTTAAGGAGGACTGACGTCAAACAGGCGGTCAGTCATACAATTATTGCCAAAACCTTTGTAATATGTACGACGGAGGCCATGTACATATTGCGTCGACATCAAGTGCTTGAGATAAGAATAATATGATGCCGATCTTCGTTCCAAATTGCATATTATATTCATTAAGTTGTTATTGTAAAGTTATGGCATCTGTAACTCCTACATACTTTGAACTTTGACATTCATATTATTACGATTAGAATAGGCTTTGTATGTGCACTGTTTGATATTTTTTCTTATTACAATTTATATAATGTCGGCAAACGGGTGACTTTTATATGCAGGTGTATAGGTAGCTTTATAGATAACTAGCAACCTGCCCTCACTTCGCTTCGGTTTCAGTCGCTTAAACCGGCGTAGTTCCTGTTCCTGTGGGAATACCGGGATAAAATATAGCCTATGTTACTCCCTGATATTATAGCTTTCCACTGGTGAAAAAATTTTTGAAATCGGTTCGGTGGTATAAGCGTGAAAGCGTTACAAACAAACAAACAAACAAACATCCTTACTTTCGCATTTATAATATTAGTATGGATAGTAAAATTTACACTCTCAAGCAAATGTTGATAAGTTATATTTTTGATTTTTGGTTTGGTTACGATTATGCTTTTTGTTAGCTGAAGAAGACTGCTCTTGCTGCTAGCAGTTTTCTATCTGCAGCCATATTAATATTAATAATAAGGTTCCTCCGAGATAATAGTAGAAATTCGACGTTTAAATGTAGCAGTTTACTACTGCGCTTTTTTCGGTGAGCGATAGAATCAGAGGCCTCTGTTTTTACGGTGGCAGCGACCGGGCTGTACATTTGGTAGTGCAGCGAGCACTGAGTCACAATAACCACTTATCATCAGATAGGCTGTCTGCTCGTATGGGAAAAACCTTTTTAAAAAAGCGCTATGTATTAGAACTTAAAATATTCGTTTCTACATTTTGAAAAAAAAAAAAATTTAATTTACAAGAATTTATTTAAAAAATATTCAAATGTCCGTTTAATCAAATATTTATATTTGACAACATTTCATTTGATGCTAAGTATGTAAATGAACTAAGTAAATAATGAAATGAACATTATTTGGGAAGGTTTGCCAAATACAGTGAATTCATCAATTAGAGCCGCTGTTAGCAGTAACTAGCATGTCTTGATTCACACTCTAAATTTCACAGGCTGTGAATGTACAATTACTCGTTTGTTGTTTCTCATGCAGACTTGTAACTTTGCTACAGTTAATGTTTAGTTTTCACATTAAAAGGGGGGGGGGGGGGGTTAGAATAAAGACATACTAATGAACTAGTAGGCGTCTTGATTACCCCCTTACTGTGTAATCAAATGCGTTTCCGTGTGGTAATAGAGTAGAAATACTATTTACCATTCCGTTTCCTGCCCGTGGGTGTCGTAGAAAACGACTAAGGGATTATAATAACAAGATTACATATCTACAGGGGTATGAAAACTCGAAATAAAACCCTATATCAACACGTTTCGAGGCCGCGGGTGACCGGACCGGGGAATTTAGTCCGTCACCCGCAGAGAGGCTGACCGCGCGACGGCGACCAACGTCCCAGGACGGGGATGAGATAAAAGATTCAATCAATTTATATGTGTCAGGACCATACTGTCGATAGGTGTCTGTCTACAGCCGCTGGCCGGTCCGTCCGGGGTAGTACCACACTCTCGCAGAAAATTGACGTCTAAGTAGTTGCAATTTGTTACTGTATTTTGTTCGGTGAGCGAGAGAGTTAGAAGCCCACCTTAGTGTTTGCGTGTGGTGAGTTTTTGTGATGACTTATTACTGAAGCTTAGGGACAAGAAAAAAGTATCGATACTTTTTGGTATCGAGTACTTTTCTTTCGATACCAATACTTTTGTACTCGATACTTTGGATTCGATACTTTTACTCAATGAGTACTTTATGACAGGTATCGATTCGAATAAATTGTAGAAATTATTTATGCTAAACTTGACCTTACGACTCATGTTTACGGTAACGCCATCTAGTTCAAACGTAATAAATCTTCTAAAACGTGGTTTAAAATATTCACAGACGGTAAAATTTCTAAAGGAAAAAGCTCATCCAGACATAGATTCTAGGAAAAGTACTCAGTACTCGATACTTTGAAGTATCGATACTTTTGTTTCGATACTTTATTGAGTACGATACTTTTACTCTTGAGTACAGTATTGATACTTTCTGTTCGATATCGTGTCCCTACTGAAGCTCATTGTATACATTCACACCTCCTTCACTTTTATCATAGTAGCCTAGTAAAGGTCCATTAGCGGCAGTATCACTTACCATAAGCTGTGTTGTTTGCTAGTTTGCCATCAACAACAATACAAGTGTTTCTTTTACACAAGATTGCAAATCGCAATAATATGTACTTACACTTGTTTTTCTAGATTCAATTAGTCGCATGTGCCCATTGACATGGTTAAAACAATAACAGCATTGTTTCAGTAACGATATCATTATTTCACTATATATTTCTTACGTTACTTAACAGTACTGTATAATGAAATGGCTTTACTTAGCTCTTCAATAACTCATCTGAGATGGCAGATAGCCGCTAACTAACGCTTGATTTTTAGGACTGATTATAGCACGGGAGGCGATGTGGTTAAGATACCAATTTACCGTTGCCAAAGTAGTTTCAAATACTATGCAGTACAATACTCTATGCGATTAATCAAGTGTTGTGCCGAGTCTGGGTGTAATATGTGTTTGTTTAAGTCCTACGCAATTTTAGGATCTATCCGTAGTGTAGTTTTAAAAAATATTGGAAATTTTAATGCTTGTCACCACAAGCATAATTGTTAAATGCATAAGATATCTCTTATTCGCCTTTGACGTCACCATGTCAAAGGCGAATAAGAGATATCTTATGCATTTAACAATTATGCAAGAGAAGGAAAATTCTGTATAAAATACTATAGCTAATTGCTTGACCAGCATGGTATAGTAGATTATTTTCCCTCCCAATGTAAACGATGCTAAAGACCGGTAGAGGAACGTGTATGAGCTGTGAAGGAACTTTTTATTGGTAGGAAGAAATTTCTTCCTAGACAGTATTAGTAGTAGTAGTCCATGGTAATGGATAAAGACAACTAAGATACTTATATTACTTGAACAAAGTTTCACATCAATACTTTATTGAAATATAAATAAATATAACTTTTACAAATGAAATAATGGATGGGTCGATTAACGAAGACGTCTTTTAGGATATATTATCTTGGAACACGCAAGATTCACCTTTAAAATAAATTGAACGTATACAATCTTGAATAGCACCCTTGACCGGTAATGCACTTTCCATTCACCAAGTTCGTCCCTGAAGTCAAGTGTGTACAACCGTTTCCCATAAGAAATAGCAGTTGCGGTCTGTAAATTACCTGTCATTTGACTGTACCATCTGGAGTTAAAGTTAGGTAATAATCTGTGCTTCTTTGTCTCTTAAATATTATTGTATAGAGCGTGTAGGAGCATTTTAAATTGGCTAATTCTCATTGCTTTTAAGATAATAGACCTCAATTGTACACTGATTAGTAAACTTAAAGATTGCAATCATCGTGCTGAAATTGTCTGTTTGAACTTTTAACATGTATACATGCAATACAATTAGTAAATAAAAGAAGAAGAAAAAATAATTAGAGTATATGAAGAAGGCCGTGCTTTACAATTTTCTTTTTTTCCGTCCATCAGCCCATCGTTATCTACTGAAGGATACCGACCTTCCTGTCAATAGAGATAATAGTAGCGGTTATCGAATCGTTATGCTTGTTACAGGTGGGCGGTCGTAGTTTCAGTAAAATTGATCTATTGTACCACGCTGGTCA
Source organism: Lymantria dispar (assembly GCA_032191425.1). NCBI lineage: Eukaryota > Metazoa > Arthropoda > Insecta > Lepidoptera > Erebidae > Lymantria > Lymantria dispar. The sequence continues at coordinate 32,903,890 of CM063441.1, forward strand.
AATGGGTTAGTATAGGGTTTAACATCGCGTTTTTTTTTGTGGGATATGATCAGCACATGCGCTGTCTGTTCCGTCCAGAGTGACGAAAGGGTGATGTGTGGTCCTATAAACCAACGCATGCCCTACCCTTCGCCCTTAGGCTGACTACCGGTACCGGTGTTGTCCAAGGCCAGCCTGGGGTATAAATGTTATTTGTATAATATATCCCTGAGTCATATTTTACGACACCCACGAGTAAGACAGGGGGATGGTGAATTGTATTCTTACTCCATCATGACACGGACTTTTTCATCTTTAGAAATAATTAATTACATAGTTAAATTTCTGTTGCTTCCGCTTTCTAATAAGAACCTTTTGTTTTTGTTTCAGGTAAACTTTACACCGATCACACAGAATTCGTGAGAGTAATTCTTACATAAGAATAATATGAAGATAACAATTGAATAAAAAACAAGTAAGACAATATAGATGTATATTATAAAGGTACTAAAATTTACTTGTTCAGATATTCCGTTTCACATTTGAGTTCATTATAGACAAATATACATAAGTATTCTCAATATTGAGAAATTTATACCCGTTTTGAATAACGTCACTTAAATTTTAAATAACACGTAAATCGATAAATATGACACATAACATCAAAGGTTGATTGAAATTTGACTTACCTACCATCTTAGTTAGACGGGTTGATATAGGGTTACATTTCGAGTTTACCTTCTCTTTTCTTTTTGTGTAAGTGCAACAGAATCACCTATATTATTTAGTTTGAACGTTGGTCGTTACCACTTTATATAATTGAAGTATTTATTGAATATAATGGTGATTTATCTCTTTCAACTTATGTTGAATGGTAATGTTCAATGGTAATTGCAAACACTGAAATTTAATTCCAACATAGGCATTACAAGGCATTATCTTACTGTTATATCTTTACGAATAAGACTTATAAAGGCATCGTTTTATAAAAACCTATTAATTGTACAAAATAATTGTTATTGTACAAGATTCTCACGTCATTCGGCGGGTTACTCGTACAATGGTTTGTAAAATACTTCGTTTTGAAACTTCTATGTGTTGCTTCTACCAACATTTTCCCATCCAAAAGGTTAATAGTTTGAGATTATCATTTAATAACACGTTATTATGTCAGTGATGCAATTAGGAAGACCCACTGTTTTGTAGGTTGGAAATAAATTGGTATTTTGTAATCTTGTTGGTCCCTTGATAAATTTAATAATACCCGTCGTTGATAAATTTAATATTTTTACAGAATTGTTGCGTTTGTATTACATTATTGCTTTCGCGGCGTTTCGTACACTTTTTAGCGTCTATGGTCACTGTAGGACTAAGGCGTCCAACAAGTCATCGTTATTATAAATCTCTGTAAAATTAAAGACGACGAAACTCCATGATTATTTTGCGGATTTCTTTATTGATCACCGAGTGCTGATTCATTTTTATATTATAGAATTTCAGATCCACAATAAAATTAACCGTATTTTTTTTTTCTGTGGGTGGGCTGCGGTCGGCGCGCCTCCGCACCACTCCATCCGGGACGATAGAGGGGCTTAAGCATGCAACTTCCACAACCCACCCGAAAACCACCTCGCCTTCGTCGTTGGGCCGACCACCAGAGCAGGTTTACTTGTCGTCAGTGGTCGGCCCGACGGAATACCCCCTACGTGGGGTACCCTCCCATCGACCGACGTCCCCCCCTCGGGGAGGACGTCGGTCTTTCCTCACGCGGTCGGCCTCTCGGCGGGTGACGGACTAATCCCCGGTCACGTCACCCGCGGCCTCGGCTAGGGCGGCATGAGGCGCAGGTAGTTGCGCCTGCGCCGTCCCATTCGCCGGCGGCGGATCTCCTCATCGAGGCTGCGCTCCTCGCGCAGGCGATCCGCCGCCTCCTTCTGCGAGCTCAATGTCTCGCAGAAGGCTGAGACCGCGTCCCAATTCCCGACGCTGTCGACCATCGCCCTGCGATGGCCGCCAGCGTCAGGTCGGCACCGATGATTGCGACGAGTTCACGGCGCTGCGTGGCCCAAGCGGCGCAGGCCTCGAGCGTATGCGTCGCCGTGTCCTCGTCGCCTTACAGGGTTTTACGTAATTATTAAAATTATTAAAGATTTCTATGTATTTATTAACAATTATTTGATTTGATACACACACATGTAAATGAAAACTCGAAATAAAATTCTGTACAAACGATCAGCGTGGTATATTAGGTTAATTTCTCTCTTATTTTATCGGAGGCTCGAGCCCAACAGTGGAATGTAATAAGCTGAGATGATGATGATGATGATGAATCGAATGGAAATAATCGTAACTATCATTAGCTATAGTATTTGCATGGTAGATAATAATATTATATAAACTATATTAGAATAGAAATCTAAAATGCACTAAAAAAAGAAAGACATGTTCGGAAGTGAAATTATAACAGCATTTATAATATAGTTTAATAATGCATTCCATAAATTCAAAATGCAAATAATTTTACTTTCAGTATATAGTAAAAATTGAAATGCGTTTATAATTCTCACGAGTGATATTGACTTTCAATTTCACCGCTTATCTACATGTTGATCGTTAGGTCAATGCCACCGACTGTCAACGGATTACCAGTTTAAACAAAATATATGCAAGAGTCAAAAGTCTTACGTAGTCTTAAAATATTGATATTCATTTTTACGTAATTAATGATTTAGTTGTTTTTTGTGTTACTAAACAGTTAAAGGAGTAATAAAACGGTGAAGTATTATATTTAAAGCATGGCAGCTGGTATAATTTTTTTTCTAAGTAAATGGTATTTTAACGAACATATATAGGATATATATTAATAAAAAAAAAAAGAATCTACAAAAAGATGAAATAATGAAAAAATATCAAAAATTACAAAAAGAGAATAATAATAACACCGAGATTCGATCTCACGCTGCGCGCTGTTTGAATGCGACTGAACAACTTCCCAACTGAGCTATTGTCACTCTTGACGGCGACAGTGAAATTTGAATTCGCATTCTATTGACATTTTGTTTTTTTTTTATTGCAAACGGTGGCAAACGAGCAAACGGTACACCTGATGGTAAGTGTTGCTGCCGCTCATGGACCTTTACAAGGCCGTTGCCTAGCGCGAAGAAAGCGAAGGGAGTGTGAATGCATGCATTGAGGCTCGGTGATACCAAGGGCACCACCAGAACCCTCCACACGCAATCACCCTCAGAAAGTTGGGCTTCCGGCTCTCTCGCTTACTTGTGTCATTGTATTGATTAGCTAAAAACACCGTTGTTATATATATACAAGAATTGCTCGTTTAAAGATATAAGATAGAAAAGATATGAAAAATCATTTTCTGTGTGGTGACAGAGTAAGATTACAATTCATCACCCCTTGGTGTCGTAAAAGGCGACTAAGGTATATATTATGCATATAACAACTGTGCAAGAGAAGAAAATCTTGAAATAAAACCTATTACCATTCCGCCTGACCAGCGTGGTTTAGTAGATAAATTTCCATCCCATTTTGGAGGAGGCTGTAGTTCAACAATGGGATGTATATGAACTGTGATAATTCAAATAATTTTGGTTCTTTTTTTTTCTTTTTTGGGGGGTGGGTTACGGTCGGCGCACTCCTCGCACCACTCCGTGCGGGGCGACAGAGGGGCGTAAGCACGCACACGCGTAATCCACCCATGACACGTCGCCTTCATCGTTGAGCCGACCAGCGGGGCAGGGTGAATTGACGTCAGTGGTCAGCGCGAAATAACATTGGTCCTATCTTCAAGTTATCAATTCCTATCTTAAGATAATCAAGATCGTCGTCAATATACTGCTTATCCCAATTACTTGGGGTCGACATAGTATATTCTCTTTTTTCAACGAATATATTGGAAAGGATTTGATAATAATTATATGATCGGCCGTTAACTTGATATTAATCTTTCTTGGGTGTGTAATTGTTAACCAGACAACATCAGATGGAGCTTGCCTAAGTTGAAGACAAGCTTTAATATTTTTATGTGTAATAATTTATTAATTGTACTTGCCATCCCCAAAATGAATTTAAGAGTTGATAGTATTTGTAGCCACCCCTACATAGCTGAGAAGCAAGATAAGTGAAACTAAAAAGATCTACTGTCCGTAGTCAATATATAGACTTATCGAAGTCATGACGTACGTAACTTAAGTACATTTGATTATTAAATATCTAAATATCGCGTACTTTAAATAACAAACATTTCATACCATTTGAAATATCTTTATCCACACCGGTACCCTGTCGTTCAGAAATGAGGTGAACAAGAATATTTTAGCCTTCTAACTATTGACTTTCAATGTGAGAATATTATGACTAATAACCTTCGTTGCTTAGTGATTCCCACGTAAATTCACTCTTATTATGAGTGCTAATTAGCAATGGAAACCTTAATAACTATGCAAATTACTCATATGATGAATGCATTTATTTTCACGTCCCTGTAAACATTAAACAGAGAAAGAAGGGAAACTTGTCAATTACATTTTCATTTTTCTCTGTAAGGGTACAAGGTCATGTACGTTTTACCTTTTGGTAAAAAGTTACTTCAAAATAGAAGAAAAAATGCCTAGCAATCGGGCTGATACAAGTACTTTAACTCATTGATGAGTCAAAAATAATCAAGATTTGTGTGATGATGGAGTAGAAATAATTTTCATGCGTTGTTTCATGTGTTGATGGTATATTGTATTATAAGACCCTATTATGACAGCTTGTATATGTTTCACTCCTGGGCTCGAGCCTCATCCATAATGAGAACAAAATTGACCTACTATACCACGTTGGTCAGGCGGGTTTGTATAGGAGTTTTATTTCGAGATTTTCTTCTCTTGAATAGATGCTATAAGCATATTATAATTTTTCAGTCATCTTTTACGACAGCCACGGGCAAGAAAAGGCGTGTTGAATTGTATTTTCATTCCGTTACCGCACAGAAAATGAAAGTGTTCATGGTAAATTGTATTCTAAAACACTATAGATAAATAAAACCACGAATGTTACTAACCGGTTTACGTTACCTTTGCCCTAATGATGTAAATACTTCTAAAGGTTTGCATGACTCAAACATATCCAGATAACTACTTAAGCAATTGTAACTACTTGTTAGTACTTATTATATTACTTAAACACCATAATTGTTTTTGACATGTTACTAATATCCTCGTGTATTTTAAAACTAAAGTAAAACGATTACCGTGACGTATTCATGTCAATAATGTAATGGAGCGGCGTTTTTACAACTTATTCTTATACGTAACAACTTGTTATATTAAGTAGTTTAGGTTTATGCTTTTAGTTTAATGTGTGCTTGGTTGTGAATATTCCATAGAAATGTTGATTTTGTTATTTTTTTAATAGTTTAATTGTGCGACTCAAACTTTAATAATATCCTTTTTTTTTTTTTTTCTCTTTATTTATTATTAGGGACTTTTATACAAATGTACATGCCATGCCAGTCCCATCGTACCTTACAAGATTAAATATTAATTAAAACGTAACATTACAAACTTAAATAAATCATAGGCTGCTTCAGAATTAGGTGCCGACAATATATGGTGAAACATACCTATATCACATATGTTTATATTAAGCTTTTTAAATAAATCCTCTCTAGCTGACTGAAACCTGGAACACTCCGACAATAAGTGAGTGACATCTTCAATATTTCCACACACATCACAATTTGGTGAACTTCTCTTTTTCATAAGGAACCCAAACTTATTGAGCGGCATGTGCCCAGATCTCAGTCTGTGTGCTATATCACAGCATGTTTTCTGCTGAGCTTGGTGTTCATGAACCATGGAATATGAGGAGGCTCCGATACAATTGTCCTATACCAAATCCCTTTCTCTTTAGATTGCTGGTTAAAATACTCTTTCCATAGCTCGTAACATTTATCTTTATATTTAGGTAAAAGTTCCACATAATTTGTTCCAATGTCCAAAATTTTCCCTCTCATTCTTCCCCATTTTGACAACCGATCGGCCTCCTCATTTCCCTTTATGCCTATATGTGATGGTATCCATTGCAATTTCAGAGTAACACCACTTTGAAGCATATTTTGCATTTTAGCTAGAATTACATAAGCTATCGGTGCACTTCTGGAGCCAGAAGCGCAACGAGCTATATGTAGTAAAGCACTTTTACTGTCTACACATATTAATGCTTTTCTAGTTGCAATATTTTGTAAATAAGATAGCGCTTCTGAAATTGCACAGAGCTCCAAAGACATAACTGATACATACTGATCTATTTTAAAACAATTATTCTTATTAACAGCTGATGATTGCCGAGGATCATAGTACGCAGCACCACCACCATTACCACTCTTAGACCCATCAGTATAGATAGTATAATATCCTCTATACTGTTCCCTAAGTTCCTTCACAGATTCTGCTTTCATTGTGTTAAAGTCATATGTTTTTTTGGCTCGTACAATTGAATCTAAATTAGTTTTTATAATATTTTCTATATTAATGCATGTTACCCATATATCTAATGAAAATATCTCCAAAATTGAAGACGAAGTAACCTTCTCATGCTTGATTTCTTCGAGAACATTAACCAGAAGGGGAATTTTTTTGTTTGACCAATAACTAATGTGCCTAAGAGTGCTAAGTTCTGATAATAGCCGTATTGTAATATTATCGGACAGCGAAGAACATTTTAAACAATACTTCAAACCTAGCCATCTTCTTCTTAGATGCAGTGGAGGAACACAGAGCTCACATTCCATCACATGAATAGGCGTGCTTCTAATGAACCCTCCTATTGCTCTTAAAGCCTGATTCTGAATCTTAATTAACTTATATATATTTGAGTTAGCACTATTGTCATATAGGAAACAACCGTAATCCAACCTACTTCTTATTAATGCAATATACAATCTACGCAAATGAATTTGATGTACTCCCCACGAAGCACCCGTGAGAATTTTAATTAAATTTATGAGTTTTTGTACTCTTACTACAAGCTCATTGATGTGTTTAGACCATCGCAATCCTCTATCTAACCAAACACCCAAATACTTATAATTATCTACTGATTCAAGTTCACAATTATCGACAACAAGTTGAATTTCTTGCCGCCTAAATCCTCTATTAAATAAACAATATTTTGATTTATTAATTGATAGGTCTAATCCTAATTCACCTAATAGAGTAACGAAAACATTTAGGGCATTTTGTATTCTATCTCTACTTTGTATAACATTGTTATTAGTTGTGTATAAAACGAAATCATCTGCGTATTGACATATGCACACATCGACAATATTATGGCAGAATTTAAATGTAGCTATATTAAACAGCAATGGTGATATAGGGTCCCCCTGAGCCAAGCCCTTTCGAGCATATCTAATTATATCTTTTCCTGTTAACGTTTCATTAGTAATTCTCAGATGCCGTTCAGATAAAAAACTCCATAAATATATGCATAAACTTTTACCGACACCTAAAGAGTCCAGCATTTCTAATAATTTTTCTATTAATATATTATTGTATGCATTCTGAATATCAAGAAAACAGGCTAAGGTTGGGTTTTTTTTTGATAAGCCTATTTGAACTTGAGTCACTAAACGAGTCAGACAATCAAGACTAGACTGCCCTCTTCTGAAACCTGTGGCGTACGGTGATAAAATTTGATTTTTTTCTACAAACCACTCAAGTCTTTTAACTAACATAGCATGAAGAATTTTGCAAGTACACGATATCAGAGATATAGGTCTTGGTTTATTGACATAAGTAGAATTTAACTTTGGAATAGGAATAACTCTTATATCACGCCATTGGGATGGAATAATACCAGAACTGTATATAGCATTATAAATTTTAAGTAGATACATTTTAACAGCTTTTGGTAAATGTGAAATCATGGAGTATGTTATTTTATCTTCACCTGGAGATGTGTCTTTACTCTTTAAGCAGTTATTCATTTCTTGTAACGTAAAATTAGATTCTAATAATGTATTTCTAGATGAAAAATATGGTGTAGATGCAATAACATAATCTGGCGCTAGATCACATAGCAATTCTTTGACCTTGTGAAAAGCGAGGCTTCGTATTTTTGTAACCCTTAACTATCTCAAACGATGCCACATATCGGAGGCCGAAACCTTATGATTCACGCTATCACAAAATTTCTTATAATCTATTGATTTAGCTTTTTGAATGGCTCGCCTTACCTCTAGTATTTTATTTTCTAGTACCAATAAATTTGCAGGTGTAGGGTTTCTTCTAAAAATTAATAATATCCTACTCAAGTGGCAAATTCAATGCAGGGCTGACCGCAGACGACAAGGGATTCGATAGCGGTGGTCGGTTCAATGGCGAAAGGGTGCCGCGGCCCCATAACCGACATATTGATTCATCTGATAGAATACTCTATAGCATTTGTTTTTTGTATTAATAAAATAAAATACAGATAAAAAAATATTTGACCATTTTAAAGCTAAGCATTTTTGACCTCCCTCTGAGAAATATGTCGGATAAAGTTTATTGGTACCCGTTTGGGTTTTTATCTAATGTGGTCGAAAGGTGAGAAACATGTCCGTATTTTCGCTTGTAATATGAAACGTGGTGATGTCATGCTCAATACTTGCGAATATTTGTGTTTAGATTGCGACCTTTTATCCTTAAGTTATAAATAGAAATATGTACACCATTTTCGTAATATAAATTCTAGTACATTATGAACTTTTCATTTGAGTTAAGAGCAAATCATAATGACTATCTTTATATACATTATTTTTCTGTAGGTATGTGTTTACCCATTAGGTGACGATATGATAGATTTCAAGGCATTATATTTTGTATTAATGTGCACAGAAAAGGATCCGTTGGGTCAGCGAGTTTTAAATAGAAAATATGTCTTTATTGTAATCAATCTTTTCACTCAGAGACAGGAAAAGTACTAAATCTTTTTGTCGTAGAATTATTTACAAACATAAAATTAGGTTTGACCAGATTGCATAATAAAAATATACTTCATATTACAGTAATCAAAATTTGAAATCAGCAAATGAGGAATTATCATTGGCATAGTTTAAATTGTAAATTTACGATGCAATGGGTAAATAACTATATGTTGTTGTTACTTTGAGTTCAAATATTTGAGAATAGTTAATATGTTAAAATTTGAAAGTAAGGCAAATAAGAATTTCTAATGTTTCTGTTGAGATAGTTAATGGAATTTATATCAACAAATAGTTGCATAGAGACTGGCTGTGTTAGGCATAGTAATTTTTTGAAACGTCTTACTTTTTAAATCGCTGAATCTCAATGTATGTATAAGTCAGTATGAAATATTATCTAATTATCTAAAACAAGTAGAATGTTGTTAAGCATTTACTACTATATTGATTTTTCTTTAAAGACAACTCTCTGCACCATGAAAATAATCCTTGTATTACAGGGGACTTTACAAACATATAATTAAGGGACACAAATTATATCCAGACTCAGAACAATAATTTGTGGAGCGCGCAAAGTGTTGCTCTGGGTGGGATTCAAACCCGCGACATGCCAGACTGTAGGTCGGTCTATTAAGCACTACGCTATCTGTGCAGTGCACATTTATCTGTAGTGACGGAGTAAGAATACAAATCACCACCCCCTATCTTGCTCGTGGATGGCGTAAAAGATGACTATATTATATAGTATATATGCGTTTATCGCATATACGCAATACAAACCTGTCTAACCAACATGGTATAGTAAGGTTGATTTCCCTCCTATTGTGGAGAAAACTCGAGCTCAACGGTGGGACGTATATGAGCTGAAATGATGAGGAAGTTGTTCATTGAAAAATGTTATGAAATGCTGACAAAATTTATATTAAACGACAGGATACCGCTGACTTTAGGTACTCTATGTAAAGGTAAATAGTAAGTTTAAGAATAGTATTATTTTCGGTATACGAATTCTACAACACCGATTTCGTATGCCCAATATTGACTGTTATGTAATCGAAATGATTCATACTTGTCTACCGTACATACGCATTTATTCAAGGATATATACGGAATATTACTCAAGTGTTGTGACATTTATTAACTAATAGTTATGAATAAGGATTTGGAACTTCCAATATATGACGTGGACGAGTCCACGTCGGCGTATGGCATCATATATATTCAATTTAAAGGTTCGGCTTGAATAGGAATACGTATTTCCTTTCCGTGTGGTAACAGAGTTAGAATATATCATTCCCTTTTCTTGTCTATCCATGTTATAAACGACTAAAGAGAAATAATAAGTATACACACAATATGCAAGAGAAGGGAAACATAAAATCCTATACTAACTCGTTTGAATAGCGTAGTATAATAAAATTATGTTCCTCGTATCGTAGGAGGGTTGAGCTCAGCAGTGAGATGTTTTAGAATTATGATGCTGATGAAATAATAAGTACCCACATATGAATTGACATTCCCATAAGAAATTAATGAAAGAGTTATTTCCCCATACACAGCATAATGAATCATACAAGTATTGTTTCGTTTCCTGTAAGCTACTTAAGAGGAAAACATTATTTCATGTGGTAACTTCCGAACGATTGTGAGAACGATTATATCCGGTGTGTAATTATAAACAATAGGATTATAACATTCAACTATAGTTTTTTAATTAAGCGCTAATGAGATATGGTTGAGAAATTCAGAAGATGCTGGACAACCTTGATGAAGGATAAGATGTATACAATGAAAAGCAACGTCATGAGTTGTATTAATTATTTCCCGTAATTTTGATTGGCTTTTATTACGTATTTTTAATATTATAGGGGTATACTTCTATGGGGGGCATCGAACGATTTGGACCTAAAGGTGGAGTTCGCTCTCACTATGTATGCTTCTGAGGAGAATACATACATATATATGTGATGTTTTCGATTTAAAAATATTTATAATTGCTTATAAATATGACATTTTCAGATTAAAATGGTTGCCAAAGATGTGTAAAATTCAAGTACCTAATCGATACTGCATGATAATTTCTGCTGACATCTATAACTTTGAAATATCGTTTTTTTTATGTTCAAGAGGTCAGAAGACAGTTTTTTTTCGTAAAAGTATGACTTTCTATGTAATCTTATGATACTAGAAAGAGAACCGTAATATAGCTGCGATTAATAGGTAATGAATATGAAAAAACATTTTTTTACAATAATTAATCAAACATAGGTACTAAATGTTTGAAAGAAACCTATTTTGTAGAGTTTTAAATTCATTTTTACAATTCCAGCTACTGTCATATATGATCATGGTAGTAGGTACTAGTTTTAGCTCAGAATTGGAAGAGAAGAGGCCCCAGGATGAGTGTGGTGATGAGTGTGGCGCGCTAATCGACGATGCGCGCCACACACTGGAAGTATGCCCCGCCTGGGGGCCTCAGCGTCATGTCCTGTCAATGGAACTGGGAATAACAGACTTGTCGCTGCCGACCATCATCTCCAGGATGCTCGGCAGTGACAGCTGTTGATCGTCGATGGCCTCCTTCTGTGAGGCTGTCATGACAAGGAAGGAGGCCGCGGAGCGGGCACGCGAGGCGCTTGCGTCAGCTGACTCGCTCCGCCGGCGATGACCAGGAAGGAGGAGACGCCGCTATGCGCTCCTCCACCCACCGCTCTGAATGATGACAGGACGTGGCCAAACGGCCAAGCGTTGGGGTGTCGGGGATAGAATGTTATCAGACGATCTCTCCGGCACCTCGTAAAAGCGCGGAAGGGGCCGCTGTGGTTTTAGTGGGTATTTCGGTCACCTCTGTGGCCGGCGAGTCCCACACACACTCCCCTGTCTGTAACCGGCGGGGGATAGTGCGTAAATGCAATCCACAGCGTGAAAAAAAAAAAGGTACTAGTTTTAGATATAAATATTTGGTAAATGTAGTAATTACTTGTAACTGTGAAATGCAATGTGGCTGTACCCATTCCATTACTACCCATTACTTATGAGGTGGGTAAGAAAGGTAGGCATAATATATCACTGCAGAAGTAAGGTAACTCAAAGCCGTCTAATAATAACCAAAACTGAATTTGGTTTGGTTGGTTCCATAGTTATATGTCCGTACACAATGGTATATGTATCAGGGTCATCATCATTTTAACCCACATTAGTTCCAGTGCTGGACTTGGCCCTCCTCCACAATGGAAGGCAAATTTAATTATTATACCGTGCTGGTCAGACGTTTTGGCATAAGGTTTTATGTCGAGTTTTCCTTCTCTTGCATAGATGTTATCTGTATATTGTATCCCATTAGCGCCTTTAACGACACTCACGGAGGTGGTAAGTTGTATTCTTACTCCCTCACCACACGGATATAGATTGTAAATAGGCCTTCATTTCGGCTCATATACGTCCCACTGCCGGACTCGAGCCTCCTTCGTAATAGGAGGGTTATTGACCTACTATAATATGCTAGGCAGACGGGTTGGTGTAGGGTTTAATTTCAAGTTTTCTTTCTCTTGCATAGATGTTATATGCATATTATATCCCTTAGTCGTCTTTACCGACATCCACGGATAAAAAAGGGAGTGATATATTGTATTCTTATTCCGCCACCATACGGAATAATAGGCTTTAGATACGAAAAAAAAACGCGTCCATGTTTTATACCAATAGGGTGACATATATCGGATGTATTCAAACGGAACTGTGCTATTATTAATTCGATAAACTATATACAGCACGTTATTATTAATCACAGAAGCATGTCAATATCCATATTAATCAGTTGTGTTGCTGGAAAATGTATCGTTATGAAAACTGTCAACAAAAAAAGAAACTTCACACGTAAGCGTATTATTCTACGCACGTTCTGGTTCCGTGGTACATTGCGAAATGTTGATGTATTAAATTATTTTCTACTTTAATTAAATAATATTATAGTTGTTTATTGTTTGATAGTAATGTTAAGTAATTGTATAAGATTAATTTACATTATAAGTTTATTGGTTTGTTAATTAATAGTGCAAGTACTTCACACTTAATGTGAGTTGCTGCGCCTTGGTCATACGAATATTTTTAATAATTTACTTTCACGTATATAAATGCGTTCTCAGTCGAGGTAAATGATTGGCTAATAAGGTTATTATTTTTTATATTTAATTATACTTAATATAGTTTTATAGTCGTCGTCTTAGCTTATTGGTATAAGGTTTTATTTCGAGTTTTTCTTCTCTTTCACAAAAGTTATACGTATATTATATCCCTTAGTAATCTTTTACGATATCCAAAAATACTTATGCTTTATGCTAAATAAAATTTAAACTCTAAGCCCATAGGACAATTTCGCCACAATAATCTATATAGCCATTCCGTGTGGTGATGGGTAAGAATACAATTCACCACTCCTTATCTTGCTCATGGATCTCGTAAAGGACTAAGGGATATATTATGCAGATAACATTGCATAGATATAGAAGGAAAGAAAAGAAGGAAAACTCGATACAAAACCTATGTCAACACATCCGATCAGTACGGTACGGTACGTTAATGTCCCTCCAATGGCGAAGGAGGCACGTGCCCAACAGTGGGACTTATTTGGGCTGACACAATGATGAATTTTTGTTAAAGACAACACTAAGCAATAGGAAATAAATGCTTGTGTTACGAGGGATTTCATAAACGGACAATTAAAGGATGTAAATAATACGCAGATTCAAAACAATTACTTGTGTATCACATAAAGAAAATTCTGCATAGGAATCGAACCTGTGACACTGGGTATGGCAGCTCGTTACTATCTGTACAGTGAGCATCTTATGACTTCCAATTTGTACTTATTAGTCTATATAAGTTCCACTGTTGGGCTCAGGCCTCCTCCATAATAAGAACCAAATTGACCTAATATATCACGCTGGTCAGATGTGTTGGCATAGAGTTTTATTTCGAATTTTCCCTATCTTGCATTGATGTTAGCTGCATATATCCCTTAGTCGCCTTTTACGACACCCACGGGCTAAATATTGTGATGAATTGTATTCTTACTCCGTCACAGACAAAATAATTCATTAGATGTTTATTTTGGTGTCCTATACTTAGATTTAAAATATATAAAAATACGTAAATAATTTCTAAAGCATATAATAACACGCACACATCAGTATATTACACAATAAGGAAATGAAAATCTAAATAATATTATATGAACATTTTTAACAAGGCACACATTACCGGTAATAATTAACAAGCGCACATCTAAAGCCGTAGTATATAAAATTTTTGATGAAACTCGTGACTGTGTCAATGGTATAAAATGCTAATTAGTCGGATGTTTGTTTACATCAACAAATCGTTAAATATAAAAGTTAATTTATTTTTAAATAAAATAGATGATCTCTATATATTATTTTTTAAAATTGCTTTTTTAGTAATTGTGGAATATATATTAAAATATTGTACACACTTTAATATTTGATACGTAATTTTGAAGATTATTTTCCATTGCAATTACGGAGATTACGTGAAAATTTCAAAAAAATAAATTTTCTTCTAAAATTAGCGGTCCTTTGACATAAAACGTGTACAGACATGCCGTTACTAAATTACAGATATTTAAGTAAAAAATCTCTCATAACAGTACAATTTATTTGTACGGGTATTTTTGTAGGTCTAAATAGCTGATTTTAATTTTGATAATTTCATCAAGATCATCATCATCGCAGCTCAAGTACTTCCCACTGTTGGGCTCGGGCCTCCTCCACAATGGGAGGGAATTTAACCTACTATACCGTGCTGGTAAGACATGTTGGTATAGGGTTTTATTTCGAGTTTTCCTTCTCTTGCACAGATCTTATGTGCATATTATATCCCTTAGTCGTCTTTTACGACATCCACGGGCAAGATAGGGAGTTGTGAATGTTATTCTTAATCCGTTATCACACGGAAATAATTTATTTTGATAATTTAAAAATGCTCAATTTAATTTCTTCAAAAGATAAATGGCAATATAATCTTAGATTGTAAAATATATCAATTTCGCTTTTGTATCATATTTACGAGATGGCAATGCTAGGATTTATTTTAAACATATATATATATATATATGTTTTTTTAGAACAATATAATCATAAGTCGAAATATTCCCTAACATAGATACATAGACAGAGGACACACTCGTAAAATCCTATTAAGAAATATCTTTTCAGCTTTTTTTTTGTTAATCGTTTTTTAATTTGCTGCACTTTATACTAACGCATACGTTTTGCAATTTATATGTTTATCCTTCACTGTAACGAAAACTTAGCTAACGAGCTATTTATCAAGTTGTGACATTATTGCAATGAATAATTATACCACCCACACCTGCCTGACTTGAGGCTAATTTTGAGATAATGATTAAGATTTAATGTTATACTTGAATGGATTGCGTAATTTTAACATTTATTTAAAATAGTTCTACTGAGTGACCATTATTTTGGGCCTTGAAATTTTAATGATGTGGACGAAACCCTGAGAAAATTTTAAATAAAACTACTTTACAGATTTTATCGCGTTTGAATTTGATTTTTGATTACCCGACGTTTCGAACACTTTACAGCGTTCATGGTCACGGGTGGACAAAGATGTCTCATGTCCAACAAATCATCGTAACTGCAGAAAATTTATAATTATCTACCATAAACAATATAATTTTCTTCATATAGAATCATTTTCTTCTTACACTGGCAATAAATTTGTATCAAAATGTGGGTCAATATTTAAAAACTAATTTCTGTATCGGGTAGATACAGAAATTAGTTAGTGTAGGACATACGTAAAGTAGTTTTATTTAAAACAGTAAATTTTGATAGTCTTATGGATGGAAGAACATTGTTTCCATCAGTATTTGAAACATATTCGTCTAGCCATAGATTACGTAATTTCTTGACTTGAAAATTATATAGTTTCGATCATTAATCTTCAAGCATTTTCTGCTTAATTTATGTCCTAAGGTCAAGCCCACGTGGAGCCAGTTATTGATTGTTATTTTCTATATTTGCTATCTTATTGAGGCGACTGTAGCCATATGTTCACATCTGATTTTTATGCCATAATGTCTTTCAGCATAAATGTAAGTTATTCTAGTCTCTCTCTCTCTCTCTCTCTCTCTCTCTGCTATTTCCAGAGAGAGAGACGTACTACTACTATTTTTAGAGCTACTTTAAGCTTAGTTGAGTAATCATTGCGATTTTGGAGGTGGTCTGTGGATAAAAGTGAAACATATGGACTGCAAATGGATGAAGTTATAGTTCGATTTTAATAATATTTTAATAAAATATTTTTATTTGATCATTATCATTTAAGGTATTTTTTTAACGATTCAGATTATTAACGGCCACGACTAGTATTTTTATGATAATACTAGCAGCGCCCTTCGATTTCACCCGCAGTTCCTCTTCCCGTGAGAATATCGGGATAAATTATAGCCTATGTGTTATTCTGATATGTAAGCTATGTTATTGTGTAGTTTCAACAAAATCTATTCAGTAGTTTTTGCATGAAAGAGCAACAAACATCTTCACATACAAACTTTCACGTTTATAATATTAATAGTAGGAGTAGGATTTAAGAAGCAATAAAAGATTAAAATGTTTTTATATTACATACCTTTTACCTTTACTTTAAAAAAAATCTAGTATCGTGGGAGATTTTACAAATATACATGCAGATCAGGAATTTGTAGATTACACAAGGTATTGTCTTTAACCATTAATCCACCTGTGTAAACAAAAAATATTTTTATATTAATAGCAAAGTGTTAGTTAGTAACTATATCAACATCATCATCTTAGCTCATATATGTCCCACTGCTGGGCTCGAGCTCCTCTACTATAGGAAGGAAATAGACCTTCTATGATACGCTGGTCAGATGAGTTGGTTTAGGGTTTTATTACTTGCTTTACTTCTTTTACATAGATATTATATGCATATTATATCCCTTAATCGTCTTTAACGGCGCACCCACGAGAAAAATAGGAGGAAGGTGAATTGTATTCTTACTCCGTCATCACGCGGAAAAGTATAAGATTGGATATATTGCAATATAACGTTAAAGTATTCAAACGCTTATTTAGCAAGTTCACACAAATAATATTTTTTACAAAAGTTTAAAAAATTGTCAGAGACACAAAACTCGTCACTAAAAACGCGCAGTCACCATCTCAACCGAAAGGGACAGAATAAAAAACAAATTACACTTTGTTATACCAAGCCAATCTTATTTGTAACAAAAATTAAGGATTAACATAAATTATACTGACATCTTTTTTGGTTTTAATTCTTGAACATGTTCTCTTTTTAAAAATGGATATTCTAAAAATTAGCGTTAAAATTTCGAATATAGAACGCCAGCTATTATTAAAATATAATTACCTACTTACTATATTTTCGTGATGTTCGTTAAATTCATAATTAAATTAATATCGATGTATTTATAATAAGAAATATTAAATACTGTTTAAGCAATCTTTTGGAAGACACTAAAATATGTGAATTAAAACAAGTATGAAGATATATTAAGTAGAAATACAAATATTCAAGGTCAGCATGCATGCTATTTACTAAAATAATATACAAATTTGTCGAATATTTCTGTTATTAGAGTTTTCACATATTTTAATCAAATTTGGATTATAATATTTAATTTTAATTTTGTTTGCTAATGCTCATATGGGAATAAAATGTAATGTCGACTGTGAAGCTTCAAAACATAATTGATTTGAATTTGAGTGTTTTAATTTTACATTTATTTAAATAAAATCGTTTCGTGTGGTGACGGAATAAGAATACTACTAATAAGAACCCTAAGCCCAACAGTGAGACATATATAAGCTGAAATGATGATGATGATAATAAAAATGTATGACTCTCTTGACATCATAATTTAAATTGCTAAAAATCTGCTGATATTATTTATACATATGCATTGAAATTAGTCGCAGTAAAAATGGTTTCCCAATGAACCGCAAATATTTTAGTTACTTTGTTGGAAAACTTCTGACACAAGAGTCAGCCGCCATGAGTTATATTAATATATCAATGTTGCTTAAAGTTAAATATATAACTTAAATTATTACTCAGCAAAAACCTCAAAGGATTTAAAGGGAAAATCGATTAACTCGCTAGGCGTTTGCAATCGGGCAAAGATTTATGCGATGTGAAACGTCATATTTGTCGTTTTTGGGATTCGACGTTGTTTTCGATGTACTGTGTTATTGATCGAAGAGTTACTTTAATCTCATTTGAAATCGGAATGGGGTGAACGTTCAGAAATGTACCTGAATATTGATACATTGGCAAAAGTGTAAAAATAAAGTTCATGCGTAAATTCTTCGTTTTTGTTACAGCTGTTTTAGTACTAAACCTGTCAATAATATATTCATTAAAATTCATTCTAATATGCATATCATATAAACAGTGACTCACTGTTTTAATATTTTTGTTTTTTTATCCTATCGAATTCGCGCGGTTTCAACCGTGTAGTGCCCGTTCCCGTAGGAATACAGGGATAAAATATAGCCTACGTTACTCGCTGATACTTTACCTTTCTATTAGTGAAGGAATTTTTAAAAGTAGTTGTAGTTGAGGCGTGAAGTCGTAACGAGAAAACAAACACACAGTCACATTTATAATAGTTAGGATAACACTTTTGTGGTAATCCACAAAAGTGTTATCCAAAAAGTGTCGTGCAAAAATAATATTTATAGATTTTTTTGTAGATTTTTAAAGCCTATCTTTATTTGAAAAGTTCTTAGCAGTAAAATGTTTGGAATTGTCTCCAATTAGCGAAAAGAGACAGCAACCATATTAGCTGAGATTAAGGATTGTGTGACGAAATGTTTTAAAGTTCCGCTTACCTTTCACGGATAAAGACATTGTAATAATCATAGCTCATATAGGTACCACTGCTGGGCAATAGTAATTGACCTATATACTGATCATGTAGGTTGGTAACAAGGTTTAAAATCCAGTCTTGCTTCTGAGATGTTACCTGCTTGAGCCCTTTAGTTATTTTTTACGATAATCCTTGAGAATGAAAGGGGGTGATGAATTCTTACCCCGTCAACACCTGGGTCTGCGCGTTCGAATAAATGCATTAGATTGTAAAAATCGTTAAAAATGCATTAGATTGTAAAAATGCGGGTACCGCACGGTGGTGACGGAGGCGGCGTGCCTATTGGCCGGGACTCCCCCGTGGGACCTGGAGGCGGAAATGCTCGCCGACTTCTATCGGCGAGTGTCGGGGGTGCGCGAGGAGGGCGGTATTGTTTCCTTGAAGGAGCTTACTGCCTGGCGCGTCGACGCCCGCCAAGACGACATCGCCCGTTGGGCAGACCGGCTGGAGAGGCCTCGATACGTTGTTTGGACCGTGGAGGCCTTCCGGCCGGTGCTGATGCAGTGGTTGGAAAGGCGGCATGGAGTGCTCTCCTTCCGACTCGTACAGGTCTTGACGGGGCATGGATGCTTCGGCAAGTACCTGTATAGGGTCGCTAGGAGGGAGAGAACTCCGTCCTGCCACCACTGCAATTGCGACGAGGACACGGCGCAGCATACGCTCGAGGTCTGTGCCACTTGGGCAGAGCCGCGTCGTGAACTCGTCGCAATCATCGGTGCAGACCTGACGCTGCCGACCATCGCTAGGGAGATGCTCGGCAGCATTAGGAATTGGGACGCGGTCGCAGCCTTCTGCGAGGCGGTTATCTCGCAAAAGGAGGCGGCGGGTCGCGAGCGCTAGGAGCACAGCCTCGATAATGCGACCCGCCGCCGGCGACTGGGGCGGTGCAGACGGGAATACCTGCGTGCCATGCCGCCCTAGCCGAGGCCGCGGGTGACGTGACCGAGGATTAGTCCATCACCCGCCGAGAGGCCGACCGCGTGAGGAAAGACCGACGTCCTCCCCGAGAGGGGGACGTCGGTCGATGGGAGGGTACCTCGGGTAGGGAGTATTTCGTCGGGCCGACCACTGATGTAACCAACACAAGTAACCCTGCTTCAGTGGTCGGCCCAACGACGAAGGCGACGTGGTGTTCGGGTGGGTTGCGGGTGTTGCGTGCTTAAGCCCCTCTGTCGCCCCGGACGGAGTGGTGCGTAGGCGCGCCGACTGCAGCCCACCCCAAAAAAAAAAAAGATTGTAAAAATCAATTCCCTATTGAAATAAAACCGGTTACTTTTACTATTGTGTCTGTTGGCAATGATATTATATGACATTTACAAGAAAGAGTAAAGGCCAAAAATATCCTATTTATGCTGATTGTAAGGGTTATTATTGTAAAGGCAAAATATATCACAAATCACATTTTGATTATTCAAAATTTAGTCATTTTATCTCTTATACACCCCACTGTTAGGCTCGAGTCTCCAAATTAAAAAGAGAGATATTGATCTACTACACGACGCTGGATAGACGCGTTGGTAAAGGGTTAATTTCGAGATTTCCTGCCCTTGCATTGATGTTATATGCATGTTTAATCTCTTACCCACGTCTCTTATGACACCCACGGGCAAGAAAAGGGTGTTGAATTGTATTCTTACTCTGTCACCACATTGATAACACTTGCAGTTTTATTATTTACGCAATCCTCAGGCGTCTCATACAATACGGTACGATAATAAGAAGCGATGACGTATTATATTTTCATTCTATACACAAATGTAAAGCAAAATATGAAAGAAACATGAAAGTAAAACATTTATTTTCTTTTATTTTTCTTGAGGTAAGCCTCAAAGCTGCATATATAAATAAAATTAATCAGTATTTTATTTCGTTGCTTGGCTCTAGTTTTTTTTTAAAATATAACCTGTGGAATGGCTTCTATTAAATTTAATATCTGGTATAAATATCTATGCCAATAAATAATTGGAGTGTCTGTTTGTAATGTCAAAATAATAGGCTTTTTTCATGCTCACAGGGTTATTTGCACTAAACATATGCCTAAAAATCACTTTATATTTTTTTGTCTGTCTGTCTGTTTGTTTGTTCCGGGTAATATTCAAAACGGCTGGACCGATTTAATAAAGTCTCTCACCAATGTTATAATATCAGGGAGTAACATAGGCTATATTTCATCCCGGTCTTCCCACGGGATTGGGAACTACGCGGGTAAGGCCACTGAAACCGAAGCGAAGCGAGGGCGGGTTGCTAGTTTAATTATAAAAAATCCATACTTCTATGTTTGGGTCAATACATAAATGAAAATAAAACGCGTTTGTGATAATGAACTTCTAATCGTATCAAGTTTGAACATAACTCGATATTAAACGGTAAATTTGTACAAGTATTTATAGTAATCAGCTGTTTTCTATAACTTGTTTTGATTTATTTAATCTATTTTTATTAGTGTTACACATCTTTTACGTTACTCTATTAATGAACAAAAACCTGTTATATAGTTGAGCCAATTTTGTTATGAGATTAATAAAAAGTAATTAGTTTATGGTACTCTATATTTATGGTTGAGTTTATAAATATTTCTTGCGAAATATTAACCGTGAAACACAATATTAATAACTAGTAACCCTCGCTTCGCTTCGATTTCAGTCGTCTTTCCTACATAGTTCCCGTTCCCGTGGGAATAACGGGATAAAATATAGCCTATGTTACTCCCTGATATTATAGCTTTCCATTGGTGAAAGAATTTTTGAAATCAGTCCAGCTGTTTTGAAGATTATCCGGAACAAACAGACAGACAGACAGATAGACAAAAAAAAAAATAAAGTGTATTTTAGGCATCTGTATGCGAATAACCATGTGAGCATGAAAAAAACCTATTATTTTGACATTACAAACAGACACTCCAATTTTATTTATTGGTATAGATTGAATTGGCTAATTTTATGTTAAAACTTACCGTTTTGCTGAAATTAGCGTAAAACCTGTTTTGTGAGCTTTGAACTTGATTTTTTTTTTCCAGGTATTAAATTAATGAGGACTTTAGATTTCATTTATGAAGGCGTTTTAAATAATCTTACCAATTTTCAACTGGGTGCGAATTTTTGTACCCTCGGTTGTCTAAATTGACCGGGCTATATTCAAATTCTTTTCAAACTTCCGTGTGGTGACAGAGTAAAAATACAATTCACCACCCTATCTTACCTGTGAGTGATCGTACGAGACGACTAAGGGATATAAAACGCATATAACATCTATGCGAGAGAAGGAAAACTCGAAATAAAACCCTATACCAACACGTCTGACCAGCGTGCTATAGTAGGTCAATTACCCTTCCATTATGGAGGAGGCCCGAGCCCAACAGTGGGACGTATATGGGCTGAGATGATGACGATGATATTCAAATTCACATTTTTATAACACGCCTGAATAATGTCTTTATATATAAGGGAATAATTAATTCACCAATTCGGGAAACTTAAGAGGATCTTCTCGTCCAACATACCTCAGTGTCTGAAAACACAGGTCTTTGACCAGTGTGTGTTACCAGTGATGACTTACGGCACGGAAACATGGTCCCTAAATGTAGGCCTCATATCAAGGCTTAAAGTCGCTCAGCGTGCTATAGAGTGGGCTATGCTCGGGATTTCTCTGCGAGATAGAATCCGGAATACGGAAATCCGCAGAAGAACGGGTGTAACCGACATAGCACGAAGAATTAGCACGCTGAAGTGGCAATGGGCAGGCCACATCGCCCGACGAACCGACAACCGTTGGGGAAGAAAGGTTTTCGAGTGGCGACCACGTATCGGACGACGCAGTGTAGGACGCCCCCCCACTAGGTGGACCGATGACCTAGTGAAAGTCGCTGGGCATCGTTGGATGCAGGCGGCACAGGACCGCTCATTGTGGCGCAACATGAGAGAGGCCTACGTCCAGCAGTGGACGGCGATAGGCTGCAATGATGATGATGAATGATGAATTAATTCACCTAAGTCATACTATATTATATATTTGTCTTTTATTGATATCAATTCAACCAATACTTCAACAATTACATAAAATGCGTGTTATGCTACGTTTGCAATTTCGACCATAACTTGCAGTTTCAACCATACACAGCTGTCATTTAAACTATATTAAGTTGTCATAACATACATATACGGTGAAATTACATTATGTGATTCCTTTAATATCAAAATATCTGGTTGACCGAGCTTCACTCGGAATATTTTTGTTGTATTTTTGTCGAATTTATTTAGATATATATTAATTAATATTAAAAAATAAATAAAGAAAAATATATAAATAATTACAAAAAGAGAATAATAATAACACCGAGATTCGATCCGACGCTGTTTAAATACTAAATCTAAACAAAAACAGAACTGGACAACTTCCCAACTGAGCTATCGCAACTCATGACGTTGACAACGAAATTTGAATTCTTTTAAATTTAATGTCATTATATTGCTTTGCTAAAAACGCCGACAAAACAACATTTTCTATAGATAAAACCTAGCTAGATCGATTTTTTGGACCCGAAACCTCTAGTATGCCAAGTTTCACCAAAATCGTTGGAGCCGTTTCCGAGGTCCTGAAAATATATATATACAAGAATTGCTCTGCTCATTTAAAGATATAATTCTAAGATAAATTTGAATTCTAAGATTAATAATCTGCCCATTTTGGGCGGTATATATATGTGTATATATATATATACAAGAATTGCTCGTTTAAAGATATAAGATTACTTCCAAAATATTTAAATACATATGTACGTCTCACTGGGCTCAAGTCTTCTCTACACTGGGAGGGCAATTGTCCTATTATACCCCACTGGTCAGATGTATTGGTATAGCGCGAGCTGAGATGACGGTGATGATTTAGAATAACCTTAAAAACTGATTTTATAAGTTTATTTTCTAATTATTTAATTGGATATTATTAAAGGAAAAAGGCAGGATGCTTCCGAGGTTAAAATAATTGGTTAAAATAAGTCTTAGATATCAACCTTCGTCTTACTCGTAACTCTGCAATTTTCATTGTAGCCCTGACACGAGGATCACGAGGCATTATCGTGCCTCGTGATTATTGTAACTAATTGTATATACGGCTGCAGTTGAACGACTTTCTAAGATTAAAAAAAAATGTAATAGAGTGTTTACATTGAAACCAAATTATTTTTAGTAACAGTTTATTTGCTGATACCAAGGACTTAGAATGTAAATTTCAAGTTTAAACCGAAGTAATCCTGACTTTTTAAAATTTTATACTTGCTGTTTATTTTTAATGAGAAAGGAAAATGTGAAGAAATCTGCACGTTCATTTTATCGACGGTATAGCAATTCCACTATAGAGTTAACATCATTATTGGTACCTCATCATATTAGCCTATATACGTTCCACTATTGGGCTTGGGACTCCTCTATGGGAGGGAAATTAATCTGCTATACCACGCTGATCAAATGGGTTGACATAGGGTTTTGTTTCGAGTTTTCTCTTACGTAGGTGTTATGCCTGCTATATTGGTTAGTCGTCTTTTACGACACCCACGAGGAAGATGGGGAATTGTATTTCCACTCCATCACCACACGAAAAAATGGTTTTGGTTTGCTAATGAATAAATTTACCGTTAAAAACTTAATACTGCATTAAAAAGTCAAATTTTCGAAATAAATGCGTATTAATAAATCAACGACGCATTGGCATAAATACATTCACAAAGTTTTTTTTTAAATACACGCAAACCTTGCATTTTATATGCAAATATAAAACCTGTTTGACACTTCTTGTTCTTGATTCTTGAACTTTTAAGAAACAAATTTGAAACTTGATTATGTTTCACTTTTGCTTTCAGTGTCAATGTTTTTAAAGTTTCACACACGAATTGAAGTGATGACTAACACCTTGAAAGCTGAACAGTTTTACGCTTGAAAGTGCTTTGAAAGTGCTCGTGGTGAAACAAGAGGTTGATTAATCGTCTTATTAGCCCATTCTTTCCGCCATTATTACGCCTCCCATTGTCACAATGGTAATCTTGTTTGAATGCAGGTGTCATACGTACATAGTGAAAACTCTTGCGCAACTGATTATGATCTGAGAGTTAAGTGGATTTCGGATATTTACACGTCTATTGCAGCTATTGTGAGTCTTAATTTGTAGATTATAAAGTTTATTATTTTTGATATAGAGTAAAGGTTTTTATGGTGACAATGATAATTTAATTATACACACCGAATTTCAGTACCGGAAGGAAAGCTATATTGTTCTTTTTTTATTAGTGTGGTTGGTTGTTTAAGTAATTGGTCTATAGTTTATTTAGAATATTGTTGTATTTTAAGCATTTTGAAATACTTTTTTAAATGACTCTTATCAAGAGAATATTCTATTATTATAACAAGATACCGAAAAATTGGGTCTATTTTATTTAAAAAAATAGGAAAATCATTAAAAATCAAAACTCATTTGAATATTTTTATTAGTAGGTAATTTATATATCAAATTCAAATATGACATAATAGTGTATAAAATAAAATATAAATAATTAACTTTTTATATAGTTTTAAAACTCCTTTGTTGTAGTTTGTTTTAAAGTTTTTTGTGATACTTAGCAGTCCAATTAAATCATGTGGCTACGCAGTAATATTTTAATTTAATCAATATAAAAAATGCGACAATATAACCGTATACTAGGAAGTTAAATATAAAACACTTTACTTTGTTTTATTACTAGATATTATTATAATGACCGCATTTCGGTCAACGTGATCAAATTTCCTGGTAACTATTAAATTGCATCGAACATACACAATTCCTTAGAATGTAATTCAAACGTTTACCTTAATATTAACACTTATATGACGCTCATAAGTTCTTTTTAATTCATATATAATTGAAGGGTAATAATCACACAATAGCATACCTTCCTCCTCTTTTGCAGTATTTTTATTAGCTTATCTTCCTTATTCGTCTCGTGTTACACGCGAAGCAAGCGATGAAGAGTATTGTATTTTTGTTAGTTATCACAGGAATAATATTAAGTTACCTAATGTGTACATTAAGTGGGAAGATAGGTTGAGCATACAATACATCACCATCAACTTGGTCGAAAAATGGGCTGAGACATCATTAAGAAAGATAACAGTATTTTCATTCAAACTTATAACACCAACTGTGATTGACCACTCAACTGCCTAGTGTAGTGATTTTGACGCTATTCCCCCTTTAAGAAGGCCTATATTTAATATTGAACGTCGAATGGCTGACAATGATAATAAATTACGATATTAATTTTCTACACTAGATTTCGTAGTATTATAAACGTGTTTAAATAGTTTAACATGTATGATATCATAAAACGTTAAAAATATTTCTGGTTGTTTACATTGTGTTTGTTAATATATTGACATATTCAAAGTGCGTGATTAGTCATGACCATGGAAGTAATAAGTACTAAGTACAACGTTGTAAACGTTGTACGTAGTACTTATTACTTCCATGGTCATGACACGGTTGATTTCACATGTAAAGATTCTTCGCATAAATATGTAGGTATAGAATTTATGTTTTACAACTAAGGAAATAGCCACGTAATTTATAATAAGTGGATAAATTATCAAATTTGAATTAGACTTTGTTCTGATATTATGATGAATGTGTATAAAAAATATAGATTGATTGAGGATCAAATGATTTACAAATATCATTTAAATTTATGTTCCTTTTTTTGGGGCGGGTCATGGTCAGCGTATTCATCGCCCGGCTCCCTATGGGGCGACAAAGGAGCGCCGCGCGAACCCATGACCCACCCGTAGCACATCGCCCACGTCGCTTGGACGACCACCGGTGCAGAGTTTCTTGTCGTCAGTGGTCGGCCCGTTGGAATACCCTGGAATAACCGATCACGTTGGGAAAGTAGTAATATGTATAAGATCTTAAAAACTTCCACAACTTATATTTATTATATTAGTTATGGAAATCTTTTGTTAACTTAAAAATCCATGAAAAGTTTTTCAGTTATAATGATTTCTGATGTTTACGCGAGTATTATACATTTTAAATAAAACTACTTTACGGATGTATTTTTTTTCAGTTATGTTCACTGGGATATTATAGGTATCCCATAGGTATCCCCCCCGATTAAAGAACTATACTAACTTCTTTTTGCTAAGGTGTTTATGGATGTCAATCATTGTGTTAGGTAGATTGGCATTGGCGTAATCATGTCTATCTTTGAAAATAGATTTGTTAGACTGTAAAAATGGCGCACACATTTAAAAAAATACATCTATAAATTGAGATATAATTTAATAGTTCAGCCGCTTTTTTACTAACCTTAATTATGATAATAAATTCTGAGATAATTGATTTAAGCGTTAATTGAATTATCTGAAACAATTGCGACATTATTAATGATCGTTGAACAAACATTCATTATCGAGCTTGTAATCGATTAAGAAAATCGAGGACAGCGATTGATCGCGTCGGGCCTAAAATGCGTTAGTAAATTGGTGCAGAAAAATTACGCAAGAAGGTCGTTTATAGATGTTGTATCGATCGTAACGAGATCGTAACCATTGATTTTGAATAGCCAGAAGATAAAGTTATACATTTTATTTTCTTTATTAGTTTTGAATAATTTAGAAGCGAAGACTTTATTAATTAATAGCTTTTGCGGATTTTATTTTTATTATCGCATCGAATATTTACTATTACAAGGTTTACCGTATTTTCTCGTATATATATAGACTGTTTTTGTCATAGAAGCGATAGAGTCTTCTTATTTTGATTCACTAAATATAAAATATCATCATTTTAATACATATAAGTTTCATTGTTGGCCTGGATAGGAGTGGTATTGACCAAGCTTGTCAGACGGGTTTGCAAAAAGGTTTATTTCGAGTTTTCCTTCTCTTGCATAGTTATTATATGCATATCATATCCGTTTACAATACCCACGGGCAAGACAGGAGGTGATGAATAGTATTCTTACTCCGTTGCCATACAGAAAAATATATATCTCTATCTTTAAATTAAATTTTATGAATATGGGCGAGGACTCAGTTCTTTTATGACTCTTGATGCCATGTTTTTCCTATTCTATACTGTTACTTTTTACCAAAATCTTGTCAGACATATACAGTTTATACAGGCAGAGTTTATCAAACATAACTGCAATGAAATAATAATATGCATATTTAGAAAGTAAGGAACGAAGGTTTACACAATATTTTTCATATATGATACTTATATTGTATTGCGTTTTTATTTTACTTTTTTTTTAAGTTTTAAGTCACAATATTGACTAC
This sequence comes from Lymantria dispar, assembly GCA_032191425.1. Lineage (NCBI taxonomy): Eukaryota > Metazoa > Arthropoda > Insecta > Lepidoptera > Erebidae > Lymantria > Lymantria dispar. Next base: position 32,932,106 of record CM063441.1, read on the forward strand.
ATTGTGCATTTTCAATGTCATTTTTATAATAATTCTCATAATCGTTTTTATTCTTATTGCAGGTAATTTATCCGGTTCTAAAATAAAACCTCAATATATATTGGTAAGGTTTAGAAACCTATTTTTAGTGTAATGACATTAGGTAATAGCTGTCTGTGGTTTGATATAGAGTAAAAAATTACCGCGTGTTACATTATACTACAACTTCAAAATTAGGTGGTAAAAACATTGCTAACCGAATTATAACGAGTATATTGATAAACTAGATGTACACACAGCTTTGCTAACGTCTGATGATTTATTTCAAATTATCTTCAATGGTAATTTAATTTCAATTCGTTATTTCGATTTCCTGTATGGTGACAGAATAAGAATACAATACCCAATAATATACAAAACCCCAAGGCAACAAGGGATATGAAAAATATATTTAAGAGCAGGAAAGCTCGAAATAGAACCCTATGACAATACGTATAAGTAGTGTGGTATAGTAGGTCATATTCGCTCCCATACTAGAGGATGCCCAAGCCCAGTAGTGGGCCGTTTATGGGCTGATATGATGATGTTTGTTGTGCCTAAATCTTTATATGTATAGCAAGTCCTTCATTAATCTCGGTGCTATATTTTTTATTTTCTATGATCTTATGATCATTGTTCGGCTTCTATTGTAGGATTTTGTTTTATAGTTCATATACTTATCGATGAAATGATTAAATAATTAAAAATGAATTTTCACATCTAACTTTTGGTTCCCGAGATAAGCGCTTTGAAACCAACAAACAAACATTCCAATTCTATTATAGTAATATGCACAGATTAAAAAACAGTAGACGTCTATATTTTTTTTAATCTGTTTTAGTGATTTGCTTGTCAGATTGACCTATAGATAACATAAAATAAGTAGATCAACTTAGCTTACATACTTTTAAAGTGTTAGCAAACGATCAATTTATTAAACTTGTTTCAAGTTCAACGTGTTATTTTTTTTATTTTAATTTTATAATATTAAGTATTAAGTTCATTTTTTGTTAGTATAGATAAACTTATAATAATTATAACATATTGACCTGACAGATGACTTAAAGTTTTAATAAAAAGTTTTCTTCCTCTGCAATGGTATTTTTTCTAATGCCCCTTAGATATCGGGTAGTCAGCCGTACCCCTTAATACCGATAAAAATTTGCTGAGGCTCTCACCTGGAATGCGGTCATAGACTCTTGTCGGAGATACCTTTGTAGGGGAAGGTTACGTTCAACTATGGACGACAAAAACATGGCATACACTCATAACCTCATGAACACCTGCATTATTTTTAACTTAAACTGTTACAATAAGCAAATACACGTTTATTAAACAGATAATAGAGCGGTGTAGATTTCATAATAATTCAAAACACATCTGTTGCTATTTCGTAAACTTAAAACAAGAGCCTCTATTGATCAAGAGCCTCTGTTGTCTGACATAGACATAGCTTCTTTTGTTTTAACTCATTTATCAATCTAATATGAAGTTTGAACAACAAAACGGAACAGATCTTTTGATTCGACAAGACAAGAATAAATCCAACCACTCGTATTTAAAACAAATGGATTACGTAAACTATTAACTAGGTTAAATTCCAAAACAAATCTATTCATTTGCGATATATATTTTGCAATTAGATTAATAAGAAAGACAGAGAGAGAGTGAATGAGAAATAATTGCATTAGCAACTTTTTAAGCTTATGTAAAATGAGAGAAGTTCTTATTATTCTATTTGTTAGCAAAGAAATAAAATAATTATATATAAAACTTATATTCTTTTTGGTCAGTAATTTTATGGTAGGTAATTACCATTACAACTTTTTTTTTTTTATTGCAAACGGTGGCAAACGAGCAAACAGTACACCTGATGGTAAGTGTTGCTGCCGCTCATGGACCTTTACAAGGCCGTTGCCTACTGCGAAGAAAGTGAAGGGAGTGTGAATGCGTGCATTGAGGCTCGGTGATACCAAGGGCACCACCAAAACCCTCCACACGCAAACACCCTCAGAAAGTTGGGCTTCCGGCTCTCTCGCTCACCGAATGAAGCGCAGTAACAAATCGCTACTACTCAGACGTCGATTTTCTGCGAGAGTGTGGTACTGCCCCGGACGGACCGGCCCGCGGCTGTAGACAGATAACTGTCGACAGTGTGGTCCTACCACTCCTACTACTACTTATCATTTATAATAATTATTAATTGATGATGATGATGAACAATATAAAACTAATAAATCAAGTATAGTACCAATGGATCGGAACGCAGCCACACTGAGAAAGATGCGGTAAGAAAACTCAGACGGCTGATTCTAAATTACTATTGATTTTTAAAAGGCGACTTACTTTATCAAGTATTTTACAAGTCATTCATTCATAATTTAATTAATTTCTTTTTGTATTGGTATATATTTGTATAAAAATTGTAAATTAAAATTTAATAACTATTTTTGTAGAGGGTAGATCTCTCTTTATAATAATAATGATTTTTTGGACGTGAAACATCTCACAGTCAGAAGGAGAGCACCCCGTGCCGCCGTTTTAGCCACTGCATCAGCACCGGCCAGAAGGTCTCACATCTCACCGTCCTCCTGGGAAGACGAAACGTTGAAAAGTGTTTGAAACATCGGGAAATCAAATACAAAAGCGATAAAAACCGTACAGATAGTTTTGATTACACATTTGAAATAAATCGCATAAACATCAGAGATCATTATATAAAATATTACTTGTCATATTGATATAAATATAATATACCTACGTATAGTCTATAGTTATCTAGGTCACATGTTATATCTAGGCAGAATAATATTTCATAATATCTGCACCAATTAAGCTTAAGGTGGCTGGTAAGCTTAAGGTATGTCCAACCGGTCGCTTTGACAGTGTCCGTTATCAGTAACCAAGGTCTGTAGGTGATTGTTAGACATTTATTAAAGATAATTACATGACCTACTTGTCGATAAGGACACAGCAAAATAATAATGTGTTAGGTATAATAATAGTAATAGTATTATTAATAGGTACTTTTCTTCAGATAATATTTTTTATGTATAAAATACCTGTAGGCATTTTAGTTGAATCATATCTTAAATTAATTTAAATAAATTTTAAATCATCATCATCATCGCAGCCCACATACGTCCCACTGTTGGGATCAGGCCTCCTCCACAATGGAAGGGTATTTGACTTACTATACTATGCTTTTTTTTACTATATTATGCTAGTCAGACATGTTGGTATAGGCTTTCATTACCAGTTTTCCTTCTCTTGCACAGATGTTATGTGCATATTATATCCCTTAGTCATCTTTTACGACATCCACGGGTAAGATAGGGAGTGATGAATTGTATTCTTACTCCGTCACCACCCGGCAAATAATAATTAAATAAAAAATTTATATAGTACTAATAATTAGGTGCATAAATTATAATGATAAAATGTTTTAATTCTATATTAAGTCGCTGTCATGATCTCCCTTATACACATACATCGTGTAACTAGGCTTAAGCCTTCTCCATAGTAGGAGGGATATTGACTTAATATACTCGTATTATCTGTATAGACATTAAAATATGTATATTGTATCCCTTAGTAGTCTTTCACGACATTTGCCGGTAAGATTGGATACAGAAGTGGAGAATTGTATTTTTACCGTCACCACACTCATATATAATATTTTAAATAACTAGTTTGAATTAGATTATGTAATTCAACAGTCTAGAATAGCCAATGAGTTAGATTTTATATCGAAAAATATACTTTTCTCATGGAAAGAATTTGATTGATATAATCTGCATTAACATAAGCACAACCGCGAACACAGCTAATAATATTATACGTTTTAGTTACACCATATTACTTGGAAAAGCAAAAATCGTGATCTACATTCAACTGTAATATTCACACTCTATTATCATAATCTGAAAATAGATATAGACTTATACTATTTCTTTTATATTTGTACACGATTTTCCAAACATGGCAGGAAATTTATTGTCATTTAACTGTCTTCTATTCACTGACGACTTGTACCAGTTCTGTACCAAATCGAGTACGGGTATATTAGTGCACGTCACTATGGCTCGATATAGTTAACAGTTTAAAAATAGAATGAACATGAATTGCACTTGCTCCAATTAAACTGTACTCAAGTGATACCTGATGCGATTGACAAATGCTTGCGAAATATCATTTATTTCGATCATTGATCTAGTTCGCCGACTCTGATAAATTGTTTTACTTGCGGTACGATTACGGAGATTGTTTTTGAAATATATAACGAAATAAGTAATTAATTAAGTCTAAAATAAAGATTTTTATATAAAACACATACATAGGTAATTATGTTCCATTCTCAATCTGTGTTCGAAGTATAAACGCATACTTAATGAGTTATATGGACAAAATATGTGTCTTTTATTAAATAATAAAAGCAGAAATCTTTTATCTAGAATCCTGAAGAGAAAAAACCTGAATATTACATTTAAAACATCGACAGTGAAACCAAAATGAAAAATCAATTTACATAATCTTTTGTAGTGTATCAATACTGTATGAAAATTACATAAATAGAGTAACAGTACGAATAATAGCAGTTCCGGTGTAATAATATCGTAGATACTCGTTTAGATATCGACAATAGCTTATGAAATACTCCTGGTTGGGAACTCTTCCTGGTTTGTTACATTTTAATCGATTTAATGTTTTGTTTCACAACACTAAAGCTTAGTGGTGCACTACTTGTAGTGGAGTAATGTGTATGCAATATTTTTTTATGTTATACTTTTTTACTTTTGTCTAAATTAATAGATAGTATACACATACTATCTAGAGATATTTAATAACGTTAAATGTCAGCATTTATTTTTGATCATTACGGGAGTATTACACATTTAAAATAACGCTAGTTTTATGAATTTTATCGCGTATGTATTTGATTCTTGTTTTCCCGACGTTTCGAACATTTTTCAGCGTTCATGGCCACAGGAAAGCTAAAGATGTCTCATGTCCAACAACACATTTTTATTACAGAGATTTTTGTCGACGTATTTTATCGCGTTTGTATTTGATTTTGCCAGAATCTAATTAAGCTGCCAACACATATTTTTTATTTTTTTTTTGTCTATCTTACTAAGAGTAAAGAGGAGACAGGTAGTAAAAGATGATTTTCTTTGTTGATTTACATTCACTGTCATATATACAAAACTTATTATAACTTATACAAAATTTGGGTTATATCTTATTATAGAATTATAAATAAAATTATATCAGAGATAGGTATATATTAATTAGGGCATTTTTTTTTGGGGTTATATTAATTAGGGCATAAATTAATTCTTGTATCTTGATGGAGTAAAAATACAATGGTAGAATCATTACATTTGTACTTCAATGCCTTCTCCCATTCTTTTCTTTTCTATACATATCGTATAAACCAATTAAGGGATGTAAATAGATAAAACACCACTGCAAGAGAATGAAAATTTAAAATAAGAACATATACCAAGGCAGGCTGATTTCCAACACTTGGAAGAGATCTGTAACCATAGTGAATATGATATTATCTTATGTCGCAATGCGTTTGTAATACTTAAGTTAGAACATATCGCTTAATATTCTGAAAACATATGATCCAGATCAAATCATGGACTTGCTGCATACACGATATGAATACAACATTTTAAAAGAAATGTTAAAATAAAACTTATACATTTAAATTGTAAAGATTTTATTAGTAACGACTTCGGAACGAGGATATAAATGTTAATTCTTCTCAGCTCATACAAATGCCGCTGTTGGAAATAGTCTTCCTCTAGATAAATTTAGGCTATTATACAACTTACTATATAAATATGTAGAACAAACCAGACGGGTTAGCCGGGGTTAGGGTTTCATTGTTACTTTTCCCTTTTTTATACTGATGAAACCTGACGGCCCTTAATCAAGTTTCCGTATGAACACGGGAAAGGAGGAGAAATTTGTTTTTTTTACTCCACCACATTGATGAATATTAAATATAAGCTGAAGCATTGCAGCAAATGGCTTCCTATAGAAGCTGATTTATCTCCCATTTTATAGATAACTCGCGTCGAACATTGGGACTTTTATGGAATATATAAATTGTATGATGAAATACAGCGCTTATAGCTTTATAAAGCCGCTCAGCTTTTAGTCCTTTAAAGTCAAGTGGTGTAAGCGCTGCAATTGCTCCAGTTAAATTATTACGTAGGCAACCTTATTTTCTCAAGTACACTTATCACTGTACTGGACAACTTTGTGTTGAGGTTTAACATAACTCTTACGAAACTTGTCATAAAGTACGCGACTTGCGTTGAACATTTATTAGTGCTACTTTATGATAGAGTATATTATATTACAGAATAGTTAACTTGGTTATATTACATGTGTTAAATTTAAAAATATAGTAAACTTTTTCTACATTACAACCAAGTACGTCTTATTATTATTTAACTTTAGCTTTTTGTAATGTCAATTGCACTGCAATTGTTTTGTGATTTCCGAAATTTATTTATACGAGTATTTTTTATTGTACATGAGGCATCGTTGATCCAGTAGTAAGCGCGATTTTTGGCACTGATTCTAGAATATTTTCCTAAAAAATCTTCAATAATAACTTCTACTATGTGGACTATTGATAATTAGTCTGTCTCTGTTACGTTTGTTCATATTTATTAATTAATTCATTAGTTTCGTTAACGTCGCACTGTTAAGCTCGGGGCTCCCAAATTGACCTAACCTACTATACGCCGCTAGTCAGACGTGTTGGCATAAGGTTTCATGTCGAGTTTCCTATTCTTGCTTAGGTATTATCCACATACCAAATCCCTTAGTCGTCTTTTACGACAACCATTGACAAGAGAGCGGTTATTCTTATTCCGTCACCACACGCAAACCATCCTTACTAATATTATAAAGGCGAACGTAAGTTTGTTTGTTACGCTTTCACGCTTAAACCTTTGAACCGATTTCAAAAATTCTTTCACCAATGGAAAGCTATAATATCAGGGAGTAACATAGGTTATATTTTATCCCGGTATTCTTACGGGAACGGGGACTACGCGGGTAAAGTGGCTGAAACCGAAGCGAAGCGAGGGTGGTTTGCTAGTAAGTCATAAAATATATTGCTCTAAAATATATTGGTTATTAGCTCTGAGTATCATATGTTACCACAAAATTCTATAAACTAGAAGGTAATAGAAATAATTAACTTTATCACTACACTATGTTACCATATATATAGTAACTATGCATGAAACAGATCGTGTTGCCTGACCTAAACTTCTAAGCGAAACTTAAGCTAACTTTCTTATGCACATGCAAAACAATTAAGATATATAAGTACTGCCTCCAAAAATCATCAAATCGTGACTTGAGAGTCATGTGTATCTTACCATAAAATATAGTTTAGTGAAATGAAAGTTCTAGTAATGTAAACATGACTAAAATATTCAAGACAACTTTTGGCCATTTAACATTTTCCTTCCTTCCTCTTCTGCATATTTTTTCATAACATCAAGCATATATTTTTTTATATAGACATTATCGTAAGGCATGTAGACTATTATTGGCAACGTGTAAGGTTTATCACAGTGTATTATGGAGATTGTGAGGCTTTGGTATATAAACCGTGACTTATACTGGGAGTTTGACGTAAACTCTCTTTGTCCATCTCATCATTCTGATCGTGTGCATTCTTCTTTCCTTGTCCAGGCAGTTCTCCTCTGGAATTCGCTACCTCTCGGTATAAGGATGGCCACCAGCCGTCAAAAATTTAAGAAGAGCGTTCGTCTGCATCTCTTAAACGAGTTGGCAGAATCATCACAACTGATATAATGTCCTTATAATTATGTATATATAATGTGTATATATGTGTATGTATATATTTATATATCTTAATATATATCATATCTATCTATGTATTTGCGTATGTATGTATCTTTTATATATCTTGTATTATATATTTTTGTATATACCTATTTATCTATGCAAAATGTTTTTTTTTTTCATTTTATAATAAGATAACTATCTCGGAACATGCACCTACCTTTTTTCATCTCTGCATCATCTATGGTTGACTGGTAGAGAATGCCTCTGGCATTAAGTCCGCCATTGTACTCGTTGCATGAAGTTTAATAAATAAATAAATAAACTCTTAACTTCTTCCTGCTCCACCCGCAATGATCTACCCAGGCCTAGCTTCGGGAAAAACAACAAAGACAAAAAATCGGTATCGATAGATCACCTACATGGAGAGATAGGTACGTTTAGTGAGGTGATAGGATTGTCAACGATTTGCGGTTTGCGGTGCAACGGTTGAAAATGTCCCTTATACCGCCTCGGCTGGTTTGGCCTGAGCTTGGTCCTAAAAAAATCTTAAGAAAATATATCTAATATATCTCTACCTTTTTTTTTTTGGGGGGTGGACTGCGGTCGGCTCGCTCCTCGCACCACTCCGTCCGGGGCAACAGAGGGGCGGAAGCACGCAACACCCGCAACTCACCCGAAAACCCGGCCGACCACCGGAGCAGGGTTACTTGACATCAGTGGTCGGATATATCTCTACCTTATCGTATTGATAAGAATCTCTAGGGGATCTATAATTGATGCAATTATTAACATCATTATTCAGCCTAATCAAACGTCATTAAATACAATTGATTTATTACTAGAAACTGCAATGTTCCGCGCCTATTAATAACAAAAATTCATGAACAAATTGATTCGCATGCGTAACTAATTAATGGTTAATCAACGCTTTGCTTTAACCCACTTCATATATATCATCACCTTGTTGAAATAAATTGTATTTTAGTTTTTTAAACACCGCTTAAATTGTTTATGAGCAAAATTACTATTTAGTAGGTAGAAGATGTTGCAAATTCAAACACTTATTGAGTTGATTATATTTTTAACATTTAATATCGTTTATCTTATAGCGTCGTGTTTAAGTAATTTGAATAAAATTGTCAATTTTGAATATGTTAGCAATATATCTCATTCAGCGAAAATTTTGGAAATAAAATCTATAAATAAAAATATATTTAATTTAAAACTAGGTGACTTAACAGACGATGTTCTCTTCAAATCTAAAAAATAGTAAGAGGAATTCTCCTTGAAATCGATTGCAGCGCCACCTACTAGTTGCAATTATTATTCTAAACCATCATATCCATCGAAATAGCCACAAAAAAAAACATCAAAATCCGTCCAGTCGTTTAGAAGGAGTTCAATTACAAACACGAACAGAAGGTTAATATATATAAAGATATACTTCTCACATGTGTCAGTGAGGAAAGAACGACGTCCTTCCCGAGAGGGGGACGTCGGTATGGAAGGGTGCCACTCAAGGGAGTATTCCGTCGGGTCGATCACTGATGACAAGTCATCCTGCTCCGGTGGTTGGCTCAACGACGAAGGCGACGTGTCACGGGTGGGTTACGGGTGTGCGTGCTTACGCCCCTCTGTCGCCCCTGACGGAGTGATGCGAGGAGCACGCCGACCGTAACCAACCCCCCAAAAAAAATCTGTTAAATGAACTATCTTTAGGCAAAATAAGCTACCTAATCATTTTGAATCACTAAGGAAAGGTCGTAGTGAGGGAATGGTACTTATAATATCATATATACGAACGGTCATGCACTGTACTATAATAAGTACATTCAATCGAGTTGTGTGATATAATTAGAACAGCGCTTGAAATATTATAACTTAAATAAAAATACTGGTTTATACATGCTATAAATTGGTCCGTAACTCATAAATGTTTAATCAACAGTTAATTGCTATCGATCGCCACATATCAATACCTTGTCGAAATAATTTATTTATTAACTTTTGAAACTGTGTTAGTTTCATCTATCATCATCATTTCAAGTCATATACGTCCCATTGTTGCGTTCGAGCCTCCTCCACAATAGGAAGGAAATTCACCTTACAGTACCATGCTGGTCAGACAGGTTGGTATAGGATTTTATTTCGAGTGTTCCTTCTCTTGCATAGGTGTTATATGCGTATTATATCCCTTAGTCGCCTTTTACAACATCCAAATTTACAAAGTTATTTGACGTTCAACAAGTCCTCGCTATTACTAGTAATAAGTATTAGCAGTATTACTTAAGTAACTGTACCTTAAGCTTATCTGTATATTTATTTTAAATTTTAATTTATCTATTCCACTTACAGTTCCTTGTGGTGAAGGAATAAGAATACAATTCACCACTCACTATCATGCCCGTGGATGTCCTAAAAAACGACGAAGGGATATCATACGCATGTAACATTTGTGCAAGAGAAGGAAAACTCGAAAAAAAAACCGTATATCAACTTGTCAGACCCGCATGATATATCAGATAAGGTCATTATTTCTGATATATACGCGAGGAGTAATATTTTACGGATTTTATGGCGTTAGTCCGCCCGTGACCATGAACGCTGTAAAGTCTTCGATACACCGGTGAATCAAAAATCAAATACAAACGTGATAAAATCCGTAAGATAGTTTTATTTACAAGAACAATTTCCCTTCTATGGTGGCTCGAGCCAAGCAGTGGGATTTATATGAGGCGAGATGATGATGATAATGATGATGACTTATAGAATTATTACTGCGGTCCATGATCAGCAGCAACACTTACCACCAGGTGTACTGTTCGCTGACCACTGACGACAAGTCACCCTGCACCGGTGGTCGGCCCAACGACGAAGGCGACGTGTCACGGGTGGGTTACAGGGCCGCGCGTACTGCCCCTCTGTCGCCCCGGACGGCATCGGGCGACGTGTGCGCTGACCATAGCCCACGCCCAAAAAAAAAAAAGAAAAGGTGTACTGTTTGCTCGTTTTGCCACCGTCTGCAATAAAATATCAGTTTAATAGAAATAGTTTACATAATAAATATTTCTTTATTTAAGCAAGGACATCCATCACGATTAAGGTAGAAATATTAGGTTGACCGTGCTTCGCTCGGAGTATTTTTGTAGCATTTATTTAGATATATATTAATAAAAAATAAAAAAAAAAAATGAAAATTAACAAAAAATTACAAAAAGAGAATAATAATAACACCGAGATTCGATCCGACGCCGTTTGTCACCGATGTCAAAAATAAAATGAAACCTGACTACTTCGCCACTGAGCTATCGTAACTCATGACATTGATGGCAAAATTTGAATTCATATTCTTTTAAAATTTAATGTCATTATATTGTCTGCCAAAAACACTGACAAAACAACATTTTCTATACATAAAACCTAGCTAGATCGATTTTTTGGGCCCGAAACCTCTAGTATGCCAAGTTTCAACAAAATCGTTGGAGCCGTTTCCGAGATCCTGAAAATATATATATTTACAAGAATTGCTCGTTTAAAGATATAAGATTAATATAATAAACGATTACGTAGATACTTCATGTTCACGCATAGCTAATGTTAAACCGTGATAAAATCATTTATCATTGTAAGAATTGAAACTTGTTATTGTAGAAGTTATGCAAGTTATTGACGCGAAGGGCGATTGCTAAATAATGGTAATCTGTTACTTCAAAATAATGTCACAATATCAAAAGATTTGTTCCTTTTTATCGATTTAAAGGAATAGTTTTTTAATAACATAATATTTTTATGGAGGTACATGCGTATTTATTTTAATCAGTTTGGAATATTATTTTTTGTTGGATAAAATGGTATTAAACATATTGAACTTCGAAGATATAAAAAGAAACTCTTCAAAATCACATATGAAATACAGAGGGACTGGAATATTGCTAGATTTCAAATTCCAAATATAAGGTAGTCCGAATTGTTTTTTGTCAAAAAGTTGTTCTCGATTTCTCTAGGTTCTAGAGTTTATTAAATTTTGTTCACTTTAAATGTATGCGGTTTAGGCTTGTTAGATTCTAAAATATCTGGACTATTTAATTCAAGAAAACGAATAACTCTTGTATAATAAGTATTCAATAATACGTGAGACCACAAAATAAAAAAATAGTCTTAAGTTATATATCCGATCTATCACCACGTTGTGTACTATACAAATCTATATATATATAAAAATGAATTGCTGTTCGTTAGTCTCGCGAAAACTCGAGAACGGCTGGACCGATTTGGCTAATTTTGGTCTTGAATTATTTTTGAAAGTCCAGAGAAGGTTTATGCGGTGAGTGAAAATATGAAAAATTGAAATTAAAATACTATAAACAATAATTTTATTTTCCCATACAAACCGTTCTTACCTGTCAAAGATTTGATGTTCGTCCCGTCGCCGTCGGTTCGGCATTTTTCGCATAATTACATGTAGATCTAGATTAAAATATATATATATATATATATATATATATATATATCTCGGATCTTGGAAACGGCTCCAACGATTTTGTTGAAACTTGGCATACTAGAGGTTTCGGGTTCAAAAAATCGATCTAGTTAGGTTTTATTTATAGAAAATGTTCTTTTGTCGGTGTTTTTAGCATAACAATAAATGACATTAAATTTTAAAAGAATATGAATTTAAATTTCGTTGTAAATGTCAAGAGTTCCGGTAGCTCAGTTGGGGGACGGCCGGTTTTAATTTTGAGTTTTGTAGAATCCAAACAGCGTCGGTTCGAATCTCGGTGTTATTATTATTCTCTTTTTGTAATTTTTTATATATTTTTCATTATTTATTTTTTATTTTTAATTAATATATCCCTAAATAAATGCTACAAAAATATTCCGAGCGAAGCTCGGTCATCCTGATATTATCATTTTATATATGCAGTATCATTGCCAAATTTCTATATCAAACCGTATGATATGCGTCATATAGTAACTAACTTCTTTTCTATTATGGCAGAGGCTCCTGTTCAATATTGGGATGTATATGAGCTGAGATGATAATGATCATTGTAAATCCAAGATGATTGGATCCACAAAATGGCAGATTATATATTTTTAATATCTAAAAACTTATTCAAAATTACAGCGTCTATCAGTCCATCATTTTGTCGGAGGTCGTAGGTTCACTTTCTATAAGAGATTATTATCTGTGCCTACAGAGAAGCATTCTGGTTATTTATAATATATGGTAATCGAAAAATTTATATTTTGTGGAAAATATTGATCGCAAATTAACTAAGTTATTTATTTATCTATAGGCATCTAAAATATATTTTCATAATGTCTAACTTTCATAACATACATTTTTGCACTTAAGGTAAAGATTTTCTCACGACCAGTGTATAGATTACAAATTTTATGATCAGCATACATGTAAGTATAATCCAGTGCACTTAAGCCTTATTTTCGCAATATAAGTTCTGTGCATGCTAATTTTGTATTATACAGAAGGTTGCGAGTGGCGACATTTTCTTTAAAGTTTACTGGTAGACTTTAAGGTCTCGATTTATTTCTCCTAAGGAATACATAAGCTAGGTAACAAGTAATAAACAGCAACAAGCAAAAATCAAATTAGAAGTTTTACGGTTGGTCGAGCGATTTTTCCAAGTGGCCACAGCCTGGTCAAACCATCGGGGATGACGAGTAGCAGCATGGGACTGTCGTATAAATCGTCTTCGGCAATCGTTATGAGTTTCTCAGAAGGCTGCTGCTCCTTTCATCATTAGCTAGTTCTTACTCCGTCGACCGCTTGAGTTGAAGTTGATCAATATAATTTTACAAAAATGAAGTTAGTATTTTTGAAGTTATACTTCTTTTGCCGCGTTAGGGAAAAATGACGAGAGTAAGTTTGTGTAATGCGCGAGCACACCATCACAAATGTCAACTAATGCGCTATAATAAAACTTTCCCTGTATTAAATATCTTTTTTTATTATTTGTGTGGCTTTTTCTACAAACGTAGGATAACGCGAAGGATAAAATTCTTAGAAAGATTTTTATCTTGGTACGCCAAAGAAGTACAACTTCTTACGTCCTTATATATAAGTATACACACATTTTTTTTTACTGCAGCTTATATACATTCCACCATTGGTTACGGGCGTCCTCCTTAAGGGAAGGACTACTGCTACTGTTTTTGTTTAGAGTGATATTAATTCCCTACATAACGTAATAGTGCTTTATGACGAGTTAGGTAAGAGTGCTGAATCATTCGTTACAAAGAGGGTATTAATAGATATAATGTGTACAATTGCTTTAGAGAACGTACAACGCTATTAGTTCATACGTTATTTTTAAATTAATTTGAAAGTTAGATCTGAGGTTATAATATACCAAGTACGAATACTTTTAATACATGCAAATTTAAATTATCCAACATCCTTTGAATAATAACTGAATAAATTACTGAAATTAATAATATTATAGGAAGTGCTGTATTTGTATTTATAAATTGCTAAGGATATACTGCATTTATATGTTAAGTGTCTGTAAAGTATGTACATGTTAAAAGCATTCGAGAAATATAATACACGTAGATAAGATATAAGTTGAGCATTAGAGATATTTAAATGAAAAATTTGTAATATATTTCGTGAGTGAACAATGTAATAATATTTTATTCACCGTTTTACCAACGTATCATTCGACACCGTAGCAGGGTTCATCCATTACATCTGGAAGCGTTATGATCTTTAATTGTACGTTTCCAGCGATAATTTCTCCCATGTACGTACAGGATCTAGAATGCCACCTGTTAATGTGTTTTTCGAGCGCTTTGACCTTTTTTAAACGAGGTTTAAGAAGAGTATTTCCTTCAACGGCTTGGTTGTGCCTTGGGCAAAGGACCATGTGCGGCAGTATCACTTACCATTAGGTGTGGTGTTTGCTCATTTGCCACCATCGCCAATAAAATATATTACCATGAATATTATATAAACTCATTCATAATATTGAAACATTTCTCGGGCATTGTTACTCCTTTTCTTTAATCAGAAATGTTGAAATGATTATACAGAACTTTTTTCAATTCTATTACCAAACCTCAGATTGATATATGTACTTTAATTTCTTTCATGACTTGTATAATAAATCTAAATTTTGTGATTTATTACTGCACAAAAATATTTATGATTAATTTTGTACGAGGACCAAGAGTGATTCACAGATTGATGTGCCGGGCGTTTTAATCCCTACTCATATTAAAAGGTAAAAAGATTATGTAAGAGAAGACACTAAAATAATATCAATGCCTTAAATTTACATTTTTTTTTTGTTTAATACTTCCTTCTTCTTATATTTTTAGCCTCAAATCTTTGTTTCATCTTTACATTTTCTTCTGAATACTTGACTAACATCAGATTCATCATCATCATCATCATTACAGTTCATAAATGTCCCACTGTTGGACTCGAGCCTCCTCTATAATTGGACGGCAATTGACTACTACTATACCACTCTGGTCAGACGTGTTGGTATATGGTTTTATTTAGAGATTTCCTTGTTTTGCATAGATGTTATATGCATATTATATCCCTTAGTCGTCTTTTACGATGTCCACGGATAAGAGAGGGAGTGGTGAACTGTATTCTTACTCCGTCACTACATCAGATAAATCAGAAATTAATCTTTAAATTTTTGTAGTCACCATTTTAAAACAATTGCATGTTTTTTTCGCCTCGGCGTGAAGTGCCGCTTCGCCTTGTTCAGGACGTTTAGCTTTTTACCGATTTGGCTTTAAATTCAGCAAATAACTTAGTAGTCTGTCGCTCTCTTAGATATTCACAGTTGAGAATCCAGCCTGATATCTCAATATTGACAGATCTCAGTCACAGATATGGTGGTTTATTAACCTAGTGAGGCGAATATCCGAGTAACACGCAATTCATGAATGTATATACGCATAACATCTTTGTATTTCATGTCATTATTACTTAAATACTACACATAGCGTTTTTCTCTGAAGGAATTTTCAATTTCATTCCGCTGACGATCACTCTTCCGCATCGTAACACGCACGCAATATAGTATAGATGTCCTTCCGTTTGCTTTTATAATTTGAAGAATTAAAAAGTGTTTGTGACAATAGTGATGTCTGTTGTTTTGTGATTTTCACATTGTAAATGAAACTATTACGGATTTTTGATTGCCCCGACGTTGCGAACACATTATAACGTTCATAGTCATGGGCGGCCTCCATTTTATTTACAATTAGCAACCCACCCTCACTTCGCTTCGGTTTCGGTCGTCTTACCTGTGTAATTCCCGTTCCCATGGGAATACCGGAATAAAATATAGCCTATGTTACTGCCTGATATTATAGCTTTCCATTGGTGAAAGCGTAACAAATAAACAAAGAAGCAAACATACAAACAAACAAACTTACTTTCATATTTATAATATTAGTAGGGATTTATTTAAATAAATACATGAATTGATTTATAATGCTTACGCGGGTATTACACATTATAAATAAAACAATTTTTACAGATTTTGTATTTTAAAATTTAATAACTAATTCTGTAGCGTAGACATAATTTTCTGCAATAATCTCTGATGAGTAAGGTATATAATACGAGTATAACATATCACATATTTGACCAGCATGGTACCTATAGTAGGTCAATTGTCCTCCTATCGAGGAGGAGGCCCGAGCCCAGCAGTGGGTTGTGTATAAGCTGAGACTACTTATATGCAGTAATTAATAGTTATAATTCAGTTAGTTATAAAGTAAAACCAAACACATCAGCCAGTGTAATCTCTCTTTCCGCATCGCTCGTAAAGAATGCATTTTCACTGGCTATTGTATCTCGACACCACTCTTCCGTGGTGATATCTAGAAACGGTGGTCAACTGCGACGATGTGTGGTTTATTAGTATTTATATTAGGAAGTTAATCTCGCCACATTATGGGGAAATATTTAATCTGATATGGTTTTGTAATCCTCGAAAAGAACTATAATTAGCGAGCTTTAGTACTGAGAGTTTTGAGTTCGATACATGTTTAACTAATATAGGCGCAATTTATGCCTCATTACTATGTCTCAGAACTCAAAGAATTGGAATCCTGAAGGAGCTATGGAGCAAATCATATCATTCATTGAACCGTAAGCCATTGGGAATGAAAAAATCTATAAATCACACGTTGCTGTGGATTTTGAGACAACTTTGCATACAGTGGCCTGACAACATTGTAAATGCCGCAGCGAATCGTTGCGTACAGAGGGCGTTTAACCGTTCTATGTGACATTTTCATGAAGAAGCTTATGTTCAACAGAGAACATCAAGAGACAAAATTTCATGTCTATAAAATCTTTTATGACAGCACAGTTGCAGTATTTGCACATTAGCTTACAATTAGTGACAAAAGATATACCTTTATTTAAATTTCATTTTGTTGTTTGCATAGGGAGTCATACAGAATAATGCTCAAATTCGCAGAAATGGAATAGTAACATAAATATCATATAAATAACTTTGACTAAGAACTACTTATGTTGCTTGTATGCAAATGCCATCAATTTTGGGATATTATCATATTAAAAGCATTATTTCTTTCATTCTTTCTATGAAATGCATTAATAATATGTATTCAAGTGCCAATGCGTGCAAATGCTCTGAATTCTATTTTATATAATTGTAAACATATTAGGGAAGTAGTTATATCGCTATGATGATAGTTAAAATCTTAATTGGAGAGAAAACGGTCAGATTTAATGTACACCGAGATGAATCAATACGTGTTTTAATTACAATTAAATAGGTTTCCAATTGAATATCCAGCTATAATTTTAAACTTAACGATGTATAACCCGTGTTCATAGCACCCAATCTACCTCGCATGATCACCAATTATTTCTAACAACTTCCAGTTCGCTACTGTCTTAGTAAACATACTACTATTTTAATTAAAACTGTATACTTAGGGCTGTCAATATTTTAAACCTTTTTTTTAGTTTTTGGAGTAAAAAGAATGAGAGAAAGGCTGGTTGTTGTTGTATTGTATGACGGAGTAAGAATACAATTTACCACTACGATTCATATGTATCTATGTCATAAGAAACGAATAAGAGATGGAAGTACAACATCATAGCAAGAACAGGAAACTCATATCAATATCTTATATCAACATAATAGACCTGCGTAGGATTGAAGTCAATATGGCCTCCCACTATGGAGAGAAACCAACAGTGAAATCACGTATGGGCTAAAAAGAAGATAAATTAACGCTTGAAAAATAAATTTATAATTTATGAAAAGGTAGATAACCTAGATAACCAAACCAAACGTGAAATGACATAAAAAGGGAAAATGGACGTTTTTTTTCGTCGGCCGTGTCCTGGTCAATTCCCTAGGACAACTGGGAGACCAAAATTATATCGTATTTTCCTCCTTCTAAGTGGATCAATAACATCAATTCGTTGACTTTGGTTGCCCACTTGATTAGATTAATCTTTCGGCTATTCGCAGGGTCTTAGCTTTGGTTGGCGTACTAATTCTCGATGCGACCACCCAAAGAGGTACAACCCTACGCAATAATATGTTGCCTTGCGCATGCGCATACGAATTACGAAATTAACTCGTGCTTGCTCGGGTGTGCTTTGGTGACTACGAGTCAAATTATCGAAGTCTGGAAAGCTTGAAATATTACACACCATTTGTAATATGTGCAATCTCAGTTTCGTGTGATAAGTTTAACTTAACGTATATACTTTGTACTTGATGCAATAGTCATGAAAATATATAAAGGTATACTGTACATAACGTATTATATAAGTATCAGTAAAATAAATGTTCAAGAACTAATTGCGGTAATAAATTCAGTCTGTAGTGAATATTTTAATGATTTCCTTAGATTAGATACTTTCCTTGTGGTAATGGAATAAGGATAGAATTCTCTACCCCGTGGATGTTCTATTGCCCATGGATGCCGTAAAAGATGATAATATGCATATAAAATCTGTGCCAGAGAAGTAAATCTCGAAATAAAACCCTATACCAATCCGATTGACCAGTGTGATATAATAGGTACCTATATAATTCGCCTGTGAGTGATGATTATGCCAAAATATGTCGTAAACATTCAAATTCAAAATTGTTTATGGAGATCATACACGCTATAGGGGTACTTACATAATAGACTTTTATGTTTTTGTAAAGTTTTTTTAATATAAATTAATCTAATGCACTATCTTAAAATCTTAATGCGCGGTTGCCTTCTGAGAAGAGCCGGCAAGATTTGGTCTTTTTTTTTCTGACTTCTTATATAAAAATTTACGCGTCTTGTTCAGTATGTAAAATTTAATTGCAGTGTGATTTTTTTGAACTACGAGATAAATATAATTCTTAAATATAATGTAAAAGTTTATATCTTAAACAGATACCATAACGGACATCCGGTCACAAGTTAACTACTAGAGCAGTAATCATTCTCTTATAACCAAATTATTTACATCAATTTAAATGAGATGTTAGATATTGAAAAAATAAATCGCACGCTTGTGAGAATATATCCTTATTGAAAAGATATCTGACAAAGGTATGCGGAAGGTATGTCAAAGTATATGAGAACAAAAAAAAAACAACCACACTTCGTTACCATTAAAATCTTATGCATCAGAATCAGATGATATGCTTATATCAACTATATAAAAAACAATATTCTCTTTAAATGACGAATTTAATTAGCATGTATCACTCTATCGTAGAGGACACCTTAAATATTTTTCTGTAGGTAGTATTATAAATTAGTATTATAAATACATATAATCCATGTAGTGACAGAGTAACAATTCACCGCCCCTTCTCTTGTCCTTGTATATCGTAAAAGACGACTAAGAGACTAAGGGGAAAACCCTATACTAACACGTCTGACCAGCGTGATATAGCAGGTATATTTCCCTCCTATTATGGAGGAACCCAACAGTGCGACGTATATTAGTCGAAGTAATGATGATTAAAAGTCTTCTTTATTGATATTAAACACATATTTAACTGTGTAGGTTCCATACTGGCTACTTATAAAACTTACTGGGTATTTATAAAACTGGGTACTTGAAATATAATATTAGATATATGTTACAGTTAAAGTTTTCAAATCATGAATAACCGTTAATGGTTATTGTAAGCAGTTAAATTTAAGTAACTTTCACCACATCTATGTTATTAAAAGTAATGCGTATCAAACAATTAGGCAATAATGGATTGATAAAGATCTCTCTTTAACTACTTTATTACAAAATCAGCCTGCACATTGCCTACAGAGAATACACACATTATATGTAATTAACCCATGCTTATAACCACTAACGTACAGCTTTATTACTTTGATTACACTTCCTATGTGAATGTGACCGAAAACACACAATACGAGGCCGTATACTTACATTAAGGGCAATTGATACAAGTTTCTGTTCTATCGGAAGCTGGGCCGGACGTATCGGCCTTGTAACGTTGTCTTTGTTTTTTAATTTTCGTTCATTTTTATCATTACAGATCGAGACTGTCTACATTAAGTGCTTGTAAATGTGATCGTATTATGTAAACCTGGTTAGATAACGCTTTTTGATTAAAAATATTGGATGCATTCATTGTTTGAATAGATAGCAAAGTAATGTAGAGGCCGATTCGCTTATTAAAGCACTTGCCGGATCTATGCCTTGTGCGTTGTAATTAGGACTAAGGCGAGTTTCTTCTTAAAATGAAACGTTATGAAATGAAACATGATTTGTTTGCTGTTTACTTATTAGAAAATCTTTCTTATTTGTAGACTTGTTAATGTTATTTTAAAATCAAAAGTGTAAATAATTTAGATAGCTATTGATTTGTTGGTTTAAGGTGATACTACTAAATTACTGTACTATTTTATCGTCAGGATAGCTTTAACATTCATTAGCTTTATCAGTAACTATAATTATTGTTGGAAGCTAATTAATGATTCACAGTATTTAATAGATCAGCATAATATAAAAAGAAATTATTTACAAAATTGTATTAACTTGCTCTCAAGATCGCAGTAATATTTTTTTCATTATATAATTATAAATTGTATTGATTGACTTGATTAATAATGACACAAAATAATAAGGATAATATGAACATGTTATATCACATTTGCTCTCAATTTAATTAGTTCATATAATTAAAAAACAGTTGCGTATAAAGAATGTATAAACGTGTTGATAAATTGGTATGCAAGCTGACGTCGCTACAAAGTTACGACGTAAGGCCAGTTGTCGTAAGGACGCGCGTATAGAATAAAACACTACGTCCTACTTTGTGAAATGTCGACATAGTAGTATCAATGAAATGCTAATTGATTTGTATTTGTTACAGGTAATTAGTTACATCGATTAAATAAAGATAACAGTGCCAGAGTCAATTTGGCTGCTGTTAAATTTGGCGCGCGGTAAGTTGAAATGCATCTCGAATTAATTAAACAGAGTTCATGCAAATTTGATAGCTATTAATAACATGATATTGCAATTATATGAAATATAATTTTGTGAACGTTGCTTTAAAGCCATATGATTTCATTTTCCCTAGATATGGCTGCGACTTTGCTCGCACGTGTATTTGACAATCGTCTAAAAGTCATTTTCTATCCCCGCGAGAGAGCTTAAATCTATAGTCTAGTCTCTAGAGTTAAGCAACCATCATTCTCTTATAAATACCTTGGAGCGAAGAGAATGAGACCTGCTCCACGGAGGTGCCGCAAGCAGCAATTCATCAAATAATATAAAGTCTACACATTATTATTATATATTGTCTAAACGGGTACCTCAGGCTGACGAGATTGGCGTGATTGGGTTGATCATGGACGTCAAGGATACGGTACCAGTGGTCGGCTCAATGGCAATGGGGTGGGAATATGGCGGGTTATGTGACCGCCCCCTTCCTTCGGTCCGCATGGAATGGATGGCGTATGTCCACACTATAGGCTGTTAAAAACAAGATTGACGTGACATAGTAGATTGAAACAGAATGGAAATATAGAGCCATATTTAAATAGATTTAGTGCCTCCTTGTGACACAGACAATATTTTTATATATTACTAGCAACCCGCCCTCGCTTCGCTTCGTTTTCAGTCGCTTTACCCGCGTAGTTCCCGTTCCCGTAGGAAGACCGGGATAAAACATAGCCTATGTTAATCCCTGTTATTTCTTTCTATTGGTGAAAGAATTGTTGAAATCGGTTCGGTGGTTTAAGCGTAAAAGCGTAACAAACAAACAAATAAACAAACAAACATTCAAACTTACTTTCACATTTATAATATTAGTAAGGATATTTAATAATCTGTCAACATTTTTAAAACATGGTAGGTACTTAAAAACCTGTATAAGTGGACGTATTGTAACTATCCCTAACCATGATGGTAAAGTGGTACATATAAAATAGAAAAAAAATCTCATGTCTACATTGCTAATTAGGTATGCGGAAGAGAAGCGTGGACTAGTTCCTATAGGCAGTCGTCTAGACATGACCTTGAGGTTTGAACATGCGAAGGTCAAGTTTTTCATTCCAAAACCTTTCACTTGACTTTATTTATGTAATTGCAGCTTTATTAATATACTTTTAAGTAAATATCACTTGTTCATCTATACGTGTAAATGCATAAGTAATTGCTTGAAATTGCATTAAAATAATATTTTTCGTATGCAATAATCATTAATTAAATTAATTAAAGTCACTTGTAATGGCATTATGTTACTTAAGAAATTAATTTTCACACTGGTGAAATAGACAGTATTGTGGGTTCGCAAGTTTGGTCCTTGCATGTGTATAACATATACATAGGTACCCATGCGCTTTTTGTCCTTCGAATCTTTTATTCTTTTACAATTCTCGTAACTAAATTTTATAATGTCAATCTTCCTTCTCATTTCGTTGGTGATGCCAGAAACTAGAAAGAAATAAAAGTAGATTACATTACTCGAAGCTTTAAGCAGAATATATTCGTATACCAATTCATATAAACAGCAATTTATAGCAGAGCATTTTCCCTGTCTTAGTTGAGGAGGCTCAATAGTGAGCTGTTAATGAGCTACCTAATAAGAAGAAGGAAAGGGGAAAACTTTAAAAATAGTATACATAATAATACATTTCTAATCTTATAGTTTTGACTATTGTAATGATATAATGATTTTACAATTTTCAATGGCAAATGAATGTATTGATTTTATTACCTTATCGTACTCCGTAAAATTAAGATCATTACTTGGCTGAACGAGATTCACTTGACTTTTTTATGTTTTGTAAGTGGCCCATCAAAAATTCAACGAAATATAATGGCAATATATTTATTATTTGAAATCATAAAATATGACTTTGTATGTCTATAAAGCCTTTATAGATAATCTTAAAAATATCAACTAGCGTAACTTCATTTAGATGCCAAATACAAAATTAGATTCAAATATTTAGAGCTAACGGCTCTCTCCAAGATACCAGAAATAAATATACTTATAAAATATAGAATAATTATAGGCTAAATATAAACTACTTCTTCTTGTTACGTCTCGTCTTATTGATTCCCATGATATATTACCTATCCTATAAATATTATTAAAAACCGTGATCAATCTTCAAATAGATGTTTGATATTTCATTCGCAACAGAAAAATAACAAGTGTGCTGATAAAATATTTTCATTATTGATTAACATTTTATACGTCAAGTATCCAGAACCTTGAGATAAGGATTTCACAAACTGGAAATACCCGCGCACGGAATCTAACAGAATAGGTAATTGAAACCGCACACCTAGATTAAATTATACAGAAAATATAAGTGTTGGTAAGTGTTATTATCACAAGGAAGTTAAAAGGTCACTACAAAAAGGTACAAATAAAAAATGTGGTATATAATAACAAAGGTATCATTTATTAATATCCGTTAATCGTATACAAAAAGAAAACGAGGCTTCCAATGCGATCAGTTTCCCAGAGTTTATTGAGGTTTCCGCGTAGTGACAAGCCCTTACAAGGTATGTCGAGGACACCTACTCCATTCACCACGCTAGCCAGCCCAGTTTTGTTAATATGCCTGCAATTTATTTGCATTGCGTGGAAAAGTTCTGCTCTTGATATACGTTCAAACGGATATATTATACAAGGTCGACTTAAACTGTTATAGTTTAAGTTTTATTACTGTTCTATAATTTGTGGCCAAACGTTTCTATTTAAAGGTATATAGCTGTGGTAGAAAATTTAATAATGACTGGCCAAAGAACAGTTTGTCCGCAAAAAAATAATTAGGAATTATCCGTAGATTTTCCGTGTGGTGACGGAGTAATAATGCAATTCACCGACCCCCTCTCTTTTCGTGGGTGTAGTAGAAGACGACTAAGAGGTAAAATATGCATATAACATCTATGCTAGAGATGAAAAACTAATGACACCCTATGCCAACACGTTCGATCATTGTGGTATGGTGGTGAATTTCCCTCCTATTAGGAGGAGGAGGCTCGACCTCAACAATGGGACGTAGATGAGCTGAAATTATGATGATGATAATGATAAAACCTTATAATACTTGTGAATAATGCGCAATAGTTCTATCTTTATGCCTTTGGTCAAAAGAAGACAGTCTTTAAATTAATTGACAACAATTAATTTTATCAACTGTAATAAAATAAATTAATTATATAATATGCGAGGGACATACACTAAAACAGTACTGACAGAGCGCAATTGTTAAAGTTTATGTAAGTAGGTGCACATCTAAAATTATATAACATGTTATCTAACAACAATACGATGCCAAGTTAGAAGTGAGCGAGGATTAATTAATGTAGTGCATACCAATTCGAATGTGCCAGTGACAATGTCGCGGTTCATGCATTTTTTACTCGAAGTGAAATTTGTCGCAGATCCCTAAATAATTCAAAGTAAAAATAGTTTTTCGTTACATTTAGATAATTGTTTATCATTAACCTTAATTTTAATAAATTGTAAGTTTTTTTTTAAATAGTCCAATACCGGTCCTTGTTGGGAATGCTATTCTCGAAGTTGGCGATCTTTATTGTTTACATTGGACAAATAATTCAGTTAGGTTAATCAAATTTCGAAAAAGAGGTCGACCGACAAACCCACCTGGGCTGGGCAGCGTTCAGATAACTTAAGAGAATATTCTCATCCAACATACCTCAGTATTTGAAAGCACAGGTCGCCGTCTAGCGTGTTACCGTGTTAGTGATGACTTACGGCACAAAAAAAAAATGAAAATCCGTTGAAAAACGGGTGTAACCGATATAGTACGAAAAATTAGCACCCTGAAGTGGACAGGTCACATCGCTCGACGGAATGACAACCGCTGGGGAAGAAAGATTTTCGAGTGGCTGCCACGTATCGGCCGACGCAGTGTAGGACGAACTAGTCCTACGCCTCCCGAACAAAGATGGGCCGATAACATGGTGAAGGTTGCTGGAAGCCGTTGGATGTTCGCCTTCATCATCAGCATCTTCTTAATAATATAAGAATCAATTTGCAAATTTGATATATTTTAAAGATCAGATTAGATGAACAATCGTTATATAAGTATTAATTCTAGTATCTTAACTACATATGCATTCATTTGATTATTATTATAATTCAGCTCTTTGCCGTCCCCTGTTGGACTTAGGCCTCTCTTATTTTCACCACAAAATGCGAGCCTGTGCCGCCTGCATCTAACAACGCTCAGAAACTTTCACCAGGTCGTCGG
The DNA here is from genome assembly GCA_032191425.1 of Lymantria dispar. Lineage (NCBI taxonomy): Eukaryota > Metazoa > Arthropoda > Insecta > Lepidoptera > Erebidae > Lymantria > Lymantria dispar. The sequence continues at coordinate 32,957,717 of CM063441.1, forward strand.
TACACCTACGTCCTACACTGTAGCGTCTAATACCTGGTCGCCACTCGAGAACCCTTCGGTTGTCAGTTTCTTCGAGCTATGTGGGCTGCTTATTGCCACTTCAACGTACTAATTCTTCGTGCTATGACGCTTACATCCGTTATTCTGTGGATTTTCGTATTTCAGATTGTTACTTTAATAATCAATCGAAATTTTTAAATTAAACCTTCTCTCATTGTAAAACATGCTTTAGTCTATTGACGTCCACTGCCGTATATATGTAACGGCACAAAAATATAAGGCCATAAACGTGGGTATATATTGTAAAACAATTTATTTTAATTTCATACATTACAGATAAAAATCCGACCGTGAACATGAACGTTGTAAACTGTTCGAAACGTCAGGTAATCCATAATAAAATACAAACACGATAAAATCCGTAAAAATAGTTTTATTCACACTATTTCTTTTATAGTTTACAAAAAAAGTAAGTTCGTTATTTTACTTACAGGTTAAGTGAAATAAATAACTTACTTTTTTGTTCTTTTATTCACACTTAAGATTTAGAAGTAACTACTACAGCAGCATGGCGGATATTTATCACCGAAGCAAACTTTAATCTTTGAAAATGAAGGTCAAAGCTGCAATTCTATTACTATGACTATTTTAGATAGTGTTTCTAAATATAAAACATTCAAGTAATACATATATTCAATACGGCATATTTTTTTACCCGGTATTTTATAATCTCAAGCTTTGTGTTTCTGCTCGGATTAAAATGAAATTAGAGCATTTTATTGCCCTCTTCACCAACGGTACTTAAATTTTAGTTAACACTTAAAAATTAGGTTATATGTCATTCAATATGTAACATTGCTGTTTAAATGGCTTCAAGTGTTATCTAAAATAAAAAAGTCTATAATTTTGACGGTAATACCGACATTAGTCTGTTGTTAAATGATTCTGAGAATAATAACATTTTGACTTTAATTTGCATTTGTTGACGCAGGCTCATCAACTGTGCCACTGTGTATAATTGGTTTATTGAATTTAAATCTAGTCGCAGTAAAATGATTCGCGTGAAGGACGTCCTACTACTGCAATTATTATACATCACGTGAGCGCTGGGCGGATAAGGATAGAACCTGATGAAAGGGTGACAACATTTTCAGGCAGCTTTAGCTACTGGAATGAGTCAAGTATAAATAGTCTTATAAAAAAATTTTGCGGCTATCCATCCGACGTCCTCGTCAGGTCCTCGATGAAGAGGACGACAATATCACACTCGCTCAACAAAGAGCCTACACGGCCCGCGAGGCCTTAACAAATAAATATCCGCGGTTCCGCCCTCGCCGTCGAGGTGCGAAACCGCGCCGCGCAAAAGTCACGACTAAAAACGTGGGCACGCCCACTTTGCCTCCAGCGACGCCCCAAGCCGCAGTCCGTTCCCCACAGGGGGAGCCCTTGGGCAATGTCGCTTAGCATACTTTTCTCCGGGTTGAGAGCCCTCAGCGCTCACCCATAGACCGCGTCAAGCTGTCAAGGCCATCTGCGGCCAACAGCTGTACACACACAAAAAAAAAAAAAAAAAAATTGCGGCTAGCTGACGGCTTTATACTAGATGGATATTCTGACAATTTAATGGAAGAACAAAAATGGCCAATCAAAAGGATTCCAATCAATGCTTGAAAAGTGTGATAGATATATCTGGAATACTATATATGACATCATCACTGGTGATGAAAAGACGATATATTATTACAAACCTAAAAGCAAAAAACAACCTGTGTTAGAGAGAGATGCGTGGAGATAGAATTCAAGGTGCTGAAACGGAAACTATTTACTTCGATGAGGAATAAAAATATTAACAAACTTCTACATTCCTTATTTTCCAAAAAAAAAAACTGTGTATATGTAAAATTTATTAAACAATAAAATTAACCGGCTTGGTTGTTTGATAATCTTATACACAACAGATGTAACATAAAGTTCACGATCATATGTCGTATAACCTGACTGAATCATATAGCACACGATTACTTCTACAGGCCATCTGCTAGGCTGTTACATAAATTGGTCGGGTTACCATAACGTAGACCACTTTCACCTTCTACGGAGACATTAGCCCACGGCAATGAACTTGGTGCCATATTGTACCTATAATGTTTGTTATGATATTTGCGCATAGGAATTATAGCTTGAAATGGTGATGTTTGTATATTAAACATCAAGGATCGACAAGATATTTGTGTAATTAACGACATTCCTGAAGGTGAAAACCGAAGATCTTTGTCATTAAAACATTGGTAGAAAATTTATTTATGAATAGCTTTTCTTAATTGCACATTTATTGGTAGTGGTAAGTAATAACATTTATTATTTAAATGTTATTTACTGAGAGAAGTTTTTATTAAAGGTTTGTTCAGAATATAAAATATTTGCCAATAATTCTAGGTGCGGTGCACTAATATCAAAGTAATGTATTTTCATATTCTACTGAAATTCCCTGAGAAATCAATTTAATTAGGTTTTCAGGGCCTAATTAATGGTAAAAACTTGACTTATGGATGGACATGATTATAAATAAGCTATCCTATATAAAGAAATGTTAAATAATATGAAGAAAATTATATCACAATTGGCTTTATGGGCTTTGAACCCTTTGCCTGTCCGAATGGACAAACAGAAACAAAAAAAAAATCTATTTGACATTTTATGTCACGTCACATGGGAACGCGATCGAACGGGATAAAAAGTAGCTCATTGTCATTAAGAAGAAGAACGGGATAAAAATTATCCTATGTCCGTCTCCTGGTTCTAAGCTACCTCCCCACCAATTTTCAGCCAAACCTGTACAGACATTTTTGAGTTATAAACGTAGTAAATAAGACTTTCTTTTATATATATAGATTACAGTGACATGCGTAAATAAGTAAAGTTATATAGGCGTACCATTGTAATAACAATCTGTACAGTTTTTCTGATGCTATCGGCATAAGGTGTTTTAAAACATGATCGCTTACATAAATGATTAATAGCAGAAAATTTTAATTCTTATAAAGGTTTTAAATTATTGTAAACTAGCAACCCGCCCTCGCTTCGCTTCGGTTTTAGCCGTTTTACCCGCATAGTTTCCGTTCCCGTGGGAATACCGGGATAAAATATAGCCTAGGTTACTCTCTGATATTATAGCTTTCCATTGGTGAAAGAATTTTTGAAATCAGTCCAACCATTTTGAAGATTACCCGGAACAAACAGACAGACAGATAGACAGACAGACAAAAAAAATTAATCTGTATTTTAGGCATAGGTGTCGTGTAAATAACTGTGTGAGCATGAAAAAAGCCTATTATTTTGACATTACAAACAGACACTCCAATTTTATTTATTGGTATAGATGGAATGAAAGTTACCTACTGTGTCTGTTTGCCCGTATCTTAAAACAAATCATACAGGCTACTGATGTCGAATGCAATCAAACGGTTAAGAATGTCGTCACATAGCTGATAAAATACACTGTGAGATTTCTTTTTGCATTACTCTTGCTAAACTACATTATTGACAACTACTAGGTGGGTCCATTGGTTTCTTATTTTTGATTTGAAAATAGGTCTAGGATTTGATATTAACATATAAGGTATTTAAATTTTAAGTTTCAATTAAATCTTTTAAGGCAGTTGCAGCGGGAAGTAATAACATATAAAATCCTTCAATAGTTCATATAATTGTGCTCATAGTATTATTTTGATTTTCAAGTCTTAATTTTCTGTCTTTCTAGAATCGTAGTTCTATTATAGTCATAGTTCTTTTTATAGGTGCGCAGTAGTGATTATAAATGTCAATCAATACAACAAAATCTGGCATAACGGAAATCACAATCTCTATTACCTATAGGATATGCAGTAGGATTTTATTTTGAAAATGTTGCTGTAGGCCAGCTTATATTCGTGACCGGGGATTAGTCGTGACCGGGGATTAGTTCATCACCCGCCGAGAGGCCGACCGCGTGAGGAAAGACCTACGTCCTCCCCGAGGGGGGGACGTCGGTCGATGGGAGGTTACCCCAATAGGGGGTATTCCGTCGGGCCGACCACTGACGACAAGTTAACGCTGCTCCAGTGGTCGGCCCAACGACGAAGGCGACGTGGTTTTTGGGTGGGTCGCGGGAGTTGCGTGCTTAAGCCCCTCTGTCGCCCCGGACGGAGTGGTGCGGAGACGCGCCGACCGTGCGTGACCCACCAACAAAAAAAAAAAAAAAGGCCAGCTTATATTCCAAGTTGCTATAAATTTACATAATATGACATGCATACACAGATCAGCACTCTCTAAATTGTTAATTAAGTATTATAAGTTAGTTCTAGACAGACTAAAATACATTCGGTTAAATGACTAAAGAACAATACACTGAATAATTGAGAGCTGAAGGTTGATAGTAGATAGTAGTGATATTATTTATAATCAACCTTATTTGATAGCAGATAATCAATTGAATTCTTATTTTGATAACACTAAAAACCTAATTTAAAATTCGCTGATGTTATTAGCAATACTTCTGTACTTATCGGATTAATTATTCACATCAAAAAAGTATTGACTAATTATATTCGCACTAAAACTGTAGAATATTAAATACCTTTATGCTAATCATTGAATTAATAAATTAGTACGGTCCATAGACTTCTCACGACACTTGCAACACAGCTTGTCATATTGTCATATATGGTACACTTGTTACATTGATGTGATAACTTGTCTTATTAGAATCTAATTTAATTATTTATTAACGATATTTGACACAAGCACATATACCTAAAGTTGTGTAGGTTTTATGCAAATAGTTTTTATTTATCACACTATATATGCTAAGCATTTTTTTTTCAAAACCACAATACGGTGTATATTGATCTAAATCAAATTTTATTGCAATATATTTACCGGTTTTATTTAATTATATTATATTTATTACCGTCCATATCATTGTTTCACATCAGCTAGACATCTTACATTTTCTATCATTTTTAATCAGTGGTTTTAACATAAATATTTGCGTCAAAGTATTCAGAGCAGCGCCTCTAATGGAATATAGGGCCACTGAGCCTAATCCAAATAAATTGCTGTTGATAACGTTACGAATACTATAAAGCAAATATTCGTGCTAAGCCCAGTGGAGTTAGGTTCGATATTTGGAACCGTCCGTAGCCCTGTACGGTGTACCAATATCGGGGGCGACGCTGATTATTTGTAAACGAACTTTCTTGGGGATACTAAAAACAGCTAAGATGGTCAGAACTATACGTATATATGGGCGCATATCGCCCTCTATCGGCAATATTTGTAAATTGTTGATGTATGTGTTGTCAATTATAGTTATAAACATGTTTGGAATATTTGCAACTAATATTTAAATAATTATTTGTAGTAACAACACTATTTATCATGCTATGATATTTAAAAGACACTTTTTGAATGTATTTCTAGATATATTTGATTTAGTTGTTTAAATATTTATATAGTTGATTAAATTAAAATCGATTAGAATTAATGTAATTATTTGTAACCATATTTAGTTCTAGTTACAGCGCCGTCTGTTGAACAATATATGAGAACAATATTTCCTTTAATTACATTAATGTAAATTGTGTAAAATTTACTATTTGGAATTATGTTAAATGCATTAGAATATTTATCATTATTATTTAGCTATATGCCGATAGTTATTTAATAGTTGTTTTATTTGTTTGTTATAAAAAGTAATTGTAGTTGCTAAGAATAGACCGTTTCATTGTAAAGCGGAGGTTATAAAAACATTGTAAGATTAGAATAGAGGACAGTTTTACTTCACTCACTGCTCCGGCAATAACTTGTAATAAATACAGTGACTACATAGTGATCGTTTTACTATCGACATCAATATTCCTGGCTCAACGCCGACATATACATACCGCATCAGGTAAGCGGAATTCGGGTTGAGCGCCTTTAGTGCTCATCAACAGTCCGGATAAAGTTGTCATAGCTGTACCCGATAATAATGTCATAAAAATAAAAGCGGAATACGTGTACATAAGAAGCGTCAGAGACTGGAACATGCTGTGTTCTCATAGAAGTTGTTAGGTGTAATAATTACAAAGATCACTTTATAAAAATGCTATCGCCATTTATGGCATTTTAATATCTACTCATCATCATCTTGCTCTTATCCCAATTACTTGGGGTCGACGCAATATGTCATCTGTTTTGACATATTGCAAAAAGTTTCGGCAATGACTTTTATGACCGGCCGCCTGCCTGACGTCAACCCTCCTTGGGAATGTAATCGTTGACCTAAATGGTACCAGATGGAGTTGGTCGAGGTCAATCTAGCGCTCTTAGTCGTCTTTTACGACACCCACGAGCAAAGCAAGGGTTGGTAGTATTCGAAGCCGCTACCACACAGCATTTTAATATCTACTAAAGATGTTTATTTCTATGGGGTGATGGAGTAAGAATAGTTCATTACTCTTTTTTTTGCCCATGGGCGTGTCGTATAGAACAGCTAAGGGATTATAGCATATAAAATGTATACAAGAGAAGAAAAACTTGAAGTAAAACCCAATAGCAAAGTATCAAAGGGTGATTAATTTTTCCCCTTAATGTGGAGGAGGCTTGAGCCCAACAGTGGAACGTATATGACCTGAAATCATGATGATGAAAGATGACTAAGTAAACAATAAAATATGGTAAGTTACAGTTTTAATATAGTACTTCAAGGTAATTTAATAGTCACTTTAATTATGACTATATTTTAAGAATTTGGTAATATTATAGCTGTTATTTACCATACATATGCATAAAATTTAAATATTTCGCAACGGCACGCATTGCATGCAATCAGAGCAGTATCATTTATACGACTCGCAAAAATATACTTATACGATTACACCAGTGCAAATTTTGTAACGTGACCTTCAGCTTAATATTTATTTAGTTAAATTCTTAACATTTTTAATATAACTGGTTTCGTTTCACTCCGTTTCAGTCGTGGTGTATATTTCATGTCTGAAGGCTGCTTAACATGCACTTTTTGAAAGTAAAACTGACAGAGGTCATAGAATATTAGATCAAAATAAGTATCGTTTACCTTGACAAATATCGGAATTGTTACTGTTAGTGGCTTATCTAATTGTTGCTATAAATATTTCAAATAGTAAATCAATGTATATATTTTTAAAATTAATGTCTAAGAATACAACGATCACGACTATATCTGTTGCTATGGATATCCTAAAACGTACAGCTGAAGACCATTTCTAGCCATTATTCTGCTGTTGCTTCTTCATTATGCAACTCCAGTATTTCTAGTTAAAATCGAGGAATTTTGCTACGGTGTCTAGTGGTATGATACTAAAAAGGTGACAGTGGTACCGAGTCAAATCCAACAGAACTCCTCGTGAAAGTAGAGCACACAGAGTGATTCAAAGTCTCTCCGCCGCCGTGGACTTCAGTCTGTCTATGAAATTGGCATCACCGGCGATTTATGTCTAAATTTCATTAATTCATTAGATCATCGACTTTCATTATTAATAGATCTTACCAAAGTATGCAATAATGGCTTAAACAGTAAGTTGCAAGGCGGATTGAGTATCGCTAGATGGTGTTTTTAATTTTCCGAGAGAATGCTGCTGACCCGGAGAGCAGTCGATTTTTAAAATTCCTATAGGAAACTAAGAGTCATGTTATTCTATATTATAGAATAACATCACCGTCCACCAAGCGGGTAACCTGATTAAAGATATCAATACCTAAATTAAAACTATAATATTTCGGCTTAACTTGCGTAAAACGCGGTCTACTCAAACCATGAAGTTAACATCGTAATGAGTTCCAACGCTTTATTTTAGTAAAAAATAAAACAAAGCTTTAGTTGACAGAGTTTTTGCAACGAATTAAGTTCATCTAGAGACAGCTAGGAAACAAAGGTGTCTGTTATCTAATATTTAGCAGCCATTGGCGTGTTAAATCGTTGAATAAATTGCATTTTTCCGATGTTGCAATATTTCGAAACGGCAAAGGAGACCAAGTTAGCACCTGTAGATATTATACAATATCTTAAACTAGCTATTGTTTCAATATAAGAACTGTAATTATAATTTAGTTCCGCTACCAAATTTACACGATGCGGATTCGGATCTGACAACATTGATTAAATCTTGCTTACTTTTAGATGACTATTGTATGTAAAGCACTGATAGGGTTGTGAGACTATTAATTGCTATTCAACCGCCAAGGTTTAGACGCATGGCCTCTGCTTCCTCTGGTATTCTTCAGTTGGACAGTACAATGCATGTACATGACCCATTGTTGGCCGCGTCCATGTTTCAAACAATTGTCGGTCTATCTCAATGACATCTGACTTAAGCGATTCGTCTACCATGTCGGCTGTAAGCACTTTATAATAATGAATAGTAAGTGCCTTGTCATTATCCAATAAAGAGATTGCTAAAATGTACGTGCGTGTTTTACAATGGATGCAGTTTTTTACTCTCATTCAAATAGCTGTATTTGTTTTTATGCGAAATGTTTTGTTGCAAATAAAATTATGTTGTACAATTTGTATGCTAGTTATCTTTGTCAAATTTTATTGATTTTAAAACTTTATATATAATTTTTTTGTGTACGCGTGTATGTCACTGAACTCCCCCTAAACGGCTGGACCGATGTTGATGAAATTTTTTGTGCATGTTCAAGGGGATTCAAGAATGGTTTAGATTCGCAATTGGACCCGGTAGGTGGAGCTTATTTGAACAGAACAACGTCTGTTGGGTCAGCTAGTATTTTGTAAGTATTTTATGATAGACTACTACTTGTCGCTGTTAGCAATAAAGGTTCTTGAGGAGTTTGTTACCTATCTTAATATAATCAAGACAATTCAAAGTTCTAAATAATTTTATTTTTATTTAATAAACACCGTGTGTTAAAGAATACAATTTATCATCCCATCTTGCCCATGGGTATCATAAAGATGGCTAAGGGATGTCATATGCATATAACATCTATATAAGATATGGAAAACTCGAAATGAAATCCTAAATGACCTCTTCTAACCAGCGTGGTATAGTAGGTTAATTGCCTCTACTTGTGGAGGAGGTTCGATTTCAACAGTGGAACGTACGACACATGATGAACCACTTAAAATGCTCAAGTGCTGGTAGCGTTAGTGCCATATATATAAAACTAATTGAGGAACTGAAAAAGACATTCCAAGCCTTATGGAAATATCATTTTGAATTCAAAATTATTTTTATGCAATTTATAATTTTAATTTCTTTAATTTACATCTACAATTTATAGCGGTGTTTCCAACTCTATATGTTTTATTTGTATAAAGAATTATATAATTATATATATGTGATGTTCCGTGTGGTGACGGAGTAAGAATACTATTCTCCACTCCCTATCATGTCCGTGCATATCGTTAAAGGCTACTAAGGAATTAAATATGCATATAACATATGTGTAAGAGAAGATAAACTCGAAATAAAACCCTATATATAGCAATACGTCTAACCAGCATGATATTGTAGGTCAATTTCCCTCCTATTGGAGAGGAGATTAAAGCCCAGTAACGGGATGTGTATGAGCTGAAACGTCTATATTATGTGATGATATTGATGAATACCTATATATATCCTTAATGTGTTACTATATACATTCCAAAAACAGTATTCTGTTCTAAATCTCATTTTTTCGCGACATACAATGAATTATTCATCGCAACCAAAAGCATATTTATTTGTTTTCCCTTGACTTTAAAGTACCGTAAGTATGTACTTATATAACCGCCAAACATTGCAAATAACATTTTATCTTGATCTCGCATTGCTCAGCTATGTGAATGAAGCTGGCTTTATGTACCGCCTTCAAATGCAAATATTTGCTCGCTGAATCGGAAGACATTAAATAGATTTGCATTACTCGTCCTTACACTTATTGCTGCATTGTCTAATTTATAATTAATCATTCTAGTATGATTTTAGCTTAGTTACCAGTTTTTACAGTTTTACTTGGAAAACGTAATAATGATTGTAGATGGACTTAAGAAGCGGGGAAGACCCAAGAGGAAATGGATGAATGAATGAGGATATGCGTATGAAAGCAGAGAGTGCAGATATGACGATTGATAGGAGGTAAAAACATTTTGTGCCGACACCACTTAGCGTGGGATGAGGGCAGGCAAATGATGATGCCTTGAAAAGCGTAATAAATTTTTGTGATATTTGTCATTCTATTTCAAAGTAAAATCCAATCATCATCATCAATATCTTGCAAAATTATGTATTTTTAAGCAACTATGCATTTTTGTGACTGAATATTCTCGGAAATGTTTTCTGTAGGTTGTATGCACTCGACCTCAAATCAAAACCGCAAGTTCGTTTTGGTCCCGTTACATTGTTTAAAAATATTTCATTGCATTTTAGTCACGATCGCGATCTTTTTAAATGGTGACGTATAGTAAATGTCATATAGCTACATAATATATGCAAATATAAGTTGTGTATTATATATATTTGTTTTAATAAAATTTCTCTTAAAATACTGCATCAACCTTTATAAAGTTCCATAAATGATTTAAATATAAAATTAAAGTTTTCATTATAAAAACCGTAAAAAAGAAATCCGTTTCATTAAAAACATATATTACAACATATCATTTGGTGAAAATTTGTACATAAGTATGTATTCATATATTCATTAGAAAATAATGGCAGATCGTCATTTTACGATATAATTTCCGTATAAACCTAATCATATTTTGACAACTGAGCAAAAAATTGCTACAAGCAAAGATGAAAAAATATTTTTTCATAGGTGCGAACCAACCATTTTCCAACCAACTTACCGCTGATTTTCATGAAATTTAGTATATGAGAGGTTTCGGGGGCAGAAAAATCGATCTAGTTTGGTTTTATTTATAGAAAATATCGTCTTGACGGTGTTTTTAGCTAATCAATAAAATGCCATTAGAATAGAAATGTAAATTTAGCCGTCGCCATCAAGAGCGAAAATAGCTCAGTTGGGAAGTTATCCAGTCGCATTTAAACAGCCCGAGATCGGATCTCACTAAATTATTATTATTGTTTTTTTAATTTTTGATATTGTTTTCATTAAATGATGAACGTTTTTAATTTTCTTTATTAATGTAGATATATCTAAATATGTTCGTCAAAAATACAAATTACAAAAAAGAAATATACTGGTCAACCAGATGTTTTAACATTTAAAATTTAAGTGATATACGCCTTTTTATTATTTTGTCTTTTTTTATGATGTGAAAATATGGATGTGTCATATAACATTTCTAGACTAATAGAATGAGACTATTACCACCTAAAAGCCATACTTCCAAACTAAAAATCGTGAACAAAAAGTAAAAAATTACTAATACCTGACTCGAACCTGTCATCTCACATTCAACGATTACATGTTTATGCCTCTAGATCAGTAATGATTTTAATTATATGTATGGCGTATCAGAATATTAAAAAAAAGCTATTTTGTCAGTGATACTAATTTATGTTCACATAAATGGTTTCTTAATAACAACACTTGATATATAAGTAATAAATGTATTAATAAATATTGAATGCCATTTTTCGCAATGTTATTAATTAAATTGGTATGAAGTTTATTTATATGAACAAAGCTGATGAAATATGTAATGGACGTTTAAATTATATATCCATTTGGCTAATGAGTATATTTTATTTTCAGGTAATGCCCATCACGTTTAAATCATCATATGATATGGTAAAGTAACCTTTTCAACAAATTCTTCAGTCATTTAATTGTATCATTAAAAGTAGATAGAATTCCAAGTGATTATTCGTCAAAGGTAAGTCGATCAGTAGACAGTATAGATAGGTATAAGATACTTTACATATTCATTTATTATTAACTAGCAACTCGCTTCGCTTCGGTTTTAGTCGTTTTACCTGCGTAGTTCCCGTTCCCATGGGAATACCGGAATAAAATATAGCCTAGTTTACGCTCTGATATTATAGCTTTCCATTGGTGAAAGAATTTTTGAAATCGGTCCAGCCGTTTTGAAGATTGCCCGGAACAAACAGACAGACAGACAAAAATTATTTAATCTGTATTTTAGACATAGGTGTCATGCACATAACCATGTGAGCATGAAAAAAGCCTATTATTTTGACATTACAAACAGACACTCCAATTTTATTTATTGGTATAGATAATATGGCGGTGTGGTGACGGAGTAAGAATACAATTCACCACTCTCTATCTTGCCCGTGGATGTCGTAAAAGACTACTAAGGGATTATAATATGCACATAACATCTGTGCAAGAGAAGGAAAACTCGAAATGAAACTATATATCAACATGTCTGATCAGCATGGTGTAATAGGTCAAATTTCCCCTCTCATTGTGGAAGAGGCCCGAGCCCAACAGTGGGACGTATGTGGGCTGCGATGATGATGATGACGATGATTAATGATATCTGTCACCACCTTGCCGTGGGTGTTGTAAAAGTTGATAAAGGGTAAGTCCCTTTATCAACTTTTTTTTTTGTTGATACCTTTATCAACAAAAAAAAAGTTGATGAAGGGACTTACCCTTAAGTCCCTTGACTTAAAGCACATCACACAACTATCACAGAAAGGGAGACACGAAATAAAACCTTATACCAGTCAATCTATCTAGTTGTACGATATAAATAGGATGAAATCGATAAGAAAATAATTTCTATAGTAATCATAAAGAACATAGTGAGTTCAGTTCGAACTTCTTCTTTAATCATAACAACATAACAATCGATTTTATATCGATAAAAAGTGCAACAAGCCATCATTACATCAGACCACCTAATAATGCGATTGCAGTAATCACTCACTTTCACTTGAATCGATGCATCGACATCGGTGCAATCAAAGGTCGACCGACCGAGACCATTTCTTCAAGATTCAACAGATAATTTTGAATATGTTGTGAAATTCGATTGAGATGTCCGGACGGATGAAAGATAATTTTAACTGGTTTTGTTACACATCATTTATTTTCCAATATTTACATTGATGTAATAATCAAATTATATTTCGTAGAACCGATAGTCTCATTCTATTCTAAAGAATTCAAAAGCCGAATAAAATCTTTACGTCTTCATCTCCTTTTTGTCTATATCTTTTTCTATTTTTGAAACTTCATATAATATCTATTTAAATATACCACTATATCCCACGTCAAGGGGAGTTTTTAATTGGGTTATTAGGGTTTTGTTTCAAACTTGTCTCTTGAATACACACTCTCTGAATACTATTTATGACGACTGTATATTGGAATAGCGACTTTATTTAGTTGTTTGTTACTGTTTGTTAATAAATGTACTGTCTAACACAATATGTTTATATGTATAAAGTGATTAACGGAAGCGAAATGAACGCAAGTTTTATAGCGATGTAATTCATAGAAAATAGAAAGCCTTATCGAACGGAGATGAGGCCGAGACGACCTCAGCCGCACGTGCAGCCTCGACCTTGTCACTAAAGTTGCGACATAGTGCCTTGGCACCCTATTACCTAATATCGATGTCGCTTGGATTCTATTACGTGGATCTTTCAGAGCAAAAGGCAAGGTTAGATTTGTGGTTTATGCATTAATGCGTTTCTTTTGTTATTGCCAATTGTGCGTTTATCGATATTTTTTGCTTAATTTGGCTGAAATTGGGTAAACTTTTTTTTAAGTTACGCTACGGTCTAGACACACACGAAAATTGGTTAACCTAGAATTATTTGCGGGTGACGTGGCCGGGGATTAGTCCGTCACCCGCCGAGAGGCCGACCGCGTGAGGAAAGACCGACGTCCTCCCCGAGGGGGGGGTCGATGGGAGGGTACCCCACGTAGGGGGTATTCCGTCGGGCCGACCACTGACGACAAGTAAACCTGCTCCGGTGGTCGGCCCAACGACGAAGGCGAGGTGGTTTTCGGGTGGGTTGCGGGAGTTGCGTGCTTAAGCCCCTCTGTCGCCCCGGACGGAGTGGTGCGGAGGCGCGCCGACCGCAGCCCACCCACAAAAAAAAAAACCTAGAATTATTTTCTAAGAGTTAAATATATTTACTAGTTTATAGTGATTTTGGAGATAAGTGAACCGACGATGGGTTTAATTCTCACCATTAGTAGAATAATGTACAAACTACATATGGTTATGCCGAGTTTGGTGTAAATTTTTCGTGTTAATAGTATGATTGTAAAGTCCTTATATATTACTCAGTGCATTGATTAAATAACAAATGGAGGATGAATTGTATTCTTGCTTTATCACCACACAGAATAATATTTATTACTCATATTATTATTGAATTATAACTTGCATAATAATAACAAAAATATTTATAATTCATATAATTATATTATGAGAATTTATGAGTCTTAGAGTGATTATAAAATATAACTATTTTATACTATAAAAACCGGCTAAGTGCGAGTCAGAGTCGCGCATGTTCCGTACCATCATCTATAAAAACCGGGTTTGTTGTATAGGAGGCCCCCTTAGATATATATTTTATTTTGTTTTTAGTATTTGTTGTTATAGTGGCAACAGAAATACATAATTTGTAAAAAAATCAACTGTCTAGCTATCACGGTTCTTGAGATACAGCCTGGTGACAGACAGACCGACGGACAGACAGCGAAGTCTTAGTAATAGGGTTCCGTTTTACCCTTTGGGTATGAAACCCTAAAAACTATCACTTACACCTCGAAATTAAGTATTTCGAGAAATGAAGATTCTTGTGACTCTGGTTATTCTAGATATATTGTCCATTATTTAGCACAGCTTGGCTATATTAATACACTAGCTGACCCAACAGACGTTGTTCTGTTCAAATAAAGCGCCACCTACCGAGTCCAATTGTGAATCTAATCCATTCTCGAATCCCCTATTACTTACTCAATCCAGTCGATAGATATCGCCATCTGTTAAAATCGTTTAGTGTTAACAGATAATTGTGAATGTCAAATAATAGACAAATAATTTGCAATAAAAAAATATTGCGACTATAAATTAAGATGTAAGCTATCCTATCTTTCAAGTTGGATCAAACCGCACACGGTGTGCAAATTTGATTAAAATCAATCAAGTACAGTTAACACTGTATCATCACAATAAAAATTTATCTCACATAATACTTTTAACCTGTCAATTATTTAAAAAATAATCAATCGTAAAAATCTCAATCGATTTTCTAGTAGTTGACACAAATATAATACTGTAATAATATAGATTTTGATTAATACATCAAATAATCGATTTCCTGTTGATCTGACGGCAAAAAAACTAGTCTAGTCATGATATAAGAGTAGGTAATCGTAGTTACAAAATGGAGTATTCTATTATATATAGTTCGTATTGCAAAGTAGTTGCATCGCTTCTCACAATCAAATCAAGCGTGAATGAAAATATATAACAGGCAACGTTTTTTAGCGTACCTATTAGTAATTTATGATAATAAACTTTATATTTATATTATCGTACGGTACTTATAAACTGCAGCAACATTCATCAGAGTTCTAGCAATTTATTGATTAGCATACGTCCACTGATGGCACGCGTCTCTTCAAAGGCGGGATTATCCATTATTCAACTATCGTCATCACGCAAGTCGTCACGTAGCAAAGATTTGGGGAATTTCCTTAAATTTCCAAAGAGTATCTATTCATCTCTATCCATACTCTTGGTGATCAATTATCTGATTTTCAACGCCAATTTCTCATTCCATAATTTATTCTTAACCTATTACTATAGGAGGAATCATTCATTTGATAATTTAAAAAAATGTAAGAGAAAGCTAATGCTAATGTAAAATTAAAAATAGATTTAATGTTTATATAGATTTCATAAAAACACGAGAATTAAGTAACTTAAAAAACTAACATCTTGTGATACATATTGTAAACCCGTTTTAAGTCAAATTTCTTAACATTTGATAAACATTATTTGTAGGTCGATATACAAACGTAAACAAAATAAAGACGATACAAGTAATAATTTTGTAAATAAATAGTTATAAGATATTAAATTTTAGTTAAATCACAATTCGATATATAATTTGCGTTATTTAAGAAAAATCTGTCTATATGTATAATATTGAATCGTGTCCTTTATGTAATATCTCGAACATCATATCTCCTGATAGCGTGCTTAGAATAACTATTCATCTTCAGCTCATACGTTTCATTATTGGGGTCGAATCTCTTCTGTAATGATAGAAAAATTGACCTATCCCAGCTGATCAGACTGTTCAGTATAGGGTTTCAATTTTTCCTTTTGTTGTAGTGGTGTTATCTGATTGTGTAACTATGTAGTCTTCTACGATCATCCGTGAAGATGGAAGAGGTGGTGATATACGGAATTTTAACTGCACCACTACATAAGACTATTGCGTAATGCGTACTTAATATGAATTTTTACTATTATTAATGCTCGGTATAATCTCGGTACACCTCAGAAATTATGAAATGTAAATCATTTTATAATTTCTATATAGATATTTGCGTATAATCTAGATGTAATACACATGTTTGCTAGATGTAGTGCGAAACAAATTTCCTTAATATTTACCTTCTACTACTGATTGAGATGTTCCACTTTTCGTGTAATACACGGAGTTAGCCTACTGTGCTTAAAAACTAAATAAAATACCTCGGTATCCGACTCACCAGCGAACATCCATAAAAGTGAACGTATACAGTTTTTTCTGTCAATCTGTCGTCCTCTTTAGACATGTCTTTACATCTCTAAGGCAATCAGTTGTGTTGCAATCATCACAGCGAGATACAGAGACGCGAAACATTTATTAATGTTCAAAGATCCAATATAAATATAATCGAGTATTCGATACTGATAGATGAATTTCTCTTGCAACAAGTTTTATATCATCTGTGCATCGATTTGTTTTATTTGAATACGATTATACGATTATAATCTTACATACTCAAGTCGTTATTAATAACTCGTCTGTAAGTATCAGTGCTTTGATTACATGGACTAATATACTCATAGCCATTTTTTTTTATTTTTTTTGTCTCACTATTGATCATGGGTTTTCACCCTAAGTTAGCGAAATTGACCAGTTGATCTATTTAGGCAGATTGGTATACCGTTTTATTATGAGTTTTACTACATCGCTGAATTTTTCAAGAAAATACGGTGATTTTCATCAATATTTTGTCCCTACACATTTTATATTATTGCGTTATGTATTTGCCCTCACTATCAATATACTTCAGGCTGGCCCAGACGTTAAGGAATCGGTACCAGTGGTCGTTTAAAAAATAAATGAACAAGTCATCGTTAATGCAGAAAATTCTTTCCTGCACAACACTTCTTTTCTGCAATCTTGACATGACATCTTAGTCCGCCCGTGACCATGAACGCTGCATAGTGTTCGAAACATCGGGCAATCAAAAATCAAAGACAAACGCGATAAAAGCCGTAAAGTAGTTTTATTTAAAATGTTGCTTAGTAATCGATCATTTCAATTAGTGTTTACTAAAATTATATTTCAATTAATCTTAGAGCTACGAGTATAATAATAAAGCTAATCTTATCTTAGAGCAGCGGAATGCAACTCATCGAGTAAAATGCATCCAGCTCATCTGCCGATCATGCCAGTTCGTTGGCCTCAATAAAATGCATTTGCGGTTGCATCAACACCGAAGCAATCTGATGACCGTGTGTACTGACCCTTATCATGTGGTACAAGCAAAAAGTTCAAGCGATATATGCAGTATTTGTAGCTTTTGCGTACAATATTTGATGTTTAGCCTCAGCGTTGATAAACTAATCATTGTGTTGTTCTATTTGACTGTACAGACAGCGTAGTGGTTAAGGTAACAGTGTGCCGTGCCAGTGTCGCGGGTTCGAATCCCACGCAGGACAACACTTTTCCCATCCAAAATTTGTTGTTCTGAGTTTGGATGTAAATTGCGTCCGTTAATTATTTGTTTGTAAAGTCCCCCGCCACACAAGGATTATTGCTTTAGTATGTTGTCTTTAAAAAAACCAAACCAACCAAAAATAGTATCACAAAATCATCTGTTTATTTATTTTTAATAAAAATTAATAGTGTAAAAAAGTATTTATATAGCTTAAAATGAAAAAATACAAATTTATTTTATAATTATTATTATATTTATTATTTATTATTATTATTATTTAAATGTCGCGTAAAGATCAGAAATTCCTACCTATTTTGGTTTCTTGCCTTCCACAAAATTAGTGAAATACTAGTTCTGATGCTAATATTTTAAACATCAAATCTTTATATAATCAAGATTATTGTACATACATTATTATATTTACATATAAATATTGTACATACTAACACGAACGTTGGTATGCAAATTTAAAATTATTTGAGCTTAATAATATAACACACAAAGCAAATATTGCATACAAAAAAAAAACTGAAAAATATTCGTTTTGTCTCTAAAATTTGTATAGTCATTAAATATTAGTGTAGATAATTGATAGTAATCATATTTATTCGTTTTATGACAGATTAATTTTATAATTTATAATCTTTTATCGTTTTCCGTGTGGTGACGGAGTAAGAATACAATTCACCACTCGCTGTCGTACCCGTGGATGCCGTAAAAAACGACTATGGTATATAAAATACACAAAACATATGTTCAAGAGAAGGAAAACTCTAAATGAAATCCTATACCCACATGTTTGACCAGCATGGTATAGTAGGTCAAATTCCTTCCCATTGTGGAGGAGGCCCGAGCCTAACATGTGGGCTGCGGCGATGATGATGATGAATCTTTTATCTTTACTACGGGTGTTGTAGAAAACAACTAATTCAAATTGATTATCATCATCATCATCATCATCTTGCTCTTATCCCAATTACTTGGGGTCGACGCAACATGTCATCTGTTTTGACATATTGCAAAAAGTTTCGGCAGTGACTTTTATGACCGGCCGCCTGCCTGACGTCAACCCTCCTTGGGAATGTAATCGTTGACCCAAATGCCACCAGATGAATTTGGTCCGGGTCAATCTAGGGCTCTTAGTCGTCTTTTACGACACCCACGAGCAAAGCAAGGGTTGGTAGTATTCGAAGCCGCAACCACACAGCACATAATTCAAATTGATTATATCATTTCTAAAAGAAGGGATATTCGAATTAAAACATTACACCGAGCAATTTGACTAGCGTGGATATAATATAGTAATTTGCCTCTCACCCTGGAGGAAGAAGGAAAATGAATGAAGAAGGAAAACCGTAAATATAACCTAAATCTAAATATTTCGCTATTCTCTCATTCGTTCTACTAAATCAGATGTGGCAACCCTGTGTACACGACTTTAATGGCGTAAGTAAATCATAAACGTACCAACCTAATGTTTCTTTGAGAAGTGTGAGAAACAACGTTATACCACAGTTCCGATTACTGTATAATTGAGAATTACAATGCGCCTTGCACATCTCCTCATTTTGTTCTAAGGTTTCAAATATTACAGACTTATTAAATAGATAACAGATTCACAATGCTTAGACGATGACACCATTTTCTTCCTCAGATTTTATATTAACCTGTATTTTTATATTGTGAATGGTGAGAAAACACAGTTTACATTAATATTGAAGGTATTGAAAGTGAATTCTGTTTTAAAGTAGTACTTAATCTCTCTCGGATGTAATGTGTGATTTGACAAATGTATTTGCATATAATTAGTGTATATTTGTAAAATAGATAGTCTATATAAATTGAACAATAAAAATATAACGCAGGCAACGTAGATAATAATTAGCCACAAGACTTTTCCATAGTAAGTGCGTTATCAGGTAACTACTACGTTGACTAGAGAAATTGTTACAGGAATTGCGCGTTTTGTTCATATCCGTTACTTTTGGCAGGTTTTGTTGTTAAAATTCATTCGAGAGAACATCAATGAGGCATTAATATTGGACATATAAATCTTAGTGATTAAAATTATTGTTACTAAATGTGATGACTAAAAAAGTCCCAAAACCAATGAGATACTACTGTCACACGTTCAAAATTTATCATCATCATCGGCCCATACACGTCCCACTGTCGGGCTTGGGCCTTCTCCACAATGAGAGGGAAATTAACCTACTATACCACACTGGTCAGACGTGTTTGTATCGAGTATTGCTTCAAGTTTTCCTTCTCTTGCTTAGATATTATACCATAGTCGTTTTTTACGATACCCACGGGCAAGAGGAGAGTGAATTGTATTTTTACTCCATTACCACAAGGAAACTTCAATATTATAAGGGTACAAATTCAATATTGGTATATAACATACTAGATTATATATTACGAAGTACTGCAGTCTGTTTTAATTATAGGGTTGGTGTTAATTTCATATTCATTCATACACACGACTTTCGTTTCCCATTATTTCTTACAAAATGGTGTGTAATGCTCAATCACGCGGAAAATTTGGTAACCGTTGTATCCGTTGTTATTTTCATTTGCATTTCATGGAATTAATTAGTATAAAGAATTTGAATGCTTTTTAAATATAATGTCTTAAAAGGGTAGGGTTATCGGGAGTAGTAATGTGATATAAATACATATTTAAAATGATGATGAATAGAGGTAATAAAACCGTAAATCAAACCGTCTGAACAGCGTGGTATAGTAGATCAATAAACCCACAGTGGAGGAGGCCTTAGTCCAACAGTGGGACTTCTATTAAAATATTTATTCTATTTTTTTTTAAATACCCTTCCCTGTACTAAAGAAATAATCTTTGTATTGCAACGGACTTTACAGACACATATTTAATAGACAGAAATTACACCTAAACTCAGAACAACAATTTTAGAATCGCACAAAGTCTTGGCCTGCTTGGCTGGGATCGAAACAACGACATAGTAAAGCATATCGGTAACTTTATCACAGCGCCGTCTCTGTATCAGTGTGCATCTAGGTATATAAATCTAAGTCTATATATAATTTCACTAATGCGATTAGCAAAATAAAAATATCATAGCTCTTCAAAGTCTGAAAAGCAAGGAGCTTATAAAGGCGACCCCCATTATTATAATAACTACTCCTCATATAGACTAATGTAACTGCAGGCTTAAAACCTAATATTTATTGCCGTCACATATTATTACGTACTAGTTATCGCAAGATAGACAGGTTCTAATTACTTAAAACGTATCTTGTAATCAAGTAATCCAGCAAGCAAAGCCGCAGGCGTTAATAAGTTTTATCATAGTCTAAAGAAACTAAATCTGTGTTAGCAAAGAATATATTTTTTGTTAGAGCACAGAAATTGCCCAATTTAAAGGAGTAACTATGTTGTAAATGTCCATGTCAAGTAGCATGTTCATACAACTAAATAATAATTTGTAATTTTTATTACAATTCGTTCAAATAATTAATTTTGGAGTAATATTTCATCATTACAAAGGCTATTAACAACTTGTTATTACATTTTGAAATAATTATAGAACCTTTCGATAATTGAGTAATAAGCTATGAAAGTAACAACGGCCTCGCATTTCCACCGGTTTTCAACGAAGGTGAAAATGACGGCGTTAGTTCTAATAATGTCTGGGGTGGCGCTGCGCAAGGTCGAACTCGAGCACCGTATAAATGCGTGCATGAACGATTAATCGATTATGAAATCTGTAGTTGAATATAGTATAGCTTTAATATTCTATGGACTATATAATTAATATAAACTCACTTTTATAAACTTTTAAGCTGTCTTTTTATTTCGCTTTTAATAAATATAAAAATATATAAGAAAAGTAAATATATATAAATTTCATAAACGTGACTTTAAAGTAATTTATAACTTTCGGTTACTTATGATGTGATTATATTTGAGGCGGCGGATCGCCTGCGCGAGGAGCGCAGCCTCGATGAGGCGATCCGCCGCCGGCGACTGGGGCGGCGTAGGCGCGACTACTTGCACTTCATGCCGCCCTAGCCGAGGCCGCGGGTGACGTGATCGGGGAATTAGTCCGTCACCCGCCGAGAGGCCGGCAGCGAGGGGGGACGTCAGTCGGAGGGTACCCCAAATAGGGGGTATTCCGTCGGGCTGACCACTGATGACAAGTAACCCTGCTCCGGTGGGCGGCCCAATGACGAAGGCGACGTGCACGTGGGTGGGTTGCGGGTTTGCGTGCTTACGCCCCTCTGTCGCCCCGGACGGAGTGGTGCGGGGAGCGCGCCGAACGCAGAACTCCCCCCCAAAAAAAAAATGTGAATAAATTATTTCAAGTGTCCTATCACTTGAAATAATTTATTCACATTTTTTTTTGACCACACTGTTGACAGTCGTCTGTCTACAGCCGTGGGCCAGTCCATCCGGAGTAGTACCACACTCTCGCAGAAATTCGACGTCCGAGTAGAGACTTTTTGAGGGTGTTTGCGTGTGGTGTGTTTTGGTGATGCCTTTAGTTTCACCGAAGCCCATTGCACGCATTTACATTCCCTTCACTTTCTTCACGGTAGGCAGCGGCCTAGCAAAGGTCCATGAGCGGTAGCAACGCTTACCATCAGGTGTACTGTTTGCTCGTTTGCCATTGTTTGCAATAAAAAAAAATAAACATATCAATAAAATCAAGTATAATTCAAAGGCATTTAATCATTTATCATTCTATTAGTGTCCAGTGATGAACATAGGGCTCAGTAATTTGGATAATGCCTTAATCGCCACCCTAGTCAGACTGATTAAGAATCCCAGTTGCTATTAAAAGTTTCCTAGGAGAATGCTGTTGTCCCCTCACCTGATATTTCTTCAATTTATACGTCCCCATAGAACGGTAAGAGTGGTGACACATTGTATTCTTAATTCATCACTACAGGGGATATAGCAGATTTCCGTGAATCTATCAACCTTTTCATCTTTTCATTTTAGCATGACAGGTTACGATTTACTTCGCACAAATCAGAAAAGTACAAGTTTGATTCATTTTTAACGTCTGGTTTTATTCTGATGTAAAATAATACCAATGTAAGCCGTATAGTTACTAAAGATACGTGGAATTATTTTCTAATATGGTGGTGTCTCTCTGTTGCATTTAAAAGAGGCAAAAATTTGCACAAAACAGTCAGGCGTACCTAGCCAAAGGCTGCAAGTTACATAAATCCTTTTAACCTTGTTACACATCCTAAGGTCACTTTTCATTTCTGTCTTGGCCTCACGTCCACGTAATGGTTCATAACTTTTAATCTACAATATTATATTATATGAAATCGAGATCAGTAGTGCGCAAATGGCCCAGTTTTGTGCAAACGCGGTTATGAAAACGTGCACGCTGGCGCACGCGCAGGCTGGGTCGTGATGTCCGCGAGTCGATTGTTCTCCAAGTTGTTTCTATACAGAACTATGAAATAATTTTAGTGTTTAAATCTTAATGGGGCCAGTTGTATTATATTCTAATTTTATGATACGGTTTTAAACCTTTAAAAGTTTTTTTTTAGATATTTTGTCTACGTTATCATGTTTTTATTAACTCGCTTTTTGTATGTCTGGTTTTGAATTTTATAATTCATTTAAACCAAACTGCCCGATTCTGAATATTTATAATTTGGACCATAGAACAGAAGTGGTTGATAATGCACGGAAATGTGAAAGAAAAAAAAAGAAGTAGAAGAACGAAAAGAAAGAGAGAAAGACGTATTAGTCAGTTATAAAAATATGGTACATTATTTTTTTTATTCTACTTTAAATTTTTGTTAAGAATATACCACACTAAGCAATAAATGATTGAACGACAGGGCTCATTATAAATCATGGGAGGGTATCCCCTCAAGGGGGTGTTCCATCGGGCCGACCACTGACGTAATGTCACCTTGCGCCGGTGGTCGGCCCAACGACGAAGGAGACGTATCGCGCGGGTGAGTTACGGGTGTGCGTGCTTACGCTCCTCTGTCGCCCCGGACGGAGTGTTGCGAGGAGTGCGCCGACGGTAACCCACCCCCCAAAAAAAAGGGCTCATTATAAATATGCTATTTACGGATACATATTACACTGAGACCCAACTATGTAGATCACAAGAAGAATTTTTCTGGGTAGGTATAGAATCCATAACTCTCGGAATGGCAGTTTAGTATTTCAACCTACGCCATCTGTGTATTTAAGGTTACAAAAACATATATGCTAAATGTTTTTGCAATATATTTTAATATAACAGCAAATATTAAGATTTTCCATTAAATAAACAGGTTTTGATTAAGAATGATTTCTAAAATATGATTTTAAATTTGAGTCTGAAACCCGGGGGAAATAATCTTCTAAAATATACTGATAATATCTAAATATTATCTGTATACTTTTAAAGATTTAAATTATAGGCTTGTTTTGAATAATGTATTAATGCACCTAGATTAAACTTTCCAATCCGAGCATTTGACTTGACCCTCTACAGTGAACTTTGCGGTTCTCAAATGATTGCTCTAAGTATGGAAGTTATTTGTGTCCATTAATTATATCTCTTTTAAGTCCTCTGCGTTACTTGGAAATATACCTTAACGTCGCGTGTTATTAAAAAAAAAATTATACGTTCATTATTTTGCAACCGTGAAAATGTGACTAATCTTATTCATGTTATGTACATCATTTTTCAGTTACGAATTTCATATTAAATTACGTAAATAATCCCTCGTTTAGTGAATTCTCTATAATTTATTCAAATATTTCTTAAAATAACAACTGTTTACATTATTTTAATTACGATAGACGAGTACAATTAAGACGAATTGCTAAAATATACATAATGCGGACCATCACATCGCGTATATTTTTATACACTTTTGGGTAAGTTTTTACACAAACTTAAAATTATTTATTAAATGTATTGTTTAATTTTTGTACGAGTAGGTACTTATTAAGTTACGTAAATGATAAATACATAGAAAGGTTCTATATGGGGCATTTCAAGTCAAGCGCACAACCAAAGAAAAAATTTTTAGTTATTTTTTACAAATTAATTGATACATTGATGTATTGGCTAATAGGTCCGAAATCACATCTGTCACACGAAAGCAGAATTGCAATATATAAGACCATACTAAAACCAATATGGACATATGGTATACTGTGGGAGACTGCTAGTAACAGCAATATTGAGATCCTAGAAAGATTCCAAAGCAAAACATTAAGAGCCATGTTAAGAATACCATATTATGTGAGCAACAAATATATCCATGAAGACCTAAACATCAATACAGTGAAACAGGAGATTGCTAAGTATAGTAAAGCGTATCAAACCCGAATATCTACTCACGTCAATGAACTGGTTTCTAAACTTTAGGGCACTAGAAGTGTATCATACAACCGATTAAAGCGGCATGATGTCCCTACGCTAGTAGCTAGATTCGATTAAAGAACGAACAAGTAAAAACCAGTTCTTTATGCTACTATTGACATAATCGCAATTTTGTACCAACTGATTGGCTTATTGTGTCAACACAGATCGTTGTTACAGAAAGAAGATAATAAAAAAAAAAAAAATTGATACAGATAATAAGAATCCAAAAATTCATGACTTCATTCTTGGTCACTTTTCAAAAGCTCATAACTCAGCAATAAAGCAACACACGAAAAAAAATAATGTGTGTACACATCCAGGTCTACTAGAAGTATAACTGACCAGAGTATAAACAAAATTTATGACCTCCTTTTTTTTTGGTTGTCCGCTTGACGTGAAATGCCCCATATGTGAAGGATAGGTATAGGTATAGTGATGCGTGGTGGCGGCTCCGAATACTACCAATCTTTACATTCTTCGAGAGTGTCGTAAAAGGCGATACATTTTATGTCTGAAGACGAGAGTAAATAACATCAATTTATTTTTAAATATGTATTTTTTTTATTAAGACTATAATTCGCATTGCGTGTGTGTTGAAAAAAAATTACTAAGAGCTTTATATTGGCCAAACTGGACCAACGCATCTGATGCTGTCTGGTAAACAATTACATTCCAAAAGAAGGTTTAATCACAAATAATTGAAATAAGAACAGGATGATAATGATGAGTTAAATGCGGTAAAATATAATAAAATTAACACCATAAAATATTTATACTTAGTGAATATAAGAAGTGAGGCTGGGCATTTCATATAAAACACACGAAGACACGGAGCCTAAACAGGAATTGAAAGTGAATTGCTACATCCATGATTCGCATAATTTTTCTAGTGAAATTGAAAGTGGTTTGTAAGAAATTCGATGTTAATAACCTTGCTACTTATAATATTGGTAAATACAAACCAGTTTAAGGATTAACTACAGATTAATTGGCGATAATAAAAGAAACATATCTATTTTTTTCCATTTAGCTATAATTTCCGTATGGTGACAGAGTAAGAATACAATTCACCACTTCTTCTCCGTGGATATCGTAAAAGACGACTAAGGGATTATAATATAGATACACTATCAATGCAAGATAAGGCAAACTCGAAATAAAACTCTTTTCCATCCTGCCTGACCAGCGTGATAGAATAGGTAATTATTTCTCTCATTGTGGAGGAAACTAAAGTGACGATGATAACTGGTTGGTTTAGGTATACAAGGTGGGTTTAGATTTACACCCCTAACTGTCCCGTGGGAAGCTGAAACTCGATAGCAGTATTTTGTGGGTACCTTCTAGAAACACCTACTGCGATCTCCAACCCGACTAACAAGCATGCTACCATGGTCTCAGGGCATATGTTTAACAATTTAACAGTGGTGATTTCTATAAGTCAATAGATGGCTGGATGAATGATATTCACGTAGTATTTATAGCTGAATGCACTTTCAAAAAATATTTATAGAACTTGTAGGGATTTTTTCTGCGTTTGAATTTATCACACAATATTCGGCATGAAGTAATCACTACTACGTTATTTGTACAGTCAAGCTTTATAAAACGCATAAGATTTCTTAATATAATAATAATGCAAGGTAACCAAGAATGTATTGGTCAAGAATACGTAATACGCACGAGCACCTCTAGCTAGCTAGTATTGCTACAAAATCACTAAATTGCTAGTACTAGATATTTAAGAACTGGAATTAAAGCTTTCGCCAACGGTCAATGCCAGCAATTGTCAATCTAGTTTTGCAACTTCTAGTAAAGGCTATTTAAGTATTTTATGTTTGTTTTACCACAAATTAAATTGAAAAATAATTAGCATTCAAAGAACGCAAGTTTACGTAAATCGGTTGAAACGATTTTAAGAATTTTAAGATTAAATAA
Source organism: Lymantria dispar (assembly GCA_032191425.1). Classification (NCBI taxonomy): domain Eukaryota; kingdom Metazoa; phylum Arthropoda; class Insecta; order Lepidoptera; family Erebidae; genus Lymantria; species Lymantria dispar. The sequence continues at coordinate 32,984,947 of CM063441.1, forward strand.
TGTAGCTAAGCATAACATATTTATTCTTTCCAACAAAAGTAACTACATTAGTCCTATTTATCCTATAATAGTCTTTATAATATGATAATAATGTATTATTTTCATGAAGTTATTATTAAAGATCACTTCAATCATCATCCTCATCATTTCAACTCATACACGTCCTGCTGTTGGGCTCGAGCCCAACTAGTGGTGACTAACGTAGCATAGTTGGTCAACTTACTCCTACATTGGGAGGAAACTTGATCTACTATACCACGCTAGTCAGGCGTGTTGATATGGAGTTTATTTCGAGTCTTCTTTCTCTTGCATAGTTGTTATATGCATAAGATATCCGTCACCTTTCTCAGTCGCCTTTTACAATACTCACGGGCAAGAGAGGTTTGTGTTGAATTTTATTCTTACTCCGTCATCACACTGTACTTGTTTAAAGAGGTTTAAACGAACTTAAGTCTAAACTTTCAGCCTGAGAAAAAGATATCTATATATTTTTATGATTAGTATTTATTAAATTTTATATGTATTTACAAGAATCATTCAAGTTTAGTCACTCAAACTAAACTTATGTTCTATCCGAATAAATACTTCAAATCAATCAATACTTATCGATATTATGACATAATCGCATTAAGGTTTATTAATTTTATGTAATGCACTTAAACAGTCGTAGGATAAGTATAACAATAAATATTCTACACAAGTAACCGACAACTTTCACTGGTCATTGTCAATTAATTCCCGTGTAGCGTCGTTGTTTGTGGGCTGAATCTAATGATAAGTAGAGTAGAACCATTGCCAATATTATGTGATAGTAATCGTCAAAACTTTTCTTTTTGTTAAGAAAGATCAAATACAATGAGTCATTTAGAATGTTTTAATTTTTTTAATCGAATTTTTTTTTTTTTAACGTGCATAGTATTGAGAACTGCTATAAAAGGGGCATGTTACAAGTGTGCAAGTGATATGTTTATTTTCATAAACAAAACTTATTTACAGCCTATATTTTTACAGGCTTTGTATCCTGACCGCCTAGATGAGTCCTATAATATGTCATAAAAATCGATTCAACAGAATGTGTGACGGAGTAAGACTACGTTTTATCATACTTGTCTCTTGCCCATGGCTGTCGTAAAAGATGATTAAGGGGTAATATATGCAGATAATATTAAGTAAAAGAGAGAGTAAGAGAAGGAAAACTCGAAATAAAATTCTATACCAATACGTCTGACCAGCTGGTGCAGTAGGTCAAGTTCTCTTCCATTATGCGAGAGGCTTGAGCACAGCACTGGGACTTACATGAGCTGTGATGATGATGATGATTTAAAGAATACATAACTAAACAAAATTTTCGCTTGTCCAAACAAGTTAACAATACAATGTACTGCCACTACTCTTAACTCTGGCCTGGTAGTTGCAAAAATTGGCTAAGGATCACCAGAAGAACGGGCAGTAGTACTATCAGTGTATGAATGGTGACAATACTTTTAGAAATTATATTTTTAGTGTTGACCATATTTAGATCAGGTTTAGAACAGTTATTATGTTTCCATATTTTTTAAGTTTATTTAAATTTTTTCACGGATTTTATCGCGTTTGTATTGGATTTTAATTTTCTCAATGTACTGAACACTTTTTAGCGTTTATTGTCACGGGAAGACTGAGATGTCTCACGTTCAACAAGTCATCGTTATTACAGAGGTTAACATATAATATCAGCTAAAGAATTAGTTATTATATTTGACCCACACATTTCTTCTTGTACGGGCAATAAATATGTATCAAAAATTTCAGTAAAATTTTAAATTTACAAAATTAAATTAAACGTGGGAAATCAAAAATCGAATAAAAACGCGCAAAAATCCGTAAAATAGTTTTATTTATAATGTGTAATACTCGCGTAATATCACAATTCATTAAGTTTATTTAAAACGAACGCAAATCTTCATATTTGAAAACACCAGAAATTAAATAAGATAAATGTAAATGTTCATTGTAAATATTACATACACTAATTAGTAATAAATTGCTAATAATTATTTCAATTACTAATCGCAAATACTAATTATCAACTAATCTTAGTAATAATTTTAATGATTCAAGTATGCAAATTTTACGGGAATAACTAGATTAAACTTATTTCAATGTAGTTATTGACAAATAGGACATTCAATTATACAGCTTTTTACATAAACATTGATAAGAGCATCATCAGAGTAGTTAATACGTACATATAGCTACAACTTGATTCAGAAGACTGCCACTTTAGTTTAAGGGCATAAGTATATACATAATTACTGATCGTGAGATATACGGTTCACTTGAAACTATAAAGAGGAAAAGAATTTGCAAATGGAAAAATTATAGGATACGTTACGTACCACGCTGAATTATTGAGTATCATATTTCCGTGGCATACTAAGTTAGATGGATCACTGTCAAACCTAAGACAGCTCACAGAAAATGACTATTAAACACTGAAAAAGACAGAATATTGTTATTAACTTAGAAAGTATTTATCATATTAAAATGTATATTGAACCATCCATTAGTACCAATGATACAAATACCCAAGAAATATTCTAGAAATCTCATTAATTGCCAACAATTTCTCCACATCTTATATAACATCAACCACATAGAATATCTATACTTAAGATAATAGTCATTAGTGCATGACGATATAAGATTAAAATTGTTGCAAGGAAACATTAAGTGTATAAACAACTTAGTAGCACAATAGATAAGGTTTAAAATAGATTACTCGTCAACATTATTGGTGACTTATGCAATACAGGATTGAAATACAAATTACTTCGAATCACGTACATAAACATATTAGACAGATCAGTTTGTTTGTCCTTCCGTTTGTCGCAGACTTTCTCTATACGTGAACGCAATAACAAAACGTTGGTAATAAACGTAGTTACGTCGTGTTGTAATGTAGTGAGGCCCTTACCGTACAGTCGAATGCATAAGTGTGTCAATGTTTTAATTAAAACGTATTCATAGAGATAATTAAGATCTAAACGAGTTCCGCTAACTTGATGACAAACTATGAATATAAATTGTCACCATCTCTATTTTTATCTTAACATGGCTGTGGTAAGAACTGATAAAAATCAATTTCTGCCACCTTTTTGAGTGAGTTAGTAAAAGAAGCATCCGACCGGCTTACCAGCCTATTTATTTTAGAAATCAGAAATGCCGAAACTTAAAGGGTTGATAATAATGTTAGGGCTAGATCAGATCTCAGGTTAATTTACAGATTTGTTGAAGTATATCTCATGTATCGACTGTCATATATGAATCCAGTGTATTAAGACCAACGACCTAGTGTGTTCTACGAGCTACAAATTTCAAAGTTATCAAAATATTTTTTGAGACTTATTGATATATAGATTAATTTGCTATGCATTCATTCCTTCACTGTTCTAGTAATCTATAACTATATCAAAAACACAATTTTTTCCTGTCTAACATCAAAATTACAACATTTGGATAGAGACATCGCTATTTAGACTAAACCACTATTTTACGCCATTTTTGCATACATATTACATATATTAAAATTACTAGCTGTGTCAGTAAGTTTTACTTGCATTAATTAATTTATTATTCATATATAATTATTTAAAAACTTAGGTCGCCTCGCATTACTCATAACACATCAATCACAATTTTTATCTCAGTAAGGCAGCTGCGCAAAACGTTTGACAGCTATTATTGCTACATTTAGGTCGATTTGCTACCATTTAAAAACATTGATGCGTTTCTATTTATTGTAGCATTGTGTGTAATATCTGGATGATCGAGCTAAAATCGTTTTTTTAGAAAATTGTGTTATTTAGATATGTAAAAATAATTGGTGCAGTAATAAAAGAAAGAAGAGAAAACTAGAAAATGGATAAATAAAAAAGGGATAGCCTATAATCGAGCCGGGGTTGACTGCATCAGGCTGCTCGATTTCCCAACTGAGCTTTTTATATTCTTGATGACAGTCACCAAATTTATCTTAATATTTTAATCACCTTTTTGCTAAGAAAAATTGACGCCAGGCAAGTGGCTGGTCATAAAACTATACCCAATAACTTTTGTATTTGAAAGAAAAGTACATATTAAGCCAACCTCCAACCTGTGAGAATACTAACTATATGATATTATGAAACGTAATGAGATTGATTTATCGCTCCGGGAAGGTCCTGCATATTGAATTTCATACAAATCGCTGGCGTTGTTTTCAAGATTCTCAAAATATAGAAATATATACGCATTGCTTGTTTAAAGATATTAGAAAAATATATAATCTTTCTCGTTAAACATGCTATCTGATACAAAAATATTTGTGTAATTCTTAGCGCTTTCAAAGAAGCGCGCGCGAAAAATACACAAAACTTTAAAAGTTTATAATAGTAATTTAAATAATTAAACTTAAATACACCTGTTAACCTTAATTTATATCTTTTAATCTCTTTGATTTTTAGCAATAAGGAGGTGCAGATCATCCATGGTGATTGATGTTTTTAAATTTACGCATATTAATATTTGTGCCAGCTTAATTGAATTGGTTGTTTATTACATATTGAGCAATACATAATGGTAACAAGCTTATAACTAGTTGCACTAGCTATTTAGATTAGTGGGGATAATCGGTATTAACTTTTCAGAATATGAATGGTATAATTGCAATACTAGTTTATTTTTATAAAGCGGCACGACTATGTCTAGCTTAAGGATAAACCTAATGAAGCGATAAATTAATTATTAGATTTATTAATAAAACATTAAGAAATGTGATATATTTTTAGATAACAATATTAGTTTGGCTTTACACAGTACTTAAATATTATAAATCATTTTTATACTTAAATATTATAAATCAATTTTAATCATTACTATTTACTTCCTTTTCCAATAAAACTTGTTTTTATTTATTAAGTTTTCGATTAAAAAATGAAACACAAAATATTTGCTTACAATAATTATTTTTTATTTGTAAATTGTATTGAATTGTCTACAAAAAAAATGTTTTAGAATAATATATAGGTACTATGATAATTTCACACAATTTTGTTGTGATAACTTTAATATTTACTTACACTTGTCTGATAATGCACATAATAAATAATGTACAATCGTTGTAGAAATTCTGCCGAATTATATAAAGTATATCGTCTACGCGAATGAAAACTTGACCGGCAGAAATTTGACCGATTACAAAAATTCTTTCTCTAAAAGAAAGTTATATTATCTACGGGTTACATGGGCTATATTTTATCCCAATTTTACCACAGGAATATGCATGTAGTGGTGGCTACAAATACCACCAACCCTTAAATTGCTTGTAGGTATTGTTAAAAACGGTTAAGAGCTTTAAAGAGACCTCAGCCAACTTCATCTGATAGTCAGCAGTTGCATTTCTAATCATCATCTTGCTCTTATCCCAATTACTTGGGGTCGACGCAATATGTCATCTATTTTGATATATTGCAAAAAGTTTCGGCAATGACTTTTATGACCGGCCGCCTGCCTGACGTCAACCCTCCTTGGGAATGTAATCGTTGACCCAAATGGTACCAGATGGAGTTGGTCTGGGTCAATCTAGGGCTCTTAGTCGTCTTTTACGACACCCACGAGCAAAGCAAGGGTTGGTAGTATTCGAAGCCGCTACCACACAGCAGTTGCATTTCTAATAAGGGTTGAATTCAGGCAGGCTAGGCGGCTGGTCATAAAACTACTGCCAAGTACTTTTACATTATGTCATCATTCATCATTTCAGTCTATAGCCGTCCACTGCTGGACGTAGGCCTCCCTCATATTACGCCACAAAGTGCGGTCCTGTGCCGTCTGCATCCAACGACACGTACACGATGTACAGTCTGTTTATTAACTCTGAAACAAAACTGATATTACATGGGGCACGGATGATATCAGGGAATCGGTATCAGTAGTCGATCCAATAGCGATGAGGAGGGAACCTTTCTGCAATATGTCCTATGAAAAAAGAATACTAAGTCATTGCGATACGAGCAGAATGATTCCCACGGGAACAAAAACTACGCGGATAAAACTGCGGGAACTCGCTAATACTGTGCTATAAATTGTGAATTCATACTGTTTTCCTTAAACAGAGAAACTATATAATTCTTAATGTAATTGTTAGTTGTAAGATAGAATCGTGAACGCCATTGACAGCCTATTATAGCGTTTACGATACTGTCTGATAACCACGCAGTCATTATTAAACGGTTGAGTATTACTAATCACCGCCAACTGTAGGCAAATACCGACTTTTCTGAAAGAGACAATTTGCCTTTCAGGAAACAATTAATTGTACATTTACATTATCATTATGCAATACGGGTTTGTTAAGTAATATTACAGCAAAGCAATATTATGGAATTACTTTAAGTGCTTCGAATATGTATTGGATTGGTGGGTGGTAATACCTCTGTGAAGTAACAGGTAATTTATGTTATGAGGAAGGAGAGGTATTGTCATATATAGGCCCCATTTATTGAACATTAGTCAATGGTGATTAAGTTTGTATGTACTATCGGAACTTACTGTGGTACTTATGCCTTCGGTTTTAGTAATTCGTGGATTAGAAATTACTTTGATCAGACAAGTATTCACGAAACCTTAAATCGTTGTTGACATATCGTGAGCAATTTATCCGTACTATCTACACTAATATTATAAAGAGGAAAGATTTGTATTTTTGTATGTAACGAATAAACTCAAAAAGTACTGGACCGATTTTAAAAATTCTTTCACCATTGGAAAGCTATAATATCAGGGAGTAACATAGGCTATATTTTATCCCGGTATTCCCACGGGAACGGGAACTACGCGCGTAAGGCGACTGAATCCGAAGCGAAGCGAGGGCGGATTGCTAGTAATATTATAAATGGGAAAGTAAGTTTGTTTGTTTGTTACGCTTTCACGCTTAAACCACTGAACCGATTTCAAAAATTCTTTCACCAATAGAAAGCTATAATATCAGGGAGTAACATAGGATATATTTTATGCCGGTGTTCCCACGGAAACGGGAACTACGCGGGTAAGAAGACTGAAACTGAAGCGAAGGGAGGGCGGGTTGCTAGTCCTAAAGAAAACTGTACATGATGTATAGTTAGGACAGCAGGTCATAAGATGATTCATAGCGTCATCGCACCTACTACATCAGCAGTTGGTCAGATGGGTTGGTATAGGGCTTTCCTTCCCTTGAATATATAGTATCTGCATAACATGTCCCTTAATAGCGTCTTACCTTACTCAGGGACTGGCAATGAGGTGTTGACTTGTGGCTTCTTACTCCGTGACCACATAAAAAACAGAATGAAAGTTTACACTTGCTAAAAATATTACAATACTTGCCGGTAACTACATATATTAGTTGAAATAATGTAATCAGCACTGTCTTTTAAAGAACAGGATTATTAAAATATATGAGCACTGTACATATTCAAACACATCGTAAAATATTATGCTCATTTAGTAATACTTTTTATCACATGTACTCGTGGAATTAATTTTTCAACATAAGCTAAGTATTGAATAATAATATTAAGTATTAAATTAATATTAAGTAACTAATTATTTTATTAATATTTCGTAAATTAGGTGTAACCGGATGTTTGTGATTGGATATATTTTAAAATTGTGTTACATTTCCTATCCGTTGACCTTCACTTCGTACAGGTATGAAATAGAAAGACATTAAGCTAAAGACCTTATATCTGATTTGAATAATAGATTAATGATTTGAATAGTCCTCGGGTATCGTGACTTTACACGCCAAGTTAATAAAATAATATAAGCCGATAAAAAAAGTTAGTTTAACATGCCACCGTGTCGATATTCTACATTTTATCATGTCTCTTTTATAAAGATGCCAGTCTTTTTGAAGTGAAACTTCTTTGCGCGCTGGGGGTAATTTTTTTAAGGATGAAACGCAATTTAGCGTCACGAAGATGTGCAGCGTTTTTGTCTAAGAAGAGGGGGAGAGCGATTGAGATCGATTGAGAGAGAGTGAGAAAGGGCAAACATAGCACGAAGCACAGCCATGGGGCGAGATTAGGGAGTAAGCGAATGAGAAAGATCGAGAGATTTTTCGGAACCAAAGAAGTTTCACTTCTGACATGCGTACTTAGTACTCACGCTATTTTTTTAAATAGAAGGCGATATAATCATTCTGTAGGCACCAGAAATGGTAAAAATTTCAAAAATTAACAAATACTTCATACTTACATTATAACAATGTATTATATTAATTTAATATTGTAATGTATTACAGCATAATAATGTAAAGCCTTTCAATTATTACAAAAATTTGCAATCCTTTTATACACAGCATAATGTTTCCAAACGCACAAATGTCTGATTTGTCAATACTTAAATTATATACAGTGTGTTACTTTAAATTAACATAAGCTGTAACAGGTACAAGCGTAGGGTTGCGCAAACGCAGAAATGCTAGCGTAAACCGACTATCGTTTGCACTAAATCTGTCGCATTATTTTCACGCGTAGTTACCGAGATAAATGTAAGGGCTGTCACGCGTTGCTAGCGCAATATTATTGTGATGACACCAATGATAACTGGGAAACAGACAAATAGATATTTATCCATGAGTTAAGAAAATTCAAAACTTTATCATCGAGGAAGTAAGTATATCACACAGTCATATTTTCCGTGCAATTTTTAGTCTTATTTGAAGACTATTTGACGGATACTGTACAAGACTTTTGTTATTTAGAATCATCATCATCGTCTCAGCCTATATATGTCATACTGTTCCGCTCAGGTCTCCGCTACAATGGAACGGAAATCGATCTACTATTCCATGCTGGTCAAATATGTTGGTATTTTTTTATTTTTGTGGGTGAGCTGCGATCGGCGCGCCTCCGCACCACTCCGTCCGGGGCGACAGAGGGGCTTAAGCACGCAACACCCGCAACCCACCCGAACACCACGTCGCCTTCGTCGTTGGGCCGACCACTGGAGCAGGGTTACTTGTCATCAGTGGTCGGCGCACGCAACCGGGGGGACGTCGGTCGTCGGTCAACGTCCCATCGACCGATGTCCCCCCCCCTCGGGGAGGACGTCGGTCTTTCCTCACGCGGTCGGCCTCTCGGCGGGTGACGGACTAATCCCCGGTCACGTCACCCGCGGCCACACTTATCAGTACTAGTGATATTCAGACAACCTTACAGAATTAAATACTTTGTTTTTTGCTATGCACTTTCTAATACCATAATTGTGCACCTTCTTAATTATTCTTATATTATATCCTGTAATTAATACTGCATGAATAACCAGTGCACGTATATTTTACATAACAGGCGCACCTAGTCTCAATATTCAAATCGACTAGATTACTTAGCAAATGCCTTCCGTCAGGGGAATTAATTGAAGATTTAATATAGCCGTAATAATTTCAATTTATATTAATTGATGATGCTACACCTATGAAAAGAATGTTAATTTATAAATTTTAAACTATATCAATTAGAAGCAACTTGTTTTTTAGTAGGTGATAAATAATTTTATGTGTTCAAATTGGTACAGTAGGCCAATGTCTCTCCACTGGTTTTTTCATCATTCGTTTTTCATCAAATCAATTTTGATGGCAAACGAGCACGTAATGCAGTACACCTGATAGTGTTTCTTCCGTATGGACCTTTGCAATACCAGAAGAAAACTTAGGAACCTTTCTCACTCATTGTGTCCCATCATGAGATAGATGTACTTAAATATATATGTTTATGAATAATTCACAGAATATGTGAAACAATAGAATAAGATTAAGTCATTTCTATTGTGAAAAGCCCTTTGAATTTGGAATTAAACTATAAATAAACCTTTGTATAAATTGACTTCGTGTTTTTAAAACAATTCGCGAAATCATAAATTATATAATTATGTAACAAGGAAATAGTTTATTTAAGGATTCACTACTATTTCCATTCACAACAAATCCTCATATTACTGTTTATGACAGTACAATGAAGTGAATTTATAACGATGTCATTATGCCAGATGTTGCATGAACTTCACTAATCTATATGTTAGTTAATCCCTCTCAATCTGACACTAATATTAAAATGCCCATTTAGTACATTGCCTAATAGTACAAAACAATGCGCTTACAATGTATCGCCTTATTAATTTATGTAATTAGGGATCGAATACTCTACATGTTTTTGTTTTTCAGCCCATATATGTCCCACTCCTGAATACGGATCTCATCTACAATGATAAGAAAATTGGCCTTTTTTTGCGGTCGACGCACTCCTCGCACCACTCCGTCCAGGGTGACAGAGTGTAAGCACGCACACCCGCAACCCACCTGTGACACATCGCCTTCGTCGTTGGACCGACCACCGGAGCAGGGTGACTTGACGTCAGTGGTCGGCCCGACGGAATACCCCCTATTTAGGGATACCCTCCCATCGAGCGACGTCCTCTCCTCGGGGAGGACGTCGGTCTTTCCTCACGCGGTCGGCCACTCGGCGGGTGATGGACTAATTCCCCCGTCACGTCACCCGCGACCTCAGCTAGGGCGGCATGAGACGCAGAAAAAAAAAGTGGCTCGCTATCCTAAATAAGTAACCAAGTAGGATGATTTAGCGTATTGTTTTTAATTTTGCTGATATTATTTGCTTATATCCTATTTCTAGTGAAGTTTAGTATAGTTACGCTTCTTTATACGAGCCAAGGCGATGGTAAGGTAATGAGGGACTCTATTTACAGTCCCTTTACCTTTGCCTCAGCCTTCACTTCGGCGCCCTGTCTAGTGTTTATTTTTTTTTAAGTACTTCCTTTCGTTGACTCCTTGGCATTAGGCTATAGGACATTGGGACGCGGTCGCAGCCTTCTACGAGGTAGTGATCTCGACGAAGCGACCCACCGCCAGCGACTGGGGCGGCGCAGGCGGGACTACCTGCGTGCCATGCCGCCCTAGCCGAGGCTGCGGGTGACGTGACCGGGGATTAGTCCGTCACCCGCTGAGAGGCCGACCGCGTGAGGAAAGACCGACGTCCTTCCCGAGGGGGGGGGGGGGGGGATGTCGGTCGATGGGAGGGTACCCCAAGTATTCCGTCAAGCCGACCACTGATGACAAGTAACCCTGCTCCGGTGGTCGGCCGAACGACGAAGGCGACGTGGTGTGGACTTGTGACCTAGAAGCGCAAGTAGTCCCACCTGCACCGACCCACGTGCCGAATTCAGAGTAAGCGTGACCGTTTTCCTTCTTGATTTGTGCCATTTGCTCGCATTCCTTAATTATCTTTTAACTCGCAAAATTGACTTTATTTGAATGCACAAAACTTATATACTCTCCATCTGATTTTAAAAAGCTTACTTCGAGCCTGCTTATTGAGAAATCAGAATTCATACAAAGAAAGGCACCGGCTTTAGTATCATAAATTCAATACCACTCAGTAGTAATATTAAACACCATGGTATATAGATACAATGTTTATTGATAGCCCTATTATTAGGAATCGATCGCTATTGGCATTTGCTTATCCGTTAATCTTTAATAAAGTGTATGATTGACGTGACATTTTTGCAATAAATAATGATGTTGTTTTCAATACAGCCATATTTGAATTTGAATTTGAATTTCATTGAGCATATGGTATCGTATATTTTCTATACGTTATTGTATAAACAAGAGCATTGCTTTCCTTGTGAATAGCGGCTTAGCTTACTAATAATTTTGTGGTGTGGTGTGGTGACGAAGTAAGAATACAAATCAGCCTGTCTTACCCGTAGATGTAGTAAAAAATGACTAAAGAATATTACATGCAGATAACATCTATGGAAGAGAAGAAAACTCGAAAAAAGCCGCACGTCTGATCAGAATGGTATAGTAGGGCAATCTCTATCCCACAGAGATGAAGGCACGAGGCCAATAGTGGGCTAAATGGGCTGTGGTGATGATTTTCTATCCACATTTTAATAGCATAATTTTTTAATATGCTTAGGAAATAACTATTATAAAATGTTAGACTTAATTTAACATTGCTTACACAAGAACGTTTACTTCAAATTGATCACGGCTGTTCGCTGATTTACATCAATGGTGGTTTATAAATAACATTGTTTATGGTATCATAAGATTTTATGTAAGAGACTACGTAACAAGTTTGGTCTAGTTAGGATAGTAAAGACTTTGCATAACGTAGGACAAGGCGATAAAATGCTAGGTACTAAAATGCCTTGGGCGTCGAGTTAGTTTTGTATTAGAAAAGTTATGATAGTATTTGTTTATATTTCTATGTTATAGTGCTGAAATAACTTCACAAACGGTTGAGTAGTTTAAGTATTGTTATCCTTCGATAGTTCGACTCTCATGCTATTATGGATATTATGCGAATCACGAATGGTGGCAGTAAATCTGGATATATGTGTCTATTAAATTTGTGTGTAGCACAGACACAAATGCTGTCCAATCACCTGATTGCCTGTCCTATTACCTAGTCTTTACGATTCCCACGAAAGAATATAATAGCTACAGGTATGATATAGCTACTGATATAGTATGATTTTGGAATCTAGAAACGTAACTTTGATTTTCAAAGTCCTTGTATTCTCAATCAACCCAATAAATTAGCAAAATATAGTTCAATATATACTTATAAATATGTTTAAGTGGCATAGAAAATTACTTTTATATTATTACCTATTTATACGTAAACGCTCTCCAAAGTGAACTCATTTCTGTTATCTCAATGCTTTTAGGTTAAGCAAGGCATTCTGGTCGCGTATTACGTGGGATCAATCGTGATCTGTTACTTGTCGAGATGTCAGATAGGACTACATTGCCTGCCATAAAAGTTCAACGATTAAGATAAGGATGATCGTAATAATAGATAGCAGAACTCAAGGCCGAATTATGAATCAAGAATATGGAGAGTGGTATAAATATCATGAACGTATAGCGAAATACTTTAGGAGTATTTATACAGAAGTTTTACTTTTACAAGTTTATTTTTGTTTGACCTTGCTTTAAAAGAGGCTTTATGTAGTGTAAAACGAGAGCAAAGCAACGCAAATAAAAGGACTATACTTTACCAGTAGTCGAACCGTCACCAATATCCGTGTACAATAAAAAAACATTACACAATGACCGATTAAGACGTTTTCATCGACCTGACCTGATTGCATCTGAGCCGTGAGGTCAATAACTACATTCCAAAGGGTTGACGTTGGTCAGGCAGCCGCTCACAAAACTATTGTTAATAACTTTTGCAATATATACTAGGACAGAAGAGTACATACTGAGTCGGGCCCCAAGTAATTAAGATAAGAGCAGGGTGATGATAGTGATCATAATACTTATTACATGAATTAATCGTCAGATCCACGTCAAGCTTTATTATATCCGTAGTATTTTATTGCTGCTTTTGTGACAATAATATCAGCCTCTTTTTATTAATTACATGATTTATAGATTGTGTATATTATCTACTGCATTGCATGGCAATTGGAATTACCATAATTTTTCCACTGCCTCCTGTTTTATCATATTAGTTTAATAGCGTTTTCAAGAATTAAGTGCTTGCCGACACCTCATAGTTTTTTGTTTCAGATTTTTAATGCTATGCGCCAATAGCATAGATGTTGACTTACAAATTGTAAAAGTAGCATTATATCGATTTAACCGTCAATGAAACGTCCCATAATATATACTGTTTGTATACATAATATACTCAAAATGTGCATTTTTAACATACATAATTAATTTCATGTAAATTGAAATGGGTTGATGGTATCTTTTTGTTTAAATAAATATAAATTAAATTTAAGCTGAATTCAATAAAAATGTAAGTAAACTCTGAAGACTGAACTTGCTACGAGATGAAACTTGAGTCTGTTTGTCTGAAATTCTAAAAACCGATCAAAATATTTACTAGAGTTATATAACACTCCCAGACATTAAAATGTAAATGAATCTTGTCAGACGATTATTACGCGATCAAGGCTATTAATTTAACTGGCAGCTTTCTTGCTAACACTATTCTTAGGAGAAAATCTAGCTAATTTATGAATACTTCGTTGTCAAGAATACTATAAAACAACCCTAACTTGTCCTTATGAAAAATAAGACAGCTAAGAGCAAATTCGTAAGCTTTTTATGACTAGTGCCAGTTTCTATTAAGGTCTTTTTTTACGACTGTGTTTATTTTTATGCCATTCCAGAATGTGCTGCACCCTCTATCTGAGCATCGTAGACACACTCTGGCTATTATTATTAAGCCTTTATTGCCGACATGATTTTAGTAAATCTTAAATCTGTATATATAAAAGAGAAAGTGTGTGGGTATGTTCCATATAGGCTCCGAAACGGCTGGACCGATTTCAATGAAACTTTCAGGGAATCTACAGATTGACCTGGCGAGTAATCCTGTAAGTTTGGTGACGATCGGAGCACTCCTCTTTTTGAACTGTCAAATACAGCTTTTATTTACTATGATGATATTCTATTGTTTTATAAGCAAAATCTAGCCCGGCGAGGATGGCTGGGTACGCTAGTTACTACTAATTATTTTTGTAATTAAATATTATAAAGTAAGATATAATAATAAAGTACAAAAATAGTACAAAATTTAAGCTATAATAATAAAGTACAAAACTTTTGCAAATTCGTTACTGGTCATCGGCGTGTTTTTGTGACACGAAGGCCTCCTCTAACAGCCCTGGCTAAGACCTCTCAAATTCATCTATGCCAACTCTATCTAACGCTCTTTGGTTAACATTTTTTTAGGTAAAACTTGAGTAATACTTTTCTTGTATACTGTGCCTGATCTTAAATAAATTGAGATAACGGCCTGCGATTACACATATTTTATTATAAGTGCATAGAGTTTTGCGTGAAAATGTATATCTACCACTTATTTAAGAATCAATTACATCGGTTTACGGATTACAAACGTAATACAATGCTGTAATATTATGGAATGTCTTATGGAATCCGGAATAAGAAAGGCTGAAGTAATAAATTAAATGGTTCGCGCACGGACGAATACACAAAGTAAATTATTCATGCTTGGAACTGTGAAATGATCTGTGTTTTTATCTTATTAGTTTTTTCGTCTCTAATTTTATGGTTTCGTGGCTATTATTATATATTTATGCAGATTCTTAAAAGTTACATGTAAAAAAAGCCTTATTATAATTATTACAGTCAATTTTTTACTGCTTTTAGTGCTCAACAACCAAGCAGCACACTTGTTAGTAAGTGGTAACTGCCTTTGCCTATTAAAGATTTGGAACTCTAGCTCTCGCAGTCAAACTTTTTTGAAATTGTTACTATTTACACGTTAATTATCTACAAGAGTATGGTACGAACCCGGCTGAGCTAAGCTATTTATGTTTATAAATAGGTCCTATAAAAATAAAAATTAAATTTAATTAGTATGTAGAGGGACACATTAAAAAAAAAATATCTTACTACACAACAACGTAATAAATTACATATAACGAAATCTTTTTAGAAAGGCCCTCCTTCACAGTTATTAATGAGATGAATGTACATGTTAATCAGCACCCAACGTGTTAAAACCATTGTCCATTTCACGCCGCGCTGTAATGATCAATGATTTATTATCGCCGGTTCAATTTATGCGCACGCGCACTACAATTTGCTATCATGGTTTCGTGATTCTGCTATTTGAACATGATATTAATATGTATTTTAATACATGGACTATTTCAGATTAGGCTTGGTACACGATGTTCTAAATAGCTAAAATATTAATTTGTCAGGCGATTACGCTTTGTATAACGAAATTATAGTTTTATTATATTATATCTAGTATTTTAATTTTGCCCACTTTTATACAGATCCTAAAAGTTTCAGAATATTATTTATCGGTAAAGTTGTTTTCTTTTAGTTGTTCGTAATTATAATTTTCAGATCAGAATTTTAATTTTTTATTTTACTTTCTGCGCCTTACGAATAGCGACACTTCTTTTATTTTAATTGTGAACTTTAAACAGTGTTTTTTTTTTAGCTAGGCTACAGTTAACGTACCCGCCGCCCGGCTCCGTCCGGGGCGACAGAGAGGCGGCGCGCGGCCCCATAACCACCCATGTAGCACGTCGCCTTCGTCGTTGGGCCGACCACCGCTGTAGAGTTCCTTGACTTCAGTGGTCGGCCCGAGACTTTAAACTGACTAGTAAATAATTAAAATCAGAGAGTATATTTGAAACTTAAATGTTGCTTTAGAATGTCGTCTTGCAAACTGGCAAGTGATTTACTGCCAAGATCTTGCTAATCGAAGTCTCTGGGTACAACTCCTGTGGGGAGCTTTATTGAAATTTCGGAGTTTTTTGATTTTACAATGAAACACAAAGCTTTGCTTGCAGATCGGTAGTATGTTCAGTGTTAGATAGACATTTTATCATTTTTGAATTTGGGACGAAAAATATTATCATAAACAGTATAATATATATATATATGTATATATCAAAAATAGTAAAAAATAAGAATCACTAAATGATACGTGAGCACAGTTATCTCAATGAGGACCGATATGTCTTCATTAAATTATGTCATCATCATTTCATCTTATGTATATACGTCTCACTGCTGGGCTCGAGCCTTCTCTACAATAGGAGAAAAATTGACCTACTACACGACGCTAGTTAGAGAGTAACCCCTTTTTAGGATTCTATATAGGATTCCTTTATAGGATTTTATTTCAAACTAGCAACCCGCCCTCGCTTCGCTTCGGTTTTAGTCATTTTACCCGCGTAGTTCACGTTCCCGTGGGAATACCGGGATAAAATATAGCCTAGTTTACGTTTATATTATAGCTTTCCATTGGTGGAAGAATTTTTGAAATCGGTCTAACCGTTTTGAAGATTACTCGGAACAAACAGACAGACAAACAAACATTTTTTAATCTGTATTTTATGAAGCATGAAAAAAGGCTATTATTTTGACATTACAGACACTCCAATTTTATTTATTGGTATAGATTATTTTTCATTTCAAATTATTCTTCATTTGCATAGATATTATATGCATATTAAATCCCTTAGTCGTCTTGTACGACATCCACGAGCAAGAAAGGGGGTGATGAATTCTATTTTTAATCAGTCACCACACGGCAATGAAATTATTATAGTATATTCCTATTATAAATTAATAATCTGATCGTAAAAAAATATAAGTACAGTGTAAACTCTATATAGCGACACTCAAGGGACTGTAAATTTTTTGACGTTATAGGGAGTTATCGTTAATTGGAGTGAAAAAAAATTGATATTATTTTACTATTCTAATATTTATTTACTAATATAGTGCAAATTTTACAAACGTAAAAACAACTATGATTAAGATAACGTTTAACAACCTAACGACAGTCCAGTGACCGAAAGGCCGAAGTAAACATGTGCAAGTTTATCACACAGAAAACAAAAGAGAATTTTTTACAATGTTTCGTAGATCAATTGAGGTAAATACGTGCTAGATAATAAAATAACAAAACAACAAAGCAAAAAACGTACACAGCTACTTCTAATTTTGGCAATTAAGAAAGTACTGCTCAATGCTAAATAATGCTGTATTGTCGTCGTTATTTCGAGTGAACGTGATGTTATATAGAGTGTATCATTGTATGGATTATATGACAAACCAACCAAAATCAAGTTATTTCGATATTTTAAGAAGTTTGTCGTTAAACCGAGTGACGTTATAAAGAGTTTACACTGTATATAGTATTATTTCAATTAAATTTAAATTCCAATTATTTCACACTGTGTGTAGATTTTGTACATATATTAAGAAATTTGAAAAGTAGGTTAGTAATGATATAAATACACCAAGTTGAAAATATTTTGAAAGTGTTGACTGTAATGTTTCAAAAAATATATAGTTATATTATGTAACGTTTTTAATCGAGTGCGTGTAATTATGTAAATAAGTTTTATAACATATACGTTTATTGTTTCAGGTATATAATAAATAACACTGTCAAACTTTACCCGTTAGACTACGGTTGAACATCTGCGTAAGTTATTTACGAATTGTATTTAGTAAAATTAAGTTATGTTTGTTAAACATTTTATTAGAGTTTTTGTATATTAATTCCTCTTTCATGAGTGTTGTGAGGACTAAAAGATATGAGCAAATAGCACTAAAAGAAAAGGCTAACTCGAAATAAGATCTCATTAATCTAATGCTAGAAGCATATTGAAGAGTATTTAGTGAGATGTCGGGTTCGAATACTAAGCCTGACTTAAATTTTAATTGGGATTTCCAACTTTCTCAATAGTAAGATAAAAATGCCCCGTAAATAACCACAAGTTAGTCTATTTCATATTGTACTAAAAGTAATTAGATAAACTGAGTGTGTTACATAATCATATAAACTCCTTTATGCACTACTGCTATTGTACTGTAGAAGAGAAATATTGATGTACCTGGTAATATGTACTTTGTTTTCTTTTATTTTAAAAGACAATAACCTGCGTTAAGGAAATAATCCTTGTATTTTTTTTTTTTGTGGGTTACGGTCGGCGCACTGCTCGCCCGACTCCGTCCGGGGCGATAGATGAGCGTAAGCACGCACACCCGAAACCCACAGGTGACACCTCGCCTTCGTCGTTGGGCCGACCACCGGAGCAGGTGACTTGTCGGGGAGGACGTCGGTCTTTCCTCACGCGGTCGGCCCCTCGGTGGGTGACCGACTAACTCCCCGGTCCAGTCACCCGCGGCCTCGGCTAGGGCAAATCCTTGTATTGCAGAGGACTTTTATAAATACATATATAATTAATGGATACAAATTATATCTATACTCAGAACAAAAATTTGTGGATCGCAAAAAGTGTTGTCGTGCATGGGTCTCGAACCCACGTTATTGGAACAGTAAAAAAAACGGTAAAAAATACAGGAAATAGTCATCGTGACATCTATTGAGCCTCACGAGAATCATCATCCACAGACATTAAAAAAAAAACACTAATCTTGTAAGGATAATGGGACAAACGATTTAAATTATTACATTGTCGTCGGTCCTTGATAAGTTTTAAATTAATCTGACGTTTAGAATCAAATGTTAAGTTCAAAGATTCCGTTACATACAAACTAAGCTAATAAAAATATGTTAAAGGTGCCAATAGATCTTAATATGTAAATAGTATTAGTAAAAAATATTAGTTATTTTATTCATATTAATATCCTGATATTTATGAATAAATGATATCTGGTCATGATATGATGATCATGGTCATGATTATTACATGATTCATTAGAATCATATAATAATAGATGGAAGCACAAATTGTAAAATATATAACGTATATTTATTATAGAGATAATAAAGACTTGAGTTATTTAATAAAAACATGAATTATTCATAATCTGTGATTATTTTTAATATTCTGATATTTGTTGTTTAAACTGCGCAAAGTATTACTCTACGTTTGTTACTGTTTCCAATCACATACGATACGAAATTTTAATATAATATAAAAAGCATTTTGGTATTATCAAACGTTTTTATATTCTATTGGATATTATAAACGCGATTGGCAAACACTTTGATTTTAAACGACGTACTACAATAGCTTTATGCTATAAAATGAAAATTACGCGTATGGAAACATGTTAAGAATATCTTGTCATCCTTAACTCTTTTATAAGAGTCGTAAAATTGACTAAAGAAACGCAAAAGAATGGTCAAAAACGCTTACATGGGCAACCCATCAAATGCGATCATCAACCCGCCTGTTAAGCGTGGCGATTATAGCATTATGACCATCTATGAAGTGATGTATACTCAACAGTGGACATCCATAGACTGATGGAAAGATTATTAAAGTTAATAATTTTCTAACGACTGCACAGATAGCGAAGCAGTTAAAATACCGATCTACCGTACTAGTGTTATGGGTTCCTATGCAATACAATACTTTTCATCACCGTCATCATCGCAGCCCACATACGTCCTACTTTTGGGCTCGAGTCTCCTTCACAATGGAAGGGAATTTGAATTACTACACCACGCTGATCAGATATGCTGGTGATGTTAGATGTTATATGCATATCCTTAGTCATCCACGGGCAAGAGAACAAGTGATGAATTATATTTTTACTCCGTCACCACACGGAATAAAATACTTTTGCCGATCCACAAATCGATATTCTGAGTCTGGGTTTAATTTGTGCCAATTAATTATGTTTGTAAAGTCCTCCACAATACAGGGCCTATTTCCTTAGGGCAAGGTGTAGTTCATTAAAAAATCTAAAAGCAATAGCATTGCAATGCACATTAGAGAAAAATCGTGTCGTGCTATGTGCAAATGGAGCCGAACTCTGTATATAACAAGCGTGCCGGATACGCTCCAGGTGCTTGTGTTACACAATTTATATACAAGCTTTGTGCACTTGTACATTTTATTCTAACGTCATCAACATTTCTTGAGTCTGATAACAATACAATATATTTTTCTATATCTTAGTGAATTATAATTTTAATTTTATTTTAATCATTATCATCTCAGCTCATATGCGTTCCATTATTAAGCTCGAGCCTTTTCCATAATTGTTATACGATTTTTTTTTGGGCGTGGGTTACGATCGGCGCACTCTTCGCACCACTCTGTCCGGGGTGACAAAGGGGTGTAAGCACGCACACCCGCAACCCACCCGTGCGACACGTCGCCTTCATCATTGGGCCGACCACAGGAGCAGGTTGACTTGACGTCAGTGGTCATAATTGTTATACCGGTGAAAAGTTTTGGTTTAGGCAATTTCCTTTATCTTTTATAGATGTTATGTGCTTGTTTATTCCATCTTCCTATCATAAGACCCACTGTTGAGCTGAAAGAGGGAAATTGATTACTATACCACACTGATTAGACGTGTTGGTGTAAGGTTTTATGTCAAGTTTTCCTTCCCTCGCATTGACGTTGTCTACAAATCCCTTAGTCGTATTTTACGATACCCTCAGGTAAGGTAAGTCGTGAATTATATTCTTACTCCGTCACCACATAGATAATAATAATCTACATAGCTTTAAAATATTACACGATTGAAGAGCAGCTTTAGAAGATACAGTTTGTGACTTCATATATCTAACAGGTCCTCACTATCAATTATATATGATACTAGCAACCCGCCCTCGCTTCGCTTCGGTTTTAGTCGCTTAAACCCGCGTAGTTCCCGTTCCTGTGGGAATACCGGGATAAAATATAGCCTATGTTACTCCCTGATATTATAGCTTTCCATTGGTGAAAGAATTTTTGAAATCGGTTCGGTGGTTTAAGCGTGAAAGCGCTACAAACAAACAAACAAACATCCTTACTTTCGCATTTATAATATTAGTATGGATAATATACTACAAGTTATATAATATGTATTGTGGGTACTATGTAGTCAAATGTGGTCACGGTACTGCACTGTGGTTGATTGACGCTGACATTTTAAGTGAAATTAATATTCATCTAACGGGTCACAGAGGTTTAGTTACTACGTTGATTCGTGATTAGGGTAAGTAGGTCTATGGGTCGATATTATGATATAATGTCCCGTATAAAGTATAAGTGAAATTTAAATATTGAAAAGAGATATAATAATATTAGTTGCAATTTTATTAAAGTCGATGGTTATTGACAGCAGGGAATGAGTTTTATTTTGAAATCAATATACGGGGTGTTGCCGCAGATAAATTTAAAACTGTATCTGTGCTTGTTTTTTTTTTTAAAGTTATATGAGAATAGTGAATTCCACGTAACGACGGAGTAGGAACACGAAAACTTAGCCTTGGTTGTCGTAAAAGACGACTAAGCGATATGCAGAAAACCTTTATTATTGCACGCCGATATGGGTATACTGTTTCAATACTATAAATTGTAATAACATCTGCACAAAATGTAACAGTTAAGCAATAAATAATTCTGTTTCTGAAGTGGCATTGCAAGAGAAGGAAAATTCAACATAAAATCGTGTATCAACCTATCTGACCAGCGTGATATAGTAGGTAATCGCTCTTACGTTGTTGAGGAGGCTCAAGGTCAATAGTCGAACGTCTATAAAACTGTTACGATAATAGCGAATGATTTTCTTGGTTTGTCTCGCAGTTTTGGTGAAGTTTTTTTTTCTACGCTCAAATAATAAGTGGTTTTCTGATATAATCACCAAGTGGGGAAGTAATCTGTGGTAATGCAGGAATCCAATCAGGTAACCACACTGACGTTACACCCCGTGCTAAGGAATTAAACTCTATGTCATTTGCCCCTCGTGAATACATAAATTTACAAATGTATACTTAATGGACACAGATTCAGACTTAGAAAATCACTTGTAGAAAAAAAGTTTTGCATTGAGATCGAATCCACGACACGTAGCGCAATAAATCGGTACTTAAACCATTCTGCTTTGCTCTCAGATTATTTTCACGGACGAATTTTCAATTATTTAAGTTATTTTTATTATATAGTACAGTAGTTTATATAAACTACTATTTTCTTTTTCATGTAAGCATTACCTCAAAATTTAAGTACAGTACAAAATAAATAAATCAAAGATCATTTCAGCACTATTGAAAGTAAAATTTCACGCGATTTCACAGATGTTGCGCATTACTGACAAATATTTCGAACGTCCGTACAGTTCACTTAATAAGTTTGAGATTTCAATTTACTGATTAAGATAAGAATCAGTTTTATACTAGGTTAGAGACGCTAGCGAAATAAAATTGAAATCGTAATGAGTTGCCATCGAAATGATAGATTGAAATTAAAACTTTTTAGCTGTAAAATATACAGATAATAAGCAGTAAGAAGTATTGTTTGTCGAAATAAATCTAGAACTAGCAAATACCGCGGTTTCACCCACCTAGTTCCCATGCGAAAACCGAGATATAACACAGCTTAAGTTATTCCTTGTAGTAAAACAAAACAACAACCTGGTAGTAAAATCTTATTAATATCGGTACAGCCGTTTTGAAGATTACTCGGAATAAACGGACAGAAAGACAGATAAAAAATATTTACTCCGGTTGGACTTGGATTATAATATATAGGGTCAATTTTTGTGCACTGAATTTAATCATCGTTGCTCTTATGCTCAGAAAAAACTTAACTATACAATGGTAGATTAGTAATCTTATTAACAATATGACTGTGAAACAATCCTTTTTTTTCTATTCAACTAGATAATATTGTGGTTAAACTACAACGTCAGTGCGGTTGCCTAAACAATTTCCTGGATTCTTCCAGATTACTTTCGTACGTGACCGCGATAATATGTACTAGAAAATCACATTATTAAAGCTTATAAAAAAAAATTTACGCTTCACGAAAACCGCGAAACAAATCACGAAAATCATTCTCTATTATCATACTAAGCATTTTCTGTGTAAGATGGAAGTTTATTTAGCCGTATTTCCTTTATTGTAGAAGGCTAATGAGTCGTTGACCCGTCTGGAGCTCTCAAGTGTTACTAGTTTTTCAGAGAATTAAATTAAAGTTATGCTAATTTCACGGATGTTTCTTGCAATTAAAATTGCTAAAAATTCAGTAATCGGTTGCTAAAATATATATTCGATGTGAACCCAAAATAAACTGACATTTGCATATATTATAACTTATATGACTGTAATTAAATATAATAAAAAAGGCAGTTACAGAAAAAACTAAAAAAAAGACACGCTATTGTTGATAGCCGAATTGCGAATTGCGATGCCAAAAGTGGAAATAGTGACATCGATCGAGTTACGTCAAAATCTGGGCCACGAATATAAAAAATTGTTACTCCTTTAAGGATAATAGGACAAACTTATTTTAATTATTGTCTTGTCGTCGGTCCTTGATAAATGTGTGAAGTTTGAAATTAAGTCGAGGTTCAGAAGGGGTTGAAAATCACGTTTTCAAAAATTCCATTACATAAAAAGTTAATATACACGTATTAATATGAGTTTAATAGATATATGCTAGTATATCTATTTCCATTTTTTTTATATCCATTCTACGATATGTATAAATATGATAATCTATTATTTTCATTATAAAATAGATATATTTTTTATAAAACTTTTTAAACAGTATAAATATTATCCTTATTCTAAGGAGAATGAGCAAAATCTCATTAAATGCTACTCTTTATTTTATTTGATTTTCATAATCTGAAATCCACGTTAAGTTCAACAATAACTTTGATTAGCAAAAATTGTATGAGTGATCGCCAAGAGTAATTCTTTTTAATTGTTGTATTCGGTTAAAATAATTTTTTTTGCGCGTGACTGATGGAATCATCAGTTCCACTGTGAGGCTCAAGGTTTTTCTATAATATCTAGTTGGCCAATTGGTCTGCGATATTACGCTAGCCATTTTCATTATGTATCGCTTCAATAGGCAAACGTAGTTTTAATGTGTCAATAATACATTGGAATTTGAATGTGCCATCTCACAGACGTGTTATCATCGCAATATTGCGACTGGGGCGGCGTAGGCGCGAATACCTGCGCCTCATGCCGCCCTAGCCGAGGCCGCGGGTGACGTGACCGAGGATTAGTCCGTCACCCGCCGAGAGGCCGACTGCGTGAGGAAAGACTGATGTCCTCCCCGAGGCGGGGACGTTGGTCGATGGGAGGGTACCCCACGTAGGGGGTATTCCGTCGGGCCGATACTGATGACAAGTAACCCTGCTCCGGTGGTCGGCCCAACGACGAAGGCGACGAGGTGTTCGGGTGGGTTGCGGGTGTTGCGTGCTGTACGTCCCTCTGTCGCCCCGGACGGAGTGTGCGAGGAGCGCGCCGACCGCAATCCACCCCGAAAGAAAAACAAAAAAACATCGCAATATTATTAACACCATAGGTACATTTAAGTTACGCCAAACAAGATACTAAATGTTATTTTAATAAAAGGTGATGATAAATTGTAATCAAATGAGTCATATCTTCGGTCAATACGTCGTAGGTCAATAGTTTCATAATAAAATTACGGTGTATAATCATTTGAATATAAAACACATCTATCTTTAGAGTAATAAATAATTTGAAGCTACATTTAATATTTGCGCCGAAATGTTGAAACTAATTTATTTCTAAATCTTGAAAGAAATGAATGTTAATCTTGAAATAATTTAAAAATAAAATAAGCCGAATGAGTTACAGAAAATTGCCTAATGAAATTGGAAATAACGATCGAGCTAGGAAATAATTCGGCATGTTCCAAATAGTAGTTTCCTAATTATATTAGTTAAGAGTAATTGGATTTTAAATTCTAAGTAGTTTAAAAACTTAATATTTAATGGTAAAAACATTGAATAAGTGTGCAATTCGTAAGATAATTCGTAATCACCACAGACCATTAGTGGTATATTTTTTCTAATTTCGATACATAATAAAATTAAATGAATAGTTGTGAATAACATAATAGCACTCAGTACTTATAAATACAAAAATATCTAGTCTTTTTATTGATCCATTCATTAAAATCTAGTAGAGTTTTTTGGGAATAAAAAAATGATAGTTTCTTATGTAAATTTACCATTGGACCTTTGGTTTTTTCGTTTACCTTAGTTGCCTAAGCATTTTTTTATTATATTACAAACACAGGTCTCATTTTAAGGCAAGAGGATATGCATTTATAATTCGTAATGCCAGTAAACCACCGTGAGATAGTAAACTCTTATGCTCGCATAGTGCATGAGAGCATCGGCAATTACAGCTGAAGAAGAAAATTCCTAGCATAATTAATAAAATGAAAAAGATACAGCTTCAACAACTTTAACCTAAGGAGCTTACTGTTAACTTACCGACTCTTTCACGGGGAGTGCTCCAAGGAACTGTTTGACTTGGTACCACCGTCACCATTCTACCAATGTACCACTCGACATCGTAGCTGGGTTCATCCATTTCACCTGGAAACGTTATGGTCTTCAACTGTACGTTTCCAGCGTTCATTTCTCCCATGTACGTGCAGGCTCTGGAATGAACTACCTGCTGCTGTGTTTCCCCAGCGCTATGACATGTCCTTCTTTAAACAAGGTTTATGAAGAGTATTTCCTTCACGGTAGGCAACGGTCTAGCTGTGTCCCTGGTATTGCAAAGGTCCATGTGCGGCAACTTCACTTACCATCAGGTGTGCTGCTTGCTCGTTTGCCACCGTTGGCAATAAAAAAAAAATAAAAAAATGATCCAGAGAATAACAGACATAACAAATATGTCACCAAGAACAGTCGAGAATTGATCTCGTTAAAATCCGTAAAATTAGTTTCGATTCATGAAGTACAAACAGTTAAGAATAAACTATACTAACTACTACGAGTTCAAGCTACACTTTTATCATTTACAAATCTTTATACTACGTTGGTTTAAAAGATAGCTCATGTAATTCTTGAAAAGACATCTTGTCGCCGGATCACGTGTAATCTGATAATAAAGTGCTACCGTTTATGGAAAGAGTCATATGTTATCTGCTACCCGTTTTAAAGATACTCTTCAAGGTCAGTAGATTTTAAAAATGACATATTGACCCCTTTTATAAATATATCCCTAAGGGGTAAGCAGCGATGTAAAATAGCCTCAGTTCATTATTGTTTTACTGCCTCTAGGCCAGTGATAAAAAACCAAGCATACTAAGTCGTACTCATTGATTTAATTGCATTGCCCACCCTAAGAACAGTGTTTTAATTGGGTATCCTACTCAAGTCGCGAAACATATCACTGAGATTTAGAACAGACCTAAATATTGATCTCTCGCGTGGGTCAACTGCCATGAATACGATTCCCATGCAGGACAATTAATTCGGGGATTTAGTTCGGCACCCGCGGAGACGTAATCCTCGCGACGGCGATCGGCGTCCCGAGGGATGGGAGACTCCCTCCCCTACTCCCTCAAGGTATTCCGTCTGGTCGACCACTGAAGTCAAGGAACTATGCACCGGTGGTCGGCCTAACGACGAAGGCAATGTGCTTGGGTGGGTTACGGGGCCGTGCGCGATCGTCCCTCTGTCGCCCTGGACGGAGCCGGGTGGCGGGTGCGCTAACCGTAGCCTACGCAAAAAACTGTTGCATGTTTCGAGTTTGGGAGTAATTTGTATCAATAAAATTGTGTTATTAACTTCCTTGAGATGCATGAATTTATTGTTATAAATTAATAATTAATTATGGTATAAATTGATTAAAACAACTATATATTTTAAACAAATGAAATAAAAGACATTTAAATGCTCATCTGTATGGATGACATCAATATTTTAGAACATTTATTATTTCTTAGCTTTAAATCACTACGTGTTAGACTTTCAAAACTAAATAGTCATAATCCTTATTCTTTCATTACATCACAATAAGTTAAGAGGCTTTTACTCTATCTTACAAGTATTAAAGAAGTTGGATTATCACGTAATACTTTTGAACAACTAAAATTTGAGTGAATTTATAAATCAAGATATTTTACTAAAGACTGTTATCGTTATGTAGTGCCATGTGGTTTATAGCGAATCGCGAAATTTATTAAGGCAACACATTCTGCTCTTTTTCCATCTGACTAGGGGTGCTCCTTTATTAATTTAATTAAAGATACCGTATGGCGCAAACACGAATTAAACAAAATATTATAATCAAATGGTTTTCTTTGATTATTGATATACATAACAGACTAAACAGGTGATTTCGTTGCAACTAATAGAAAATTTAAAACTAAGCTTTGTATAATCCATCTGGTTACTGTGGTATAGTAAGTTTAGTTCTAACTTATTATAAAGAAGGACGCTGCTAAGCTCGATCCTTTTCCGGAGGGAAATTGTACAGTAGGTAATACGACGCCGGTTGGTATATTATATCCTTTAGTCCGCTATTACGTCCCCCAGGGGCAATATATTTGATGAATTGTATTCTTACTCCGCTATCTATAGTAAACTAACGATAATTCAGAGTAACGAAGAATGAAAATAAATTTCAAAATCACCTTGAGGATGTTGGGCTATCAAACTTGTGTGAATGGTAGGTTATTATATAATTATAAAATGAATTAGTCTCAACTGTGAAGTGTGTAACCTTCTTAGTGTTTAATAGCCTACCCAGTGCCATCATTCATATTCTCGCGTAACCATCGATTAATATCTGTAATAATATATATGATCGACACATTATAATCAAATAATATGGTAATATTTAGTCAGCATTTACTTATGTAAGTTCAAATTACTTGTCACGAACTCACTTTTAGCAAATAGCACGTACATATGGTAGTTTTTTTTTAATAAATATTGTGACAGGTTTTTTTGTTATAGTTCTTAGCTAATATGATAAATTTACTCGGAGTGCTGGGTAAGCGCTGAAGGCTCATAACTCTAAAGCGTCAGTTCGTTTTTTCATGTAGCATTATGACGTACGTGTATCTCAGCCTTCTGATGCCGTACTATCTGATTCTAGTCCCACGTACTCGTAATAAAGAGCGAGTTTTTCAGTTGTATATTACACAATAAACTTACACTTCCTAAACTCTTAATAAGAATTCATTTCACATCCAATATTCGAATCTGAGCTTTCCTAATCAACGGTCCTATTTATAAGAAATGCATAAAATATATTAAAATTAACAGTTTTCTTTGTAAATACTTAAAAGTATTAAATACTATTAATCAACTTTCATTGTTTGATCTTTTAAGCTAGGAGGCGCAGTATATTTATGTCAGCAATCTTAACTAATAAATAATAATAACGATAATTTTTTACTGAAATATTCTAGTTTATCGGTTACTATCCGCTCATGTACGCCCCAGTACTGGGCTCAATTCTCCTGCATAAACTTTATACACATTGAATCTTACTGTCTTTTACGCGCAAGATAGGAGTGGTAAATAGTATTCTTATACCGTCCCTATATGGAGTGGAGCATGCTATTCATCAATCATATATGTCCCATTGCTGGGCTCAAGCCTCCTCCACAATAGATATTGACCTTAGTATACCATGCTGGTCAGACAGGTTGATATAGGGTTTTATTTCGGGTTTTTCTTCTATTGCGTAGATGTTTTGTGCATATATAGTCGTCTTTTACGACATCCACGGTTAAGATAGGATGTGGATGGTGGAGTTGTGAATTGTATTTTATTACTGCATCCCCACACGGAAAATTCACCAAAGAAGCAGTAATTATACTACATATAACTATAATAATAAATTATACAGCAGTTTCATTACAGGTTATTTATTATTACAAGTTAAAATTATTAAAATATTAATTACTCGTAAAAAATGGCAAACAATGGTTACTTAGCGTATTTATTTTTAATTTTAATAAAATATGCACGTCAGAAGCCGAAAAATTACTATATTATGATTATATATTAAAAATTATATTTATATCCATGTTCGCGTAAATAGAAGTAATTACCAATGTCTTCTGTATTATTTATTATACCTAATTATGTACTTAAATAAATTCAGTTGTGAGGACGCTGACCCGTACTAGCAATTCTTTGCCCATGGTAAGGACTCCAAACGTCATCAACGACAGCAGTACTGTCCTGGTCCTCCCGATGGTCAAATGCCAAATGTGGCCATTACGTAATTGTTGTATTACTGGGAGGTCTACGTTCAACAATGGGAATCGATGGGCTGAGAATGGGATGGAAGTAGATATCAGGCAGTTCATAATTTGCAGAAGATAAATGGTACCTACCATTTGATTTCATACTCCTAATAAAATCATTATAAGATCATAATGGTATCAATATAATAATGGTATCAATGCCAGATTTTTAATTTTAGCCCACCACCCACCAGCCTTTTAATAACTATATTCCGAAAAATATCTGATTACGAACTTAGAAATGCACAGCTGTTGGCAATTTTCTTAAACATAATATTTAGCAACAAATCAATTGCACAATTAAATTGTCCAAGTCGTGGTCAAATAATTTATGTAATTTGAAAGCGATACCATTTCCATCACGTCCTGTCACGATGTTGTTCGTGATGCGGTCCGATTTAACACGGAACGCCTTTGCAGTTGATTTTTTTTTAGATTATCTTTTAATACCGGTACTAGAAGCTAAACTACTTATGTGTGGAAGTAAAAAAAGCAATTTGCTAATTACAATTTTTTTCCTGTTACAGGTATGCATTAAAACTGGTGACGAGGCTTAAAGGTGACACTTATTTAAAAGCGAGACCTTCCTAATTATATAATAATCACTAGCGTCCGTTTTGGATTAGTGAGTTTATTAACTTTTTATATCATAGTATAGCTTGGTGAAATATTATAATCAAATGTGGCTTGTCTATTTTTACATATTAAAGATGTGTAATTTGAAAACTAAAAATTGCTTTAAAAGTAAATCAAACTAAAAAGATGATATACTCGTATTTAAGTTTTGATCTATTTCTATGAAAAATAATCGAAACTTTGAATTGATGTTAATGATACATTAATAAAAGCAGTTATAATGAAAATATTTTACTGTAGCACCGTTCATTCAAAGTTCGTACTTTAATTCACCACTTACTAGTTTAATTTATCGACTATCGGTTGGTGTATCGCTTTCTCCAAAGTCAAATTAAAGTCGTTAGATCAAAGTTAGTAGGTTAAACATGAAAATATTACAGACCTTTGAAGGGTTACCTTCGAACGGTTGCCTTTGAATGGTTATCTTCGAATTTACAATATCGATGTGGATCTGTTTTATTATCGGAATAGTGTATGTTGTAGAGTACTTTTCAATTGAATTGTCTTGGTAAGACTTGAAAGTTCTAGTATAGAACTCACAATGCAGTTCTTGATAAAGTACTAGCCTCTAGTATTTTTTCTAAAGCTCTTTTTTATGATGCTTCACAAAATCTCAAACATTGCGAAAGTATTTGATGGCCAAAATATTACTGCAGTATTTCTTGCTACAGTTTTCGATTTAAATTCAATAAATAATTTATTAATTTAGCTGCCAATTTATGTAGTTTTGAATATGAATTCCCGCTTTTGTCAGTCCTTGGTTTATTAATCTATTGTGGGCTATCCTCGTTATTTATAAAGTTTTAGACCAAATTGCTAATTTCACGCAATTTTATAATTATATGGTCACACCATCGTGAGGTTTGTTTCATGCAATAGTTGTCGCAATATTCACGCTCGTAGTCAGTGTCAAATATCGGTTTTAGGAACGGCAGGTTGCTGCGCCCACTTGTCAAAGGTAATGGTTACGAAATTGAATACGTCGTGACCAACGTTCTAAAAGGAGAGTGGACAATGGACTTTTGCTGATCTAGTTTGAATAAGGACATGTGCGGCCTGTAATTGATTTCCGATTATAACAATAATGGTAAACATTGTCTTGAAATTGTATCAAGTAGAATATATCTAGCAGGTAAATTGCTGTAATAGATAGTTGTAATAGATACATGCAATTCAAACTATTTTATTGTAACTCAAATTGGTGAACGTATCAATAAAGGCAATAATTTAATTTATTTTGAGTTAAATAGCCTATTTATATAAATAAGGAAAATATAACAATGAGATTTATAAGCAGATATTGAGCACATATATCGTCAAATCATATAATTTCAGAGTTCTTGAGAGTCTTTTAGATTTATCCGTTGGAAAATTTAACGCGTTTGGAATTAGGTGGTTAGGTTTATTATATAAAAGGACAGTTTTGTCTTAGTAACAAATTAGTCAATAATTTGTTACTAAGACAAAACTGTCGAGAAATATAAAATTTTGATATATATTTTGTGATTTTATGTTATGAAGTAAAAATAAGAAGTTATTTTTGTAAATTCTAATGTTAAATAGGGTAAAGTTAATTATCTTAATTGTTATATTAAACATATTACACCTTATCAAGGTATCACCTTATAAAGTATTAATTCATCATCATCATCATCGCAGCCCATATACGTCCCGCTGTTGGGCTCGGGCCTCCTCCACAATTGGAGCGAATTTGACCTACCATACCATGCTGGTCAGATATATTGGTATAGTGTTTCATTTCGAGTGTTCCTTCTCTTACACAGATGTTACGTGCATATTGTATCCCATATATTATACGTTACGTGCATATTATATCCCGTGCGGATTATATCCCATAGTCGTCTTATACGACATCCACGGGCAAGATAGTGAGTGGTGAATTGTTTTCTTACTCCGTCACCACACGGAAAAGTAAGTAAGTAAGTAATAATACCATTAAATATTTACAACAACGTAAATATATTTTTTTAAATTATTGGTTTTTCGTGTGGTGACGGAGTAAGAATACAATTTACTACCCCATATCTTGTCCGTGGGTATCGTAAAAGACGACTAAGGGATTAAATATGGTAATAATATCAATGCAAGAGAAAGATGGAAATAAAACGTCTGACCAGCGTAGTATAGTAGGTAAATTTGGAAGAGGCCTTCTGTTTTGGAGGAGGCTCGAGCTCAACAGCGGGACGTATATGAGCTGAAATCATTTCAGTTTCATCATGAGATGATGATGATGACATTAATTACTAATTACTACGACTTTGCAAATAGACATTAGTATTATTTGAAAATAATTATAATTAAAATGTGTGTAATAACTGGCAACATCTAGTTTATAATCTAATATATGCAATTCTCGTTTTAAATCGTCTACTACAATATCAGATCTATTTTAATAATAGACTTGCGTTTGGAAGGTAATTTGAAGATGGGCTTTTAAATGTGCATTTGAAGGCTAAAATATTTTCCCATGGTGTTGCCACACGCTTATCTTAGACAATTTATTAAAATGTCTAATGAACAATGACTTTAAGTTAATTATCTACATTAATTAAGCTCAATAATAATATACATGAGAAAGTTTAGTATTTTTTTAATGCGTGCACTTTTCTTTTTTTTTTGCAAACGGTGGCAAACGAGCAAATAGTACACCTGATGGTAAGTGTTGCTGCCGCTCATGGATCTTAATAGAGTCGCTGCCTACCGTGAAGAAAGTGAAGGGAGTGTGAATGCGTGCATTGAGGCTCGGTGATAGCAAGGGCACCACCAAAGCCCTTCACACACTAACACCCTCAGAAAGTTGGGCTTCCGGTTCTCTCGCTCACCGAACGAAGCGCAGTAACAAATTGCTACTACTCATACGTCGATTTTCTGCGAGAGTGTGGTACTACCCCGGATGGACCGGCCCGCGGCTGTAGACAGATAACTGTCAACAGTGTGGTCCTATCACTCTTTTCTGTAACGCCTTTTAGAATAGAAATGAAATTCAAATAGATGTCACACTTACATCCTACGTAACACATTTTCTTCAAAGCTTTGTATGTCTTACTACTGTGTTGTAAGTGTGGCCGCTTTCTTAATTTCATCTAATATATGTCCCACTACAGGGCTCCAGTCTCCTCCCCAATGGAAGGGAAATTGATTTACCATACCACGCTAGTCAAACAGGTTGGCATAGCGTTTTATTTAGTTTTCCTTCTGTTGCATGGATATTATCTGCATATTTTATCATACTAGCTGACCCAACAGACGTTCTGATCAAATAAAATAAAAGGAATTCTCCTTGAAATCGACAGCAGCACCACCTACCGAGTCCTATTGTGAATCTAAACCATTCTTGAATACCCTTGAACATACACAAAAAATTTCATCAACATCTGTCCAGTCGTTTAGGAGGAGTTCAGTGACATACACACGTACACAAGTAATTTATATATAAAGATGGATTCGAACCCGCAACACTGGCACGATGGGTCGGTAACTTAACTACAATGCCATCTGTGTAGTCATTGCTAATAACTTTTGCAATATGTACAATTAAAGAAGAGAATATATTGAATCGCTCCCAAGTAATCCAGACATGAGCTAGGTAAATTTGACATATAATTCAGTATCCGTCAATTATGTAACTGCACCAATATTTACCTATAATAAAGCTAAAGTATAGTTCTAAGTATTCTAAAGTTTTATGTATAAGCACAGGTATTAATAATTTCACAGTTATTATAGTCGTGACCGGCAAGAGATTAGTGAACGTAAATTGAGATTGGCTGCCCTTTGCGCACAATAGATATTTAAACTTCTAATGTTAAACTAAACCATGACTATGTAAATTAACATTCAAATTTTTCTCAATTGCAATTACATACTATCTGTGTACATGACCGACTCTTTCAAGGGGAGTGTTCTGAAGAACAATTTGACTACCGTCACCGATTCATCACCGTACTATCCGACAATGTAGCAGAGTTCATCCACTCTCCTGGAAATATTATGGTCTGCAACTGTACGTTTTCAGCGATTGCCCACGTATGCGCAATACATGACCCTATTTAAACGAGGATTAAGAATAGCACTTTCATTACGGTAATCAGTAGACCAGCTACAGCTGGTCTACTGATTACCCCATTATAACTGCAGACAAGAATTATGATAATTGCAGGTGATAATTAGCATTCTTAGTCCTTCATAGGACGAAAATATAAGTATATGGTAATTTCATCCACTGATACATCGAATTTCATGTAATATTAGCGTAGGTACCTGACAGACATCGTCTTGCCGATTAAAGCAAATCCATATTAAATAATTCATTATAAATCACACAATCAATAATGAGTTAATCAATCAATAAAATAATCAATCTATCAGTAATCCATTTTAAATTAAATATTTACATCCCCCTAGTTCCCCTTGGGATGGCGGAGAAAGGACACGATTCACCACCCTCTGTCTTGCACCTGTGTGCATATAACATCGTAGCGACTACTACTTGCGATAAAGCGCAGCCTTTAATATTCAAGTACTCGCAACAATGTCACTTAAAAGTCAAAATTACTTTCAAATGCTTATAATTATATTCCGTTTTTTTTTTTGGGGTGGTTTGTAGTCGGCGCGCTCCTCGCACCACTCCGTCCGGGGCGACAGAGGGGCGTAAGCACGCACTTCCGCAACCCACCCGCGATGCACGTCGCCTTCGTCGTTGGGCCGACCACCGGTGTAGGATGACTTGACGTCAGTGGTATAATTATATGCCGTAAGGGAAAGTCAAGCTCAGAATTGATCCATATGTAATTTGCAATAATGTCTTCCTAAAAGTCGAGTAAATTTGAATAATATATTCACGTAGATACAAGATAAAAATAAAATTATTTATCACAACGATAGCATATACACCTTACAAATATTCCAGTACTTGATTAAATTGTGAATTAAAAAAAGGTCTAGCTTTTAGATCAATAAATTCCAATTATGTGTTTTAATCTCCTTGGTTGAATTAAATTACTAAATTCACTCAATTTTTACGCTCACTGAGTTGCAATAGTAAAATATTAATTTGCTTATCCCGTTTGAGGATAAAATTGTTTAATCGTATGGCGCACCGGTTTCCACTATAATGCAATTAAATAAAAATGGCATAATATTTCAAGCTGGCCAGATAGTTTGGCATAGGGTTTTATTTCAAAAATTTCTTCTCCTAGAAATTGCTCCTAGATGTTGCTCATTGCGATCTCTGTGGTAACAGAAAGGGTGATGAATTCTATTTTTAGTCTGTCACCACACGGAAAATTATTATTTTTTCTTACGCATTAAGTTGTCTAAAAAAAAAGTTTTCGTCAAAAGTAATATACCCTTTTATAAGCTAAATAATATTTAGGTATGTTAAACCCGGACATAGTTAATCTTGCCTTGACATTAAAACGAAAGACTTGTTGTCGTTGAGAAATAAAGTTATTGGTTTACAAACACAAAAAAAAATAAACAAAGCAGGCATTGTCACAAATGGTAAATATATTGGTTTATGTCTCTTATCTGATATGATTAATATTATAATGTAATAATACGTTATTTAAATGTGTTGACTTTTAGTTCTTATATTAAATTATTCAAAGATCTTTTATAATTAATTTTGTTATTGTGTTACTAAAATGCCTATATGATTTTTTATGAATATTATGCCTCCTGGATGGTGGGCGGATATAGAGTATGCTTTTCGCTATAGTTTTTTTTTTGTCTGAGCCATAAAGTATTACTAACCTCTATTAACATCAAAATACACCTTCTTTCCAGTTTATATATTGTGCTGACAGGTCCAAGTCACCTTTACAATTTAACACTGTTTAACTCTTTGACCAGACTAGTTTGATACGACTTTATTTCAAGATTTTCTATTCTTACATGGATGTGATAGAATCTGCTTGCATCTCATATGACATAAGTTATAATTTCCTATTAAAACTCTCCATTTTAGTTATAACAAATATAACAAATTCTAATTCAAATTCTTTATTATGCATAAACCCCGCGGGGGCACTTACATATGGTCACTTTTTTTATATTTTACATTAAATTACTACCGGATCGGAACGCGACCGCACTGAGAAGATCCGGCAAGAAACTCAGTGGGCTTGTCTTCTTTTTTATTCATTTACTATTTTTTTTTTTAATAAGATAATATACAACAACATGTTTATTAATACTTCCAGTGTGATGCCTTTCGAGCCATTATATAGTTATTAAATATAACGAAAAAGTATCATGGCTGGACCAGATCCCGCAAGCGGCACCCGATCACGAGTTAACTACTAGAGCAGCCATCACTCCCCTCAACCACAATGGAGGGAAGGGAGTGACCCGCTCCTAGTAGCTACCGCAAGCAGACCCTTCAGTGAGCATGACCAATACCCATATACCATGTGCCCCAAACATAAAACACAGATTAAATAACAAATTCGTTTGGCAAAACACGCTACGCTTTACAATTATAGTAATAACAACAGAATAAACATGTATGTACCACCTTTTGAAATAATGAGAAAATGCCTGAATGAGGAGCTGCTCATAACCAGTCTGTATTATCATCAAGATAATCCGAGATTTTATAATAACCTTTTCTACAAAATCTACTCTTGATTGCTTTTTTGAACTTATTAACTGGCATATCTCGAATATTAATAGGTAATTTGTTGTAGAAGCGTATACATTGCCCCATGAAGAATCTGTTAACTCGTTGAAGACGAGTACTATGTACAAATCCTTAGTAACAGGTAAATATTGCGGGTGACGTGACCGGGGATTAGTCCGTCACCCGCCGAGAGGCCGACCGCGTGAGGAAAGACCGACGTCCTCCCCGAGGGAGGGACGTCGGTCGATGGGAGGGTACCCCAACAGGGGGTATTCCGTCGGGCCGACCACTGACGACAAGTTAACGCTGCTCCAGTGGTCGGCCCAACGACGAAGGCGACGTGGTTTTTGGGTGGGTCGCGGGAGTTGCGTGCTTAAGCCCCTCTGTCGCCCCGGACGGAGTGGTGCGGAGGCGCGCCGACCGCAACCCACCCACAAAAAAAAAAAAAAAAAACAGGTAAATATTGGATAATATCGCTATTAAATCCTTAATATGTCGTTCATACCACCCACAAAGTAGTTAAGAGTCTTGACATTTTGATGATTACATAGGTTGTACTCCATAACTGTATGCGAATCATGTAGGTAGGCACTACAGCCTCTTAATTTGTAAGTAATATTTTATATTGTTGCAACTTATAAATCGATATCGAAATGCGTCTTCATTCATGTGAATATAAAAATACTATGTATTAAATTGTAATTTGTGCCTTATTAAGTGAAGGATTAAGTACAATACTAATGTCTTGTTATTCCTTATTTAGTTATAAAAGACAGTAGCAGAATATCCATAGAAATGCTCTTCTGAGGAACCAACTCTTATCCTTTTGCCAGGCGTGAAAATTAAGACGATATCCCCCTTTTTTGTAAGGTGTAGACAGGCTAATGGTTGGATGGATATATTTAACCCGCCGTCATTGTGGCATGAAATTGTTACACGAATATTGAGGTGGGTCAATATAACCCGTGTATATAATGTTCAACATTGTCAGGTTTACTGAATATATTCGTAATATTTATTATTATAATGCATATTTACACTCTGATCTTAGGAATAAAAACACACAAATATAAATTACAGAACATTTATTAAGAATACTTCAACTTTCAAAAATGAGATCTATTATAATTTCACCACCTTATTACAACAAAATAAAGTATTTTCGGGCACATATGTCAATTAAATAATATGTAATTAATATATCTTCAGAAAAAGTAAAAAGAAAATTTAACTAAACTAAATTGTTCATGTCGCGAAGATGATTCTGGAGAAATAGGACGCTTCGGTTCTGGCAGCGTTGAACGATTTGCGCTGGGTTGCAACTGTGTTCTGATTTCATGTAGTGGTTTACACATTACCGTGATCACTGTCTGAGCACTCTTGCTCCGTATCGCTTGGCTGGCTACAAACACGTACGTGATCCTCTTCATCCATAAAATCATTGTCGGATAACTCTCCTTCTGAATCAGATTCTTCAAGATATGACAAAATTTATAACAACCTTGAAGCAACGAAATAATAATAATATAAAAACATGAACATAACAACATAAGTAAAACCTTAAATAAACATTAAAAACCAATTTTCAGTAATAAAATTCATATAAAAATAAGGCGCGAAATTGTTACGTTAACTGTGAATATGGGTCATATTTAACTTTTTAATAAACGCGCGCGTCTGGGTCTTAGTGCAGTCACCCCTCGATCGTTTTTCTTTTAAAAACGTTTAGAACACAGCAATGGCTCCAGCTATTGAGAAGAGCAGCAACGTCGGGCACGTTCGTAAAAATATATTTGCATTCTAAAACACAGTGGGTAATTTTGACCCAACCCCAATGACGCCGGGTTAATATAGGTGACTAGCTGACCCAACAGACGTTATTCTTTTCAAATCTAAAAAAAATAGTAACAGGGTATTCTCCTTGAAATCGATCGCAGCGCCGCCTACCGGTTTCAATTATAATCTAACCATTTTCATATCAATCGGAACAGCCACAAAAAAAAATCATCAAAATCGATCCAACCGTTTACAAGGAGCTGAATTACAAACACACGAACATGAGTAAAGTGAGCTAGTTTCATAAAGACCGACTTGAATTTCAATTGAGTATTTATATTTAAATCATACTCGTATTAAACATTATTTTAATAATAATAGTTATTGCCGTATGGTGACGTACTAAGAGTACAAATCATCACCCCATCTTGCCCGTGGGTGTCGTAAAAGGCGACTAAGGGATATAACACGCAGGTAAAACCTGTGCAAGAGAAGGAAAATTCGAAATAATAACCCTATACCAACTTTTCTGAGCAACGTAGTATAGTAGGCCAATTTCACTTCTGTCGAGGAGGAGACTCGAGTCCAGCAATGGAACTATATGAGCTGAAATGATAAATGAAAAAGATAGTAACAGGACAAAGATGAATAAAATTAAATCCATGAAAACATTTGCGTACAAAGAAATGCTTCCTTATACCTACATAAACAAATCGACATATATTTTAGATATATAATGTATATTTTTTTTTACTAAACAATAACAACATTAAAAGTAAAAATGAATTGTAAATGAATTTCATCGTTAACTTAAACTTCTAGATTCATCTGGTATCCGGGCTACGTGGTATATAGATTTATTACTGGCGAATTTTTATTCATGACATTAACTCTGTAATTGTTCAAGGCAACGATTTATATAGAGCAGGAAGTTATTACAGATAACCGACCAAATGGCAGTAAACACTTTTTGCTGCAGTGTGTGCGTAATTAGATCACTTCATAAATCATTTTTTTTTAGTTTCATGTCCTTGATAAAAAACTGTATAGATATTGCTAATTATTTGTCTATTAATGTGTTTATTGACTTGGTATTTTATTTAATCTATTAAAAAATATCAAGGTTGTTCGATCACGTTTGATCTCGTTAAATGTACAAATAAATTTAATGGTGTTTTAATAGCAGCGTTATTATTAACGTTATTCTCAAAAATGTCAAGCGCGTTCTTTTTTTTTAATTATTATTGACAGTGACATTCAAAGCCAATAAAATGTCCAGTGCATATAAGTACAGCGTGGGAAGACTATTTTATAACAACAACCTTCCTATGAAGGTTATTTTAGGAACTTAACTAATAACTATTGTTATGTAATTAAAAGAACGTTCTACTGCGAAACAAAGGAACCATTACCTTTTACTTTGAATAACATTTCCTACTATGAAATAAATGTTAAAACCTTGAGACATTTTACAATATTGAATGGAGCAATACATTCGTACATGCATATTTTAGAGTAATTGCAAATAAAAAGTGAAAACGCAGCTATTATTACAATATCAAAACCGTACCGTGACAATAAAAATAAAGCTACGGTTCAAGTCCTAAGATAAATAATGACACATGTACTAGAAAGAAATATGGTGACTATTGCAAGAAATGTATAATATTCAAAGTTAAAATTTTATTTACTATTGAAATATATCACAGAGCGTCTGTCAGCGTCAGCGTCAGTCTGAGCGTCATCTAAAGTTATTTCAATTTTAGAATTGGACAAATACACATTCACTAAGGCTTAAATAATAGTGAAATAGTCCTCTTGTAATAAACGTCTAGGAGGAGGCTCGAGCCCAACAGTGGGACGTATATGAGCTGAAAT
Source organism: Lymantria dispar (assembly GCA_032191425.1). Taxonomy (NCBI): domain Eukaryota; kingdom Metazoa; phylum Arthropoda; class Insecta; order Lepidoptera; family Erebidae; genus Lymantria; species Lymantria dispar. The sequence goes on from CM063441.1 coordinate 33,025,445, forward strand.
GATAATGACGATCATGAGTAGACGTTCCATTAAAGGTTGCTTGACCTCCGGCCAAATTATATCGCGATTGTAACATATAATTTTCGTTACGTCTCCTATGGATGAGAGTAATTAGTACACCAATTTGGTCTGACGACTTATGAATACTTATGTATTATATACCATAGGGGAGAGCAGGTAGGCTTGGTACAAAGGGAGCATTCGTACAGGAGTCATATCTACACTATTCTACATGTTGAAGCGTTTTTATTTATGTGCGTGTAAGGCCCACATATGAGCAAAGGCTCACAGGTAAGCGAGGTAGCACTGCCGCCGCATTGAATTTCATTGGGACAAGCCAATACATGATTTTAGACCGCGTAAGTAATTTTTCGATTCATCTTTGAAAACATTTATTTTCAATAAGTTTTGCTCAAATTGTAAAAGTAATTTATAATAGTTATTGAATAAGTACCTTAGATTAATATATAAACATACATTTTATAGTAACTTCAATTGTTATTTTTATTTTGAAATTATGTTATGAATGTTTCAGTTGAGGTGCCTTCGTACAGTTATGAATGGAGTGGATTCGTACTGTACGAATTTACCCTGCGTTAGTTCAGAAATTTCGTTAAGTTTAAAATATTATCATATCAGGGTAATGCCAGGATACATACAGATACTCCCTAGAAAAATAGACTGATAGAAATAGAATAATTAAAAGAAACGAAGAAACAGAAGCAAGAGAGAAAAGTTGAGGCTAAAAAAATAAAACGAGCGTTGAATTTGCTATTAGATAATAAAGAAACCAAACCGAAGGAGCATAAGAAAACTATAGAGACTGATAGTGAAGACCAGACAGATATAACTTTATGAGAAAGTTCAAGTTCTCTGTTCGAAGAAATGTCTGAAGGTTCTGATATTGAGAACGAAAAGCCAATTATGACGGAAAACATTAAGGAAAAAGCTCTGTCTTGGTTAAATTCGAGAAGAAAAAGACTATTTTACATTATATCGGTCAGATTCTAACGAAATACAGTCCCATGGAATATAAAGTTTCGTTTTTGAGAATGAAGCCGGGTGTTTGGAAATTTGTTTTGCCTGATACCAAAGACGACAGCACAGTATACTTATCAGACGTGGTCTATGTATTGCTGCAGCCCAAATCTGCTGCTACAGCAAGAACAGCAAATATTTATGTATTTAAAAAAGATTTTACTATGTACAATGTGCAATAGATTTGGTATATCATTGTAACATGTTACCTTAACTGTTATATTTAAATGTTGATTTATTGACGTAAATCTTAAAAAGTTGTTTGTTAAATAATAAAAATAATAATATAAGTACTTACTAATACTTACTTATTGTACATATACGTACTAATACTTATTGTTCATTATCACGATGTTTAAGGTGTATTCTGTCGTAATTTGGATCTCATTAAGAGTATAATGTCATACACGTTGTACGGAGGCTCCCACTATGTACGAATGTACCCTCTTCACTGTACGAAGCTACCCCGCGTGCTTTCGTACGATTTCCATTTTTACGATTATTTTTCATAGCTTTGTTATGCTACATTATATCAAATCTGAACTACATTACTGTTAAAGCCAGATAGGTAGATAATTCAGTACCATTATATTTATCTTGAAATAGCTATCAGTTTTGCTTTTATGTGACCTAATGTAAAAAGTGTACGAATCCTACCTGCTCTCCCCTATGGTTTATCAACATAGCGGGTGATGAGTTAAATTCTCACTGTCACCACATGGAAAATATAAAAGATTACCTGATCGACGTAACTTCATTTGCGTCATTATATAGTTAAGTACCTACATCTCACAGAACAAGCAACTTGAGCTCTCAAAGGGAGTAAATGTTTATCCATTATTGCAGAATATTCTAATTTCATAGAATAAAAATCATATTGCATAGAATTTTCGTAAAATTCGTTCTTGATACGTGCCTAGATACAAAAAGAGTACATATGCAAATGTTTAAATAAATGGGACTTATGGTTTCGGAGATCTCGTGAAGAGTCACTCCGTCAGTGGTATTTCGCTTATTTCTATATATATATATTTTATAGATGCGAAAGAAAATAATATTATTATTTAGAGGCGTGCCTCTTGAGCAGATAGTAATAGAGCGTACGCTGCAGGTATCTTACGATACATTGCGTGTTACAAAACTATTAATAATGCCTCAAGACAAAACTCAAACGAGGTTTATATTACTCTTAACGATAATATTTTAGACAAAATTAAATTACTTATGTAATTACCTATTGAACAAGGTTATTAGTGATGTCATCAAAAACACTTAAAATTTCAATCTATAATATTATTGAAATTTTGTAGAATCCTGTTAAAATTTCAAATTTACATTTATCACGCAATTTATTATAATGAAAATAAAAATCAGTGCTACAATCGCAAAAGAATGTTCCTATCAAATTCTATTGCATCAATAGTTTAAGATTACGAAATTAGATCACTTTCCATTTGTTGATATTGTTCGCTGTTTATTTGAGATGTAATCTAATTTGTTCTGCTAATGATTTATAATAAAGCAGTTATGTCAGTCAGTAAGTATTTATTATTACATAAAAATAATATCAAAGATAATTTCATTTTGCATTCGTTGTCTTATCAGTTCAGTGGTGATCGGATGCTTAATCCGATTATTGATCGTGAGGTATCGAGTTCTAATTTTGCTTCATGTGGTAAGTATTGTATGAATTCTAAACCACTGAAGTCAATGACTCGATACCAGTGGTCAGTTCAATAGTCATAAGTGGGAAATACGGTAGATAATGGGGCCGACGCTGCCTTTACATCGCTCTAGACAGATTAGAGGATTCTTCCGTATGGTGGCGGAGGAAGAATGCAATTCAACACCCCCTATCTTACCCGTGGGTGATCGTACGAGACGACTAAGGGATATAAAATGCATATAACATCTATGCAAGAGAAGGAAAACTCGAAATAAAACCCTATACCAATACGTCTTACCAGCGTAGTATAGTAGGTCAATTACCCTTCCATTATGGAGGTGACCCGAGCCCAACAGTGAGACATATATGGGCTGAGATGAGACGGATTAGGCGGGGTGTGTAATTTACTCCTCTTGCAATCATTTTATCTGCTTGTATCCTATCTTTATCGATCATCATTTACGATCATTCGTGGGACAGGAAGGGAAGGTGACCATTGTATTTTCACTCCTTCATGAAATACACGAAGGCTACTTGCCATAAATTCATTCATGTTTCTACGCAATGTTAGTTCGTATATATAATTGAGTAGTTTAACGATATCTAGTTTAAAAACGCACCCACGGCTATTTCGTTCAGTATATATTTATTATAAAGTGAGAGGTCCAAGGCTGTTTTCAGTATATCGCTATCTGTATTGTGCAGGCGAACCACGAATGGGCAGTTTGGTGAATTGATATAGGTTATGGATAGAAGCTAAAACTAAAAGGTCGACGCTCTACAAAGTGCACGCCCTCACGACTTGAAAGATTTGTTCATTTGTAATTGTGTACATTAAGTAAAATTAAATTATTATTCAATACTAAAGCATGGTAACTATAATTATATATTTGAAATAACAATAAGCACAAATGATTTGAAAACGTGATACATTTGGTTTAGATTGTCTAAGTTTTTTGATGCATCCATTGAATTGCAAAAGACTTAAAATAAGGTGGAGCGTAATATATCGAGATAGACATTATGTAAGAGATCTTATTCATATCCTAAAATACCAAAATATGTAAAGGATAAATGCATCATATATACCAGCGTTGAAAAATTGATTTAAGTATTTTACTATGCCGTAACTCCTTATGTGTGCAGTGCCGGAGTAAGAATACAATTCACCATCCCTCTATTTTCTGTGGGCATCATAAAAGGCGATTAAGGGATATTTTGTGCACAGTGCAAGACAAGGCAAACTCGAAATAAAACCCTATGCCATCCCGCTTGACCAGCGTGGTATAGTAGGTCAATTTCCCTTTCAATGTAGAGGAGGCTCGAGCCCAGTAGACGGAAGTATATGAGCTGTGATGATGAACTACAGTAAAAGTTCCATATTCGCGCTTTCTTTATTCGCGTTTTCACTATTATCGGATTAAAAACAATGCGACCCTAATTTCTATATTCGCGGCTAAAAATTTCTTTATTCGCGGATCTAATAAGTACATTACATAATAATAAAAAGGATTCCAATAGATATCCAACCGAATATCCTTTGTAAATGCCGTCAAATGGACTAATAAAAAAACTAAAATAGATCTTATTGCATCCAAATATAAAAGTGTCATTTTTACCTCCCAACACGACGGCTTTGCTTCAACCATGGACCGAGGAATAATCCAGGCCTTTAAGCTCTATTACATTAGACAAACAACGTTAAAATCATATTGGATAATATGGAATGTAATCCTGTTATGAATGTTTTGGAATGCTGAAAGAAATTTAACATAGCAAAATGCATCGCGAACATAAAAGAATTATTGAAAGAACTGAAGCCACACACATGGAAGTTATGCTGGAAAAACTGTGGCCTGCTCTAACTGCGACAAATGACGAGAAATCTGTGCAAAGTTCAAACTTTGACTGCAAATATATCCGAAATCGCGAATAGAATAGGGCGAGATGGGTTTGAATAGATAAAATCTAGTGACATTCAGGTATTGCCTGCTTTTTTATTTTGTCACCTAGGAACGTATCTCCTATAATGCCATATAAATTACCATTCCGTATTCACGGTTTCTGTATTCACGGCATATTTATGGAACCTATACCCCGCGAATAAAGAACTTTTACTGTACTTAACTTTTTGGTATAGGTAATAGTTAACACAATAAGAAAGCTAGTTGAGGTTTATAAATGAATACACTTTCAAAATCTTCTTTGTTCTCATGATTAAATAATCATAGTACCAAAAGTAAAAGTACCATCGTAAATCCAAATATGTAGGTACGTCCTATAAGTAATTTTATTTGAATATGGACATAGCATTAAGTTTACACAGTAATTCTGTATACATAATAAGCTGCATAGTTTGTATGTTCGTTTGAACGCGCCAGTACTACAAATTGGATTCTTAAAAATCTGATTATTTAAGATAGCCTATTTATTATGGAAGGTTTTTTTTCGTCATAATACTAACGCTACGGCAAATAGAAATGCAACAGACAAAAAATATTAACTAATCGAATAAAATTAGTTAAAAATGGGATACTGCGTATAAAACGTTCTAGGCAGTCAACGTTACATAGCAACTGCTGAGTTAACAAAAATGATGATTGATGTATTATTAATATTGATAATATTACTAATGCCACGGAACGGCATGGCTATTTAAATAAAATAATAACATTAAATGCCCGAATACTTTATCCATCCAAGCGAAGCTGTAGGCATAACTAGTTGTATAATAAAATCACCTTTGTCCATGTACACCTACCTGTATCTGAGATGTTGATTCTCTCGCCCACTGACTATCCTAGTCCATTTACCTCCCACGTAACTGCATATATGTATATCCTGGCGGAATGTTTCCTCTGCCTTTATATTAATGTTAATATGCCTCGCTGCGAAAATCTGATACGAGCAGTAAACATGACTGTAAAACTACTTGCACATACATCATACTTGATCTATGACTTCAACACGCAGAACATAATTCAAGTATTGTTTAAGAAAACGTTGCTCATTCGTGCTTGGGAATATTTCCTGCGCAGATAATTCTTTGGCAATTTATTTCCTAGAATCTAAACAGATAGTAATGTATGTGCGACTTTGCAATTTATGAGGTAGCGTTCGTAGATGTCCTAGGATTTATTATCTCGGCAATGCACTTTCAATTAAAGATGGTTTTATTTTCAAGTCTAATTTATACCAGCTTCAGAGAAGGCATTGGTGTGGGTGTTGTAAATGCATTAAACATGTCGTAGAATGCAAATAATATGTTTGCAATACTTGGTGATAATCAACGTTTTACCTCCCACACCATCTTAAAGTTATCGTTTAATGTCTATGAGGTGTTTTTTATTTCACAATAACATAGACAGGAGAAGACACTTTAATATGGGGGCAAATATCTTTGAACGAGAGATTCGAGTTTATATAGAACACTGCATGAATACGAGTAAGTAGGTACTCAGAGAATATTTCAACACATATTGCAATATGGAGATAAATCGTTGCTCGAGCATTTCCCACACAATATTATTATAGATCTCATGCTTTCATGGTACGGCTATGGCACATAATTTTTGGATTTATTATTGCTTTTTACAACACTCAAAGGCACGAGCAAGGGTTGTTGATTGATTAATAAGCAAGTACGGGTTCTGCATACTCAGTCGTTGCTTAAGTAGGTCGATTTCGTTGTTCTGTAATTTTAGAGTTTGTTGCAATTTGTCATGGTTTAGCTAGCGGTTAGAATGGGCGGCTATCTACTTTGCATCCGTTGTTTCTGTGAAATGCTTTATGGTACGAGTAATTACTGAACGATACAGTTTAACAATCAAAATTGAGCATATTGCTGTATTTAATTGTCATAGCCAGTTGCATTTTTTTAATTGCAAATTACAACATGAAATTACTTGGTCTGATGTATAGAGTGATCTTTTATAATTTAATATTTTTCTGCCTATGTGCCTTGCCCTATTTATGCCAATGTATTTATCGGGGAAAATTTAAAATTTTGTAAAGTCTGATGTACTTCTACAAAACCCTTAACTATGATATAAAAATGATTTGCCATGTTAACATAAGTATTACACATTAACAATAAGATGGATTATTACGAATTTCATCAGGACATTTCTCTTCGAATTGCAACTATTGAATCCAATAATCTTTATGAGAACGATACTCATTTTTAGTACGGACTTACTCATTGTTGAATTGCATATCTGTTTATTCCGTGAGGATAATAGTGCGAAATTAAATGTTGATTTAAATTCTGTTACTATTTTTTGTATAAGATATTCTTTTATTATCTATAGCAAATGATTAGTCACCAAATTATCTGATGTTGAGCAACATTAGTAATATCAGGGATATGCACATATCGCGGCTTATTGCTCATTCTACTTAACTACGGGTAGTTGTAAAAATTTGATTTTTATTATCGTTACTTTGTAATTGATTGCCTATTGTAACAATATAATTTTCAAGTCATAAAAATTATGTATCCGTGTGCTAAAATAATACATGCGTATCGTGCAAGCAATTTTTTTAAGTACTGCAATATGTGGCGATTAAACACAAATTTATTTTTTAATTGTTAATTACAAGTTACTTGAGCACGCGTATGCTAGATAAGCCCGAGGCAAGTATCGGTTGAACGCATGCTGATCACGGCCCGAATCTTGACGGTCGTATGTCGAAACTTAATTTTCGATCCAGATCTATTGTAACTCTTAAGTTTATTACTGTTAGTTTCATTTTCCCTTGAGGTAATTAAAAACTGCAAAATACCTTTAACGTGATTTAGCTACTTGTGGGAAAATAACTCTTTTGTTTTGTTATTATCATTACTATTGTTCAATAGTGCTGCCTTCTTGAACGCAAGGTTGTATTGCAAAACTGCGTTCTGATGCTTCTTTATCAAGATAAGGTCTATTTACTGCCTATATTAAATTACATTTAGGTATGCCGTTTTCATTTGCTTCAGCGCATCTTGCAAATGGTCCACTACGTTCGAGCCATTCAACAGTGGGTGGGCTTTCAGTGTCATTTTCTTCTCTTACAGTATAGTGCAATGAGTGCCTTCATTTCCAAGTCCTATAGAGGTGTTAAGGCCAACATGCATCTCGCCCATGGATTAGCTGCGGTGAATTGCCAGCAGGTAGCGAGTCCATCATCCGGATTAGTTATAAACCAGTATAAAATAAGCGGGAAAGCTGCTGCATCAATGAACTATAAATCAATTCGGTACATATGCTTTCGACACTACTATAGTTTATTGCCACTAAAAGGTCTAACGACTGATTTGCTGGATCATTTCCTCAGTGCTCCGAATGTGAAAGCTGATCTATTTAATTATCTTGTTTGTGTGTGTGTATTTCTTTGTACTTTAAGTTATGTGTGAAAAACCTAAAGAAATACAATAAATGTATTCCAAAAACGACATCCATCTTTTTTGTAGTTCGCTACCGAGCGAATATAACCTGAGCAGCTAGTTTATTTATCCTTAATACAACATAATAAGTTTTGACAGTAGAAGTAGGTACCTCCTTAATATTTTACTCCGCGAGATATTTCTTGTGGCCCAAATCCCACGTAATTCATAATACAATAAAAACGTGACAAAATTGTCAGCGATTAAGATAAACGCTCTGAACTCTCAGTTTATTTTTACAGAAATAATATGTATTAAAACGTTCATGTGAATCTTGATGCTTATAGTATTTAAATTATAGTTTAATAGCGATGTGGTGGTGTACATTAAAAATATGAGATGGTGTAGGACAATGAACATATTAGGACTTTATTTTAGGAGTTTCAAATATAAAGAAACACATAGCATTTTTTTTTTGGGTGCAGGTTACGGTCGGCTTACTCCTCGCAGCACTTCGTCTGGAGCGACAGAGGGGCGTAAGCACGCACACCCGTAACCCACCCGCGACACGTCATCGCCTTCGTCGTTAGATCGACCACCGGGCAGGGTGACTTGTCGTCAGTGGTCGGTCTGACGGAATACCCCCAAAGAGTACCCTCTCCTCGACCAACGTCTCCCTCTCGGGGAGGGCGGCATCAGACGCAGGTATTCGCGCCTGCAGTGCACAGTCGCCGGCGGCGGTTCACGTCGTCGAGGAGACGCTCTTCGCACACATGCTCCGTCGCCTCCTTCCGTGAGACAACTGCCTCGCAGAAGGCTGCGACCGCATCCCAGTTCCTGACGCTGCAAGCATCGCCCTGGCGATGGTTGGCAGCGTCAGGTCGGCGCCGATGATTGAGACGAGTTCACGACGCTCGTCGCAATCGCAGAACGGTGTACTCTCCCTCCTAACGACCTTGTGCAGGTATTTGGCGAATCTACCATGGCCTGTCAAAACCTGCACCAGTTGGAAGGAGAGCACTCCGTGCCGCCGCTTTAGCCACTGCATCAGCACCGGCTAGAAAGACGCTACGGTCCACACACCGAACCGAGGCTTCTCCAGCCGGACTGCCCAACGGGCAATGACGTCTCGGCGGGCGTCGACGCGGTGAGCTCCCTTAACGAGACAACACCGCCCTCCGCTTGCACCTGCCGATACAAACCGACGAGCATTTCCGCCTCCAGATCTCACGGGGGAGTCCCGGCCAACAGGCACGCCGCCTCCGTCGACACCGTGCGGTATCCGCGTATGGCCCTGACCGCCATGGCCCTCTGTGATCACCACAGAAGAGCCCTGAGTCGGACGGTTAGGGACCCCGCCCACACCGGTGCACCGTACAGGACCTTCGGCCGGATGACCCCCGCGTACAGCCGTCGACACGTAGCACTCGGTCCTCCCACATTCGGCATAAGCCAAGATAGGGCGGACGTCGCGCCGACGACTTGTGGAGCGAGCCTGCGGTAATGCTCCCGGAACCACCAATGCCCGTTGAGCACCAGGCTCAAATACTTCATATGGGCCCGGATGCCAATATCAATCGAATTGACGGTGATCGAGACGGCGATGGGAGAGCCCATGCGGGGCCCATGGAACAAGAGGGCCTCCGTCTTGTCCAGGGCCACCCTCAACCCCAGCGCCCTGATCCGCCTGACAATTTCCTCGGTGCCGAGAGTCGACAGGCTTGCCGCATTCTCTTGCGTGACACCGCGGGCTGTGACGAATGTGTCGTCGGCATCACGCCCTATCGGGCGGTAGGCCGCTATATATATACATATATATATATATATATACCTATATATATAATCAGGAGCTCTGAAACAGCTCCAACGATTTTGTTGAAAGTTGGCATACTAGAGGTTTCGGGTCCAGAAAATCGATCTAGCTAGGTTTTATTTATAGAAAATGTTGTTTTGTCCGTGTTTTTAGTAAAACAATATAATGACATTAAATTTTAAAAGAATATGAATTCAAATTTCGTTGTCAACGTCATGAGTCACGATAGCTCAGTTGGGGAGACGGCCGGTTTTAATTTTGGGTTTTGTGGCATTCAAATAGCGTCGGTTCGAATCTCGGTGTTATTCATATTCTCATTTTGTAATTTTTTATATAATTTTCATTATTTATTTTTTAATAATATATATCTAAATAAATTCGACAAAAATATTCCGAGCGAAGCTCGGTCAACCAGATATTCCCCTCAATGACGGGTAATATTCGCCTTGCGTATTGGTGATAGAAGCTACTTTTAGAAAATTCCTAAGAAATTGCCGTTTCCTGATCGCCTGTTGATCCTTAACGAGTCATTAAGCGAGGGTTATAAAACATGCTAGCTTATAACCCTTGATTTAGCGTTTTAAAGAAAATATATCACTCTAAGGAATAAATTTTTGTATCGCAGGGGACTTTTCAAATATGCAATTAATGTACACAAATTATATACAGACACAAAACAATCATTTTTAGATCGCATAAAGAGCTGTTATGTGTGAAGACCGGACTGAAAATGCATCGTTACCTAGATGATTATGCTATCTGCGCAGTCAAATTATCTATTAACCCAAAACAATTGTCAAACAAAATAATGATATATTTAAGGCTCTTTGTAAATTGTTGTTGTTCAATATCAGGGAGTAACATAGGCTATATTTTATCCAGGTATTCCCACAGGAACTGGAACTACGCCGCGGGTAAACGACTGAAACCGAAGCGAAGCGAGGGCGGGTTTCTAGTAAATAATAAGATTTAAAGAATGTATTGCTTGTTATAAATTTCCATGTTTTTAATTATACTTTACGTCTTACTTTTTTATCCCTAAAGGCTAGGTAAATATTTAACACAACCACATTCGTCATTTAAATTTCAAAAACGTTTGCTGTAACCTTGTATATGAACCTAAGATCTTCATGTCACTCCAAGGTGACGATTATAATTCAAGTTCTATACTTATTTTATTCACTTGAAAAAATATTTTTCTTTTCAGAATGTTTAAGCGCTCAGTCAGATCGATCACGGCCCCGGTCCAGCCCAGCGCGGAGCGTGCCGGTCGCGACTAATGCTAAAAAAGTTGTAGACTTCGATTGTCCTGAAGAATTTGGATACTACCCTCATCCCACCGACTGCACATTGTACTATGTCTGCGTGTTTGGCGGCGCATTACTTGAGTCATGTACTGGTGGCCTTATGTACAGGTAAGTTATTAATTATTATAAGTTTTGAACGTCTTTCCGTACATAATTCCTTTCATTTCCACGGGAATCGTAAGAAACGATTATGGATGTAGTCAGATATCACTACAAGAGACAATATAAAACCATATATAGACACATCTCGCGAATGTATTTAATATGCTAATTTCCCTTCCGTTATGAAAAATAAATTTTGATGGAATTAGGGTAAACTTTGTGTTATTAAACTTTTGTGATATTTGCAAATATCACAAAAGTTTGAGAAAGGAAAGGTTTTGTAACACACTATTATTATTTCTTCGGGCAAAATTTATACTAATTATAAATTAATCCTGATGAGAAGCAGCACGTAATTTAATTATTTTAAATATTTCCCAACAGCCACGAGCTCCAAACGTGTGATTGGCCGCGCAACGTAGGCTGTGACGTTACCAGTGCAGGTGGCGAGGAGTTGGAGCGAGTTCCCGAACAGCGACAACGAAAACCTCCGCCACCACCTCCACCGCGCCGCACTCCTCCACCGCCTTTGCCACGTGCACAACCCAACCCCGTTGTTACATCTAGAGGCCAACCTAAATTCAGCCGACAAGAATATGAAAAAGTACGTAACACATACATAAATCAAGAAAAAAACTTCAGATATGATGCAAACAACTTCAAATTCGCCCATTAAATTTTTCTGTAATATTTAATTGAAGATTTTAAATAGTATAATTTTTGCTTTTTTACAGCAACAACAACTTTATGCAGAAGTAGATGATTTGCCACCAGTGGAAGAAATTGAAAATGACAGACAACAACGTGTCTATCGAGGTCAGCCAGCTACCATAGGCCAAGTTCAAAAAGATAGAGATGGGTATGCAATCCAGCAAGTCAGTTCTGGAAGAGCTCTTAATTCTAATATTATTCCTGCATCTATTCCTCAAAACAGTGGTAAAATTGGGTCTTTCTCCTTTGGCTCGCAAGTTGACGATAGACGATCTGCAACAATCACACCAGCACCTCAATCATACAGGTAATTATCAACAATATTACATTAAAACTCACCAAAGACTAAGAATATCAAACTAATAGACATTATCGTTATTTGCAGTGAAGACAAATGTGACACCTTGACTGACTGTCTTCATGACCTATATAAAGACGTTGAGACTAATGAAATAAGTACTAATGACGTGACTGAAAAGCCAGTCTTGAGAATGAAACGGGATGTAATAGGAAAAGATGTAGAGTTAAATGAAACTAGTACACCAAAAATTGAAGACATTGATAAAAGAAATGATAGTGGTGAAGAAATAGAATATGTTGAATTGGCGACTGAACTTGAAGAAGGAGTGCCTCAAAATGATACAGATAGAGGCAAAAGGCAAATTAGATACTATTTAAAAAATGGATATAATCCTCAAGGGAAGAACTGGGCGTATGTGAAACCAGTTAAAGTTATAGAATATCCACAAACAGTTTACAATTTAAACGAACATAATAGTAGATATTACCCAGAAGAATATAACAAACAAAACAAAAATAATTACAATGAGGCATTTCGTCATTCACATTCTGCTAGTAATAGTAACTCAAATTCAGGAGCAAATCCCTTTTTATTGTACCAAGCAAATCTTAAAGAACGAGTACCTTTTAAGCCTAGTTTACCAGATCCTACTGGTCAAACATTAGGTCATATTCCATTAAACGCTGGTTCTCAAATTATAACTAAAAGTCCTCCTATATCAGCTTTGCACAATGATCAACTAACATCACTATCAGGAGCTTTTTACAATACCGCACCTAGACAAAATATTCAGTTTGTAAATCAAGCACCCCTATTAATATCGCATAATCCTCTAGCATATCCTGATTCATCACACGTCCCTAGTACTGTTGTGACAGCCAAACCAATTCTACTCCGACCTACATTACCCCGACCACAGGAAAAATACAAAAGACCTGGACAGATTAGAAATCAAAATTATTCCACTCCAAAAAATCAACAACCCATTAGACAATTCGTGGACAAAAGACTACCAAAAGATAAAGAATATGAGGACACTGATAATTCCACAGAAGAAGAAGGAGACGAATCGTACGAAGAAGATGAAGAAGAGGATGAGCAAGACGAACGTCATGGATATAGTTTTAAACCTCCATATGAATTTACGCATCCATCAAATAAATACAAAGAAATTGTAAATCCATTTGCAAATCCTAACTTTGACTTTGATGTTTACTTATCAAAATTAAGTAATGGTCAATATATGTCTGCAAAACCTAATTTAACTCCAAAGCCAGCGCAAATTATCAATCCCAATATTCAAATATCAACCATTTCCCCATTGAGAGACAACAGATTCAATTCTGGGATCTCAAGTTCTACAATAAGTTACGATGGTATGAATACTCCTAAGCCATTTACTATATCTTCATTACCTGGTAGCTCAGTGGCACCTTTTTTGAGTAGTATAAGACCTCCACTAGGTCAGGTGAAGCAAGAACAAAGACATGAGCTATCCATTCAAAGACCGGAATCATCGAGACACATTCAATTACAGCAGTTGTCACATTCATCACCGAATGCCAATGGATCTCCAATGACTGGAACATCAGTTGAAGCTGTTAGGCCGAAACTTAAACCACCAAATTTTGAGGATGATCGTCAACTACCTATTAGCTATAGTTTTAATAAGCCAATAATTAATAGTTCACCTAGACCATACCAAGATAATGAACATAAAGAAGATCCTTCAAAAGGTCAATCTATGACTTCGAAGCCATACATGGTCGTTACAGGGACAGATTCACCATTTATCTTATCAACTCCAAAACAAAATTATATAGTTAAGTCGGAAAACTTAGTATCACTTAAGCCAGTAAGCAGTATTAGACCGTATTTAGTTTCTTCTATCAGACCACATGACATTTTAATAGCGCTAAAACAATCTACTCCTAAACCATTGACGACAATAGCCAATGAACAGCTTTCAGCATTACAGCAATATTGGAATGCGAATCCTACTACAGAGACCGTACCTGTCCATTCAATGGCTTTCAAATCAAGTACACCCGCGAATATCCAAAAATTAGAAAACTTATTTGCACAGGTTATAAGAACTACACCAGCTTTACCTTCAAAAAATCACAGTATTTATCTACGTAATAACTTAATCACAACGACAGCTAAACCATTAACAAAACGTAAGCCTATACCGAAGCCATCCCCTGAAATGAATGATTACTATTATGATGATGACGACGATCAGTATTATTATGAACCAATTGTTAAACCAAAATATATGCCAAGTACTGAAGTGAGACCACAGCGTCCTATATTAGCACAAAACGATAAAGAATATTATGATGACAGCTATGAAGATGATAGTGACCAAGTAAATACAAAGCTTCAATCTTCAAAAAAGCCAATAAAATATAACACATTTAGACCAGAAAGTGCAACTAAAAATCATAATGATGTATCTGTAGTAACTAAAAGTCCATTGAAAAATTATAATAAAAATCCTAGTGGCAAAATTCCCGTACCTGTTCTAGTTGACTTTGATAATACTACACCTAGTACATTAATTCGGCCACAAATATCAAACTATCAAATTATGCATCGAAACAATACTATGCATATTAGGAAACCCACTACAGAGAAAGGTGGTCCTAATACGGTCAAGCCTCCTAAATATTTAAATCAGACTACTTTACGTCCTTATACAGTTAGGCACAGATTAGCTAAGCCCACTACAGTTAAAGAGACTATTCAAAATGAAGACAAACAGACAAGAGGAAGAATAAGACATCCTAATATTGTAGCACAAATGAAAGTGACAACCCCTCGTGATAGTCACAACCAAGAAAGTAGATATACAAAAGTTAGACATGACGATAAATCAAACAGGTAATTTGAAGACTAAAATTATAATACTAACACGCCTGAAAGTTACTCGTCATGACTTTTGGCACTTCACTAACTTACACTTCTGTACAAAAAATATTGAATATTTTATACACCTATCTATTGCACTAAAGATCGACTTGTTTAACACAGACTGGTGACTCTGACCGTATAAAAAAAGACTGACTAAAATGCTTTGTATATTGCGATTTGCAAATATAAAATTTTTATTATCAACAGGTAACTTTAGTATGTGTAAGTGCATTTTGTAGATAGTGAATAATGTTTTAGCTTGGAACCAACTGAGAGCGTGGCACCAGTATCGTATTCACCCAGCCCACGACCTAAAATGTTGTACAATGGAACTCAAAACTACAGTCCAGATCAATACGACCCATTTTACGCTGTATATGATGAAGATGGCGAATTGTATAAAGATACAGGTAAAATATTTTAAAGACAATATTATTTTAAATTTATATCAAAAATCTAATAAATTATTTATAGAATACATAGTCTTGTTTCTCAGTCTAAATAATGGATCATCCAAAAAATGTTATTGGGATTTTAAAATAATAAACTATCCATAGCTAAGCAAAAGTTTGCAAATTTGTACGCCAGACAGCGATAGATTAATCATTACTAAATTAGACTAACTTATACTTCTTTACAATGGACTGAAAAACAATAAACGAATAACGAACTAAATAAAACCGCTTAAAAACACCTGATACCGCCCTAGTTGAGGTCGCGGGGGAACGGATCAGGGATTAATCCGCCACCCTCAGAGAGGCCGACCGTGTGTGGGCGATTAGATTGTTTGAGCTATGTGGCCTGCCCATTGCCACTTCAGCGTGCTAATTCTTCGTGCTATGTCGGTTACACCCGTTCTTCTGCGGATTTCTGTATTCCGGATTCTATCTCGCAGGGAAATCCCGAGCATAGCCCGTTCCATAGCACGCTGAGCGACTTTGAGCCTTGATATGAGGCCTACATTTAGGGACCACGTTTCCGTGCCGTAAGTCATCACTGGTAACACACACTGGTCGTAGACCTGTGTTTTCAGACACTGAGGTATGTTGGACGAGAAGATCCTCTTAAGTTTCCCGAACGCTGCCCAACCGAGTTGGATTCGTCGGCTGATCCCTTTCTCGAAATTGGATCTACCTAACTGGACTGTTTGTCCTAGGTAAACATAGTGATTGACAACTTCGAGAATCGCATTGCCAACTAGGACCGGTACAGGAATGACATGGGTATTTGACATGACTTTCGTCTTGTCCATGTTCATTCGTAGACCCACTAGTTGGGATACCCTGCTGAGATCATTGAGCATAGTGCCAAGGTCCTCCATGGATTCTGCCATAACGACGATATCGTCTGCGAATCGAAGGTGAGTGATGTATTCGCCGTTAATGTTGATGCCGAGTCCAGTCCAGTCTAAGAGCTTGAAGACATCTTCCAGTGCAGTGGTGAACAGTTTCGGAGAGATGACATCTCCCTGTCTCACGCCTTTCTGCAACTGGATCGGTTTCGTACTCTTATCCCGGATACGGACTGACATTGTGGCGTTCCTATACAAACACTTCAGCACTTCGATATAGCGATGGTCGATTTGGCACCGCTGAAGGGACTGCAGCACCGCCCAAGTTTCGACTGAATCAAAGGCTTTCTCATAGTCCACAAACGCTAAGCACAGGGGCCGATTATACTCCTCGGTCTTTTGTATAATCTGCCGAAGCGTGAGGATATGGTCTATGGTGCTATAGCCTTTTCGGAAGCCGGCTTGTTCGGGCGGCTGGAAGTCATCGAGCTTGCGCGTGAGTCGATTGGTAATAACCCTCGAAAACAACTTATAAACATGGCTCAGGAGTGAGATGGGTCTGTAGTTCTTTAAAAGAGCTTTGTCACCCTTCTTGCAGAACAGCACCACCACACTCCTGGTCCACGACTCTGGAACGTCGCCCCCAAGGATAACGGAATTAAATAGCTTCTGAAGGGCTATTAATACCGGCTTGCCGCCCGCCTTCAAAAGCTCTGCCGTAATTCCGTCATCTCCCGGTGCCTTACCGTTACGTAGTTGTTTGAGAGCCATTCTGATCTCGTACAAGCTGATGTCCGGGATTTCTTCGGTATAGTGCCGAGTTAGCTTGGATCTGGGATCTTGGACCAAGCCGACAACAGGATTTCGGGATGATTTGTATAACTGTTCATAGAACCTTTCGACCTCTCCCAAGATCTCACTTTGGGATGAAATGACAGTGCCGTCATCGGTCTTCAGCTTAGTCATTTGGCTTTTCCCAATAGACAGATCTTGTGCGAACACTTTCGAGCCACGATTCCACTCTATCGCTTCTTTAATACGGAACGTATTAAATCGGCGAATATCGCGATGCACAGACCTGGAGATCTGTCTATTTAGCTGCCTATGTTTGGACCAATCGGCTGCAGACTGCACCGTCATCTCTTTTCTCCGCTCCATGAGCTCGAGAGTCTGGTCAGAAAGTTTTTTAGGTCTATTAACGCGGTGAGCCTTGAAAAATTTCGACCCAACCGCGTGGACAGTTTCCACGAACCTGTTGTTCATATCGTTCGGAGATTCGCACTCGTCCAGACATTGGAAGCGATTATGTAGTTCGAGTTGAAAGTTTTCGAGGTTCTGGTATTGGACAGATGTAGGTCGGAGTGTAGACTTCATCAAGCGTGACCGCTCGACTTTTGTATGGATATTCAATGTGCCTCGTACCATCCGGTGATCGCTCCCAGTTTTAATTCTGCTGATCACTGAGACATCATTGAATATCTGTCGTTTGTCTGACAAGATGAAGTCTATCTCGTTTTTTGTTGAACCATCGGGGCTAATCCAGGTCCATTTCCTTTGTGGCTGCTTCCTGAAGAAGGAATTCATCATAAAGAGGCTTTCCTTCTCCAGAAAATCAGCCAGTTTCTGGCCCCTCTGGTTTCTCTGTCCATATCCATGTTTCCCCACTCTCAACTCGTCATCACTCCCTTTGCCTAGTTTCGCTAAATTAAATTGCTTATTTAAGTATAATTCGCGATCCTTAATATGGTATTTACTGATTTTAATAGATTACGTTCAGCAATATAATACGGCCTCACTTCGCCCTGCTGTGCAACAAACATACAGAGGTACTCCTCCTCCAGCAAGAAGACCCATTGAGACATACACACCTAGACCATCTCCTGACGACTACGATGATGAACTTATTCAACCTCAGGTATTTTTTTTAATGTTGTATTTGTAAATCCTGATTTAAATAAATATATACGTTTGCATCTTTAAAATATATTTAAAAGTTGAAAGAAACAATATTATATAATACATATCTAAAGTGATTTATGTAGCATAAAAGCTAAAGCTTTTCGATTGTGTACTCATGCGTATTTAACCTGCATAGTTAATATATAAATAGTGTTAGAGGGCTCACCTTAAATACTTACTGTAATAATTGATTTTGATGTTAAGAAATAACATACTATTCTTCGTCATAAACTAGTTGATATTATAAAAAATTCTAAATCATTTCAGATAAATACCCAGACCCAATATCAAGCCCCAGTTCGCCATTCAGCAAGGTAAGTCTAGTAAAAAAATGTAAATTTTGGCACAACTAATTTCAGTTAAGTCTGAATTAATATTATTAATCCATTAGTTGAATATATTAACAAACCTAAATTGCCTACAATCCAGGGGAGAAGGTAATGAATTGGGTTATGACCATAACCCGAGCAGCGTGAGGACTACTTTGTACGAAGCTACTACTATAAGCACTACTCCTTCCACTACCAGCACGAGCACGACTACACAACGCTCTACTACAGCACAATACACTGAAGCAATGACCCCATCTCGATATACCCAAAGGTACTACAAAAGAATAAAAGTGGAATGTAAATCCTCATCCCCGCTTTGGTCACTAAAATTCATTCTCATTTTAAAATCATCATATAATTTATCATTTAAATATCATCCTTCATTAGCAACTCTTCTACTGATTCGAAATGCCAATCATCACTGTTTCTTTTTTGTTTCAGTTTGAAGGTTGTTTTTTCATTCATATCATTTTCTTATTTTTGAAACCATTTTTTTTCTGTTACCTTGATCTAAATCTGCTTTTGTGGTATCTTTTCTTTCTTATTAGTAAATGACTAGATATGTTTTATGTGTATTTTTACTAACTACGTTAATTTAGGAAAAGAGCCTGTTAATGCAAAACTAAATAATGTTACTTAATTAGTGGTAATTTTATGGAGCTTCAATTAGAAAGTCTTTTTTGCTTTCTATTCAACAGATCATCCACAGATGAAAATCCATTACCTGAATCCTCTTCACAATCTCCTGATAAGTCTTTATCAGTTCCTACATTGTCATCTGTCATTAATTTCTCCTCTCTTGCTAAGCCTTTTGAAAAGACTGATAATTCACATCGATTAGAAGAGACTGTATCTACGACTGAAAAGATTTTGACTATACCTAGACATTTGCCTGAAGTGATTAACTCAAATAATGATGTGGAAGTGGTAAGAGCTAAATCAAACAGTAATAATAAAAAAATTGTCTCACTAACAACCGGATTTTCAATTCGGCGTAATGAAAATAATACTAATAATCCTTACACGTTAACCGTTTTGACGCGTCCGTTAGATGATTATGGTATAGGACATAGGCAAAATAAAAATGACGGTAATAGAAATCTGTTAGACTCAGATAGATATCATTACAATAGTGATAGTATTAGTCGAGATTCATCTGCTGTGTCCGTAGTTGAACCAGACATTAAAGTTAAAACATTCTCTCAAAGTTCAACTCGTAGAAATGATTTTAGTATGGATAATGAAGATGATATTCCTGTTTATGTGAAACCCACTAGTAGATCTCGACCGGTCAAATCTAGAATCAGAAGTACTACAGTAGCATCCATTATATCAATAAAAGATCACACAAACACTGAACGAACTGTATTTAGTAGCCCGTTGCAAATTCCAAGTAATAATCACGACATCATTGACTCTACAGAGAATTTCATTAATGCTGAAGTCGTAGCAAAATCTGGAATAGAAAAAGTTCATGTCGCTGGGGCATCAAATTTACAGTCAAATAACACAATTAGCAGATCACTTACAACAAAGGAATATGACAGATTGCAACACGCGTGGATTGAGCCAGCAGTTTCACCCTACAAAACTTTAGATAACTTAAGAAACGTATTTAAAAATGACATTCATCAAAATTATACATCTCCCACCACTACATCCACTACTCAACGTATAACTACTGCAAGAATACGAACTAGACAACGCAATCCTAATAAACAAAAGCATTCTCGTACCAAGCCTACATACTATAGTTATCACTTAGAAGATGAGACAATTCCTAACCACACTACAGAAATTCTAAATGGTAAGGTTAAAAATGTTATTAAAGCATTTTTAAATAATTTTGTTAGTTCACCTGAACCGGAATTCATTCAAGAGTTTACTACAGTAACTAAAACGATTACCACTACTCCAAAAACTACAACAATTCCCCAAAGAGACGAAGAAAAAGTAATAAATATCGGTTTAAAAAAAAAATCATTAAAATATGTAGGTGAAAAACCTTTGCGTTCTAATATAAATCGATTGCAAATTATCACAGAGCCTACTGAAAATATGTATATATCTCCTCCAACCGATGAAGCAATTAGTTTTGTTGAATATAACGAGGATGAAAAAGGTTTTTCATCAACATCTACTGCAATAACAAGCACGAATAATAGTCCTTTTGATTATGTGGATGAACCTACTGCGCCGTCGCCGATACAAAGCTCTACAAATAGTTATAGAACTGCACCAATTAGAGATTCATATCAATCAAAATTTAGTAGTCTTATTACCACCACGGAAGGAAGTAAAGGCTCTTATAAATTTCATAAACTGATTAATGAACGTCAGCCTCAATTGAATCATCAACTTATAAATTCGAGTGATGAACGAATTAATAAGCCTGGAGTTTTTGTGGAGGATAACAAAATTACAACAGAGGCTGAAATAATCAAACCTAGTAACATTGAGACCGATATCGCTTCAACGACTAGTACTACAAAAGCTACAACGACTGTAAAGATCGAACCAATGACTTCGACTACTAAAAGTATATCCTTCCCAACACGAGCTTCGCGAGTTAATCCCGCCATAAAGTTAGCTGCGACAAACCCTGGAGGTGGGCGCAGGAGTTACCAATCGCCGTCAAAATGCTCATCAGACGACAGTCTGCAAGAGAATCCAAAATGCAACGAAATCAAATACCAGAGGTACAAATACTCGCCGGCCAAGTAGTCTAAGCAATTTGAAGTTATTTCACATTTACTTATGGAGGGTGGAGGCTTCGTTATTAAAATCTCCCTATCTCTTGCCTCGCGAGTAACTAGCATGGAGACAAACATCTCTTTCAATCGTTTAATAGCACCTACATCTAAACTTTTTCGCTTGACATACAGTTTTCATTGGGGGACTTCATGTCGGTTGAGTTTTTTCTGAATTGTTAACTCCTGACGCGACCTTTCCATTTCCTGCACACTATTAGAGTTTTGTGTAGCTTGTTTTTGTAGTTTGGAATATTCATAGTTAAGAATAATATTTAATTAAGTAGTAAGTTCCTCAATGTTTGAAGTTTCACGCAATCATACTGCACCTCATTGCATTTCATTATTAGTCATGCACCACAAGTTGCAAAATGTGTTCGTGTTTGGTACGTTACTGCATGTTGTATAATATAGAGTTTATCAGTATCAGTAATAATATATTATGATTGCATTTTTTTATTAATATACACACATAAGCAACCAAAACTAAACACCCAATTGTTTTATTATTTATTTATAATTCTTAACATAATTATTATGGAAAACATTTACTACCTATTCCAATTTATTCAAATTTGCTTCATATTTAAATTCACTGCATACTAACTGGTGTTATGATGATCATACCATTTGTTTACTAGACTATAACGTACGTATTTCAGGCCAACGAGCACCCGCGGCCGAGGCTCTGCACATTACTCCAATGCAGGAGGATCAGATTCACAGTCACAACCAGCTCCGAACAGAGGAACACCACCAACGTTAGAATGATTTGCAAATTCAATCATACTCATTTCATTACTATTATCCTTATAATAAATCCTTTATAGATAGTTTAAAACTAAGGCTAATATTTGCGAAAATATCAAAAAAATATTAGTTACAAGTTTTTAAAATAGCATATAAAACATATTATATTACTAGCAGACCCGGCCACGCGTTGCTGTGGCTTATGTTTTTGTTATATTACATTTCATTAAACTATTTAAGTGGAACTGTAGGAGAACATCTGTCATGGAGGTCGTCATATTTTTTTACAAATGGCATCTATGTAAAAAAAGCAAGTTAAAATCGTATATGATACGTTTGTAGGTTTAACATAGCAGCGCCATCTATTAATTAATTACTCAATCCAGTCAACAGATATCGCCATCTGTTAAAATCGTGTGGAGTTAACAGATAATTGTGAACGTCAAATAATAGACAAATAATTTGCAATAAAATAATATTGCGACTATAAATTAAAATGTAAGCTATCCTATCTTTCAAGTTGGATCAAACTGCACACGGTGTGCAAATTTGATTAAAATCGGTTAAGTAGTTTAGGAGTCCATCGCGGACAAACAACGTGACACGTAATTTATATATATTAAGATTAGGTATATATCAAAAATCAAATTAACACATTAGGTTGTTATCGGTTGGGTAAAGTTCTAAACTTTGTGTTTGTTGTTGAAAATTTCATGACAGTAACCGCATAACTTCGAACTGCGATTCGATATTTGTTTCATTATATCTTTGAATTATCAAATATTATCATTTCCAACTTATTTTAACTTCTCAAACCTATTCCATATCATCTTTTCATTGAACATAATAACATTTTCACTGTTTCAAATATACATTAAAATTGTATTATGTTTGAGCAGCCGAAACCGCCCTACTCTGAAACCATCTACAGCCATCGTGTCCAAATCAACCGAGTACTCGGATATCTACGCCTATCCACCATTTAGGCCTGCTCCTGTGTATCCTCAGCCCACACCGGATAAAACCGCAGCCAAATGCAGAAAAGATGTCTGTTTACTTCCTGATTGTTATTGTGGTGGAAAAGATATACCTGGTAAGCTTTCGACTAGCGGTAGTTTAAAGATATTTTATGCTTTAAATGGTTTAGGTATTTTATAATTTTCAATCCGTGAACCGGGAATTATTATTATCAAGGTAAATTTGTCCATCCATCCAATAGACGACATATGTGACATATATATTGGATACAGAACCCCTTAAGGGGCAAAGATGTCATAATCGCTATACTTGGCGGGCGGGTTGGTGATCGCAGTTGTTGTTATAAGTTTTCCAGGAGTGGCCATTCTTCTCTAGGCCAATTTTTATAAATCCCACGATAAAGTTAAAAATGACGATGCATTGTATTCTTATCTCCCTGTAGTGACTTACTCGTGGATGTCGAAAAATACGACTAAGGTATATAATATGGCAGATAACATCGATGCAAGAGAGGGAAAACTCGAAATGAAATCCAATTGCAACATGTCTGCGTGGCATAGTAAGTCAAATTCCCTCCCGTAAGGGAGGAGGCCTGAGCACAATAAAGGGATATATTGCACGGAGAATTAGCACGCTGAAGTGGCAATGGGCAGGCCACATCGCTCGACGAACCGACAACCGCTGGGGAAGAAAGGTTCTCGAGTGGTGAGCACGTATTAGACGATGCAGTGTAGGACGCCCCCCCACTAGGTGGACCGACGACCTGGTGAAAGTTGCTGGGCGTCATTGGATGCAGGCGGCACAGGACCGTACTTTGAGGGGTAACATGAGGGAGGCCTACGTCCAGCAGTGGACGGCGATAGGCTGAAATGATGATGACGATATGGATTGAGATGAATTGTATTCTTAACCAGTTCGCAGACAGGTTATAATGATATTGTATTTATCCTATGTTAAATATACCATCCCTGTGGTGACGGAATAAGAATACAATTCACCACCCTCTATTTTATCTGTGAGTATCGTAAAAGACGACCTAGGGGATATCATATGGAAATAACAGCTATGCAACAGAAGGACAACTTGAAATAAAACCCAACCCATCTGACCAGGATGGTATAGTAGGTCAATTTCTCTTCCATCGTGGAGGATGCTCGAACCCAGTAGTGGGATGTATGTGTCCTACGAGGATGATGATGAAATATAGCATAATATATACCTATTTCAGTTATTCGATGCGTTAAAATTCAACGTGTTGACAGCTATAATGATATAATATTTGCAACGGTTGTCACAATAACGGTTTAATTTCATATAAGTAAACCGACAGTTTTACATCTTTCATTGGTTAAGGAATCTATTTGGTTGATAGATTAATCTAGCAATCAGAATGAACGTAGTTTCTTTGGATCTATAGATATATTTTAGTTTGCTGTATTTTATTAACATCCCCAATAATATTCTGCTATTGTAAACAATGTTTGTGACTTAGGAGATTTACATGTCAGCGAGGTACCTCAAATGGTATTAATAACGTTCGACGATGCTGTTAATGATTTGAATAAAATGTACTACGAAGAAATTTTTGAAAGAGACCGAAGGAACCCCAATGGCTGCCCAATAAGGGGTACCTTTTATGTCTCCCATGAGTGGACGGATTATAGTCAAATACAAAATCTTTATAGCGACGGCCACGAGTTTGCTTCCCATACTATATCGTAAGTCAATCTATATTAGATTCTCTTGGGAATCTATCGGTTTCTCTTGGTGGTTTACCACTAACAAGTTTTTTAATGACATTTATATTCATATATGTATGTAAAGTATATTTTTGTGTATAATGTATAGTATGCTTAACACTAATGTTTTTATTTTCTTTTTTTCCTTAAATTTCCATCCTACTATGACCTGGATCTTTTTCTTCCTTGTATCCTGGCACTACCAACACAATCACATGCACAATACTACAATCCAACCACATTAGGCGACATACCATTGGATCAGGTACCACAGATCGTTCTGCTTACCTTCGATGATTCAGTAAACGACTTGAACAAGGGACTCTATACGGACTTATTTGAAAAAGGCCGTGTAAACCCTAATGGATGTCCGATTAGTGCAACATTTTATGTGTCACACGAATGGACCGATTACAGTCAAGTACAAAATCTTTACGCTGCCGGACACGAGATGGCTTCACACACAATTTCGTAAGTTTTTAAAGAAATGAAGCGATATGACAATCATAACTCAGCATAAATCACACTTTAGAAAGTTAACTAACAATGAAACTTGTCAATTTTAATTATTTTATTTATATTTTCAATATTTTACATTACTGATTTGCTTTACTTTTGTTTCTTAATGTTTCCTCTATTAATTTTGGTTACAAAATATACTTTCAAGTTCTTAATTTATATTAAAAATCTAACATAATAATTAATACTTTCAGCCATAGTTTTGGAGAACAATTCTCCCAAAAGAAATGGTATAGAGAAGTAGGAGGTCAGAGAGAAATCTTAGCAGCTTACGGCGGAGTTAAACTTGAGGATGTTAGAGGCATGAGAGCGCCATTCCTTTCAGTAGGAGGCAATAAAATGTTTAAAATGCTTTACGACTCTAACTTTACTTATGATTCTTCGCTGCCTGTTTATGAGAACAAACCACCCAGCTGGCCCTACACTCTTGACTACAAATTGTTCCACGACTGTATGATCCCGCCTTGCCCCACGAAATCTTATCCAGGTGAAGTATAAAAATGATTTTTGAAATTATATGTCGGATATCTAAATTAAAGAAAAATCTTTGAGCTTGAAATTTAAAAAAAGCTTTAAGAATGAGATCATTCTATTTCAATTAATAAGCTTTTTCAAAGCTTTCCAACTTTTGTAATTAAATTTGTTGACAGACAGACAGACAGACAATTAAAATCATTTTCCAGTACTGCTGAGGGTCAAACCTCGGAGTAATCTATGGAGACTGTTGTGGGACTTGACTTACAGAAGTTACAATGGTGGAAATGTGTGGCGGGATAAGACCCAAAAAAAAATCTTTCAAAGGTCAAGAAGAAGATAGAAGCATAATTCGTCCAAAAGGCTGTGGTCGGCCCAACGACGAAGGCGAGGTGGTTTTCGGGCGGGTTGCGGGAGTGGCGTGCTTAAGCCCCTCTGTCGCCCCGGACGGAGTGGTGCGGAGGCGCGCCGACCGCAGCCCACCCACACAAAAAAAAAAGGGCTATTGATTGCTCGCCAAAAAAAAATAGTGTAAAGCTATTCTTAAAGAAGTCAGAGGATCTTTATAGATCTTTAAAATTTTTGACATTATTGAGATTGATCTTGTTCGAGTTCATAATTAACTGCGTGATAAGCGTTAGTTTGTTATATAAATATTTTTGCTAATTTGTACATAATGAATATCGTTCATTTCAGGTGTTTGGGAAGTCCCTATGGTGATGTGGCAAGATTTGAATGGAGGCCGTTGCTCTATGGGTGACGCATGCGCTAATCCCCCTGAAGCCGAAAATGTTTATAAGATGATATTGAAGAACTTTGATAGACATTATACATCAAATAGGTAGGCTACAGATACGTGATACATGAAATTTCATATTGTTTAATTACACGGAAAATGTAACATTCAGAAATCATTCATCAGAACATTTAAAATTATTACTCTGCCTAATAATTATCATTATTTTTATATATAGCCTTATATTTTTAGGGTGCCGTACCCAAAGGGTAAAAACCCTATTACTAAGACTTCGCTGTCAGTCTGTCCGTCTGTCTGTTACCAGGCTGTATCTCAACAACCGCGGTAGCTAGACTATTGAAATTTTTACAAATTATGTGTTTCTATTGCCGCTATAACAACAAATACTAAAAATATAATAAAATAAATATTTAAGGGGGCCCCCATACAATAAATGCAATATTTTTCCCTTTCTATAGATAATGGTACGGAACCCTTCATGCACGACTCGGACTCGCACTTAGGCGGTATTTTCTGTGTTTTGACGGAGTTAGTATAAAATTTACTATTCTCTCTCTTGGCCATGGTTGTCGTAAAAGACACGACTAAAGGAATTACAAATATATGCATGTAATATCGATGCCAGAGAAGGAAATCTCGAAATAAAACTCTATACCAATACGTCTGACCAGCATAGTATAGTGGGTTAATTTCCCTCCTATTTTGTAGGAGGCTCGAACCCAACAATGGGACGTACATGAGCTGAAATGATGATGAATGATGATAATAGCTTTTTATACTTTTCGAGATTTTTATTGAAAATACCTGAGACATATTATATAATAGAAAACATAAAAATGTCTTTTATCACATCAAATACGTCATTCCATGAACATACATTTTCCATCATACTTATATAATATATAAATAAAGCAGTCATGAGGACTGTCGACAGAGAAGTGTAAACTTAAAACTATATATAGTTTTAAATTAATCCAAAAATAACAACAATTGTTAGTTTTGGATATTCAAATTAATTGTTCGATCTTCAACTAAAATTGTTTAAATTATTAAATATTTTTTTACCTCTAGTTCCATCTAGTTTTGACATCTATCGGCACACATTTAGTGATATTGACATAACTACAGATATAGTGTTAGCTAACGCTAACACTATATCTATTAACTATATCTTTTTTTTTTTTTTTTTTGGGACTACTCCCACCACACATTCCCACCACTGTAACTCCTGTAAGCGAGGATCCACAATGGTCTCCGTATAAGACACTGCGGTTTGACACTCAGGAAGTCCCGGGAATCGCTTTTAATTGTCTTGGGACCCGCAACAAATTTAATTAGAAAAGAAAACAGGAGGAGTTGGAAAGATTCCACTTCCCTCCTATGCAAAGCGGGAGACATGAAGCAAAGTTGGCTGATAAGCCAGTAAATAAGAGTTTGTACAACTACGTGAAATGCAGCGGTAGCAGCACCACGGATTGGACAAAGCTTAATGGACCTATTTGTGAGCTTTAGGTTTGATTACAGTAATAGGTATGGCAAAAGCGCCTAAACGCACGGAAATTTTCTCGAGTTGCTACAAGATCCGACTACCCCAGACGTGACATGCATATTATCTAACATGACGTTCCGCTCGTTGCGCCAGAGAATGCACTCCCAAAGGATGTGATGAGCTGTTTGTTCAAAATTGGAGTTTGAGGTCGAACATTGACAAAATGGTGAATCTACTAGTGTAAAATAGAATAATTTACTTCTAAAATTCCCATGGCCTGTGAGGAATTGGGCTACATAGTGGTCAATTTCTAGCCAAGTTCTCTCCAAACGTTCACGAACAGATGGAAAGAATAAATATAGATGATGACCTTTTGTTGACGAATCCCATCTTTCCTGCCATTCGGTCAGGAGCTTATCGTTAACGACGGATTGCGGCGCAAAAAGTCTAGTAATTTTATTACGATCGCGTGGTAAAAGAAAATTGTTAGTCATGTTTTCCCTAGTGGAATAATACATGGACGCACGTTTTTGTATCTCTAAGTCGACCGGAAGTACACCTGCATGTACTGGTAAGGCTTCGGTGCTAACTGTTCGGTATGCCTTACACAGAAATATTAGCGCTAATCGTTGACTCTGTAGTAACTTACGCCGAGGCGCGCCTATGGTAGTACGATCAGCCCAGGCCGGTACACCATAACAGATACAGCCCAGATATGTGGCTGTATATATAGTTTTAAGTGTGTTAAAACGAAGGCCCCAGGTGGAAGTTGAAATTCTGGTAAGCGCATAGAAATTTCGTTTGGCTTTTTCACCTACAGTTTTAATATGTTCAATGAACGAAAAATTTTTCTCTAGGACCAGGTCGAGGTAACATTCTGACTCCTTCTTTTTAACTACAGTGTTGTTAAATTTTATACGGGGGCTCGACTGTAAATTACCTTTCAGTAAAAGATGATACGTTTTGTGGGGGGCGAAAGTAAGTCGATTTTGTATGCCCCATTTTTGTATTGAGTTGAGACATATATCCGCCAATTTCCCCAGTCCGTCTCTAGTGTTTGACTGTATAAGTAGGAGACCGTCGTCAGCATAGCCAATCAATGAGCAGTTTTGCGGTAGAGGTAGCTCAAGAAGGTCATCAAACCCTAGATTCCACAAGTATGGGCTTAACACTGATCCTTGAGGACAGCCCAACGTCAGTGATTTAGACACGGCATGGTGACCGAGTTTCAGTGTGGTTGAACCTTGTAGAAAGTATGACTGTACGAGTTGGTAGATGTTCCTAAAGCATGTGGAGCCTTCAGTTTAAGAAGTAGCAACGGCCACGATGCGTTATCAAAAGCACCTGAGATATCTAGAAAAATACCTAGTATATATTTAAAATCTGATAGGGAAACAATTTTTCTAACGGCAATGACCGCGTCGACAGTCGATTTCCCCGGGGTAAATCCAAACTGACTACGATTTAATGTGGGGCCACCCGGTAACAAACGGGGAACAATCAGACGTTCTAAGAGTTTTCCTAGTGACGGCAGTAGAGTAATTGGTCGATATGACTTCGGGTCGTCCGGTGGCTTATCACCGTGTTTCGGTATTATACGTATAAACCCGCGACGCCATAGCCGAGGAAATGATGCCTTCCGCTATACAACGATTGAAAACTAGTAACATTGAGTCGGCTGACGTTCGACAAGCTTCTTTAATCATTTTATTAGAGATTTTATCTTCACCGGCTGCTTTGTTTAGAGGAAGGGCTTTTACGGTATTTAAAAGTTCAGTTAGAGAGGGAAGGTCAGACATAGGAGATAGAGGTGGCAAAGTGGCCCACGCTCTGATTTGCGTATGATGTTCGCTATCAGCTGTTACGTTATCGTCCGGTATTAAAGTATTTATTAGAGCTTCTGTGGTCTCCTCTACACCCGTGGTGTGTTTATTATCTATTTTGATATTTTGTATATAAGCTAGGTCAACTGATCGATTGGCTTTAAATTCGTGATATAATGGAGACCGATTAACTATATCTATATATATTAACACACGTCACGTGACCATGTCGGTGATGACTTATATAAATTTACTCCCCATCTAAATCTGCCTATAGAAATTTCCACTTCACAAAATGTGCAATTATGCGTATGTAGGATGGCGTGTGGAGATTAGCCACCCTACAATTGTGTTGTGGTTGGCGAATGAAGATGTGAGAAGAGACGGCGAAGAAGTTATTTCTAAGACTGACGATTTATTTACATTTCATAAATTATGTACAATAAATTGATAATAGAATTAGTGACGACCGTACAGGTGTGCGAGTTGATATCGTATGTCGACTGAATGAATAGACAGCAAAAGGCGGTATATATATACTAGCATTCAGTCTGCGTGTGGTCCGAATGTACACGTGTACCACACAGGTGCAACGCAGATGCGAATGCAGGTGTCAGGTGTGTCGCACATCTGTCAGCTGTGCACGCCAGCTGCCTCGCACCTGCGTCTTTTTGTATGGGCCAATCTTCATTAGCGAAGCGGATTGCTTCGCATTGTTGGGTTGCAGTCCAAGTTATCTTAGTGGCGGATAGTCGCCACAGTACTCCCCCCTGAAGACCGTGGCTACGGGCGATAAAAGTCTGGTAGGCGTACTTTTCTTCCACTGGAAGTCCGTTTGATGTCATCTGGGACTGGTTGGACCGGAACCTCAGCTTCTCTTGCCATATATGATGGTTTGAGCCTGTCAATCGACACGTTAGTGGTTTTGGAGTTTACAACTAATGTGAAGTATTTAGATTGCCGGCTGACGACCTTGTAGGGGCCGGTGTATGGTGGCTCTAAGGCACCTCTCAGGCGATCTTGACGGACGAAGACGTGTGATGCTGTTTGGAGATCGCGTGGGACGTAAAATGGTGATGTAGTGTGCCAAGACGAAGGACGAGGAGACAGCTTCGCCATGTACGCGGTAAGACGTGTCGCGTACTGGGTGACGTCAGCAGTCGAGTAGTCATCTTTGGGGCACATGAATTGACCAGGTAAGCTTAGGGTTGCGCCATACACTAGCTCGGCGGGAGATGTTTGAAGGTCCTCCTTCCAGGCACTGCGCATGCCGAGGAGCACCAGTGGAAGTGCGTCGGTCCACTGAGAAGCAGGAGCGTGACACATCAGTGCCGCCTTAAGCTGTCGATGAAGCCTTTCAATTATGCCGTTGCTGGAAGGGTGATAACTGGTGGTACGCAAGTGGCGCGCACCAAGCAAGGCGGTGAGCGCCTTGAAAAGATGGCATTCGAATTGGCGACCACGGTCCGTAGTCACACGCTCAGGACAGCCTAATCTGGCAATCCAACCAGACACGAGGGTAGTAGCGCAGCTCTCCGCAGTAATATCCCGAAGAGGGTATGCTTCAGGCCATCGGGTGAACCTATCAATGACTGTGAGGCAATACCTGTAATCATGAGACGGAGGTAATAGTCCTATTATGTCGAAATGTATATGAGAGAATCTCGAGGAAGGTGGAAGGAAAGAGGAGAGGGGACTGGAGGTGTGACGGGTAACTTTACTGGTTTGGCATTTCACGCATTGCCTAGCCCACTCTCTACAGTTTTTACGAATCCCTGGCCAAACAAATCTTTGTGTCACCAGCCGCACTGTAGCTGCGCTTCCTGGGTGATGCAAGTTATGTATCGTTTCAAAGACTTGTTTGCGGAATTCCGGTATGATGTACGGACGAAGTATAGACTGCGAGGTGTCGCAATAAATAGGTATATTAGTAATTTCGGTACTAATCTTCTGTAACCTCAATGATGTACCGCACTTCAGAAGTTCTTGCAGCTCCGAATCTGATTCTTGAGATCGTGCAAGAGATTGGTAATCAATAGCGCTAGTTACTTCTTCAATTCTCGATAAGGCGTCAGCGACGACGTTATCCCGTCCGGGTATAAACTTTATGTCGGTTGTAAATTGGGAAATAAAATCCAGGTAGCGATACTGTCGAGGCGAACATTTGTCTCTGTTGAGTGAGAAGGCAAATGATAATGGCTTGTGATCTGTGAAGATGGTGAAGGTTCTAGCTTCGACCATATGTCGGAAATATTTTACCGCCTCGTACGCCGCAAGTAGCTCTCGATCATACGGGCTATACTTCTTTTGAGCCACGCTCAGTTTGTGTGAGTAGAAGGCTAAGGGTTGCCAGTCTCCCTTCTGCTTCTGCTGTAGCACGGCTCCTATAGCTACATCTGAAGCATCCGTGACTATAGCGAGTTCAGCGGTAGGATCCGGGTGTGATAATAACGTAGCCTGTGACAGGGAAGTTTTACATTTCTCGAAAGCCTTTAGTGTGTCTGTAGTGAGTGACATTGGCTGTGAGCCTTTGACTTGTGGGCCCGCAAAAATATTTGTAAGTGGTGCTTGAATTTGAGCAGCATTTGGAATGAAACGACGGTAGAAATGGAGCATACCAAGAAAGCGCTGAAGTTCCTTGACTGTTTTCGGTGCTGGAAGGTTCTGGATAGCCTCGACCTTAGTCTCCGAAGGCCTGGTACCAGCTGCAGAGACTTGATAGCCGAGGAACATTACGCTCGATTGCCTAAAATTGCACTTCGATGTGTTTATAAGGATCCCATATTGCTTTAAGCGCTCGAAGAGTTGCTGTAGGTGGTTCTGGTGGGCTTCTGGAGTACCTGAGAACACCAAAATATCATCCAAATAACCGTAACAGAATTTGAGGCCTAGGAGAACTTCATCGACGAACCTTTGGAATGTTTGCGCAGCATTTCGTAAGCCAAATGTCATATACGGGAATTCATAGAGACCAAAGGGCGTTGTGATGGCAGTCTTGGGAATATCCGCTGGATTTACTAACAGCTGATTATAGGCTTTAACCAGGTCAATGGTGGAGAAGACAGTACATCCTGAAAGCTGGTGCGAGAAATCGTGAATGTGACGTATAGGGTAGCGATCAGGAATAGTTCTGGCATTGAGTGCACGATAATCCCCACATGGTCTCCATTCGTCATCCTTCTTCTTCACCATATGTAGGGCAGAAGATCATGGACTCTCTGAGCGTCGGGCTGTACCACAAGCTAGCATATCCTCAAACTCCTTTTTTGCTGCCTTTAAACGTATTGGATCGAGGCGACGCGGTTTGCAGGAGACAGGTGGACCAGGAGTTGTCCTTATAAAGTGCATGGTGTTATGCTTAGGTGGGGAGTGTATCCCTGCAGGTCTGGTTATTTCTGGGAACTCGCGCAATAATGAGTGAAAAATAGTATCACCGGTGACAGTTTTTATAGAAGAAATGTAGTCTGAGGTGTCAGTGCGAATAGCTGCTACTGACAAAGTTGTAGTGCCATCGAGCAAACGTTGATTTTTGCAGTCTACCATCAGGTTGTAATAGCTTAAAAAATCTACACCTATGATGGGTTTTGACACATCGGCAATTATGAAATTCCATGTAAAATTTCGCCTGAGTCCTAAGTTTAAACTTAAAAGTATCGGTCCATATGTGTGGATAATAGTATTGTTAGCTGCGATGAGATCAAACTTAGACTTCATGTAGGTTTGACAGGCCCTAGTAGCAGATCGTGGGAAAACACACAAGTCTGAACCTGTGTCCACGAGGAATTGCATTTTTGAAACACGATCAGTAACAAATAGACGGCCTGTTACTGTGGGGCAGTCGTGGGCCGCTACTTCCGACTGCCCTTCGAGTTTTCCGCCTGGAAGGTACATGGCTGCCGGCACTTATAAGCCTTCGCACCATAAGTGTAGTGATAATAACAGTGAGGATGGTCAGCCGGTGGTTGTCGTGCTCTAGAACGAGTGCGTGAGCGATTGTTCTTTTCGAAACGAGATCTTGAGCGTGATCTTCTTGAGTTATCTAGTCTATCGAATAAAGAGGCTACTTGCTTGGTTAATTCGGTGATTTGTTGTGCTATATCGCTGTAGGGTGACGATTGCCCAGAAGTGCTCGCTACCTGAGATGCTGATGGCGCTATCTCGTAGACTTTGTCGGCCAGTTCCCCCAGCTTACTCATGTCGAGGTTCATCTGCGTAGCTATAACTGTCTGGATGTTTGCGCGAACGGTAATGCAGATTCTTCGCAGGTTGCGTGTACAGATCGCGTTGATGGTTGCATGTTCAGATCACGTGGATGGTTGCATGTTCAGACGTCGGGGTCACCAGATGTAGGATGGCGTGTGGAGATGAAGAGAGTTATTTCTAAGACTGACGATTTATTTACATTTCATAAATTATGTACAATAAATTGATAATAGAATTAGTGACGACCGTACAAGTGTGCGAGTTGATATCGTATGTCGACTGAATGAATAGACATTTTTTTTTTTTTTTTTTTTTTTTTTTTTTTTTTTTGTGTGTACAGCTGTTGGCCGCAGATGGCCTTGACAGCTTAACGCGGACTATGGGTGAGCGCTGAGGGCTCTCAACCCGGAGAAAAGTATGCTAAGCGACATCGCCCAAGGGCTCCCCCTGTGGGGAACGGACCTCGGCTTGGGGCGTCGCTGGAGGCAAAGTGGGCGTGCCCACGTTTTTAGTGGTGACTTTTGCGCGGCGCGGTTTCGCACCTCGACGGCGAGGGCTGAACCGCGGATATTTATTTGTTAAGGCCTCGCGGGCCGTGTAGGCTCTTTGTTGAGCGAGTGTGATAATGTCGTCCTCTTCGTCGAGGACGTGACGAGGACGTCGGATGGAGAATGAATAGACAGCAAAAGGTGGTATATATATATACTAGCATTCAGTCTGCGTGTGGTCCGAATGTACACGTGTACCACACAGGTGCAACGCAGATGCGAATGCAGGTGTCAGGTGTGTCGCACATCTGTCAGCTGTGCACGCCAGATGCCTCGCACCTGCGTCTTTTTGTATGGGCCAATCTTCATTAGCGAAGCGGATTGCTTCGCATTGTTGGGTTGCGGTCCAAGTTATCTTAGTGGCGGATAGTCGCCACACGTACAATAATGCAATTTCTGACAGGGGCAGCTATTATATAACCGACGTTCCCGAACAGCGGGGGCACGTCCATCAAGGAGAGAGTACTCCTCAAGGGGTATTCCGTCGGGCCGACCACTGACGACAATTCACCCTACACCGGTGTTCGGCCCAACGACGAAGGCAACTTGTCACGAGTGGGTTACGAGGCCACGCACTTGCGCCCCTCTGTCGCTCAGGACGGAGCCGGGCGGCCGATAATTACCTGTTGTAGTACAAAATGTCCGTGTCCTGTAGTCAAATGTACGAAATAATCCAACTACTCTTAAATATGTTATTTGTATTCTAGAGCACCATTCGGCCTGTTCTACCATGCTGCGTGGTTCACGCAACCTCACCATAAAGAAGGTTTCATCATGTTCCTGGACTTCATCAATCAGATGCCAGACGTTTGGATAGTCACTAATTGGCAGGCATTGCAGTGGGTCAGGGACCCCACTCCCATAAATAGACTCAACAATTTCCAACCGTTCCAGTGCAATTATCAGGTAACTATAAATACATTTTGGTAGTTGATTTAATCACTGAAATATATTCTACTTAATTAATAGCGGTAGGACCACACTGTTGACAGTTGTCTGTCTACAACCGCGGGCCGGTCCGACCGGAGTAGTACCACACTCTAGCAGAAAATCGACGTCTGAGTAGTAGCAATTTGTTACTGCGCTTCGTTCGGAGAGCAAGTGCCGGCAGTCCGACTTTCTGAGGGTGTTTACGGGTGGTGGGTTTTGGTGATGCCTTTAGTTTCACCGAACCTCATTGTACGCATTCACACTCCCTTTCATTACTTCACGACCTACCGTGAAGTGAAGGGAGTGTGAATGCCAAGCTATGAATGAAAGCTAAGAATGTCCATGAGCGGCAGTAACACTTACCATCAGGTGTACTGCATGCTCGTTTGCCACCGTTAGTAAAAAAAAAAAAAAAAAAAAAAAAAAAAAAAAAAAACATTTATTCATGTGGTGAGAGAATAAGAATACAATCCATCACCACATCTTGCCCGTGGGTGTCGAAAAATACAACTAAGGGATGTTATACGCAAACAACATCCATGCAAGACATGAAAAACTCGAGATGATTAGCGTGGTATAGTAGGTCAATTTCCCTCCCACAATGGAAGAAGCCAAACCCAATAGTGGGATGTGTATGAACAAATGTGAATTTTGAAATCTGCATTTCTGTGATATTACTAAAGTAATTATAATTAATCTGTTAACCGGGGAGTTCCCATTCAAATTATGCAACATGTACCGGGCGCGTATTGTTTCGCTAGGATATGTCATTTCATATTTCTATATTTATATAACACAAAACACGTCTATCACTCACAATAGCGAAATTTTTCTGTTTCCATACGCATGTCGAGTCATGTCAAGACACGCATCGGATATACGTCCCGCCCGTTCCAGTGCGCAAATGAATTTTCGAGGACGTATTCATATGTCCTACCCGTACCCGATATTGTTTACGCCTGACGCATTTATGCATCTTGCCCGGTTAACAGGTTAATATGTTACTAATATGCTACTAATAATGCTTCCGTGTGGTGACGGAGTAAGAATACAATTCACCACCGCCTATCTTGTCTTTGGATGTCGTAAAAGAGAGAAGACAAGGAAAACTGCCAGCGTGACATATATGAGCTAAGATAATGTACCTAAAATTTATTGTGTTTAATTTCAGGATCGGCCTAAAAAATGTAATAATCCTAAAGTATGCAACCTATGGCACAAATCTGGTGTTAGATATATGAGAACATGTCAACCCTGCCCTGAAATATATCCTTGGACCGGAAAATCAGGAATCAGATCATCACGAATTGATAACGATAACGGAGAATAAGACGAATAGTTAACATAGTTTAATAATAAATATATTCCTCGTAATACAAAAGCAGGCGTAGCTATACAAAATGTATCGAAAGCCAACGAGGCAATGACAGTTTTATTTGTATAGTATCGTACAGTAGAAACTGTTTTGTCAACAATAGACGAGTGCCATTTAGATATCAATGGTCACAAGAGAATTTTGAAAAAATTTCGTTGCAATTCATGATATTCGAATTTAATAAAAATTTCTTATACGTACTATATGTATTGGAAACTGTGATATTAAGTGTTTTCAATCGACTAGTTGTGAAGATTGCATCGATTTCATTAGGTTTAAATTCAATGATTTCTGTGTAACAATACTCATACAAACGATTATTGTAATAATAATTATTCCTATTTTGTATTTGATTTAGCATAAATATATTTTATCCTCTATAACATAGTTGACTAGCTGATCCAACAGATGCAGTTGTGTACAAATCCAATAAAAATCGAATTCCCTGATATCGATGACAGCGCCATCGGGTCCAATTTATAATCTAAACCATTCCTAAATCCAGCTGAACTCACACAAAAAAAACATCAAATTCGGTCCTAGCGTTTTGAAGGAGTTCAGTGTCATTAACACATACAGATGAATTGTAATGTGGTAGCAAATCTGCATTGCTCCTATTGGTATCCATTATGGTGTCATAGGAATATCCACAGATAATGTAAAAATAAAATTACATATTACACTAGAAAAAGCTAAAAGCAACGTTATTCCACTAAATTAAGGTACAAAATCTACTAATGCCCCTTGGCATCTAGATCTGATTGCGTCAAAAGGTCGATTTAGCATAAAGTAGCAATTTTTCTTATGCAAATTTCCCATATGACGTCATCTTGTAACATGATAACACATTCATATTATTCTATACGTATTCGTATATCGTTATGATCGCATACCTATATCCTAAAAACTATAATTACCATTTCCCAAATAATTTTAAACGAAAGCCATATTAAAATTTAGAAAATATGTTTTTCTAATCTTGCCAGCTTCGTAGTTGACACTGCCTTTTTTATATAAATTGTAAATATAGGCTTAGATTTAGATGTTAATTTATTAGATTAAGCTAGGTTTTATATACACATTGAATTTATGGATTTTTATAAAAAATCTTGACATCAACTTATTTTTTTATATTTTGGAAGTGAATTTTTTTTGTTTGCATCATTAGCATTGTGTAGACGTCTACAACATCGCATTTGTGTCTGTGATGTTGCGCATGTCTCTACAAATGCAGGTATATTCAAGAAAATACTAGAATTAATAATTGATATGTGAATTCCCGCTTGAGTCATAAAATTCACTAATTTCAATAGAATAATTCTTAATAATAATTTGGCACTACTACATTCATTTCATTTTCTCCTATTGCTTCATGACTCACGGCTAATTCTCTTTTTACTCTATTAGATTAAAAGCTTTGGTATGCTATTGCAACTAAAGATAAAGGAAGCGCTTGCTACATACATCTTATTTAAAATGTAATTAATTATTATTTAATAAGATTTATTTGTAAATATTAGTAATAGTATTTAAAATTGGTAGTTTCACTTTTTCTTTATTTTGCCTTTAGTCTTGGACATCACTCAGCA
This sequence comes from Lymantria dispar, assembly GCA_032191425.1. Taxonomy (NCBI): domain Eukaryota; kingdom Metazoa; phylum Arthropoda; class Insecta; order Lepidoptera; family Erebidae; genus Lymantria; species Lymantria dispar. Next base: position 33,064,173 of record CM063441.1, read on the forward strand.
CTGAGATACTCCAGTGCAAAATTTGTATGAGAAATTATTTTTATATGATAAGCATTATTTATATTGTACAATAACTGTAACAATTTTGTGACCAGTGCCCATTGAACTGTAACTATTTTGTGATCAGTGCTCATTAATAAAATGCTATAAACATATATTTTATTTTATTACGCTGAACCTTAAAAGTATTACTGCATGATACTAACGAGAATTGAAAATAAATTAAATAAAAAGTTCAATAGAATAACAAAAAGTCACGGTTACGACCGTGACCACAAATAATCAGTGAACAGCATTAAAATTTAATTCCAATCATAGCACCTGCGATATGATATTTTGGTGTATTCAAGGTCAACCAAAGATATAAAAAGGTTTACAGTTTACCTCAAATGTGATAGAAATTTATAAGTAACATGAAAGTGTGGCGGTGTTATTGTTTTCTTCTGACTTGCCACGTTGGTTTTAGTCAAGAGATTGAATATTATCCTTCACAATCAATCTTAGATACATATTATAAAAATGTTAAAAGAGAAGTAAAAAGTGACGCAACATTTATTCAAAATAATATCAGTATTAGTGAAGATACTCGTTACAGATTATTTAACACAATTAAAAATAAAGATACTAATAAGTTAAAGGTAAAAAGAGCTGTCGATCCTGTCTTTCATGGGTATTCAAAAACCAGAGAAGAGTTGTGGTACGAACGCTTCCTAAACCCGAGCAATGCATTTGATCAAAAATCTTCGACTTCGCTTATTAAATTATTGCACAATATAACAATGAATTACTTAAAAGATTGTACACCAGTTATCCTATATGACAACCAAATGAAATCTAAGGAAAGTTATTTTATACAAAATTTGCTTAAAGGTTTTCCAACCACATTCATTCATGGCTATATTTCTGATAAAGGAGAAATAGTTGAACCTAAACTTTTGCACGCTACTTCTGAATGCTTACATTACATTATTTTTTTAACTGATGTCACGGCCAGTGCAAAGGTTCTAGGTAAGCAATCTGAAAGTAAAGTAGTAGTGGTTGCGAGATCCTCCCAATGGGCTGTACAAGAGTTTTTATCGGGCCCTCTGTCTAAAATGTTTGTAAATCTGCTAATCATTGGACAAAGTTTTAAAAAAGAGGATGATACTTTCTGGGTGAGAAAATATCTCATTAACCTTTTAGTATATCAAGTTATATTTAATGATCATTTTCTTTTCAAAGACCATACTATTTTTGTTAATTTAGGAAGCACCATACATTTTGTATACTCACAAGTTGTATACAGATGGACTTGGAGCCAGCAAACCAGTTGTACTAAACTCTTGGATTCACGGGCAATTTTCAAGAAATGTTGATTTATTCCCTCTTAAAATGACTGAGGGATATGCTGGACATAGATTTGTAGTTACTGCTGCTAATCAACCACCTTTTGTGTATAAAAGGTAATTCGTTGACCGTGGTAGAATTATATATAAAGAATATAATGGATGGTAAAATAAAAATCTTATATATTTTATATACAGAATAAAAGCAGATCGTGATGGTAGTAATCCTCAAGTTGTATGGGATGGGGTCGAAATAAGACTTATAGAACTATTAGCTAAAAGGAATAACTTTTCAGTTGAGATTATTGAGCCTCAAGAACTAAATCTGGGGTAATGTATCTACATACCAATCACTATACATATATGCTAAAATTAAGTATTGACTTTTATTTTTTGGGTAATATTAGACCAGGAGATGCTGTTACCAAAGAAATGGTAATGGGAAGAGCAGATATTGGAATTGCTGGAATGTACATGACCAGTGAAAGAGTTAGAGATATGGATATGTCATTCTCACACTCACAAGATTGCGCGGTTTTTATAACATTAATGTCTACAGCACTACCACGGTATGTTAGTGAAGTAGCAAAATAATTAAAAATTTAATAACAATACTTATTATATGTTGGTTACCTTTTTAGTTATCGAGCAATTTTGGGTCCTTTCCACTGGCACGTATGGGTAGCTTTGACTTTCACATATCTTTTTGCCATGTTCCCTTTAGCATTCTCTGATAAACATACGTTGAAACATCTAATTCATAACAGCGGAGAGATAGAAAATATGTTTTGGTATGTTTTTGGTACATTTACTAATTGCTTCACCTTTCTTGGAAAAAACTCTTGGAGCAAAACAAGCAAAGTCACAACGCGATTGCTGATTGGTAAGTAATTCTAAAAATATCAAGTGTATACTTAAAAAAGAAAGTGGAATTATTTTGCTCTTTTTTTATTTAGGGTGGTATTGGATTTTTACCATTATCATTACGAGTTGTTATACTGGTTCTATTATAGCATTTGTAACATTACCAGTGTTTCCTGAGACTGTTGATTCTATAGAAGAATTACTATCTGGCTTTTACAGAATTGGTACATTAGGTAAAGTATTAAAACCTTATAAACTTTATTCTTGAAGTTTGACATTATTAAGACAAAAATTATTTATGTCCATAGATCGCAGTGGTTGGGAAAGATGGTTTTTTAATTCGTCAGATCCACAGACGAACAAATTATTAAGAAAGGTTGAATTTGTACCTAATGTTGAGGCTGGTATTAGAAATACTACGAAAGCTTTCTTTTGGCCTCATGCCTTTTTGGGATCCCAAGCTGAACTTGAATACATCGTTCAAGCTAACTTTTCACAAACTAAGTAAGTTGTGAGGTTGCCGTGTAATTAGTTTCTTATTACGGATTTTATCGCGTTTGTATTTGATTTTTGATTGCCCGACGTTTCGAAGACTTTGCAGTATTCCTGATCACGGGCGGACTAAGATGTCTCACGTCCAACAAGTCATCATTATTACAGACATAATTATCTACCCGATACAGAAAATTAGTTATTAAATTTTGGCCCACATTTTAGTACAAATTTATTGCCAGTATAAGAAGAAAATGATTCTATATGAAAAAAATATATTGTTTCATGGTTAGTAATTATTAATTACTAGCAACCCGCCCTCGCTTCGCTTCGGTTTCAGTCGCTTTACCCGCGGCGTAGTTTCCGTTCCTGTGGGAATACCGGAATAAAATATAGCCTATGTTACTCCCTGATATTATAGCTTTCCATTGGTGAAAGAATTTTTGAAATCGGTTCCGTGGTTTAAGCGTGAAAGCGTTACAAACAAACAAACAAACAAACATCCTTACTTTCGCATTTATAATATTAGTATGGATTAAATTTATTATGATAATTTATTCATTTCAAAAACTTAAACAATTTAGTATACTACCACTGGATCGGAACGCGGCCACGCTGAGAAAGATCCGACAAGAAAACTCAGGGGACATAATGCTAAATTAATATTAATATTTATTTTTATAGGCGGCTTACTTTGCTTTACTAAAAAGTTTGATTTATAAAATTGTCTTTAACTATTATTATTGTGGTTCAGATCCAAACAATAAGTGCTCACGATGTCTTGCAGTCTTGTGGTGGTCTTTTTAGGATTTACTTTTAATTATGTTTATAACAGGATCCCAGCTGGGTGGTAATACCCAGCCATCCTCTCTATTGAAATTTTTGTGTTTTTTGATTTCAATAGCCTCGCGTTCTAGGCAGGTATCGGTGTTCTTTTGCGAGGATCTGTGGTTTATCAAACCTGATTTTATGGCGGGCGCATCCTGACTATGTTCATAGATTGCAGACTTAGTGTGACGGCGGTGCTTCACATCAGCTATGTGTTCTTTGATCCCAGTTCTTATGGATCTCTTTGTTTGCCCAATATAAGAGAGGCCACAGTCACAGTTAAGTTTATAAACTCCTGCATCTTGTAGAGGGATTTGGCACTTGACAGGTGGTAAGAATTGACTAATCTTCTTCAGTGGCTTAAAATAAGTTTTTATGGAAGCTAGTTTGGGGATGTAACCAATCTTTTCAGTGACTCCCACATAAGGTAGTACTGCAGGGAGGCGCTCAACTGTGGGTGGTTTCACACGGTCTCTGTGACGGGGCCGTGGAACTTACAGCTTGTTAGCACGTAGAACCTACTTGACATGCTGCAGCTCCCAGGCCAGGTGTTCATCGTCACAGATTCCTCGTACTCTCTACATCAAAGACTTACACACGGTAGCTAACTGTGAAGGGGGATGATGAGAATCACCGTTCAAGTATCTGTTTGTATGTGTTGCCTTACGATACACTGTATGACTCAAGGTGTTGTTAGGTTTACGAATAACCAAAATATCTATCGGATCTGACCCACAATAATAATAATAGTATAAGACAATTTTATAAACCAAAACCTTTTAGTAAAGCAAAGTAAGCCGCCTATAAAAATAAATATTAATATTAATTTAGCGTTATGTCTCCTGAGTTTTCATGCTGGATCTTTCTCAGTGTGGTCGTGTTCCGATCCGGAGGTAGTATACTAAATTGGTTAGGTTTTTGAAATGAATAAATTGTCATAATAATTGCTACAAATTTAATAATGAATAATTACTAGCCATAAACAATATAATTTTTTCATATAGAATCATTTTCTTCTTATACTGGCAATAAATTTGTACTAAAATGTGGGTCAAAATTTAATAAATTTAATAAGTAATTTTCTGTATCGGGTAGATAAATATAAATGTCTGTAATAATGATGACTTGTTGGATGTGAGACATCTTAGTCCGCCCGTGACCATGAATGCTACAAAGTGTTCGAAACGTCGGCCAATCAAAAATCAAATACAAACGCCATGAAATTCGTAAAGTAGTTTTATTTAAAATGTGTAATGCTCACGTAAACATCAGAAATCATTAGTTTCTTATGTATAATAGTGTAAAAATTACATAATTTATTATTATATTTTAGGTCAAAAAGGGCTGTTTTACATATTTCTGATGAATGCTTTGTTCCATTTGGAGTGACAATAGGATTTCCAAATAATTCCTTGTACTCTGGTAAATTAAGTGGTGATATTAGAAGAATTATTCAGGCTGGACTTATTGATAAAATAACTGACGAAGTTCGGTTTGAAATCCAACGAAGCGCAACCGGAAAATTGCTTGCGGTTAGTTTAATAAAATATATACATATCTATTAATCGTAATAATTTATCCTATAATAAAGATCTAAAATTAACCCAAACATGATAACAGTATGTACAATGCTAGAAGAGTAGGTAAATATGGCGTCGCCCAAAATTATTGGTATAAGAGCAGGATGATGGTGACGATGTGCGTATGATGTCAGAGTAAGAATACAATTCACCACCCCGTCTCTTGAATGTCATGATATCGATGCACAAGAAGGAAAACTCGAAATGAAACTCAATGCCAACATGTCTGATCAGCGCAGGTCAAATTCCCTCTCACAATTGAGGAGGCCCGATCCCGATAATGAGACATAGGGATAATCGATGTTAGAAGATGTCATAATCAAAAGCCCAACATCGATGTTCGATATATATCGAAAACCGAACATCGATGTTAGACAACATGATGTTAAAAACATTGATGTTAAAAAAACAAACATCGATGTTATTATCGAAAGTGTATAAGATCGATGTTACGTGTTACTATTCGACTGCGAAATAAAATTCGGAGCTTTTTTTTTAGGACAGTCAGTACAACAGGTACGTTTTATTGCGTGAATTATCATCGATGGTCGATTCCCCTAACATCGATGTTACAACATTAAATTATCATCGATGGTCAGTTCTGTTCACATCGATGTTACGATATTTTGCCAACATCGATGTTTTCCTTTCAACATCGATGTTTTCCCTTCAACATCGATGTTAAAAACATCGATAATGAATTCCGTTGACATCGATGTTACGATGTTTTGCCTATAGCAACATCGATGTTAAAACATCGATGTTTTTCCTTTCAACATCGATGATCATCGATCATCCCTAATGGGACATATAGGCTGAGATAATGTTGATGTTGATGATTCATCATCATCACAGCTAGCTGGTCAGACGGGTTGGTATAGAGTTGTATGCATATACTAGTGATGTAACGAATGTCGTATTTTGGACGCGAATGCGAATGCGAATATCTGCTGCCAACATTCGCGAATGCGAATGCGAATATTCAGTATAAACGTGTGGCAAATGACGTTGACCCTTTAACTTGGAGGAAAGTGAACAAAGAAAGATACTTTCTTCTGCTTCCTGTAGTTCGGCATTATTTTCGACGATCGCGGCTCTGTTGCGCCTGAGGGCCGTGACGACTGAGGCCGTCACCGGCGGGGGAGTGCTGCTGGTGGTGTCCCTGGATATCGCCAACGCATTCAATAGTCTGCCATTTAGCTGCATCAGGGAGGCGCTCCAGAATCACGGGGTGCCAGCTTACCTGAAGCGGCTAGTGCTAGACTATTTAGAGGGGCGCAGCGTCCTCTGCCCCAACCGAACAGGGGACGTTGTGCGAACGCCTATGTCGTGCGGTGTCCCACAGGGGTCGGTTCTCGGACCCACCCTGTGAAACATCGGTTACGACTGGGCGTAGCGCGGGAGCCTCCCACCCGGGCTGGGCGTGATTTGTTACGCCGACGACACGTTCGTCACAGCCCGCGGTGGGACGGTAGAAGAGGCGGCAAGCCTGGCCACTCTAGGCACTGAAGAGATCGTCAGGCGGATCGAGGCGTTTGGTTTGAGGGTCGCCCTGGACAAGACGGAGGCCCTCTTATTCCATGGGCGCCGTATGAGCCCTCCCATCGGCGCCTCCCATCCGGTCGATGGTCCAGTACGGCGCACCGGTGTGGGCGAGGTCCCTGACCGTCCGACTCAGGGCTCTTCTATGGCGACCACAGAGGGCCATGGCGGTCAGGGCCATACGCGGATATCTAACGGTGTCGACGGAGGCAGCGTGCCTATTGGCCGGGACTCCCCCGTGGGACCTGGAGGCGGAAATGCTCGCCGGCTTGTACCGGCAGGTGTTGCGAGTGCCAGCGGAGGGCGGTGTGCCTGGCACGTCGACGCCCGCCGGGACGTCATTGCCCGTTGGGCGGTCCGGCTGGAGTGGCCTCGGTTCGGGGTGCGAACCGTGGAGGCCTTCCGGCCGGTGCTGATGCAGTGGTTGGAATGGCGGCACGGGGTGCTCTCCTTCCGACTAGTGCAGGTATTGACGGGGCACGGGTGCTTCGCGAAGTACCTGCACAAGGTCGTTAGGAGGGAGAGTACACCGTCCTGCCACCACTGCAATTGCAACGAGGACACGGCGCGGCATACGCTCGAGGCCTGCGCCGCTTGGGCAGAGCAGCGCCGTGAACTCGTCGCAATCCTCGGTGCCGACATGACGCTGCCGACTATCGCCAGGGCGATGGTTGGCAGCGTCAGGAATTGGGACGCGGTCGCAGCCTTCTGCGAGACAGTGATCTCGCAGAAGGAGGCGGCGGATCGCCTGCGCGAGGAGCGCAGCCTCGATGAGGCGATCCGCCGCCAGCGACTGGGGCGGCGTAGGCGCGAGTATTTGCGCCTCATGCCTCCCTAACCGAGGCCGCGTGTGACGAGACCGGGGAGTAGTCCGTCACCCTCCGAGAGGCCGACCGCATGACGTCGGTCGATGGGAGGGTACCCCAAGTAGGGGGTATTCCGTCAGGCCGGCCACTGATGACAACTAACCCTGCTCCGGTGGTCGGCCTAACGACGAAGGCGACGTGCATCGTGGGTGGGTTTTGGGTGTGCGTGCTTACGCCTCTCTGTCGCCCCGAACGGAGTGGTGCGAGGAGCGCGCCGACCGCAGCCCACCCCTAAAAAAAAAGTTCGGCATTATTTAGTTACACCACCAACGAGTGTCCCCAGCGAGCGCATATTTAATGGTACTGGACTTATTTACACGCCACATCGAAACAGACTTGAAGCAGACAAGGCATCAAAACTACTATTTTTAAAGTTTAATATTGCCCTACTGAAGTTCAATTATTAATATGAAAAATATATATAATTAACTGTTATTCTTTTAAGGGAGAGAAGTATTTTTGTTTGAGAATCTATTTTTTTGTTTGTTTAGAGTTAGACTATTTAATGGTCTATTGTAGAAGAATATAATTTTTGTTTGATAATTTAAATATTAAAATATATCTAAAGACTGAGAAAAGTTTAATAGAAGAATTTAATTTTATTAGTTTCAATTGCATTAAAATTTTGTGTCACAAGTTCTAATAACAATTAAATTTTTTAGCTTTATTAAAGTAAAAGACTTAATTTTATTCCTGTTTGCTTAAAGTGTTAACTGTTAACTCTTATATAAAATGATTATATTTATACTATAAATACTATAAACTATATAATATAGATATACTATAAACACATTGTGATTATGATGACAGCAACTCATATTAAGCTTTTATTTGATCTTAATTATAGTAAAAAATCATAGAAGATTATTTTTGTTTGTTTACATTGCATTTAGGCCATTTACTATATAGTTTTGTTTGTTAAATTCTTATGACAATTTGATTGTTAGGCTTCATTGCCCAAAGTTAAATAAATATTAATTGTAGAAGTATTTGTAGATATTTTGCGTAGATGTTTTTAGTTTTGTTCAAGAAGATAATTGTGCGGGACGGGCCTCCAGACAAATGTGTTGTAGTCGGCTGACGTCCCGGTTGGTCGCTGGTTCGGTGGTTTATGTGGACTGTATGTGTGGACTGTATCTTCGGGTTCGGTTCCCTACTGGCGGGTTTCAGTGAAGAAATAAAACGATCGATTTTGAAGTAACTTGCACATCGGACGAATATTACACCGTTGCTGCCTAGCCCCTGAATGTTAATGCTTGAAGTTCGCTATTTCTTCATACTATTACTTCATACTGTGGTTTCAAGCTTCCATCGCGCGCCGCTAGGTGTCTTCGGTAGTCTATGCTACGATGTATTCATTAAAACGATGGGCTTAGGCACCTCGAGGTGTTACCGTAACGACAGCCGCGAGGCTGTTAGTGTAAACGGTTGTCGCATTCGTCCGATTTGTGCTATGATTTTATTGAATAATTAACTATAACGCTAAGACTATTACAGATATGCTTACATTCTATATACTATTCTATTTATCTAAGACACATCTATCTGTTTCAGTAGTGGCCGCGACCCTAGGTAGTAAAATAGGCTTTATACAAGCACTAAAAACTATTATTTTATACTATTAGCATTGTTTTCCTATCTTTATTACGCTATATCTCGCAAGTTATAATACCTAGGGTGTTGGTTCTTACTGCATTCGATAGGTCCTAGCGTATATTTCAATAAAATACCAAGAATATTTATGTTTATTGCAAATTTGACACTATAAACAACAAAAATTACAACGTAACTAAGTACAATTATACTTTTACATAAATTAAGAAAAACAAACAGTTATAGGCTATTTTAATACTATTTTTACTACAATATAACGTATAATTAATCTACTTTAATGTTCATTACTCACATTGTTTATTTAGCACTGTACACATTGATTCGTAATGTTTACATCTTACGAATTTCGCTATGTATTTGGAGCGCCCTGATTGGTCGATATTCGTTACGCACTCCTATCGGGCGATACACTTTGAGTTAGTTAATTTTCACGGTATTCTTATCACTATACTTTTTCTCAAAAATTCACTATTATATTACAGTTCGTTTTTTAAGCACTATCACGGTATTTTACACTTGTCGCGAACAATAATTATAACATTAAACTTTGGTAAAAATTCATAGAAGATTATTTTTGTTTGATTACATTGCATTTAGGCCATTTAGTATATATGTTTTGTTTTTTAAATTGTTATAAGTTTGATTGTTAAGTTTCATTGCCTAAAGTTAAATAAATAAATGATACCAATTGATAAAGTGAAGACCGATAATGTGATTACGAGGTTAAGTTATTTTTATTGCATTAAAAACACAAGAAATTAATGGAATTGGATTAATCGTTTCATGCGCCGAGCTACGGGAGCACCGTGGTTCATACGAAACGTCGATCTCCACATCGACCTCGAACTGCCGACCATCAAGCAGTTTATGAAACGGTGCTCTCAGAGCTACTTTGACTCTGCCATGACACACCCCAACCAACTAGTGGTTGGGGCGGCTTCCTATAGACCCTCCAAAATCTCCTCCATCCGACGTCCTCGTCACGTCCTCGACGAAGAGGACGACAATATCACACTCGCTCAACAAAGAGCCTACACGGCCCGCGAGGCCTTAACAAATAAATATCCGCGGTTCCGCCCTCGCCGTCGAGGTGCGAAACCGCGCCGCGCAAAAGTCACTACTAAAAACGTGGGCACGCCCACTTTGCCTCCAGCGACGCCCCAAGCCGAGGTCCGTTCCCCACAGGGGGAGCCCTTGGGCGATGTCGCTTAGCATACTCTTCTCCGGGTTGAGAGCCCTCAGCGCTCACCCATAGTCCGCGTCAAGCTGTCAAAGCCATCTGCGGCCAACAGCTGTACACACAAAAAAAAAAAAAAAAAAAAAAAAAAAAAGGAATTGGATTTTCTTATATTAACCAACTATTATTAACTACTTAAAAAAATTATACACCCAAAAATATTCGCAAAAACATTCGCATAATTTCGCGAATGCGAATATGCAAAAAACATGCGAATATTCGCGAATGCGAATGCGAATATTCGTTACATCACTAGCATATACACAATACAATCCCTTAGTAGTAGTCTTTTACACCACCTACGGAGAAGAAAGGGAGTGGTGAATTGTACTTTTACTCCGTCACCACACGACGATAGTTAACACTTAACAAATAAAACTTTGAGTAACTAATAATGGAAGACATTGAAAAATATTTAACTATCCTTTTTCCCTTATCAGGCTGTAAAAGGAACGCTAAACATAGTATCAGCAGAAGAGAAAGGCCTTACATTAGAAGATACTCAAGGCATGTTTTTACTTCTTGCTGCTGGTCTTCTCATTGCTGCTACAGCACTGTTGTCTGAATGGATGGGGGGCTTTTCTAGGAGGTGTCGATTTAAAAGAAAAACAGATACACCAACCAGTGCCAATTCAAGAGTGCAGCTTAAATTAACTCCTAGGATGAATGATGACAAAGAAGTAAAGATTACAGATGACACTGCAAGTGTTCTAAATTTTGATTCAAAATCTTCAACAGCTACATCAAGAGATACTTTAGATGGAAACGTCATAAATATAACACAAGAAAGTATTGTTGTACATGATAACTATGACATTTACACTAATGATTCGAGAAGGTCCAGTTCAATGGATATCGATAGAGAAATGCAAGAAATATTTGAAAGAGATGAAAAACGACGTAGATCTAATATATAAGATCTAGTTCTTGACGTAGAAACCATGGAGATATACAATTAATAGATACTAACTTCATGAAGAAAAAGCAGCCACTTAATTTAGTATTTTCTTTGTTGAATAATTAAATATGATTATTTCTGATGATTACGCGAGTATTACACATTTTTAAAATAAAACTACTGATTTTATTGCGATCCCGTACTCGCATTCATGCGTTACATTCATTCATTCATGCTTTAACCACCGAAACGATTTCAAAAATTATTTCACCAATGGAAAGCTATAATATCAGTGAGTAACATAGGCTATATTTTATACCGGTATTCCCACGGGAACGGTAACTACGCGGGTAAGGCGACTGAACCCGAAGCGAAGCGACGGCGGGTTGCTAGTTAGATAATAAATTACAGTAGAACTAAAACTCGAAATTAAGCCTTCGAAACATCTGTCCACCTTGGATTTGCTGGTCTAGTTCCACATGAGATTTGTTTGGAAAAATGGACATACATGGGTAAGAGGAATATCCTGCAGCGTCATAGTTTTAATGTCATATTATAGTAACAAAAAGGTGCTCAATGCGGCTAAAGAAGTTTACACTACCAAAATTGTGAATACAAATATAATAATTTATGTTAGTTATGAATTAAAACAATTATTATATTAACCGCCTCCAAAAAAGGAGGAGGTTTTCAATTCGACCGCATATATATAGGTTTTTTTGTGTGTTTGCTGATAACTTCATGGTTTATGAACCGAATTCGATGAATCTTCTTTATATTAAAAGGTATGCTGCCGCGGTGGTCCCATTGCCACCACGTCAGGATCTAAAGATGGAAACCCTGAGAAATCGAGGGCAACTCTCGAAAATTATAGGCAGGCATCGGGTAAAACTTGATATTCCTGTGCATATAGCGTGATACTACAAGGCAATGAAGGTTGGATCAGACCTGATTATGAAGATGACAGAGTCTAGGGAACTCCACATCGGTATGTAGGAACTAGCAAGTGTTTGGGCTTATTATTTGAAAAAATTTTTTCTTCGCTGTTGAAATGCAATTTACGCACAATCCCACGCCGGTGACAGACGAGGGGGAGTGTGACTCGCTGGCTGCCTATGCTTCCGGAGTACCCACTGAAACCACAGTGGTCTCTTCCGCGCTTTTACGGGGTGTCGGAAAGGTCGTCTTTTGACATTCGATCCCCGATACCCCTACGCAAGGCTTTATTATAGGCGTTTATTATTTGAAACCTGGTGCTTCCCGTGTGTGGTGCAGTTGAAGTCGGTTCTTTTATTATTAAAATTATAAATTATTTCTGTTTACAATAAAGTCGACAAATACCGATTCCAGATCTTTCTAAAGAAATAACCTATATAATCATTTAAGCCCTTAGCCTTGCCCATAGAACTCCAGTGACTAAAACTATACCTATAGCTTTTTTGTTATTGCAAACTTGTTGGTACACCTGTTGGTAAGTGTTGCTGCCGCTCATAGACCTTTGCTAGGGCGCTGCCTACTACGTGAAGAAAGTGAAGGGAGTGTGACTACATGCAATGAGGGGAAACTTTAGTTTAGGCATCATACTTGCCTTTAGGCATCATCAAAACCCACGACACGTTAACACACTCAGAAAGTTGGGCTTCTGGCTCTTTCGCTTATGGAACGAAGCGCAGTAACAAATTGCTACTGCCCAGACGTCGATTTTCTACGAGACTGGGGTACTACCCCGGATGGACCGGCCCGCGACTGTACACAGACAACTATCAGCAGTGTGGTCCTACCACTATGAACTATATCAATGTCACTATATCTGTATCGATAGATTTCTAAACCAGATCAATGTTTTAATTTAGGATTAAACAATTATTTTGAATATCCAAAAATAACAACTGTTTGTTCAGTTTTAAGTTTTCTGTTGGCAATCTTCATAACTGCTTTCGTTATCTTTTTTTCTATATTTGTTAATACCCTACACACACAATACTTCAATAATACTATAGGTACTGTCAAACAGCTCTTGTAACCGACATAGCACGAAGAATTAGCACGCTGAAGTGGCAATGGGCAGGCCACATCGCTCAACGAACTGACAATCGCTGGGGAAGAAAGGTTCTCGAGTGGCGACCACGTATCGGATGATGCTGTGCAGAACGCAATTAGGTGGACCGATGACCTGGTGAAAGTTGCTGGGCGTCGTTGGATGCAGGCGGCACAGAACCGCACTCTGTGGTGTAACATGAGGGAGGCCTACGTCCAGCAGTGGACGGCTATGGGCTGAAATGATAATGAAACAGTTCTCATTTTATCTCAAGGTCCTAATATTGGGTTCAACATATTTCTTAATAACGGGAATGGCGTCTCTTTCAAACTAGTCCAACAGGTTCTATAGGGTCTTTACTATTAGGTACTTGTTTTTTCTTTCCCTTTATGTCATTTTGTTTTCGTATCTTGAGTATCTTTGATGATAATTATGAAATAATAAAGAACTAAGTTACATCAAAACATTTTTAATGAATCACCACAAAGGCATTCTTCTTTAAGCCTAGCGTCCTGCAATTAGACACAGGTCTTCTCAAGATGAGAGTAATTGCACAATACACCAGAGGGAGGCCATACAGATTAACAGTTTAAAGTTTTCACTTTCTCTTCGTGATGTTTATATTCCTTGTTTTTCCTATATCCAAGGAAAAACAAAGAATGGTGACTAAGGCTATCGGCGCGGGTTATCCATAAGGCGGATTAGGCCTAGGGGCCGCGAGCTTTTTTTTTTTTTTTCAATGGGTGGGCTATGGTAAGCGCACGCGCGGTCCTGTCCCTCCGGGGCGATGAAAGGACGGCGCGCGGGCCCATAACCCACCCGTACCTACGTCACCTCGTTGTTGGGCCGACCACCGGAGCAGATGTGACTTGTCATCAGTGGTCGGCCCGACGGAATACCCTTTCGGGTAACCTCACCTCTCGACGTACTGGGACGTCGGTCGCCATCGCGCGGTCAGCCTCTCTGCGGGTGACGGACAATTCCCCGGTCCGATCACCCGCGGCCTCGGCTAGGGCGGCATTAGGCGCAGATACTCGCGCCTGCGCCGCCCGAGTCGCCGGCGGCGGAACGTGTCGCCGAGTAGGAGCTCTACTCGCACACGATCCGCCGCCTCCTTCCGTGAGATTACGGCCTCACAGAAGGCGGCGACCGCGTCCCAGTTCCTGACGCTGTCGAGCATCTCCCTGGCGATGGTCGGCAGCGCCAGGTCGGCAGCGCCAGGTCGACACCGATAATCGCGACGAGTTCACGGCGCTCTCCGGCTCTCTGCGCTCCCATGCAGCACACTCCTCGAGCGTGTGCTGCACCGTGTCCTCGTCGCAACTGCAGTGGTGGCAGGACGGTGTGCTCTCCCTCCTGACAATCTTGTGCAGGTACTTCCCAAAACACCCGTGCCCTGTAAGCACCTGCACCAGTCGGAAGGAAAGCACCCCATGCGTCTGCTCCAACCACTCCATCAGCACCGGCCGGAAGGCCTCGACGGTCCTGACACCGTACCGAGGACTCTCCAGCCGGACTGCCCAGCGGGCAATGACTCCTCGGCGGGCGTCGACCCGCCAGACGGTGATCTCCTGCAGGGAGACCATGCCGCCGCGGGTGCGCGTCTCCGACACCCGCCGATAAATCTCGGCGAGCATCTCCGCCTCCAGGTCCCAAGGGGGAGTTCCGGCCAGGAGGCACGCTGCCTCCGTCGACACCGTGCGGTAACCGCGTATGGCCCTGACCGCCATGACCCTCTGTGGTCGCCTCAAGAGGGCCCTCAGCCGGACGGTCAGGGACCCCGCCCACACCGGTGCGCCGTATAGAGCCATCGACCGGATCACCCCCGTGTACAGCTGTCGGCACGTAGAGCTGGGTCCGCCCACATTCGGCATCAGCCGCGAAAGGGCGGACGCCGCGCCGACAAGCCGGGGAACAAGTCGATGGAGATGCTCCCGGAGGGGCCGCGAGCTAGAAAATATTTTCTTTCCATTTATTGTACTTTGTGGCATTTAAGAAATTTAAAATAACCGCATCTCATCTTGAAGAAGAAATATCTCTTGTCTACTCCATCATGAGACCTGGCTCATCACTTAACTATAACATATTGATTAAGATAATTTCAATGAAAGAAATGAATCGGGCATGAAGATAATGCTGTAGTATCAAGTCATGGTAACAAAGTATGTGGTTGCAACAAGCAATTGGAAAAGGGCCCCGATAATTGCATTAACTAGAGGGCATGATAGGGTTAATCCGACCCTGATGTATTCTTAATACGCACTTATCACGAAATCAATAACAGTTCAAATAGCTTACCAGAATTATGTATATATACCATGTATGCGATACTGACTGCATATTTCCATATATGTCTCTGTTAGGCATGTTTCTTCCTCGTAAGGAGAGTGAAATGGGCCTACTACTAGTACCTGACCTATCTATTAAGTTGGGCAACGTATTACGTATGATTCTATCCATTTTTTTGTCAAGAAATGATTTTACCTGTTTTCATGCATTAGATGTGTCATACGATGATCATCATCTCAGCCTATACAAGTCCCACTGTTCAGGCCTCCTACTACTATTGTGGTTATTATTCCACACTAATCAGACGTGTTGGAATAGAGTTTTATATCGAGTTCTACATCTATTACATAGACGTTATCTACTCTATTATAATCACTTAGTAGTTTTGTACGACAACAACGGGTAAGAGAGGGGTAGTTAATTGTATTCTTGCTCTGTAAACACACGGCTAATAAGTCAAACGATATTTAAGAGAAAAAAGGGAGAATTGTTTGCCCGTCATTGCTGTTTGGTGACTTATATGAATACTTACTACTGCTTACATTGCTCGAGGGTGTCTTAAAAGACGACTAAGAGCTTTACATCGGCTTGAGTCAACTCCATCTAGTCGAAATATAAATTCTAAAAGAGAGTTGACGCCAAGAACGCTACTGGTCCTAAAACTATTGTCAAAATGTTTATGTACGGTGGCATACACATTGCGTTAGGCACATATAATTGGGATAAGAGCCGGATGATGTTGATAATAAGTATCTCTCGTCTTTAAAGAGAAATCGACTGATTTCGAATAGAGTAGCATGGATGCTTAGAAAAATAACTCCTAGAAGGTAACGCCGCGCACAAAAAATGAAACATTTAAATTGGAGCCAGATAGCGCCATTTGCCGGACCGTTCCGTAGTGTACAAGGTCCCTGAGTACACAAGGCAATTCTATTGTATAGTGGTGTGTGTGTGTACGTGTGTAATCGCTTGAACGCATGTATTATTTTTAGTTTCACGTTTTTGATCGCTTAAGTAAGGACACTATCCTTCTATACGTTATTATTCTAAGCATAGATAATTCTTTTTTTAAATGTAAAAGACGGCTAAGCGATGTAATATACATATAACATATGCACGAGAAGAAATGCTCGAAACAATAAACAATCCCATAGATAATATACCATTAAAAAGGTACAGGTGAACAATCCGTTCGACCAGAGTGGCATAGTAGATCTATATCCCTCCTACTGTAATGAAGGCTTGAGAAAATCTATTATAGTAAGTATAGAAATAAAAAACCAAAAGTGACATCCAACTCTTTATTATCCTTCGAACAGTCATCAAAATAATTTATAACAATTTTCTAACACTGTCGATAAACATTAATATTTCATTCAGCCACTGAGATGTTTCATTCAACATACAATTATAATACACAGGGCAGAAATGGCTGCCTCAGATACAGCGCCGTGAGACCTAGATTAATGCAATATTTGGCCCGGCCTTAGCTTAAAAAAAAAATTACATAATTATGACTTAATACGGCCGAGACGCACTTTCGGAATACCGTTGGCGACCTCTCAGCTTTATCAGTAAAAATATCAATAAAATACAACAGATTTTGCATTTTCTTTGTAAAATTCAAACGAAATTACACCTAATACCTACCTAAGCATTTGTTATATATGTATTGCACAACTGTTGTTATAAGAGAAAATAATGTGAATTAATTTGAGTATTCATAAGGGATATGTATTTTATATACCTATATTCTATTTGAATTGTAAATAATATACTGTAGTGCAATAGCAAAAGATTAAAACAGAAAATTGACAACTATTGTGAAGAAATCTATACAAAATTTCTTTTTCATACTTACCACTACGTATCATTTTAAATGCAATGAACTATATTATAAATAAATTGAAAAAAAGAAAAACGTTCTTTGCTATTGTCACACAGCAAGATAAAATACAGGTAAACACATATAATATGTACCAAAGTACATAAAAACAAACAAAATTCCTTTTTACATTAACACACAACACAGCTGTGCGTTAAAATCAATAATAATAATTATATATAATAATTAATTAATTAAAATTGAACTCATTCCCGATAGCAAGGCTCACAACCTCGGAAATAATGCTCCCAATACCAGCCTACCTGTCGTTATATAATACAATATAATCGATACATAATATGTGTAAGCGATAATACATTTGATATCACTAAAGGCGCTTACAAATGAAACATTACATAATTATACCAACATTTTATCCAATAACAATATGTTTGTGCCTAAATTGCAATATTTGGCTAAATAATCTGACCAGTGTGCCTTCGTGATAGGTACAAGGTAAACAGTAAACGTGTTCAATACTGTACAATGCAACATTTATCATAACATCATTCGAAAACGGACGAGAAATGAATGTAACAAGAAAATAATGGATTTCGTTTCATCGCCGAACATATTGAGCAAAATTTTAATACAAAACACATCGACGCATTCAGAGAAAGAAACGATTAGGAACGAACGACCGACAGAATAACGCGTTGTAGAATTTCAAACTAGGGTCCTGCACAGAAAATTGGGATATTAACCGCTCATGCATAGAAAAGTTGGACATGATAACCGCCGCATATACAAACAACAAAAGCGTCACAACATTGTCGGAAATTCCAACACATTTTGCGCGGTCAACCTATAGTTGCAACAACAATAAAAGCGGACCCAGGATTGTAACAGTGTAGGTATATATCACATTAACAATTTATCTCTAACATTCAATGTGTACTTACATGATCATTACATTATTTCCCTAAAAACGGATTAACATTTTTTATGCTCCAGTAATAAAATATTAATTTGTTAAAAACTAACCGTGTACTTATTTTACAATGCGAAAATACACTTATAATTTTTTTTTATACTCTTATGCGTTCAGACTTTTGAACTCCAAAACTGGTTAATTCCCTGTACAAATTTAACAATTGTACATTTAAAAATTTTGTTATTGTGATTTGAAGGTTCATATTTTATATTTTGATGCTTAGTTGTTCAATACTTAATATTATATTATAATTAATCACATTTAAACAGTTTTACTGATAAACGTGTACAAAGACATCGTTACAATTGTAGTAAAGACTTGAGTAGACCATAGATAACAATGCATTAGTAAACAGTTTTGGGTCTTTCATCCAGACAGCAGACAAAAGGAGATTAATTTAATGGTCAATTCAAGTCCTTATCACTACTGAAATGCTATAACTATTAAAATATTTTTCACTTAAGAATGCAGGATTAAAGTATGATTATAATATAACATCGAATATACACTTACTTACAAATATAAATCCTGCATTCTTTTAATATTCTTCATTGACTATTTTAATAAACTACGCCCACAACAATCCAACATCTTTCAAGTGACTTATAGTTACCAGGATGTGATTTTATTAAAGCAAAATGCTATTACATACAAATTTGGTACAAAATGGTACATTTAGGCACTGTGAGTAAGGCATCTACAGTGAGAAGATATGAAGGATAGTAGGATTTTGAACTACAGGTTAATTATATAGTTACAGAGTTTTTCATTTGACGTGATTTGTAACAGGAACAAAGCCGGATGATTTGATTATTATGAACTATGGACGATACAAATGTAGAACTGTAGAATGTGTGTAGACAATATATTCTAAAAATAGGGCGGATTGTGATATAGTGAATATTTTAGTGTAAATAATTTTGTGTAAAATATACTTTGTATGTGCGCTTAAAGCTGACTCGTATGTATATTGTTCAACATTACAATGTCTAATTAATATATTTAATTAAGTAGAAAATAAAACATACTTCAGATCACATTAACAAAATAAAACAGTAATGTACTATCAACAAAGTTGTTCCACAGATTAATTTTAATCATTAATAGCCACTAAATAGATCTACACATACTTAACAAGTAATTACAAAGCTATGATATTCAAAATTGACTTGATAATATTTTGGTCTGTAATGACATACGACCATATGAACATATATAATGAAATTTACAATAAAACGATCGAAGCATAGATATTAACAGAATGGAACTAATCGTTCAGAAGACCTTATCAGAATATATAAACAATTTGCTAAATGATAGCAAAATGGAAATTTCTGAATAAAGTTTTATTGAGAAATTAATGTTAGAATTTGAAAAAAATCATCATGAAATCCTAGTACGTACGTAATAAACAGTGTTTTACTTACAAATCTGCTTATGGTGCAAGTGTTATCATAAGAAATTTTAAAGCTTCGTGTGGTACCATTATTTACTCAATCTCTAGCTAAATATTACCTACTTACATAACATTCGTTCCTAACGGGACGTGTATACATATTATGTAAATATTATTATGATTCTCATGTATAAATATGTCAATAGATAAACACTTTACAATACATAATTTATTATCTTCTGTGAATGATACTACGAACTACCTAATATTTTACAGATTCAAGTTCGGATGTCACACTATAATAATAATTTTTAAAATGGCACAAAAAACTTTTTAGAACACTAACACAAAAAGTCAACAGTCGATTTTTTTTATAAGTCTTGCACTTAAACACAATATTGTATTGTGCTGTGTCCATCGCGCACTTCGCACTAAAACATCACCTTCTGGCCGCGTCTTGGCATCGCACTCAATTTTCAATTAGTGCAAATTCAATTTTACACTTACTAAACTGTAGATCGACTAAATTTAAGCTAAACAGACAATGGCACGGATTGCACATAACTTCATCTATTTACAAGGGAATTAGATAACTATCTATATATACTTAAAGTTCAAAATTGATCTGAAGTTTTGCCTTTAATCTGTAATTTACTTAATTTTAACATTTATCTTAATCTTTAGTGTACTGACGAGTGCATATAATGATTAATTACGTATTAATAGAAGGGTAGTGTAAAGTTGAACATTCATTTATATATCTATAGGTACGAAATTATACGTATTAAGCCCTGGGGCAAAAATATACTCCTCATTGGAGTTGTGTTGATAGTAGACCATGCCCGTAAAAAGCACCGTTAGTGTGATGCACCGTATCTTAGATAGAATAATAAATAGCACTGGGGCTGTTGAGGGTTTGAAGAAGTCTTCGAGTGGAACGGTGCCGAAGCTCGATTGGGAGGGGGATATTGGCCTGGATTCTGTTTAGCAGTGCGGGTGCAGGGGCCTCGGATACGAGCCGAAGGCCTCATAGCCTAGCTATGTGGCCCAGCTCTCGATCCGCGGTCGTTTGGTATGCGGTTGCTCGTAGTCCAAGGGCACGTTGGAGTGCCTCATGTCCTGCCCGGCCGGCGAGCCCATGTTACTCGAAGATACTGAACCTGCATAATTGGAGTACACTATGTTTTTAATGTTATTGGAATGTCTTGGTCTTGTTACTTATAATTATAAAATCTTAAAATAATCTCTATATTCCCTATTCGAACACGTCTGATCACCATGGAATAGTAGGTCAATTCCCCTCCCATTATGGAGGAGACTTGAGCCTCACAGTGAGACATACTTATATAGGCTGAGATGATGATGAAAATAATATTTTATCTGTTACAAATGACGGTCGGACGGCCATTTATGGATACAAATTATGATAAAAGTGATCTCTGTACCTATGACTAGTTGGATTAGTCCCTCCGTGATCATGAACGCTGCAGTTTTCGAAACTTCAGGGGACCAAAAATCAAATACAAATAATCATTTGTCGGTACTATAACTTATTTCAAACTAGCAGCGCCCTGTGGTTTTACCCGCATAGTTCCCCTTCCCGTGGCAATATTGAGATAAATAACCTGTGTGTTATTCTGATTTTTAAGCTATATTATTGTGAAGTTTCATCAAAATCCATTCAGTGGTTTTTGTGTGTGGGAAAGAGTAACAAACATCCTCACATCCTCACAAACTTTCGCGTTTATAATATTAGCAGGATATGCTATTAGGTTTGATATAATGAAATCCTTAATAACAACATTTAATTAGGAAACGTAACTGGTAGCTAGTGACTTCTATTAGGATAGGATCTATTTGTGCATATACCTTCCAACACATAGAAGCAGAGTGCTACGGTCGGTATATTACAGTTCTTTCTTACATATTACTTTCATTCTCAACACTTTTTCTACCACTAATTCATACAATCGACGTATATTTCTGGTGTTTTATGAGGATTACGTCTATATACAAATATTTTGTTTAGATGTCCATGTCACCTCGCGTCATTAATTATCATATCAATATTAACAAATACTGATAACAAATCAATCACAATTATTGTAATCTCACTAATTATCATAACAACAGTATACGCGCAGAATCGATTTGCGATGTCCTATTATTACTTAATTTTGCTCAATTTACTAACGTTTATAATGATTACTCCATTCTCCATTTTCCGCGTGGTGACGGAGTAAGAATACAAATCACCACTCCCTATCTTGCCCGTGGGTGTCGTAAAAGACGACTAAGGGATATAAAACGCACAGAACATCTATGCAAGAAAAGGAAAATTTGAAATAAAGCCCTATACCAACCTCTCTAACCAGTATGGTATAGTAAGGTCAGTTTCTCTGCCATTCTCTCCCATTGTCAAAATCCGTTAGTCATCATGTACGGTACCCACGGGCAAATAGAGAGTAATGAATTGTATTCTTATTCCATCACCACACGGAGATGGTGGTCGACTTTATGGATGATAAAAAAAATCATGAAGTAAATATATGATAAAATTCTTCAAAGGTTGCTTGTAAAGCGTGCCGAGGACATCAGAAAACTTTCAATCGGCAGTAGGTAAGAAAAGATTGCAAGGAAAACGTTCAGAAAACTCTTTTTGGCAGTCCCTAAGAAGAAATTTCTTTACGTGTGGTGACGGAGTAAGAATACAATTCACCACCCCTCTCTTGCCCTTGGATGTCATAAAAGACGGCTAAGAATATAATATGCACATAACATTGATGCAAGGAAAGCTCGAAATTAAACTCTATTCCAACACGTCTGACCAGCGTAGTATAGTAGGCTCGAGCCGAACAGTGGGACGTATATGAGCTATAATGAAGAATGTTGCAAATAATGAATGTTGTTCTCACCGTCAATGACTCCTGAGAGATGAGCGGGCTGCGGCTGAGGTGGTGGTGCGCGGTGGGACATGTGATCAGGTCGTGGTGGAGACACAGGCTCCGCTTTGATCTTCACGTTACTTGGCGACGCAGCCGGGGGAGGTGTCCCGCCCCCACCCAGTACTGGCAGGCTGCTACTGTTGATAGAAATATTGAATTAATATGTGAAACTATACTAAACGATACTTAAATAAATCAAGCAATATTTAATCATTTATTCATTCATATAGGCTCACATACGTCCCACTGCTGGGCTTGACCCTCCTAGATAACAAGAGGCTCATTGACCTACATCACGCTGGTCAGACGGGTTGATATAAGGTTTTAGTTAGAGTTTTCCTTCTCTTGCACATATCTTATAGACATAGTTTATAACTTAGTCGTATTTTACGACACAAAAAAGCAAGATAGAAAGATGGTGAATTGTATTGTTGTAAAGTTGATGAATTGTACTGTTACTCCGTCACCACACGGAACATGATGGAGAAGTTGTAAAAATTCGTCCATCCTTCTATCAGACTATTGAAACTTGCTGTTAGACATAGAACTCTTTACGAAAGGGAAATAATGCCATAATTTATCATCATCATAATCTCAACTCATATACGTCCCACTGTTGGGCTCAGGCCTCCTCCATTATGGGAGGGAAATTGACTTATTATACCACGCCGGTCAGATGCATTGGCATAGGGTTTTCCTTCGAGTTTTTCATCTCTTGCATAGATTTTATAAGCACACAAATATCCAATCTTGCATTGATGTTATATGCATGTTATAATCCTTTAGTCGTCTTTTACGACACCCAAGGGCGAGATAGGGGGTGGCGAATTGTATTCTTACTCCGTCACCGTACGAATAATTTAAAGTTATTAGTTAAATATATAATTAATATAGGCAATACAAATTAAAGAAAATCATACAAATTGAAACGAATATCTAATTTTAGATCATATTAATTGAGAAATAACTATTATGAATTGATCGAATTCAAGGATTCAAATGGCTTATATTAAACTTCGTATTAAAAGTGTCTTGCCGCAAAACACATTCTGTTTTGTCTAGGCCAAGATCCGCGTCACGGATTTGATGAGGAGAAGCCACATTATATCTCATTAGACCGCAGAGTAGTACAAAAATGAGAAGCAAGCATATGTAATTGCGCATTTTCACGCAGTAGAACAAGTTATCCCTGATATGCTTCTAACACTTCTCATTCTTAAATGAATATAATAATAATAACTTTATTATTCCATAAAAACTTAAACTAATGACATAAATGCGAAGTTAAGACTAAGTTTAATATAGTTGGCTTGAAACTGCCAGAATGTGATATTAGATTATGAATTACTTCATTTAAAAAGTCCATTATGTTTAGTTTTGATCGTCTTTAATTTTATACCGCTTTTATCAACGGATTAATTCAATGCCAAAAACCAGACTAATGTTTAATTAATAAAATTAATTATATGCATGCATGCCAAGCATTTACACAATTATACAAGTAATTGTAAAACTATCTCATATCATCATCTTGCTCTTATCCCAATTACCTGGGGTCGACGCAATACGTCATCTGTTTTGACATATTGCAAAAAGTTTCGGCAATGACTTTTATGACCGGCCGCCTGCCTGACGTCAACCCTCCTTGGGAATGTAATCGTTGACCCAAATGGTACCAGATGGAGTTGGTCCGGGTCAATCTAGGGCTCTTAGTCGTCTTTTACGACACCCACGAGCAAGCAAGGGTTGGTAGTATTCGAAGCCGCTACCACACAGCATGTAAAACTATCTCATATATTGGATAATATTAAATACCATAGAGAAGGAAGCTTCCTAAAAAAGGCGCCCAAGAAAAGGGTATTCTGGAGGGGTAAAAGAAACTCACACCGGGCGTATATAGGGTTAATATAATAGCACAGGTTCCGTGTGATGACGGAATAAGAATACCATTCACCACTCACTATCTTGCCCGTGGATGTCTTAAAAGACAAGGAAAGCTCGAAATTAAATAAACTCTATATGAACGCGTCTGACCAGCGTGGTATAATAAGTCAATTTCCCTCCCACTGTGGAAGAGGTTCAAGCCCAGCAGTGGGACGTATGATGATACAGTACACGATGGAATTTTGAAGCCTATCAGAAGACAAAAATTATCACAACGGCAATTGCACTTTATGCAATGCTTATCAGATATCGTAGCTCTTAAGTCAAATTAAAAATATCCCCAAATCTATTCACAATTCTCACACGTTCCGCTGCCGGCGACTCGGGCGGCGCAGGCGCGAGTATCTGCGCCTAATGCCGCCCTAGCCGAGGCCGCAGGTGATCGGACCGGGGAATTGTCCGTCACCCGCGGAGAGGCTGACCGCGCGACGGTGACCGACGTCCCAGGACGTCGAGAGGTGAAGTTACCCGAAAGGGTATTCCGTTGGGCCGACCACTGACGACAAGTCACATCTGCTCCGGTGGTCGGCCCAACAACGAGGTGACGTGGGTACGGGTGGGTTATAGGCCCGCGCGCCGTCCTTTCATCGCCCCGGACGGGCTGGACCGCGCGTGCGCTTACCATAGCCCACCCATAAAAAAAAATCTATTCACAATATTTTCTCTCGACTATGTTTTTATTTAAATGGAGTTACTATGTCTGATAAATAAAGCCATCGTTATAAGACCTCTATTGTAAATAATACATACATGTGTTTTGTCAACCTATGCTATATTCACTATTGAAATAAATCTTCCTAAGAGTGGAACATGGCATTTTTGCCAACCCGCCTAGATTGGCAATCACAGTTTCTGAGAAAAGTTGCCCAGAAAAGTACTACTCATTATTTTTATTTTGGTGATTCTTTAGCCGATTTATAAAATACCCATAGGATTAGTGATAGTTGGTATTTTTCTAACGTCATCAAGAGGAGAATCTCTATAATTATTTGGATTATATTATTATAATAATCTTTTTTTATGGTTCTTAATCAAAGCTGTTAATTAAATCAACAATTTTTTAATTATCAAAAAAAAATCTTGTTGTCCTTTTTTATATTGGTTGTACAAATCTAATTTAGCTGTATTCAACGGTAACAATCTTGTTTCAAAACAAATTATCTTTTTCAAAAACATAGCATACAGCTATGTTTTTGAAAAGATAATTTGTTGAATCTTTAAATGCCAATATGAAAAATTGACATTAATCAAAATCATTGTTATGATCTTTTATGGTTTTTTTAAGACACCTTTGAAAATCTTTCAGTACTCATAGACTGAGAAAACTTTTAACGAATGTGAAGAAATTCATAAAAATTAATCACACAAAGAACTGTTCTGCGTGTGGATTGAACCCATGACATTTAGCATACGAGATCAGCAATTAGAAAAATCTGCTGTCTGTTTAGTCAATTTTAAGTCTGCAAAGTCAGAGCTAGTGCATTTGAATTTATTCCGTACTGTGCGTGCGTAGTATTTAAAAAAAAAACTAGTTAATTAGACTTGGCTATCGTTTGAGTTACTTTTTTTATTTGTCAAAAGAAATACGGAAACTTTAGATTCGGCCATTATATTTTTTACAAATAATAATTAACTCGGAATTGCTACTATAAAGATACGTAACACGTGTTTTATATTTTTTGTTGTTTGTACGAAGTGGCGAAATACTTTTTGTGGAAAAAATTCCCATGACAACTCTCGAGACTTGAAATTTATTAATTGAAATTATCTTTTAAGTAATTTTTTTCCTGTAAATTTTTATTATACACTAGTTTTATTATATATCAGTTGTTAGTAATAAATGTATTATACGGACTATGAGTTAGCCATCACTAAGGCAGCTTTTTTATGTTCCTCGTGTGGTGTAGTTAAAAATACAATATGTCCCTATGTTTCAGTTTTCTGTTAGTTTTAAAAATCGACTAAAGGAGTAAGAGAATGGGCATTCCCGTCTCATAACTTCTACTATGATCGCTAAACCGCTTGCCAAGTAAGTACCTATAGATAAAATATAGTTGGCCAATAGTTCGTCCACATATCGAGAGATAAACTATATTTTCTGTTTAATATTCAGAACTACAAAGAACGATGTATCATTATATAATAATATAATATAGACTAGGTGATACTGTTTTGACAAGACACTGTTTTGGATAAATCTAATAAAAAGATACGATTTTTTTTAAATCGATCTCAGCGCTACTTACGGGGCTCAATTGTGAATGTACATTTTTTTGAATTCATCTGACACAAAAAATAGATCAAAATCCGTCCGCGGTTTAGGCATTCAGTAATACTTATAAAAGATAAAATGTGTAACAGTAAGTTGTTTGAACACTACATAAAATGAAATTACAGCATTTATGCAAGCACTCTTTGGCATAGTACGATAAGTTATATAACGTGTGCCAAAGAGAATGTTGTTTTCGACGGTAATACGAACAGTTTCGGCAGCCGTGATCGTCTAGTGGTTAGGACCCTACGTTGTGGCCGTAGTAACCCAGGTTCGAATCCTGGTCACGGCAGTGATTACACTGTCACGGCGAAACTAATATTTTTGTATATTAATGAAACTAATAGTATTAATCCTTCCAATATAAACGATTTTATGGAGAATAATTTCACAATTTAAGTACATCATATATTTTTTTTATGTTGAAACTATAAATACAATATAAAAAAGTAAATCAATTGCCTCTAAAACTACAGCTCGAAAATAAAATTGTGATAAAATAGAAGTATTGTGTTATATGCAAATAAATTGAAAATAGCAATATATTATACTTAAAAAACTATCTGAAAACGAAACGACCTAAAATTGTTGGGTTTTTTTTCATCTTTTAAGACATATATGAATACATATCATATTATTATGTAACTTTGAATAGTCGGAATATTGAACTATTCAATAAGCCGTAGATATAACAATGAACGTTAGAATCTTTGCAATTAAACGATTGAAAAAGTACAACAAAAAGAAACAGTAAAAGAGAATTACACAAAAAGTAAAGTATATAAAAAATCTGAAGTTAATGATTTTCTTCTGTAGATAATACTAGAAGACCCGTGCAAATATTTGCCACCTTCTTTACTTCGTCCTATTGGGCTCCTGTCTCCTCCATTATGAGAAAAATAATAAGTTACTATACCATGCTGGTCAGAAGTGTTAGCATACGGTTTAATTTCAAGATTTAATTCTTGTATCGATGTTATTTGTATATTAGCTCTTAGTCGCCTTTTACGATAGTCACGGCCAAGGCAAATGGTCAATTATATTTTTACATCACCAGACGGAAATATTAGCGCTATTAGTAGAGGACGTGTAATCTAATTGTAGCATTGGTACGATTATTCATAAGCGAGAATCAATTGCAATCAAATACCATAATAATATTAATTTAAAACTATAATTTTTATGAAATAATATACATATTTGTGATATGTAATTTTCGTCATTATAGACAAATATATATATATCAATATGGCATGTCAAGTATTAAATTGATATAGCTTTATAGAAAATTTATAACCTTAAAAACATCTTTGAGAAATAAAATGTATATAGTGATATTTGAAAAAGCAATCCTGTTAACCATGCTTAAGCTGTGTTTAGGTAAGCTCTTCTTATATTATTTATAGCAAATTACTTTTTGTATGTAATTAATTATTGTTGCCAAAGAAATAATTTGCGAAGAGTATACCTAAATCAAGTTATAAAGTTATATACAAAAACATTTATAAAAAAGATAATATCAAATTGGGCACAGACATGTACCTGTTGTGCTGTAGGGTCTGAAGCTGGTGTGCGCCCCACGTCAATCCAATGCCCATATCCGAGTTAATGCTGAAATCTTGTGGTCCGAAGTTGCCTAGTCCAGAATAGCTTAGCGGTGTCTGAAATTAATGAAATAACAGATTATTAGATACTAAAACACATCAAGGACGGCTTGAAAATACAATGTTGTAAACATTTTCCCCTGGTTATCGTAAAACTAGCTAAAGGAATAACATAGATCCGGGCAGCAGCTCTCTTTGGGAAAATTGTAATATTAACTAAAGTCAACCAGTTCGCAAAGAATGGGGATAATGGCAGCCCTCCGTCCAACTTTGGACATCTATAGGCTGATGGATGGATGAATGGATATTTATCCGATATTTATCTCTTATTACCGCACAAACTATCTAAGTCGGAGGGGTCTGTTTATATCATGGGACCATCTGTGTACAACATTTAACTTTAAACGTAAAGTAAAGGCTTGGTTATTAGAGCATAGTTTTTATAGTATTAACGAATTTTATATTACATGTTGTCTTAAATATAATAATGCCTACTATGTATGAAGTTTTGAATAATGACATAATATTATGAAATATTTCTCAAATTATTTTAATTTATGCACGTATAATTTTGTATTATTATTATTGTATTATTTTTTAAAATGTTTTTATTGTATGTTGTATTACTTATTGTTATCATTAAAATTAAATGGATTGGAGATCTATGTAACTTAACACCTAAGCTTGTACTTGTAACTCTGTTATTAATAAAGAATACTAACTACTATCCTTTTAGGGGTAAAATTACATAATATCTGACTTCGAACTATAGAATTATCGTTTCAAAGGATCATTAACCAAAATCGTCGTTACTAATCCAATCCAATCATAAACGTTTTCAAATTATATTCATCATCATCATCATCATTTCAGCCCATATACGTCCCACTGTTGGGCTCGGGCCTCCTCCATAACGGAAGGGTAATTGACCTACTATACCACGCTGGTCAGACGTGTTGGTATAGGGTTTTATTTCGAGTTTGCCTTCTCTCGCATAGATGTTATATGCGTTTTATCTCCCTTAGTCGTCTCGTACGATCACCCACGGGTAAGATAGGGGGTGGTGAATTGTATTCTTACTCCGTCACCACACGGAAGTGTGTAAGTCAAATTATATTGCCTTGAGTTTATGTATGATAATTCTTATTTAAATTTCGTATACAAAAGAAACAAATATTCTAATACACGACCCTGCAGTAATAAAGATTTATCGTACTCGTAATAAAAAAAAACGGGACATTAAAATATGGTGAAAAGTAAATAGATTACAAATGATTTCAACAAGTATGTCCGTCCAGTCTACAAAATCAACGACAATAATCATTATCTCAGTTTATATATGTTCTATTACTGGGTACGAGCCTTCTCCATAGTTGGAGGAAATTCTACCTACTATACCACACTGGTCAGCCGAATTGGTATAGGGTTTTATTCTGATTTTATCTTCTCTTGCTTAGATGTTAGAGAATATGTATTATCACTATTCCTTAGTCGTATTGTACGACACCCACGAGCCAGAAAAGGGGTGCATTGTAGGGTGAATTGTATTCTTACTCCGTCACCACACAGATATTGATAATGATACAAGATATTAAATTAAAATCTATACCAATAAATAAAATTGGAGTGTCTGTTTGTAATGTCAAAATAATAGGCTTTTTTCATGCTCACACGGTTATTTGCACTATACATATGCCTAAAATACACTTTATATTTTTTTTTGTCTGTCTGTCTGTTTGTTCCGGGTAATCTTCAACACGGCCGATTTCAAAAATTCTTTCACCAATGGAAAGCTATAATATCAGGGAGTAAGCTAGGCTATATTTTATCCCGGTATTCCCACGGGAACGGGAACTACGCAGGAAAGACTGAAACCGAAGCGAAGCGAGGGCGGGTTGCTGGTAGGAAATAAAAAAGGATTGTATCATTGCATCAAAAAATTGCTGCGCACCATTCTTCATCGGTAATGTGCCCTGGCATTACCACGTTAATTGGTAACACTGAACTTTTGTACAAGATACTATTTTTTTTATAAAATATTATGTACAGTTACTTCATCATCATCTCGGCTCATATGCGTCCCATTGTTGGTCTCGGGCCTCCTTCACTATGGGAGGGAAATTTACCTAATATACCACGCTGGTCAGACGTGTTGGCATAGGGTTTTGTTTCGAGTTTTCCATCTCTTGCATAGATGTTATATGCATATCATATCCCTTAGTCGACTTTTACGACAACCACGGGGAAGAGACGGGGTGGTGAATTGTATTCTTACTCCGTCACCACACGGAAAATAAACATTGATTAAATACAAATATACAAAATATAAATATATATTTTGCTTTGTTTTATATTCTGGTTGCTAATATAATTGTTAATGATGAAACATTTCTCCAAAGGAAGATAGAATTTTGGCAATCCAACATGATTTAGTAGTAGTACGCTAATTTAATCTTGTCAGAGGGAGTCCCGTGCCTAATACTAATGCGTATTGTAACTTAAAAGACTAAAATAAAATAATACCTCTCCAGTGTAAGAAATATCGTCTTGCGGCGGTGGCATAGAGCTGGGTATGACGACACGCAAGTTGTTGTGCCTTGGTGAGTGATGGGGAGGCGCGTGACCATGAGCCTTATGAGAATGCCGGTGTGGTGATGGCGCCGGACCGGGCGACGGTGACGGTGTGCATCCGGCATCCAATGGAGAACCGGAACCGGGGTAACCGTTAGACATCTCGAGCATTCCGCCACTTGGGTATACTGTAATTAAACGTCTTTGATTGAGCATTTAATAAGTCAACTTCTCTCATTAAAGAATAAATTGTATGTATTGGAGACTACAAAGCTCTCACACAGCTGTTTAATGTAGGGACCTTAGAATAATAACATATAGAAGGTAAGTCCACGCACAAAAAGTGAGGCATTTCAATTGGAGCCTAATGGAGCTTACGCCGGAACAGTCCCGTAATGTACAAGTCATTGCACTGCAAGAACGTACGCAACTCTTAAAAAATAAATAGGTAATTATGACGGCTTGTGCATTCAAATGGTGTCATAACACATTTGAAAAACTTAAAAAGGTTTTTAACATTACTTTTAAAAGTATTTCGACGATTTATGTTAATAAAAACAAAATTTGATTTCAGAATTTGTATAGTGGTTGCCGTGTGTACGTGTGTAATCGTCTGCCCGCCATTAGTATTTTGAGATTCAAATTTTTAAAGTTCGAAGTACTGACACTATCCTTCTATACGTTATTATTCTAAGGTAGGGACCGAACCTACGATAGTCTCTTACACTTCCTTACTTAGATCACTATGCTATTGGTGATAGGTGATATATTAGTACTAGTTGGACTAGAAGTCCAATAAATAAGATAGCAGGCGTAAAATAAATACATTTCGATTAAATATTGGTTTCTGTAAATAGCTTTTTTTTTGGGGTGGGTCGCGGTCGGCGTACTCCTCGCACCACTCCGTCCGGGGCGACAGAGGGGCGTAAGCACGCACATCCGCAACCCATCTGAACACCACGTCGCCTTCGTCGTTGGACCTACCACCGGAGCAGGGTTACTTGTCGTCAGTGGTCCGCCCGACGGAATACCCCCTAGTGGGGTACCCCCCCATCGACCGACGTCCCCCCGTCGGTGAGGACGTCGCTCTTTCCTCACGCGGTCGGCCTCTCGGCGGATGACGGACTAATTCCCCGGTCACGTCACCCTAGCTAGGAATATTCTGTAAATAGCTAGGATATTAACTTCATCTTGATTTTGCTAGTTCAATTCGAGGAGTCGAGCCTGCTTCGTATTGAGAGGGGAATTGACTAACTATAATACGCTCGTCAGACGAGTAGGTATTTTATTTTGAGGGCTTCTCTTATGGTGATCTAAATCTCTTATGGTGATGTAAATGTTTGTGTCTCTTATGATCACCCAGGAAAGGGGATGGTGAATTGTTATCTTATTCCGTCACCACACGGATTTCGCTATCATTCATCATTATTCGGCATTTCCCCGTCCACTGCTAGACGTGGACCTATTCTTTAATAGTGTTATTACCATAATCGCCACACTTATAATGCACAAGAGGGTTGGCGAACGCAGTAAGGTATTATACATTATCCAGAGGAGCACTCCTACTAATTTTCCTACTGATCCCTTAACCTATTTTTATAAGTCTCAGGGACAAGTAAGAGGTGGCAATAGCTGTATTTTTATTCCGTCGTCGAGGAACGGAAGTAATAAATAATCTACGTCTTTATTAGCCATACAATAATTGTATGTTTTGTTGATAAGATATTTATTCGCTAAGAATATAGTGCGTGCCACTCTTGGGTATTGGCTCTTTCACTGGGGGTGAAATAATACTACATAGAGTTAGGCAGATAAGTTGAAATAGGTTTAAGTTCCGAGAGTTCAGATAAACGCAAAATTGTAACAATAATATATAAATAAAAATATTTAGCAACACATATTAGTAGTATGTCAAACATATATAGGCTTTATCTAGCTGTTTCCAGAGCTGTATCCGAAGTTGCCTTTTTCTTTTCCAAGGATGCCGTACGAGAAGATCAAAGAACGTAAATAGATAGCATAGCACGAGAAGCAAGACTGAAAAGACAACTCTATGTCAGGTTGGGCAGCAACAACCTTCTGCGAGGCAGTGATCTTGCAGACGGAGGCGGCGGGTCACGCGTGCGAGTAGTTCAGCCTCGACGAAGCGACCCACCACCGGCGACTGGGGCGGCGCAGGCGCGATAACCTGCGCGTCATGCCACCCTAGCCGAGGCCGCGGGTGACGTGACCGGGGAGTTAGTCCGTCACCCGCCGAGAGGCCGACCGCGTGAGGAAAGACCGACGTCCTCCCCGAGGGGGGAGACGTCGGTCGATGAGAGGGTAATATTACTAATCATTGGTTTTAACACGTAATAAATTCTACATGTGAATTCGTCATAAATTAAGAGAAACTCGAGCACGTATTCTTTTTGTCTTTAGATGTTGTAATGAGACATTATAGTCTGAACATACCTGAATCGGTTTCCGAGGACGATGGCCGTGGACTGATAGAGGTATGCATCTGTGGACTAGCTTGCAGCAGCGACTGATCGTAACTTCCAACCGGTACGCTAACAGGCAGGTTATAGTTGCTTCCAGTGACTCCAACACTCACACGACTTCCATTTAATTGGTTCCGTTGCATCATCATTTGAAATTCTTCATCAATTTTAGAGTATTTGGCTTCGGTCCTTGGTGTGAGATTGTATTCGGCCTCAGCTTCAGGGCTTTCTGGTGACATCACTCCGTTCTTATGCTCTTTCTTCGTTAGTGCCTGTAAGTGTCAGCGAAAACAGCTCAGGGGGCTTGACGAGCCAAAATCGTAACTACTCAATGTGTTAATGCATGCATATTAAACACCAATTAAATTATTAGATTACACCCTCTATACATACTGTTAGTGTTATCAAAAACTAACGCGTTTGACATAATAACTACAGTACGTAATTTTAATATTATCAGTATGTAGTTGAGGGTTTTTCAAATAAAATTGTGCTCTTAATAAAACTACATCATTAAATAAATTGTACGTGATTTTTTTAGCGTACATATGTGTGGTGTCGAACGCAATGATGCAACACTGACTTTTAAACCCTTGTATCAAAAACATCGGAGTCAGGTAGGTTAATTCAAATAAACAACAAATATACACAAAACCCATGCTTGTACAGGAAAAAATAACATAAATATTTGGGGTATCTAGTCATAAACTGTTAGTATAAAACTCGGTGTCTGGTATTTTGTACTGCATCCTTTTTTTTTCTAACAGGAAATAAACATGCTTCTTTATTGCTCGTGTTTGTCTATGTGTATATATAATCGTTGTGATATCGTATAAACAAGGTCTTTTGGGATGAGATCTACATTTTTAATATTAGCATTGTCCATTATCGACTGGTTTTCTAGGATTGTTTTAGTAACAAATGTATGCATTAGGTATTGTGTGTAAGTATAAAGCACGCGGTTAATGGGATAAGTCAATTTTGCATGGACATTGCATTGCGATCACGGGCACACAGATGACGCCGTACTTAATGTACCTCGATGATGTTCCGGTTGGTGAGCGACTCGTGCGGTTCGTTGTATTCCGTGTATTTCAGGAGAACCTGTAATCAAATAAAAAGTACATCATTGTAAACGTTTCATTCAAAATATTTTGCTCCGGTATTTCATTTTTATAAACTATGTAATTGTTTGATTTGCAAGATTGTGATGAACCATTGACAATTATCTTTTTAAGAATTGCAGGAGGGCAGATACATCAAATATGTTTTAATTTGTTTAACATAAAAAGGGTCTGTTGCCTGTCATAGTTCCAAATGACTAGTAATTTTTTTGTGACGGGAAAGCCTAATAATATTTTCTGCCGGTACAGATTTTGAACGCGGAAGATAACAATCGATAGTAGCATTAATTATGTGACACGAAAAACTCTAAATAAAACTCTGTGCCAATCCATCTAACGTCTAATGCCGCCCGAATCTAGAGTAGGGCCAAGCTCAGCATTGGCAATTATAACTATCAACTGGTAATAATTTACATTGAAAAGTCATTTCAATTAGTAAACATTGAAAGAAAAACCAACAAACAAATAATCATTATTATCTCAGCTTATGCATGTCCCACTGTTGGGCTTAAGCTTCCTCCAAAATAGGAGGGGAATTGACCTTTAATACTATGCTTACCTGACCTTCTATACTAAGTTTTAATTTTCTAGTAAAGATGTTTTATGAATATGATATTTCTTAGTCGTATTTTACGACATCCACGGGGTGGAATGTATTCTTGCTCTGTCACTACATGAAAAATATCGAAAACCACAGAAAGAACCAAACATACAAGTACCAGTGGACTATTTTAGTCTGCGTGAGCTTTATGGCTATTTAATTCAACGAGTTTTGAGTCTGAATAAACAATAAAAATATGCTAACCGCTTAACCAAATTATTAATGCAGTGGGCCTTAATAAAATTAAAATTTAACATGACTCAAACGTGCTAGACCACTAATGGTAAATAATAACCAGTAGACGTGGACTCACAAATGAAATAAATAAAACTATACATCATTATAATTAAGTAAAACTGAACAGTGGAATACGTGAATGATAACTTGAAAAATTTACATAAATTTATACAATAAAGCAGAAAGAATAAGGAAGTTAAAATAGAAGGATTTACATACATAATTAACCAAGAAACTGCGTAAAGAAATGGTAATAAAAACGTTTACCAATTTAATTGCGTGTAAGAGTAGTGAAGATTGTATAGAAACGAAACTGTAATTAGGAAACATTCTAATTCTTTATAAAATATAACTACAGATGATAAATTGGTTATAACATTGTTAAACATGACTACTAGCGTATAGAGATCTCTCGTTTTTATGCTAATACGCTTTTTTACACGATACCTATGCCTGAAAGCCAGTTTATAATTTTTTTTCTGTCTGTTTGTTGTGGGTATTCATCCAAACGGCTGGACCGATTTACTTACACGTATGTTCTTTGCAATAAAATTGGCTATCATTACACATAACAAAAAAAAAATTAAGGGTAAAAGAGGAGCACGTATCTCATTGTTGATATGAGAAAGAAACGAGCAGGTGAGAGGAGGCATCGAATCACAAAAAATTTAATCAATTTTTAGTAACATTAACATCTTAAACTGTAAATTCGATAACTAAAATCAAATTGTGTGTAACATAATCACGATGGCGGATGAGAACAAACAAATATTTTTTGTCATGTCTAAACAGATATCAATGGTCAAATTCCCTAACTTTTTTGAAAAGTTTATCAGATTTTTTTCGTTAAGAGATTTTTATGAATATTTTGAAACATTCTTCATGTTTCAGAATATTTTGGCATGGTAACAGTGTATAAAACCAACCAACAACACTGAGCAACAACGTTGTGAGGCGTGCAAAAAAGTTTAAGAAATTAATGAGACGCACCTTGTCCATATCCGTGCTAGCATACTGGTAGAGTTTGTTGTTGGAGCTGAAGATGATAAGAGCAATCTCACAGTCACACAGCACGCTGAGCTCGTAGGCTTTCTTCATCACACCGAATTTTCGTTTGTTGAAGGTCACCTGTGAAATTTAAAGGAAACTATTGTCAAAAAATAACTTTGAAAATATAATGCTGAAGAATATATAATCACAAGAATAAATATTTATATTAGCATAAATATTCTGTCTGTATATGAATCGTTTGTCATTTTTCCAGGTAAGTTCAAGGTCTTGGTCTAGTGTTTGTTAAAGAAAAATTCAAATAGGGATTGACCATGAAGCTAAAACATGGCCACTCAACAATTGAAAATTATAATTAATTTCCAAAATAAAAGTTGAATCGAAGAAAAAAAAATTAAAATATCGAAGAAAGTTCAGTAATAGATCCACTTATTTGGCTAGTAAAAAGTTTAAATAACAATTGATTGTACCTGTTATCATTAGCAATACACAAATAAATGTTTTAAAATCTTAAGTCCTCTTTTGCGGCAGTTAAATCAGTATATGTTGAAAATTCTAACATGCTTTATGCACGTTGAACTTTAAAATCGGTATACATATGTTAAAAGTTCTAACATGCTTTAAGATATTATTATAAATTTTATTCTACTTATAATGAATTCTGATGTTTACGCGAGTAATACACATTGTAAATAAAACTACTTTACGGATTTAATCGTGTTTGTTTCTTGATTGCCCGACGTTTTGAACATTTTACAGCATTGTCCGCCCGTGACTATGAATGCTGTAAAGTGATCAAAACGTCGAACAATCAAAAATCAAATACAAACGCGATAAAATCCATAAACTAGATTTATTTATCATTTATTCTACTATTCATTATAATATGGTATCATTTAAATGTAATTAAAATTACTTTGGAATATTCAAAGTAATGTCTAAGTTCATTCATTAATTACAGAATTTTTGAGTAGTAAAATATTTTAAATTTACACGGAGTGTATAATTATAACTTATCTATTGTCATTTACATATTGGTAAAACTGAAACAAAAGCTTTTTATTTATTAGGTCATGGACGATATCAAACAGTTATTTACTATACCTAAGTGCATATTTGTTATTCATCATACGCTTTATCTATACGTTTCAAGTTATTTTACAGTGCAAATGTGTGTTAAACACAAATACATGCGGATAATTTGTAATTTTCCTTAATAGTTTAAAAATTAATATCCGTGCAGGTCAAATAATTATTTTATCAATTATTACTGTAAATATCCGTATTATTTGTATTGATTTTAAGCCTTCATCATTATCATCATCACAGCCCACATATGTCCCATTAGTGGGCTCGTGCCTCCTCCACAATAGGAGGGAAATTGATTTACTATAACCACGCTAGTCAGACGTGTTGGTACACGGTTTTATATCCAGCATTCCTTCGCTTATAAATGTTATATGCATATTTAGCCGTCTTTTACGACAACCACGGGCAAGAAAAAGGGTGATGAATCGTATTCTTAATCGGTTATCACACGGATAATGATGATTTTAAGTAATCATGTTTTAGTACTTCATAATTAACAAAGAACAAAGGAAGTTAGAAATGCCGAATGTAAATTGACCTTCGCAGTTTTAATTTTATATGTCTGCACTGCTATTACTAGACCAAATTGTATGAGCTTCCCTGCCCTTATGCAGTTAGAAATTAACTTTCTAAGGGGGGGAATATGAAGTGTATTTTATAAGGTCATAATAAAATGGTCATGGTTGTTATACAGTGTAATCGTATAATTAATAAATTACAAGCGGGAGCGGTCGTTGTCCCGTCGCGATAATGTTTTGCAGTAGGGGTGTTGATAGGCCGCATCTGTTAGGTCATGTTGCTGGTAAGGTCATTTCTCTCAAACTGCCGCCTGTATTATATATGTTCTGTATATTGGCAAATAATTTAACTAGAATTACAAAATAATTTAACTTTTGTGTATTTATTTTGACGTGTAGTGACGTAATAAGATTACAATTCACTACCGAATAACATCATTCACTGCGAATAACATCTTTACAAGAAAACATTGAAATAATAGCCTATACCGATCTATCTGACTAGCGCCGTATAGTAGGTCAATTGCCTTCCTATTGTGGAAGAGGCTGAAAACCAGCAGTAGGACGTATATAAGCTGTGAGGATAAGAATTTTTGTGTAATGTAAATAAAAGTCTTTTACAGATTTAATTGCGTAATGTTCGAAACGTCGGGCAACCATATACAACGCGATAAAATCCGTAAAATAGTTTTATTTATGTGTTACACTCGCGTAAACATCAGAAATTAATTTTGTGTAATGTTTTTTAACGTCATTCATTGACAAGGTTAAGGAACTTCGTATTTAAATTGGCACAGGAATAAGCGTCATACTCATTCTATGATAGGATTCCAAGGAATATGTTTCCAATAACAATGACTAATCTCTATTGGCAAGCTGAATAAAAATATTTGTAGTTGAATGAGGTAAAATGGAGGTTCTTATAACGGCAAATTTTAATGTTAACAATTTCATTGTGTTGATACCCTAAAAATATATTGGTTATTATTGTATTTTTTTTAAAGGGGACTTTAAAAATCATGATCAACATCATCACTATACTATGCTAATCAGACGGGTTCGTATACGGGTATCATTTTGAGGTTTCCTTCTCTTGTTATTCGCAAATGTTTTTTTTTAGTCATCTTTTACGATACCCACGGGCAAGAAAGGATTCGGTGAATTGTATTCCTATCCCGCTACCACGCTAAAAAAACTTTAGAAATGTGCAACTTTAATCCAATTTAATTGAAGGGTAATCTGTAAGGTAATTATAAAAAAAAATTAAAAAGGAACAATTATAAATATTTATTAGTAAAGCAGTATAAAAGATGGAAGTAATAAAGGACTATAAGGAAAACTCGACATAAAATCCTATACGTCCAACCAGCGTGCTTTAATAGGTCAATTACTCGCCCATTGAAGAGGCCCAAGCCCAACAGTGAGACTTATTTGGGTTTATATTGATGATGATGTGTTATAAACGACCAAATGCGATATGTGGTCTCATTTCGATTGATTTATATTCAGTGTTGTCTTTGTGAATATTTGCCCTGTTATATTCAATCCTTACTTAAATGGCTATACTCTCAGTCGTATTGATTTTAATGAATAAATGATGAAGAACTAAAAAATCCTTGTTGTGGAATATATCATCATCGTCTCAGTCCATATAAGTCCTACTGCTGCGCTCAGGTCTCCTCCACAATGGAAGATAAATTGACCTAGTATTCCGCGCTGATCAGACGTGTTGAAATAGCGTTTTATATCGAGTTTTCCTTCTATTGCATCCATATTATTTGCATATATCCCTTAGTCACTGTTTACGAAACTCACGGGCAAGCGAGGGGATGGTTAATTCTATTCTTACTCCGTTACCATAGAGATTACATTGAGAGCACGTAGTTATAAAAACTCATACATATAATGCTAAAACGTAACGCTTAATTTAATATTGGCAACAATTTGAATTGTGTAAGTATAGAAAAAAATTTAATTGTACCAAAAATATACAATTTTAATAAAGCACTGATGAATTTCTTACCATACGAATACTTAAAAGCTTTTATTTATTTTATACAACATCCTACCCAAAAAATAAATCCGTGTGTCGCTGGGACTTAAATACAAATTACGCCCATATTGAGAACAATCAATTTCAATTGTGGATCAACAAATTCAAATTTGTTGATCGCAAAAAGAATTGTCCTGCATGGGCTTGAACCCATGATACTTAATGTTTATTGATTGTACTGTTTGTTCATTGATCATTTTCAAGAAGAGTTTCTATCAACCAGACGGCCAATTAGATCTCAGATGTAAAACTCACGAACTCCAAACATCTGCTATTCTTCTGAGTTAAGGTACTATCTTTTTCAGATAACTTAATATGTATATATTGGAATATGCGCAGGGCGTGTGAATAATGATACTAAATGTTTA
The DNA here is from genome assembly GCA_032191425.1 of Lymantria dispar. Lineage (NCBI taxonomy): Eukaryota > Metazoa > Arthropoda > Insecta > Lepidoptera > Erebidae > Lymantria > Lymantria dispar. The sequence continues at coordinate 33,104,778 of CM063441.1, forward strand.
ATACCAACCTGCCGATTCCGTTCGTCCGTAATCCGGGATATTTGTATTTTCTTCCGACCCATGGTGGCAGCAATCTTGGAAGGGGGTGCGGGGAGCGGGGGGCGAGAAAAAGAGTTGCCTGTGGGCTGGCTGCTACTGCGAACGTCAACAGCTGCTACCTAACAACAAAGAAAAACAAACTTTAATATCAAAGCAATAGAGTTTATTTACAAACTTCAAAACGCATCTCTTAAGTAAACTACAAATCACATCCAACAAGTCATTTCAAATTGAGGTCTTTATTGTAAAGAAATAAGGTTATCTATAGTGTTGCTGATTGATTAAGGTCAAAGCTCTCGTCATCAAATATGTAGGTACCGCAGAACCATGGTCGTGATTGAGACCATAGCAAAAGCAAGGTTGGCGACAACGGAGTGACGTAACCACTCAGTTTTACATAAATCGATCATATTTTAGCCTATATATTACAACGAAATTGTTAATAAATAAGAAGCCATAAAAATAAAATAGGAAAAAAAATGTCTAATAGATTTTATAGGCATTTTAAGATTCATTTAAATTAACCCAGTCTATAAATAAAACACAATTTATGAAACTTTTGCCCCACGGATTAGCAGTAAAACATTGTATCTATTCAATGCTTACTAATATTATAAATGCGAAAGTAAGTTTGTTTGTTACGCTTTCACGCTTAAACCAATTAACCGATTTCAAAAATCTTTCACCAAAGGAAAGCTATAATATAAGGGAGTAACATAGGCTATATTTTATCCCGGTATTGCCATGGGAACGGGAACTGCGCGGGTAAGGTGATTGAAAACGTAGCGAAGCGAGGGCGGGTTGCTAGTTTTATATAATTAAAACGAACAAGGTTATTGATTTTTTTATATACGACGCAAGAAAATTCATCATCATCTCAGCTCATATACGTCCAACTATTGGGCTCAAGCCTTCATAACAGAAGGAATATTGACCTTTTAATACCATGCTGGTCAGACAGGTTGGTATAGAGTTTTGTTTTGAGTGTTCCTTCTCTTGCATAGTTATCATATGAGTATTATATCCCTTAGTCGTCTTTTACGACATCCACTGGCAAGATAAGGGGTGGTGAATTGTATTCTTACTCCGTCACCAGATAGAAAATTAAGAGAATTAATCCCGTTCAATGATATAATTTCTTAATAACAAAATTTTTTGTTACTTGTATTTTACCTTAGTACTTAATCAACACAAGCGGAGCTGATGTCTACAAGTAGTAGGGATACGTATATGACATATGGCCCTCTCAATGAAGTGTTTTGTTAAAGATTACGTCATTAACATGAGCAAATACTAAGAAGCATGATCTCTCGACATTTACAAAACAAAATAAAATGGTAAATAAAAATTATGTAGATTTATAGTCGTCCGTGTGGTGCGGAGTAAGAATACAATTCAATACCGGTGGGTGTCGTAAAAGACGACTAAGGGATATAATATGCAGATAAAATCAATGCAAGAGAAGAAAAACTCAACATAAAAACTTATTCCACCACGCCTGTCTGGCTGGGTATAGTAGGATAATTGCCCGCCTATTGCGAAGAAGGCCCAAGCCCAGCAGTGGGACTTATGTGAGCTGAGACGATAATGATGAGATTTATAAATGTTGAATATTCGAAATATTTTTAAATCTTCATCATCAATCTCTTAAAGTTCTTTTCCAGCGAGTCAATTCGTCACAAAAAGAAACTACAGTCAAAATTTTATATTTCGTATCTAGTTTTGGCTTAGCGTCAATGAGCCAGCCAATCAGCTTTTTTATAGATTACATACCTAACCTAAATTATATTCAAATGAAGTTTTAAATAAATTCATATAATCTAAAATTAAAATATACCAGACGGATTCGAATTAATAATACATTTTTAATATATTTATTTAAATAAAAATATATTAATCATTGTAAATAAAACTATTTTACGGATTTTATCGCGTTCAAGTATTTGATTTTTGATTGACGCACGTTTCAAAAAGTTTTACAGCGTTCATGATCACGGGCGGCGGCACATGTTCCGTAAAGTAGTCTTATTTACAATATGTAACACTCGCGTTAACATCTGAAATCATTATGATATTAATCGTTGATACCATCATCAATACATATACGTCCCACTACTAGGCTTGAACGTCATACAAAGACGCTGGTCAGACCCATCATTATAGGGTTTTATTTCGAGTTTTCCTTCTCTTGTACAGATGTTATATGCATATTTTATCCCTTAATCGTCTTACTATGTCCATAGGCAAGAAAGTTGGTGAATTGTATTCTTATACTTCCCGTTAAATTCGATATACTACGTAAATAAGACAAAAGTAAAAACTAAAACCCAACTACGCCAAAGAACGAGTTATCGGATAAATACGGATCACGTCACGAGCAAATATTAATTTTTTTTTTAATCTACAATGGGCGTTACCCATTCCAATGATATGAAACACGACATATTTATCTCAATTTTTTTTAACAAAGTACTTTAAAACCTCTAGAGGGCGCCATATTAGATTCAGTAACACATTATAGCCTTAGAATAATAACGTATAGAAGAATAGTGTCAGTACTTCGAAATTTGAATATAAAAATACAAAGGGCGCGCAGACGATTACACACGTACACATGCACACCACTATACAAATTATGAAATCAAATATTGTTTTTATTAACATTAATCGTCGAAATACTTTTAAAAGTGATGTTAAAAACCTTTTTAAGTTTTTCAAATGTGTTATGACACCATTTGAATGCACAAACCGTCATAATTACCTATTTATTTTTTAAGAGTTGCGTACATACGTGCAGTAGTGACCTTGTACATTACGGAACGGTTCCGGCGTAAGCTCCATTAGGCTCCAATTGAAATGCTTCACTTTTTGTGCGCGAACTTACCTTCTATACGTTATTATTCTAAGCATATTGCCTATGACCAGCAGACGATCAGGACGCTTCTAATGATACTTCATTTGTCCGGTTTTAATATGTCATTGAGGAGCTATGAGGGAACAAATGAACATACATAAATAGCCTGTCAAAATCATAACCCTCCGTAGTCAGGTAAAAAATATTGATATACTAAATAATAGAATATGTAGTAATAAATATATCAACTACATTGAACGTCATCAAATACCACATTGGTTCTGTTGTTGAGTTGATATAGTAGTTATACATTATTCATGTCTCGATCTCGTTGAACAATACCGACAAAATAAAATAGCTTAACGTTTACATTATTGAATTTAAAAAAACAAAAACAATTGGCATTTAAACAATTTTAAATTCAATAATTTATATTGTTTACGTTTTTTTAATACTACGATGTAAGGATTTTCTTTTTACCGTGATGTATTTTACCGCCCCCTTTCTTGGCCAATCAATTCCCCTCCCATTGTAGAGGAGGCTCTAGCCCAAACACAATCCCAGCTCTTATATGTACAAGAGCTGGGATTACGATGATGTATTTTTCAAACAATTTACATGCAAATCACTAATGCGCCACTAATGAGTTAATTGCATAAATAAAAATTTAAACTAGTTCTATATTTAAATCAGCAAAAGTAATGCATTTAAAGCATTAAAACACCGAACGAACTGAGAACACAGTGTATTAACACGCGAGAAAGTTACACAGTTATATCAGATTATAACAGACACGGTGTTTGTAACAGGAAAACGTTGATTACCAATGTTAACAGCAGTATTAGGCAAAAACGGGGTCATGTGGGCTGATAGGGGTCATTATGCAAATCTGTGTGACCTGGCGTCTTGTGTGCGCTTATGGTAACTATAAAATGTTTGCATTTCACATCATATGTATAGCTATTACTAACTATCAAGGTACTAGTGAAGTTGTATGAAATGAATTATATATTTTTAAAGCGATATAAATACATTAATAACCTGTAAACAAACTAAATCATAGAAAAGCTAACAATATTTAGTTTAAACTATTATTAAGACATTATACTTTGATTATACTTAGAGAGTGTCACATTCACAATTGTGAAAAAGCTCTTTAAATAAAAAAAAATCTGTAAATATTTTTTTTTGTTTTTAGTCCGTGTGGTGGCGGAGTTAATCTGGTATATTTATTCATCTGCCTGTGGATTGAATGTACGATATACGTACATTAATATGTACCGATTTCAGAATATAACAATATTAATAGTAAAACATAGAGCACTGCTATATCCTATTCATTATACTTTAACATTTTCTTTGCATTAGATTATATATAATTAAAATTATTTAATATGATGCGTTAAAATAAGGGATCCCATCTACACGTTGTCGCCAAAACTCTTATAAACAATCCAGCTAGCTTAATATTCCACTAAAGGTGGATAAAAATAATCCAAAAACAAGTCAATTAGCTAAATAGTTCATACGGAAAATGATAATACAAGTATCTATTACATGCCTCCGAGTAACCATCGTATTGATTCCCACATCAGTAGAAACATGTGTGTTTGTTCGCTTTTGTTATTAATAATGATCCCTATGTAAGTAATGACGACGCATATGTGAGGGTTAATTACAATGTCAGAATAAATAAAAACAAAACAAATGGAGGGAATTTTTGTTTCGATTTATTTACTATAGCTATATAACTATAGCTGTATGAATTTATAATAAAGTAATATAAGACACCATTAGCTTACCCTCACGTTAAGTGGGGTCGGCTGGGGACTAACGGAGTAAGAATACAATTCACTATTCTCTATCATACCTGTGGGTGTCGTAAAAGATGACAAAGGTATATGATATGCAAGAAGGGGTGAAAAAATTCGAAATAAAACCTATACTGTCACGTCTTACCAGCATGGTAAAGTAGGTCAATTTCTTTCCCATTGTGGAGTAGGCTCGAGCCCAAGAGTGGGACGTATGTCAGTTGATATACGTCCAGTAGTGGGACGTATATCAGTGATGATGATGATGTAGTGGGGTCGGTACAACATGTCCTTACTTTCTATTGACACCTGTCAATCGTCATACGTGCCCGCATTCTTTTCATATCCATTCTTTTCAGCCTGATAACTGCACTCAATTCTTTTACACTCATATCATTCTTCACACAATCCATCCATCTCGTTTTGGGGCTTTCAGGATAAAGTTTGGTAGTAATCGTAGCTTTATTTACAGTACGACAGTTGGTCAACATCAGTGTATTGTAAATAAAACAATTTTACGGATTTTACCGCGTTTGAATAATAAATTGAATCGTTATTGAAGAACGATGACTTGTTGGACGTGAGACATCTTAGTTCGCCCGTGATTATGAACGCTGTAGTGTTCGAAACGCCGGGCAATCAAAAATCAAATACAAATGCGACAAAATACCGTAAAATAGTTTTATTTACAATGTGGAATACTCGCGTAAACAAAAGAAATCATTATCAGTGTATTGCCTAAATCCTTTACAAGCGCATGCGCCCTGTATAGTTTTTTGTTATTTTTTATGTAAATTTAAGTTAAATAGTAAGTATTTTTATAGAAAGAAGAATCATAAAGAATTATGCTTGAATAAGCAATTTCAAATATCTCACTAAATCGCCTCATATAACCCAATTATGTGATATTATTTATCACGTAATTTAGGAAATAGTAAGCAATAGAGATTGCGTGTTAACTCAATACTCATTTAATAGAAACTTCAATAAAATTGGTAAAAAGAAAATATTTTCCCTTATACGTGTCCTTGTGTGGTAGGTCACGCGACGTTCGGCGACATGGTTTTATGACCTTCAATTTTTTAATCGTAATGTTTCCAAAATATTATTCTTTTTCTTCGTTTAAATCGGTTGAGATGATCAAGCAGTATAATAATAACTTCCCTAATCTGGAGTAAGCTCCTATCCAATAGTACGCACGTAGTAGTAGTATTTGTCCGTATGGTGAGGGAGTAAGATTATAAATCACCATCCCCTTGTCACAGTGTGTTGTAAAAATCGACTAAGGGATATAATATGCATATAACATTTATACAAGACATGGTAAACTCGAAAGCCCTATACCAAAACGTCAGATCAGCGTAATATAGTAGGTTAATTATCACTCCTATTGTGAAGTAGGCTCGAGCCCAACAGTGAGACGTAAATACGCTGCGATAATGGTGATTAATACTTATATGTTCTGAGAAGAAAGACTTTTCTCATAAAGATGAATCATTGATTTAAAATTTTGTGAAGTCCATTTGTCATTTATATTTTCCGTAGACGACAACGCTATCAAAATTTCAGAAAATTGAGGTCAATTATTTAAATAAGCAACAAATTGTATATAATTGTATTAGGCTTGTTACTAACATAATTATATACAATTTACATATTGTTATAATTCAAGGACACAAGCATTAGCTTAACAACAGTTAATAAATTCAATATGACAGGTTAAACTCTTCAGGATTATTATAATAAAGCAATTTAGAGGGAACACTAATACATTATTGTTTACGTTATGATTTGTTTATGCGAAATCTAATTATTTTATTAAGATCTGTGAGTTTTTAACATCATTATCATCACACCTTCTATACGTCCCACTACTGGGCTCGAGCGTCCTCCACATTGAGGGGAAAACTGATCTACTATACCTGGTCAGACGGCTTGGTATAAGGCTTTTATTTCGAGCTTTCCTTCTCTTGCTTAGTTATATGGACAAGATAACTCTTAGTCGCCTTTTAAGACTTATACCAATTACTTGGGATCGATGCAATATATATTTTTCTTCCATTGTGCATATTACAAAAGTTCCTCTTTGGGAACGCAACTTTTGACTAGACGGCGTCCGATGAATTTGAACCAAAGCTTTTAGTTGTCTTTTGCAAAACCAACGAGTAACGTAAGGCTTGGTAATATACGTATCTGCCACCATAAAGTATTTGGCATGGGTGCTTCGCCAAATACCTGCACAAGGTCATTAGGAGGGAGAGTACACCGTCCTGCCACCACTGCGATTGCGATGAGGACACGGCGCAGCACACGCTCGAGGCCTGTGCCGCTTGGGCAGCGCAGCGCCGTGAACTCGTCGCAATCATCGGTGCCGACCTGACGTTGCCGACTATCGTCAGGTCGATGGTCGGCAGCGTCGGGAATTGGGACGCGGTCGCAGCCTTCTATGAGGCAGTGATCTCCCAGAAGGAGGCGGCGGATCGCCTGCGCGAGGAGCGCAGCCTCGATGAGGAGATCCGCCGCCGGCGATTGGGGCGGCGTAGGCGCGAGTACCTACGCCTCATGCCGCCCTAGCCCAGGCCGCGGGTGACGTGACCGGGGATTAGTCCGTCACCCGCTGAGAGGCCGACCGCGTGAGGAAAGACCGACGTCCTCGAATAAGATTTACTTTTGTATATTTTATCTTCAAAGTATTATACAGGTTTATTAAATGTAAGCAGATATTATTTATTACGGTCTACCTAATCAACATTGTTTGAAGATCATTATAAAAAATATACAAACTACAAATTTATATAAGCAAAAATATAATAAATATTTCTAGATTTGTATTTTTGTTATAAGAAATAAAAGGACAAGGCGATATAAATATAATTTATTGGTTTATATTAAGCACGCAAGGGTTGGTGTTATACGTCACTCAAGTGAAGGGCGTGTTTTTTCTTGTGAGGTTTCATGAACACACTTCAGAACAATAACTACGTATTACTTGAGCGATAATCGCTAGAATGGTAAGAATTTATGAAAGTGTAGATTAAGTCTAGTCTTCTGTTTTGGGGTGTCGTATAGCAAAAGAAGGTAACATCGTAATAAAACTATGCGTTCTATTCACCTGTTCAGTATAGTGAAATATAGGTACTAATCCTCGTCTGAAGGATATCCGTGCAATGTAATGGTACGTTTATAGATTCTTAACAAAACGATGATGAAATAAACAAAAAATATGCTACCTTATCAAATGACGACTGTAAATTTTTATAATCGTAGACTAACTACGATTAAAAAATCACAGTCGTATATTTTTTTGTTAGTCGTAGTAATATTGCTTATATCTGAATAACTGCCTAGAGTAGTGATGGGCAAAGTACGGCCCGCGGGCCAACTTCGGCCCGCGAAAGTATTTAATCCGGCCTGCCGAGAGTCCATCCATCCTAAATATTCTAGTCAGCATTTTGGCGCGTTAAATAAAATCTGACGTTTATAATTGAAAATCTCCTAATTTTTAATGTAAGCGCCAATTCGTTAGGGGTGTTTTGAGCTTTCAATATCTCATAATTTACATGCCATAATTTTAATTATCTCGGCAGTCTGTCGCAGGTATTAGTTTATTTAGTGGAAAATTCCATTCTCTTCACCTATAGGTGAAGCTAAACTAGCCGCGTAGTTCATGTATTGGGAAATAGGGGGCGCAAAGCGTGGTGAAATGTGAGGCGCAGGCGGTGGCGGCGAGAACGGAAAAACTCAATCAGAAACCGATTGACTGATGAACACCTTTTCGCACTGCTGAAAGTTACTTCGTCACAGATGGAACCTAGTTCCGAAAAGATTATAGAAAATCAAAAATAATCCCATATATCTCACATTCTTAACAAGGCGTAAAAGTAAAAGGTATTTTGTTTATTAAAAAGCTTTAATACAAAATACATTTTTTTATAATTCTGGCCCTCCTCTAGAATTTCTTAAACTTTGTGGCCCGCCATTAAAAAGGTTTACCCACCACTGGCCTAGAGGGTGATCTAAGTAGCGATCTTACATTCAGAGTGTCGTGGGCTTAATCCCCGTGCACTATAGTTGAGCGATCCACAAATAAGGCAGTTCTGCGTTTGGGTTATTTGTGAACGTAAATTGCACATTTGTGACATACCCAGTGACACAAGGATATATTCCCGTTTGCGAGGTATTTAGTCTATTAAAAAAATTAAAAAGTGTAACTTGCACTTGAAATGTTGATGATTTACCAGGTAACTAAAAGTTTCTGAAAACTATTTCAGCCTAAAATAAAAAAATACACACTTAACACGCAACTACCATTTTATTATAGATTCATCGTCCATTAAATTAGCTGTTAAGTCAATATCAACTGCTATGACCGCTATTGTATAGCTACATTTACATAATTTTTTCTCTTTTCTCTAAAGATTACTCGCTTATAATACTCAAAGAAAGATAAGAGTAGTGATGCAGACTCATTTAATGTTATTTATATGTCTATTAATCAAAAGAAGAAGAACATGAAAATATAAAGAGAATGGTAGTAATAAATATCTAAATTTCTGAAATTTCAAACGTTTCAAATTTTTGGTATAACAGACCAAATATTTGAAAAGACTACCTAAAATTTTTGAAACGTTTGAAATCGTATCAGAAAATATTCATTTTATTATAGTAAATATTGCTCCCAAGATTACTTTTAAAAGCTTACGGATAGAGCGTGATGGAAAACATTACATAAGTTCTAGGTTGTTTAATGTGACCTAATTTCATAACATTATAATTTCTAAGTAGAATGCACCACATTAGTTTTTAATTTATACTGTTGAGTCTTTCTGATTTTAAACGCTCTTAATTTTTCATAATCTATATATATCTATATAATTCCGTGTGATGACGGTGTAAGAATACAATTCACCACTCCCTATCTTGACCGTGGATGTCGTAAAAGACGACTATGGGAAATAATATGTACATAACATCTGTGTAAGAGAAGAAAAACTTCAAAATAAAACCCTATAACAATATGTCTGACCAGCATGGTATAGTAAGGTCAGTTCCCCCCCCCCCCCCCCCCTATTGGGGAGGAGGCTCGAGCCCAGCAGTGGGACTTAGATGAGCTGAACGACGATATATATTAGCAATAGTGTAATTAATTTATTAACTCTTTTTATTTTTATTAAATTTGTTTTTATAGTCATATTGGCAAAGTTTACCTATATTCGTATTGATTAAAGTAATTCATATTTTCTAATGTGGGCGGTTAACGATAAAAAATACTGTTTTAAGCTCGTAAACACGAATTTCTTTCACGAATTTTCTTTCGACGCAATTACAATGAAAACATTTTTTTAGTTTTGATGCTATAACATTTAAATATCCCGATTTTTGTTACTAAGAGCATATTGCTGGTCATGACGCTTAAAGTTCTGCTTTATGTCACGTGCGAATGCACGAGTGTTTCTTTGTGTGCGTTAATATAGTTCACGGTGTTATGTTTTCACAGTTTCCCTTATAAACGTGAATGTGGCATCGGGATACGCACGTGTTCTAGGGTTGTCAAATGCTTCAGATTCTAGATTCTTTTCATACTAGATAATAATTTGCCTCTATTCGCCTCATTTTAGTAATAATCTCAGATCTTAAACGTTCTACACTCTTAAGCGTACTTCAGGATCGAGTCCCCACAATAAGAGGAACAATTGTATCGTGTTGGTCAAACAGTTTGCTTTAAGATTTTCTTTCGAGTTGTCCATCTCTTCCAAAAACGTTATCTGCATATTATCTCACTCAGTCGTCTCTACTAAAACAACGGCAATTAAAGGGTGTAGTGAATTGTATTCTTATTTCTTTACTACACGGAAAACTTAGAAAATAGCGCCTTATTAAATTTCGCAAAAGTAATGTAACGAGCTCCTTATATTAGCTGTTTATTTTAAATCGTAAACATAGGGTTTTAGTGTTTTCCATCCATTCCTTTATATATTGACGTACACAGAAGTTTCCTTAAGGGGGTAAACACATCGTGACACTTGGTAAGCGCATTGAAAATCCCAACTGATTTAATAAAACAAGTATTCGAGTAGAGGACAGCAGCCCATTTTCTCAACGACGAAGACGACGTGCTATACGGATGGGTTACCGGTGTGCGTGCTTACGGCCCTCTGTCGCCCCGAAGGGAGTCGGGCGAGGAGTGCGCCGACCCTAACCTAACCCAAAAAAAAATAATGCTGCCCTTTTTCTTAGTGATTCCTTAGCTATTTTATAACTCTGGTGAGAAAGTAAGGTGTTAAAGAAGTAATAATACAAGTCGCCACCCTCTTACCCGTGGATTTAGTAAAAGACTAAGGAATTATAATATGCACATAACATCTATACCAGAGAAAGAAAACTCGACATAAAATCCTATACCAATCCGTCTGACTGGTGTGGTATTGTGGTCAATTTTTCTCCCATTGTCGAGAAGGCTAAACCCAGCAGCGGGACTTATATAAGCCGAGATTAGATGGGATTATTATATTTTTGAATAATCACACATATTAATGTATCGCATATGGTGACGGAGTAAGAATACAAGTTACCACTTTGTTTACCATTTTGCCCGTGGGTGTCATAAAAGACAACTAAAGGACACGATTTGCGGATAATATTTATGAAAGAGAACTCGACTTATAACCCTAATACGTCTGACCAGGGCGGTATAGCAGGTCAATTTCACTACCAATGTGGATGAGGGTAGAGCCCAACAGTGAGGCTTATGTGGGATGTGATGATGATGATAAATAACATCGTGTTTATCCTTATTATAATATAATATTATAAATGCGAAAGTAAGTTTGTTACGCTTTCACTCTTAAACCACAGAGCCGATTCTCAAAAATTCTTTCACCGAAGGTAAATTATAATATCAAGGAGTAACATAGGCTATATTTTATCCCGATATTCCAACGGGAATAGGAACTACGCGGGTCAGACGAATGAAACCGAAGCGAAGCGAATTCGGGTTGCCAGTTCATAAATAAATTTAAAAATTTGTTTTTTTTTTTTTTTGGGTGGGCTGCGGTCGGCGCGCTCCTCGCACCACTCCGTCCGGGGCGACAGAGGGGCGTAAACACGCAACACCCACAACCCACCCGAAAACCACGTCGCCTTCGTCGTTAGGCCGACCACCGGAGCAAGGTTACTTGTCATCAGTGGTCGGCCCGACGGAATCGCCCCTACTTGGGGTACCCTCCCATCGCTTGGGGTACCCTTCCATCAAAAAAAAATTATGTGTAACGTTGCGACAACCCTATTATGAGGTTTAATATTGCATGAAAGTGTGTATGCAGATGTAAGATGGTGTGAGTTTGTGTGCATTTCACTGGCATTGCCCGTGTGTAGGTCAAAGGGTGTTTGTAGGGAGTTATGTGGGGTAACACGGGTGTCAGGTCACTATGTTTATAGGTGGCTTGTTATGCCGCACTTGCGTTTAATCGCGCATGATAATATCATGAAGTATATAGGATTTAAATATTACTCTAGCTAGAGAAGGAAAACTTTTCACATCTGGATGAGATCCTTACGTAAGGGTTGGATGTAGAGGCGAAAAGAAGAATATACGATACGTTGAAGATAATGATCTCATTTTATATTATTCCTAAATGAAACTTTAATTCATCATCATCACCCTATTACGTCTCGCTGTTGGGCTCGAGCGTCCTCCATTATAGAAGAGAAATTGATCAACTATATCACTCTGGTCAAACGGGGTTACCGGGTTTATTTCAAGTATTCCTTCTCTTGCATAGATGTTATCTACACATGATATCCGCCATAGTCGTCTTTTACGACACCCACGGACAGAATCGGGGGTGGTGAACTGTAGTCTCTAACTCAGTCACCACACGGCAACTACTTAATTTAAATTAAGTCCAATGTTATAAAAGTCATGAGTGTAAGTGAGGCTACCATGTACAAATAGAGCTATCTGAATCTATCCGATATAGTTCCTATGTCGCCACCATGTTTCTTGCTATATCAAGGAACCGTAGAATTAAATGCGGTACTGGGTTATGATCGAATCTAGTCCAAGACTGACAGCCACTCGCACAATGTTTGCTAAGATAGCACGAAAAGGACGAATTATTTAGTTTACTCGCTCAATTGTGTTTCCGTTATATTATACTACGTGCTAACTCTGGCAATAATATATCTATACCTAATAGTATACCTACAGATTCAAAAACACATTCTCTTAAACAACATGTACGACACTACAGAGTAGAAAGGTATCTAATTAAGTGTAAGTAATTTGTTTAATTGTATTCTGAATCCGTTGCCATACTTATTAATTCGCTACTCAAATAGAATTCACATTATTCGTGTGGTGATGGAGTAAGATTACAATTCACCACTCCCTTTCCCTGTGAGTGTCGTAAAAGACTACTAAGGGATATGATACGCATATCCCATCAATGTAAGAGAAGGAAAACGCGATATAAAACCCCACGTTTGAGCTCTGCCGTTAAATAGGCCAATTTCCCTCCTCCCTCCACAATTGAGGGTGCCCGAGCCCAACTATGAGACTTATGCGGGCCGAGGTGACGTGATTGAATTCACAGTCACCAAGTACGAATTAAATGAGGTTTTTGACTAAATGTCACACCTCAATTGCTATTTTTCTTACACCATATTCTCCTTGAGACTTTCAAAAGTGACAAACTGTTTAAAAAATCATCTCCATCAAATGTATCGTTTAAGAAGTTAAATGTAACGATTTCTGATTTTTACGCGAATATTACACATTTGAAATAAATCAATTTTTGTGTATTTTATTTATCAACGCTTCGAACACTTTTCCTTCAAAAACTTTAAAAAAGTTTTATTTCAAAGTTATTTCAAAGCAAAATGTATAGAAGATAATAAAAATAAGTAATTTTTATACGCTGCCTATAATTTATTTCTAAAGCTTTGTATAAAGATAACAATTATACTAAAAATTATGGCAAACTAAAGCAGCGAAAAAAGACTTATTTCCATTTGTATAAAGATACTATTATAGATTATTAAAATGACCAGAAGATTATTTACATTAATTAAATGAACTGGAATTGAGTGTATGCAAATTCAAGTGAGGTCCTAAGCATAAACGGCCCAGTCCTTCCCTTTTTTCTCACGGCTCATTAAGTTTTTTCTTAAAAGGTTAACATAGGCGTAAATCCATGAACTATGGCTCGTTTAAAGGTAAATAAAAAGGAGTACCTTTAATACAAAATATAAAATCCTCTAAAAGCTTACTTTTGTATAATTTAACCACAAATTTTTAGGTAATTTGTCAACTGTTCAAATTTCGTTTGAATTGCTTGTAATTATTTTCTGCTATAAATCTATCTCTAAAGCATAAATCAGCAATATAATTGTTATCTCTGAGATTATTGGTTCTATATAATTTTGTAGACATTTGGGCACATCGCTCCGAATCGTTGGAAAAGAAATGTTCTTGAAGGGTGACCACGTGTAGGACGACCCCCTACTAGGTGGACTGATAAAATCTTGAAAGTTGCAGGGAACCGTTGGATGCAAGAGGCGCAGGACCGTTCCGAGTGGCATTCACGTGGGGAGGCATATATCCAATAGTGGACATCTACGGGCCCCTAGTAGGAGGTCCTCCTACGCTGCGTCCGATTCGTTGTCGCCATTTGAGAAGCTTTCTTCCCCAACGATTGTCCGTTCGACGAGCGATGTGGCCTGCCCATTGTCATTTCAACGTGCTAATTTTGCGGCCTATGTCGGTTACATCCGTTCTACTAATAGGGTGTCTTTACAAAGATTAACTTTCTTTAGATACACCATTGAAAATCTAAAAAAATCCTTACAAGACAACATGGACACAAATCATATTTTTAAGAGTCAGCAAAAGGAAATAAAAACGTATTTATAATAAACAATGAATTTAATATTTCACGTAAAACTTTTTGGAACTTGTGTTGGTAGAACAATCTGAAGAACTGAGATTTACAACCTGATAATATTTAATTATAATGATAATTACACACGAATTATAAATAGAATAGAAAACAATAATTAATTTAACATATTTTAACCAAAAACATTAATTAAATTGGCATTGTAATCTTCAAGTTGCCCTCTATTAAATATAGCCTTTTAAATGACAACTAATACTATTGATAAATAATGATTTCAGAAAAGCATGAATAATATATTTACAGGTATTATTTGGGAGAATATCCACTCATATAGGGAGAATCACTCATATAGGCCATTCGTATAGGGAACGTTAAATTATTCCGATAATCTGCTTAATATTAAAGAGTGTTTTGGCTCCTATAAAAATAAAAGACCAGATTACGACAGGTACTAATATGCCATAAAGTATAAGTAAAATATTACGATTCTTTTGCCAGAAAATGATGATTTTGTCAATAAACATTTATTTTCATTACAGACAAGAATTAAAAATTCAAAAATATTTCAAATTGGACAAAGCAAGTCTTTTAATCAGTGATTTCTGTAATAATATAATAGTTATATTCAACGCCTCTAACGATATTACTGTGACAATTGATCGGAATTACACTTACTATCATAGAGCGTTACGAGGCCTCGCCACGGCATGCGTCGCTTTACGCCACGCCAACGATCAGGTTTACCCTCGGCTATAGATGTTTCACATCAAAAAACATTCATCATTATCATTATCACTAGACTCGAGCGACGCGACTGCTAGACTCGAGCCTCTTCCACAATAGAAGGGAAATTAATCTATACCACGTTAGTCAGATAAGTTGTTATAGGGTTTTATTTTGAGTTCTCCTTCTCTCTTGCATCCCTATATTATGTATCTTCGTCGTCTTTTATGACACGCACGGACAAGTGAGGTGGTTAATTATATTCTTAATTAAAGCAAGGGGATAATGTGACAATCAACGCTTGAAGCGTTTGTCCCATAAATTTAAAACTAAAACCATCATATCTACAAAAGTCTACAGCGTCTGTTTGAATTGATATTTACCTATTTCCTGTATCCCTGACTAATATCGGAATTATCGGCGAAACTTGCTGGCAAGTTTATGTTCTGTACAAATTTATTTTTATCCTATTCCCTTGTACGATGATACTTATTTGTACAGCCAATATATTTCATATAAATGTGGTTGAATTTACACAGGAATTCATAAAAGAAAATTTCAATGACGCTTGTGTAAACTATTTGGTGGTAGGGGCGTAGTGAAAAATCGGTTGTCAAGGAACGACGCGTGGGCGCGCGGTTTCCAGGCACTACGCCTACGCTCTTACTTACGTCATGTAGATAGAGTAACAAGCTTTAAACACTTTAGAGGCCTCAAATTTGTCTCAAGTGGCATAGCGCAAATATGTATTAATAAAAACTCCATCTATAATACTGTTTCTTACGACGTTATATTCTAGTATTTTAGATCAAATCAAATAATAGTAATTGTTAACAAAAATTGTTAACAATAATCTTAATAGATATGTAAATTAACTATATACTTAAAAAGAAAGGCAATGGTAGCCGTTTTTAATAGATAATACATAGATTTTCGATATTTTAGATACTTTTTAAATGACCTCAGGTCCCTTGGATCATAAATAATGAGAAAAATGAGTATTTTCTTTGAGAGAATTTGTACGAGATTAAAGTAATGGGCGTGCGTGCATCCGGACGTGTGTGTGTGTCTTTGTGTATGCAAGCGTATATTGCGAGATGATTTTTCAAGGACGTAGCTCTAGAAATTACGTAGAGCTTAAAAAAATTCTTATTTTTTTATATAAAGTATAATAATAATAAATACAACTTATATGTATTTAAAATGAGATTACTGGACTCAAGTAGTCCAATTAAATTCAATTTACGATCGTAAATTATATTTTCTTTTTTGAGTGTAAGCTTCACGTGATTTTAGCAAAATATTAATTTGACTTTATATTTATTTCTGGTTTGTTTTTCATAAAATAACATACTTTTCTATTATATTATAATTGCGTATGATGATTTTTACTTTCTTTTTTACTACTTTCTTTTTCTATTATTGTTTTTAGGTTCGTTTTAATATCTTATCACTAAAAGTCATTACTACCACAAGCGGTAGTTGTACTGTTTACTTATATAAAAATACATAAATAACCAATATATAATTTATCATACATCACTTTTTATTAAATCGTCTGTAAAATAAATTAATGTTCTACAAAGAATTTATATTTTATTTCCAAGTGGAATAGACAGAGGTAAGAAGCAGAGTTTTATACATATCTCGCCGCATAAATTTCAGTGTCATATTGTAAGAAAAAAGCTTACTTATTGTTATAAACCAGCCACATTTTCAAACCGTTAAGGTCATCGTTGATCTGTAAAAAATCATCGAAAGGCGAGGAGATCTGTAGAAAGTGCATAACTACACATATCCTTTGTACAATCCAAAATTGTAACCCAGGAACCTTATGATCACAGTAGCACGCTTACGCTGGTAGAGTAGTTACTTATAAAGTACATAGTCTCATTACGAAAAAAAAAATTATTCACCAACACACAAAACAGCCTCTTAAATGTATCACTGAAAACCATTTAACAGTACATTGTTACAAAGAACAAACTAATAATTGAATCTGTTTTTAATGTAGCAATAAAAACGTGGAACGCTACAGGTAAGTGGCTCGATTAAATTGATTTCTCCCCGTGGAAGCCCCGGATGCAATAAAAGCACAATGTGGTTACCATAGCAACGTGCCTCGTGGAGTTTAATAGGAATGTACGGTTGCTGGAATTAAGACAAATAACTATTTATTTTCTTAAATAAAGTGTAGGGACTTGTTTATATTTAATGATACTTAATTCAAATAGTTTTTGAGGTTTTAATAAAATCTTCTTTAATTGAGTGTGGTGATCGAGTAGAGATTAAATGGCCCACTATTCCATGATAATCTGATCGCTTGCCATAAGGTTTATTTCGAGTTTTCCTCCACGTTATCTGCTTACCTGCCCTAGTCGAATTTTACGTTAACAAGAAGTCAATTCTTCCCCCTATACCAAATAATTGAGATATAAGCAGGATGATAATAATTATTTAAAAATAACTTTTAGTATTAAGGAAAAGCATAGAATGACTCAATATAATAACAAAATTAATTTACATTTCCCTTGTAAATGTATATAATACACGAAGCGCGTAAAATCAAATTTCTTATTAAAGTGTGTTCGCTAGCACTTAACATATTTTTAAATTATTACATAGATTTTCTTTTTTCTATATTTTCATGCTTATACTATGATAGAAGTGTATTGTGTATTGCAACCATAGACGGATATTAGCATGCATAATTTGCCCAATAATTTTGATTTAATTAATTTTCATCTACTGGACACAGTTTCAGATCTCCCATTATTTAGAATGTTTAACCGTCAAACCTAGTAGCATTTTATGCCTGATCGAGGATTGGCTAATGTCATATTTTAAATTGTTTTCCTTCTGAAATAAAAATAAATCTAACAGTAACAGTTACCTTGTTTCTTTAACGATTCCACCAAACATTACAAAATAAATTAATATTTGATAAATTTATTCCTTTGACGAATGATAAGCGGTACCCAGAAAAGGAATAAAATCATACTTTTTTAAGTGTCAATTACTTCATAAATATATAAGGTCCACTTGGTCTACAGGTAATAAGGTCCATTTAAATCCAATTATTTATTACAAGAATCAGTATCTTTACTGAAATTTTAATTCTTGTCTTGTTTTAGCCAATATACAGTCTAACGTTTGACACGGGCCTATTCTATAACAGAAGAGGAATTGACTTAATAGAGTGTCAGACAACAAAAGACAAACCCCTATACCATGGATGCACAGACCGCGGCCCGCCGGTCGAATACTGGTGGCTCGCCGACAGCAAAAATAATACTCTCGTACATTCGAAAAATATTGAATTCTATTCCAGATTATCAATTCTTTATTGTCTTTAATTACCTATACTTCTGGCGGCCCGCCATCAGTTCATGATTTGCCCGAGTGGCCCCTAGTCTTAATAAGTCTGTGCATCTCTGCCCTATACCAAACAGTCTGGATTTTACGTAGAGTTTGTTATCTTTTGTATCGTTATTATCGGCATATCATATCTCCTAATCTTCTTTTACGACATCGATGGTCATGAAAGAAGGTAGTGAATTGTATTCTGTCATCATCAACACATGGACAAATCGATATAATGTATCTAATTCTCCATGTGGCGATGGGATATGGATACAATTATTAATACGATTAACCAAAGTAGTCGTAATCGACTAAGGTTTTGAGAAGAGTAGGGGCAGCAGCTTTTTCTCAGCAGTATATAAAATCTCACTGCGACGGCCAACCCCCTTGCCATGTGTGTCAATATTAGCTCTATACATTCATTAGTTGGAGAGGCATACGTCTGACAGAAGACGGCAAGTCTGAACGATAATGACGCTAAACCTTAGTTATATTATTTATTTACCATGTACAGTGCCGTTTTGTCTGGAACGTGAACTTGTTGTGGTGATCTTCTATTATAATTAATTTATCAGTGTTTTAATGCGTTACATGAAATAATTATCATGCCATTTTATGTAGGTGAGTCGTAATTAATATGATGTAAATTGCTTTAGAAATATTTTCGTTTCCCAGAAGATAACACTAACTGTATAGCTATAGTGTTGTCGAAGGGGATGGATTTACCTTACTGACGGACAATTACCAATACGAAGAATAAAAGACGTAAAGAAAGTAATAATTAAAAAAAAAGTAATTCAACACATGCAGTAATTGCTCGTAATAGTAGCCGATTGCAATTATAATAAAAAGAAGAAGAAGCATGGATAGCTTTTACACCGTCATACACAGTAGTTTTGTGATGATTTCGTTTAATAAAATATTAAAAATTAGGCTTTTTAATCAATAAGTAAAATGTTAAATAGATTGTTTATTAAGAGCAACTGTAAATCGTAATAAAACCAGTCGGCAATATCAACTCGTGAAAGTGGCTACAAACACTTGTTTTTGTCCCACCTTTAGTGCGCGACCTTGTGGGGTGTAGGTGGCTAGAGGAGTGCGAAAACACCCACGCTTTATTCTGTCCAGAATCCTAAAGTACATATCTGGAATAGAAACTTAATCATTATCTATTATTTGTTTGTTTTGATAAACAATATATACGGTGTGACGTAGGCGTAACTAATTCGACGAGACGACCATATAGCATTGTAGGTGTATTGTATATACTGAGAATTGAAAATGGAAGTCTATGATAATAGATAAAATATTTTCTTGTAAATAACAATTGATCAAAAGCTTATTCAGGGTCTGCGCAGTCCTGCGTAACTATAAAATTTACAAAAAAAAATATTCCAACATTATTCGTCATCTTTTGAAACAGTAGATGAATTATTCAAGCGTTGTTTTTGACAAAAGCAACTAATAAATATATAGATAAATATGTACATGGATAATCCGTGTTATGACGGAGTAAGAATACATTTCACCAGCTTCTTTCCTGCTCATGGGTGTCGTAAAAGATGATTGAGGGATATGCAGATAGCATCTGGGAAAGAAAAGGAGAACTTAAAACAAAACTCTATACCAACCCGTTTAATCAGCGCAGGATAGGGATCAAGGAATTGAAGAATAATTCTAACTCCGTCGCCATAAGGAAACGGAAAATTTTATAGAATAATCGAAAAGGGTATTTGAGCTCTGGCACGTGTAAGTCCCGGGCGCTTAATTGAATTATTTTGGTAACGGAAATCAGATGGGTATATTTATTCGCAAACTGAGATTAACTTAAATTTCAGTAGTCAGAACTCGGCCACGAAATGAGACAATCCGACAGGAAAATCAGTGTGTTGTAATTTTTTAAATGAAATTTTATGTATACGACATATAGTATTAGCTCCAGTGTGATGCCCTTCGAAATAGAATAGATTTTATTTTATTTTAGAAAATAGGATAGATTGCCTGTAGTGGGTAGGTAGATAATTATAAAAATCTGTAATAACGTTGACTTGTTTGGACGTCAGACATCTTAGTCCGCCTGTGACCATGAATGCTGTTAAGTATTCGAAACGTCGGGCAATCATAAATCAAATACAAAGATTAAATTCGTAAAAGTAGTTTTATTTACAATGTGTAGTGCTCGCGTAAATATTAGATATCATTAGGATAGAAAACCTAATACAAATAATTAAAAAAAAATATGTGACTGGTCCTGACTAGCGATTATATTCTTATCCTCTCTTGGGAAGACCTATGCCTAAGATTAGATGTTGATAAGCTGATGGATGGTCTCGGACGGAGTAGGATACAATTCACCACCTCCTATCTTGCCCGTGAGCATCATAAAAGACAACGGAATATCGCCTATACAATCTATGCGAGAGAAAAAAACTTGAAATATCTAAAACTCTATGCCAATCCTTCTTTCTAGCTTTATGTACAATTTTTTTTTATTGCAAAAGGTGGCAAACGATCGAACAGTACACCTGATGGTAAGTGTTGCCCCTCAGGGATCTTTGCTAGACCGCTGCCTACCGTGAAGAAACTGAACAAAGTGAAGGGAGTGTGAATGCGTGAATTGAGGTTCGGTGAAACTAAAGACACCACCAGAACCAACCACACGGAAACTCTCAGAAAGTTTGGCTGCCGGTTTTCTCGCTCACCGAAAGAAGCGCAGTAACAAATTGCTACTACTCAGACGTCGATTTTCTAAGTCTGATTTCTCTTCTATTGTAGATTTAAGCCCAGCAGTGGGACAAAACTAAGTTGACATTATGATTATGGAATAGAATATATAAGGTCAACTTTATGCGATATTTGCAATATTTATTCTAGAAAAAATATCATGATAATATTATATCAATGTCTGTGAGAAAATCAGCGATTGAAACATTTGTCAAGGTGTGAGAGGATTATAGGTTTATTAAGTTGTATAGGTCGTAATTTGTAACTGATACTTGTGTAGGGGCAATTTAGCGTGGTTAAGGAATGAATTTTATATAACATAAACGTGCTATTTTCTCCTATAGTCTATTTATTTTCAATGGAAACGTATTACCAGAACTTTATGTTCTGGTATATAAAAAAAAAGATATTGTAATTTTCCCTCAATTGCAAAATGAATTTGTGATATTATAATATGAATTTAATTTGCTATTTTTAATTCTTCATGAATAGCGGCAAGCGTGGTAATAATAATAAAAATATATATATTTAATACCAAATTCCCGTAGTTTTACCCGTTTAGTTTAGGGAATATCAGAATAAAATATAGCCTATGTTACTCTCTGATAATGCAGGTTTTCATCAGTGAAAGAATTTTTGAAATCGCTTTAGTACTTAAGGCGTGCAAGCATAACAAACAAAAAAAAAAAATACTTTGGCATTTATAACATTAGAGGGGATGATTATTTTATATTTTTCATTCATCTCTGCCCACATACCCCATATCGCAACCTACTGTTTGGGCTCGGGCCGCCCCTCCAACAGAATGGAAATTGACCTACTATTATCACACCGGTGAAACATGTTGTCATAGGGTTTTATGTCGAGATTGCCACCTCTTGCCTAGATTTTATTGGCATATCATATACCTTAGACGTCTTTTACGATGCCCACGGGCAAGAGTGAGTTGTATTCTTACTCCATCACTACACGAAAAATATGTTAATAATATTTTTTTTTAAATAAGAAATATAAAGAGCTATACGATTTAGAACAGAAGCTCAATTGAAATGTTTAAACGTAAAATTCACATCTTTGAGCCCATTTGATTTATATATAATAAGATTTTCATGTAAATTGCTTTCAAAATTTATAATATAAAAAAATGCAGAAACATAAAAAACTTTATACTTATTATTATTTTTGTTTATTTAAAGTTTTGAGTATTGTTTGAATTACTTTTGTAAAACAATAAATGCAAATCAATCTTAACTGAAATGAATCACACAAGGAAAAAATCAAGTACAATCAGCACTTGAAAACGTATTTAAGAAATGACGATATTGACGTTTATTGTGTTCAGTAATCATCATCATCTCAATTCATATACGTCCCACTGTTGGGCTTGAGCCTCCTCCACAATGAGAGGAAAATTGACCTACTATACCTAGGGATACAAATATCGAAACAAAACATCGATGTTTGATAACAAACATGTATGAAAAAACATGTATGTACAAAAAACATCGCCCTGAAAACATCGATGTATCGAAACATCGATGTTTTCTAGAAATCTATGCGGTGACCTTTTTATCTAAATCAAGCATGTTTTTTTACATGAAACACCAACATGTTTTACAATAATGAACATCGGTGGCAAACATCGAAGTTTTTTTTATTGAAACATCGATGTTTCAAAAACATCGATATATCGTTTGCATCCCTAACTATACCACATTAGTCAGAGGCGTTGACAGTTGACACAGGTTTTTATTTCGAGTTCCATATTTCTTGTATTTGTGCGAATATTATAATCTCTTAATCGTCTTAAAAACGATATCCACGGACATCCTATACTGGTGAATTGTATTCTTACTTTGTCACCACACGGAAATAGTATCGGCTATAGAAATACTCAATAATAATACTCAATAAACGTCAATATTATTCGTTTAAGGAAAAGTTAAACGTTAATATCAACGACAAGCTTCATGATTCGATGTAGAATGACGTGCATCGGAGTACGAACATGTAATTTTTTCCATGTTCATTTGAATCTATACAAATAAATAAAATTGAAGTGTATGTTTGTAATTTTAAAATACTGGACTTTTTTCATGGTCACACGGTTATTTGGACGACATCTATGCCTAAGATACAGTTTAAAAATGTTTCGTCTGTCTGTCTGTTTGAGGTAATCTTCAAAACGACTATATTTATCCCGATATTCCCAGGGGAACGAGAACTATGCGGATAAGGCGACGAAAACCGAAGCAAAGCGAGGCCGGGTTGCTAGTTTAAAATAAAAGTTTAGCACAAAATAAACACGCAATTTATTAAGATATTTTCTTTCTCATTTTATAATTGCGATAATAATGTCCAACCGTAATGCTTATACTAATAATATTTTTCCAAAAATTTAAAAATCTAACTGATTCTAAATATAACTTCTCCGGGCTTTTATCACCCTCTTTCGAAAGATCTGGTTATTATTATCAATTACTAGTTCTTTGGCTTATTTTATAAAGTTATATTTTAATTAAATAATTTAGTTTAATAAATACAATAATCATTATATGATACAGAATGCGCTCTTTAAAATACTGTGTTTATCTTCTTCAACGACAAACAATAAATAATAATAGTAAATGTTTTTATTCATAAAATACAGCTTAAAACTTCTGCCTTTTGGTGGTTATTTATTCATTTAACTGTTGTCGGTAAGAAGTTAAGCTTTATGAAGTTGTCGGTAAGTGTGTGAAGTAAATCAAATTTAACCATCAGCTGGAAAATCCTATTATACATTATAATTTTCACACAAACTTATGTAGTGATTATAACTGAAAGATGAGCAATTAGTTACAAGAAACGAAATGGAAATCATTTTATTACAGTGTTTTTGGTATTTTTAACACGCATTCTTCTTCTGGAATATTTTATAATTGTTTCACATTTTAATTTAAACTGTTGTCTTAAAACTCACGAAATTTATATTTAACACTATTCCTAATTTTTGTATTATTTATATCAATTATTATACAACTTCATAAAGCTTAATGAATCAAATCAAAAATAGCTTTATCAATTAGTAACGAATTTATTTATATGCAAAATATTGTTTAAAGAGGAAAGTTCATTCGAGTCAATTTTCTTGCAATTCATTTATGTTTAGGCAGTATATTACATTGGATATTACGATGGTGCAGTTGGAACTGATTTATTTAGCCTAACAAGGTTGAATCGTGACGCATATTATTATTGGGAATTTCTACATATTGTTTATCCTATGTTGTTCAGGATAATTGTGGATATTAATGTGTAAAACAGAATAAATACGCTGAAGTTATTATATTTATTTTTAATGATCATTACATTATCTCTAAATTCATTACGATATTAATTCAAATATCGTGGTTTCAACATCTGCGTAGAGCATTTTTTTGAACGACATGTGTAATTAGAGCCTGTCAATTATATGTTCTAGTCACTTAAACACCAACTCAGATAGCTCTCAAGCTAAGATAAGACTTGGATTTTGGAGGATACAGGGTATTGGTAGGTGGTAGGACCACACTGTCGACAGTTATCTGTCTACAGCCGCGGGCTGGTCCGTCCGGGGTAGTACCACACACTCGCAGAAAATCGACGTCTGAGTAGTAGCAATTTGTTACTGCGCTTCGTTCGGTGAGCGAGGGAGCCGGAAGCCCAACTTTCTGAGGGTGTTTGTGTGTGGAGGGTTTTGGTGGTGCCCTTGGTATCACCGAGCCTCAACGCACGCATTCACACTCCCTTCACTGTCTTCGCGGTAGGCAGCAACCCCGTAAAGCTCCATGAGCGGCAGCAACACTTACCATCAGGTGTACTGTTTGCTCGTTTGCCACCGCTTACAATAAATATATATATATATATATATATATATATATATATATATATTTTCTGTGTGGTGACGGAGTAAGAATACAATTCACCACCCCCTATCTTACCCGTGGGTGATCGTACGAGACGACTAAGGGATATAAAACGCATATAACATCTATGCGAGAGAAGGAAAACTTGAAATAAAACCCTATATCAACACGTCTGACCAGCGTGGTATAGTAGGTCAATTACTCTTCCATTATGGAGGAGGCCCGAGCCCAACAGTGGGACATATATGGGCTGAGATGATATATATATATGATGACAAGTCGGAGTACACAGCGTAAGCGTAATGCTACCTGTAATAATACCTTTTTTATTACTGTTGGTGGCGAATGAGCAAATAGCACGCCTGATAGAACCCATACTGCTGCTCATAGACCCTTACTTGCCCGTTGACTGCCGTGAATAAAGTAAAGGATGTGTGAACGCGTGCAATGAAGTTTGGTAAGTTGGACGTCCGGCTTTCGCTCACCGAATGAAATGCAGTAACAAATTGCTACTAGGTACTCAGAAATCGATTTTCTGCGAGAGTGTGGTACTAAAGCATACGGACCGGCCCGCAGCTATGGATAGGAGACTGTCGACATTGTGGTCCTGCCACATATAAAGTAAAGCCTTACTGCAAAGCTGCGGCATCCCGAGATGAGAACCATTCGAGGTTCTATTCAATTATTGGTACATTATACATTGTTAGGAATACCTCGTTTCCTCAAGACAGCAACCGCTTATCTGGTCCCGGGAACGATTACAAAAAGGTTATTATTAAGACATTATCAAAAACAATCGCAAAGTTTGCTTACCAACGTTTGTAATAAGATTGCTCCCTATTACGCATGAAATGTTTTTGTTCGTATGGCAATAATCTAAAAATATTACCACCTTTGGTTATACGTGGGAGTTGTACACATTTAATACGGAGGGACGTGGGCAGATAATATTACTGTAAGAAAATGGTAAACCAGTTTTACAGCATGGCATGGTAGCATAATTTACCTACAATTATTAAGGACGCCTGTCTTTCAACCACTTTGAAACAAAGGCAAGTGGCTATGACTAGGGTTACCACCCGTACTTTAATATAGTGTATTAAACGTTATTTCGGGTAATTGTAAAGTGTAGAACTTTATGAAAACAATAAATTACACGATAACATTTTATATCGCCCCAATTGACTTCTCAAGAAAAAAGTTTCAATATAAACAAAGTGTCTTTGAATCTGTTAAAACAAATGCTTTATTAACTATAAAATAAATATAAAGTATAAAGATGCAGTTTAGCATTGATAACTAATTATTAAAATTTGTTATAAATAATCGTAAATATATTTTAAAGCAAAATAATTCGAAACGAACTTTATTTGGACACAAAGTACTTTATTTTTCTTCATTCATTAATCAATATACTTTATTGAAATAAAAAAGTGGCAACCCTAGCTATGACTAACACAATTTATAAAATTACCGGTAGAGTTTACGCATCATTATTTATTTATTGGCTACAGATATCAGGCTAGTTGCCAGAAAATTAAATCTTTGTTGCCAAAACTTGTACCAACCGTACTATGTCGGCTTGGTTGACGGGCCTTCACAGTCGAATGAGAAATAACAATAACAAAATCCATCTTAATTACTTGCCCGCCAAAATCAACAACAAAATAAACATCTGTTCTTTATTTAAGGTGGTGCGTTTAATTTATTAACCGTTTCTTTCGATTTTCTTTCTTAAATCCAAGAAATATATAATATATAATAATCAAAATCATTCCGTTTTAACCATAAAAATAAAATGTGGCAAGCATGTATTCTCATTAGAAATAGCATAGTACTTAAAGTATTAGTGATAGAGTTTTATTTAATTTTCTTAATTAATTCGTTAAACGAATGTTTTTTATCACTTATTTTTTTCCATTCATTTAACTGTATTATTATTAAAAAAATAACTATTGTATCACGGGCAATCAAAGTGGTTACGTTTTTAGTAATTTTCCTTAACTAAGTAACGTACATATGTATATACGAGACACATTTAAAGACTTGTACGATGTATTGCCTCAGTCTCACCCGCGTAGCACCCATTCTCGTTCTCGTGGGAAAACTGCGATAAAAAATAGCCAAGTTACCCTTTGAATAGACAGCTGGTAGTAAAATATTATCAAAATTGGTCTAGCTATTTTAAAGATTATCCGCAAAAATATTTCAACTCTTTTTTGTCATAGGTATTGTGTAAATAACCCTGTGAGCATGAAAAGTTTATTGATATTTTTGTAATGTTTGTCTAATAAAAAAGTACATAAAAAAATAACTCGGTTTTGTTAAAATTTTTGTTAATTCAAATAACATACATTTTGTACAAACATTACTATTGACACAGGCTGAACTAAATATTTTTTCATTTCATTAACGCATTTTTTTTTTAATTTGAGCGCGATATATCGACTTCGATATTGATACTTTTATAAATATCAATACATCGATATTTTGATATTTATTTTCTCTGCCGACATCTGCATAGCATAGTCAATACGCAATGTTACTACTAAGACGTTTACATATGAAAGGCTTATTCTATATACGTATAATTAATATATTATCTTAGTAGCAAAAAAATATTTTTTTATAGTTTTTTTTATCTTGTAAGCAATTATAGCTAATCGTACATTCTTCTTTAATTTTAATAATAATTATCTTTAATTGATAATAGCATCAAGAATGTTTTTTATAATCTGTTGTTGAATAAAGACATAATATAATGTTGGTATTAATTTTACAAATTGTTTAATAATAATTTTGCCTATATTTCTTTACAGCCTGTCATTGTACGGGTATGCAATAGGGGCAATTGTATTATTATATACCAAAATGGCAAGATAAGTTAGCAAGGGGTGCTATTTTAAGTTTGCCACCTTTTCCAATATATCGCTGCTTAGTTCCTCTTTTCATTCAGAATGTTATAGTGATGTTTTATGGACGATAAATCTAATATTTAATTATGCATATCCTAAAATTAAAATCCCCAATACGGCAATTCGTAGAAGAACGGGTGTAGAGGACATAGCTCGAAGAATTAGTGTAATGTTGGAATGGCAATGGCAAGACCACATCGCTCATCGAATGTCCAGTGGCGATCACGAATCGAACGACGCTACGTAGGACCAATCCCTACTAGATAGACTGACGACATCTTAAGTCGCAGGTAACCATTGGATGTAAGTGGCACAGGACTGTTCTGAGTGGAATTATTGTAAGGAGACAGTCCACGTCTATGTGTTGGATGGGATGGATGGAAAACTAAAATTTGGAACATCTTATCAGTAGTTGCATGTTATGTCATTTAACGTTTAAGACACACAATGCACCATACAAAGTAATAACTTCATTAAACAGCACTTTTTCAAAATCTACATATTATTATTTGTATTACCTTTGTTTCATACATAAACGCTTTTATTCATGTCGGGAATATTTATGTCAGCAGTTAATAGCGGTTTATATAATATAGATATTTATTTTCTGCCCGGCAGGTGATATTTAAACCAATAATAAACACACAGTCTTATCTTTCAAGGCAGAAAAATATTTTGGCTTTGAATTTTTTGGTTCTAAAGAAATGAAATTTGTTATTTGTCATTTGAAAAGTTATTTTTACGGATTAAAGGGAAATTAACCTACTATACCACGCTGGTCAGACGTGTTGGTATAGATATCCCAATATATGTATCTGCATACCATGTCCCTTTTTTTTTATGGGTGGGCCGACCACCGGAACAGATGTGACTTATCATCAGTAGTCGGCCCGACGGAATACCCTTTCGGGTAACCTCACCTCTTGACGTACTGGGACGTCGGTCGCCATTGCGCGGTCAGCCTCTCTGCGGGTGACGGACAATTCCCCGGTCCGATCACCCACGGCCTCGGCTAGGGCGGCACCATGTCCCTGAACCGCATTTTACGATATCCACGGGGTAGAGAGAGAGAGTGGTGAATTGTATTCTTACTCCGTTACCACACAAAATGTTTAAGTAAATTTCGGTTTTGCTTACACGTGAAATTGGTGACGTAACTTATTAGGTGAAATATATCATCGCAGGGGAATTGATATGATTCCCAAAATATACCCCTATTATCCAGCGTATTTCTTTATTTGATATATTTTTCCCGCAGATACAAGATAAGTTTTGGTCATCGACCTGGATTCTTACAAAATGAGGTCAACCCGATTAATAAGCCCAACTTTTTGAGTGTGTTTGCGTGTAGAGGGTTTTGGTGGTGCCTTTGGCATCACCGAGCCTCATTGCACGCATTCACACTCCCTTCACCTTCTTCGCGGTAGGCAGCGGCCTTATAAAGGTCCATGAGCGGCAGCAACACTTACCATCAGGTGTACTGCTGGCTCGTTTGCCACTGCTTGTAATAAAAAAAAAAACTTCAGTTTGCAATATTTCATTGACATAAAAAAGTAATCGGGGAATCTTTTTAATGTTATAATTCACTGACCGTTCAATATTCTACATATTATTATAGAAATGATTGCTATCTTCGATTATCAGTTATTAATCAGCAGTAATAAGTACACAAAGTCCAAAGGTCTAGCCCCATACCTAATTATGTAATTATGAGACAAAATTAGTTAAATATAATATACAAACCAGCTGAGTTTTTTGTCGGCTTTTCTCAGTAGCGGTTGGGTGCCGATCCGGTAGTAGTTTATTGGTTTAATTTCTGTTCAAATTTTATATGTATGTAGTCTTTCGTGGTTTTATCATTACACATATACGTCTCAATGTTGGGCACTGGCCTCCACACTGCCACCGGTTGGTATAGGTTTTTATATCGAGTTTTCTTTCTTTTACATAGATGTTATATGCATACAATATACCTTAGTTATCTTTCACGACACCCGCTGGTAAGAGAAGGGGGTGATAAATTGTATTCTTACTTCGTCACCACAATGGAAATGCATATACATTGTTTTGGTTAATAAATTACATAAACACAAATTTTACATTATTTTTTTTAAATATAAAGAAAATGTGTTCATAACTATTATATTCGCGATGATTGTAATCGGTGGAAAGATCCTTTTCAATAAAATATAAAATTTATCGCTTCCTCGTCCTTTGAAGGTTTAGAGGTCGATAAACTCGTTCAGGTCTTTGTTAGACACCTGTCTTGTCTTTAATGTTTCGAGTATACTCTAATATGTCCTCCTCTAAACGAGGTATAAAAAGAATATAATATAGGCAACGTTGTGGCATAAAAGTAGAGTTAATAACAAAGATTGAGAGACGTATGTTAAGTTGATTTGGTCACGTATAGAGAATTAGTGAAAGGAGACAAACAAAAAGAATTTATAGAGCGAATCATCATCATCCTGCTCTTATCCCAATTACTTGGGGTCGACGCAATATGTCATCTGTTTTGACATATTGCAAAAAGTTTCGGCAATGACTTTTATGACCGGCCGCCTGCCTGACGTCAACCCTCCTTGGGAATGTAATCGTTGACCCAAATGGTACCAGATGGAGTTGGTCCGGGTCAATCTAGGGCTCTTAGTCGTCTTTTACGACACCCACGAGCAAAGCAAGGGTTGGTAGTATTCGAAGCCGCTACCACACAGCGTTTACACAATTTATAGAGCGGATGTGAACGGAAATGCGACACGTCACCTTCGTCGTTGGGCCGACACCGGAGCAGAGTGACTTGACATCAGTGGTCGGCCCGACGGAATACCCCCTTGAGGGGAGGTTATTTAAACCACTAAGCCATCTGTGCAATTTGAAAGATAGAAGTTTGTGTAAGCGGATGGAGTTGCAGAAAACATTAATCTTTGTACACGCACAGACTTTTAGTTTATCGTAACAGCGTAGAAACATCAGACTTGTGGCATACTAGATGCAATATTCAACATCATTACTATAATTACTAAGTAAATTTATGAAACATATTACTTAGAAGCGTATATATTTCATAGCGTTAGAAAGACATTTGTGATGACTAGTGTTGGAATGCTACGTAAATAATTATTTTCCATTGGACAAATAAATATTTGCCTCAATATATTACTAGGTATGTACATATACTACTGAGATGCATCCTTTATTAATATTTATTTGTATCTTTAATAACGTTGTCTTTGTGAATAAATGCTAATTTGTTATTGTATTCTATTGTTATATAATACACTAGTTGAACCAACAGACGTTGTTCTGTTCAAATAAGCAAGCAAATAAAAAATAAACCATCCTCGAATCTCCTTGAATACTCACAAAAAAATTCATCGACATCTGTCCAGCCGTTTAGGAGGAGTTCAGTGACATACACACGTACACAAGAAATTTATACATATGACTAGCTGACCCAACAGACGTTACTCTGTTCAAATACAATAAAAGAAATTCTCCTTGAAATCGACAGCAGCGCCACCTACCGGGTCTAATTATAGATCTAAACCATTCTCGAATCCCCTTGAACTCGCACAAAAAAATTCATTAACATCGGTCCAGCCGTTTAGGAGGAGTTCAGTGACATACACACAGCAGCGCCACCTACCAGGTCCAATTGTGAATCTAAACCATCCTCGAATCCCCTTGAATACACACAAAAAATTTCGTCCGCATCGGTCTAGCCATTCAGGAGGAGTTCAGTGACACACACGCACACAAGAAATTTATATATAAAGATAAGTATATTTGTCCATGTAGTGACGGAGTAAGAATACAATTCACTAACACCGCTCCGCTGGGTGTCGTAAAAGACGACTAAGGGATATTATATATTAATAGAACATCTATGCAAGAGAAGGAAAACTCGAACCAAAACCCTACACCAACACGGCTGACTAGCGTGGTATAGTAGGTCAATATCCCTCCCATAATGGAGGAGGAGACCAAGCCCAACAATGGGACGTGTATGGGCTGAGATGATGATGACTGATCTTTACGAGAGTATTAACCATTGAAAATAAAATTATTTTTATGGATTGTTTGAAATTCAATTTTTAATTGCCAAATGTTTCGAACACGTTGCTGGAGAACATGATTCGTCGGCGGCAATGAACTCTCTAAATTATTCTAAAAGTCGAGAAATTAAAGATCCAAACTTAGAATAATAACGTATAGAAGGCAAGTCCGCGCACAAAAATGAAGCATTTAAACTGGAGCTTAATGGAGCTTACGCCGGACTGGTCTGTAGTGTACAAGATCGCTATACTCCACGTACGTACGCAACTCTTAAAAAATTAATAAGTAATTATGACGGTTTGTGCATTCAAATGGTGTCACAACACGTTAGAAAAACATAAAAGTTTATTAACATTACTTTTAAAAGTATTTTGACGATTTATGTTAATAAAAACGAAATTAGATATCATAATTTGTATAGTGGTGTGCGCTTAGAATAATAACGTATAGAAGCTAAGTTCACGCACAAAAAGTGAGGCATTTCAATTGGAGCCTAATGGAGCTTACACCGGAACCGTTCCGTAATGTACAAGTCATTGTACTGCACGAACGTACGCAACTCTTAAAAAATAAATAGGTAATTATGACGGTTTGTGCATTCAAATGGTGTCACAACACATTTGAAAAATATAAAAAGATTATTAACATTACTTTTAAAGGTAATTCGACGATTTATGTTAATAAAAACAAAATTTGATTTCATAATTTGTATAGTGGTGTGCGTGTGTACGTATGTAATCGTCTGCGCGCCATTAGTATTTTTAGATTCAAATTTTGAAAGTTTGAAGTATTGACACTATCCTTCTATACGTTATTATTCTAAGGATGTGCGTGTGTACGTGTTTAATCGCCTGAGCGCATGTAGTATTTTTCGTTTCATGTTTTTGATCGCTTAAGTGCCGACACTATCCTTCTATACGTTATTATGCTAAGTATCCAAATTAAAGGTTCCAAATCAAAATCAAGATTAAGTCTGAAATCTAGGTACATAGGTAAGAAATGATGATGATTATTTATGAAATACCTACATTAGTAAAATAAAACAAATAAGAGAGGCAGGAATAATATGCAATTTTAATTAAATTTTATAATATTAATTAAATAAGTTTTACTTAGGATATTTATACAATTTTCATATATAATCTAGAACAATATTTAAACAAAGAAACCGTTAAGTTCATATTTCAATGTTTGAACAAAGAAATTATACGATGAACTTCACATAGGTACCCAATTAATTATTAGAACAAAATTATGTGTTAAAAAATTGTTATTCTAGTGATACAACCTGTGTAAGTGCGTCGCGCATATAGACTGTCGTTGCTAAGCAACGCATCGCTGTCCCAAGATGGCGCGGCTGACGTCATCGGACAGTGGCGTGAGTCGAGGAGGAGGGGGCAAGGTCTCTCAGCCGGTCGACTAACGACCGTGTCACTTGCTTCCCAGTGAAAAAGAGACTTATGCTGAATCAAGGGCTGTCCTTGAAATTAACGGAAGTTTCCACCAAGTTTAAGGCTTGTAGAGTTATGAGAAAAACTAAATACTACTTACTAGTCACTGATTCTGATGTCTGTAAATTCTCAAACGGTAAGTATCCGTATGTAAATAGTTTTGAATATACAAATCATTGGCCTCGTTTCTACGGGTGGTGTAAATTTTGACTAAATGATCTCAACAAATAAGGTCACTATAGACGGAAAACTCGGAATAAAAGGTTCGTGTTCAACAGTAAGGCATGGTCTGAAAAAAAAAGAAGTATAAAAATTAGAATGGAGTCCTGTCATGCGAGGATTTACATAATGATATCTACTTTCTAGACAGCTTTGGTATTTAGCATATCGCCTACAATAGGACTGCTATGAAAATGCGTTTAACATTTAAAATAAATAATTAAAATCTAAATAAAATTATAAATTTAATTTAGTATTAAAATCTAAATGAAAATTTATACTTGAATTAGAATTTGATACCGGCATAATAATAAAAAGCAATCAATAGATATTTGTTGAAATGGGACATAAGTACCCAATTATTAAAAAAAATTAGACGCATCAATTTAAAACCATAAACAAATTCGTATCTATTTGTTTAAATTGTTGAATATGACTGTGTTTGTATGCCGCGAACTCGCGTGCCTATGACATCAGCAAAATGTTTTGTTGCGCTGTGTCAAACAGTTCGACCCATGTCAAGTTCAGTGAAAAAGAAAGTGACATGTTTTTTTATCTATAGTTCACTTGTACGACCACGTGTTCGTTCACGAGCGATCGTTTGACATCTGTCAAAACCTTATAGCAGTTGTATCGACATTTTCAATGTCAAGGGAATATATTATAATATACTAGAAGCGTACTCGGTTTTGTATGTTAAATTTTCCATTGGCCTTCTCATCCTTTCTCGATGTTTGTTATAATTAATGTAATTTATCGAATTTGTTGATATTCATGGCCACTACTCCAGCGGATTGCAAACCGTCCGTTTCATGCATTGTAATCTTGTTTAATAAATATTATAGCAACTTAATTTTTAGGTGTTTGATGTAAAGCTTTTTATTTATGTATTAATTAATCACTGCTATTCAAGAATAGGTATAGTGTGTTATCACTTCTACCTTTCCCGCGGGTATGGTTAAAGACTGTGCTAACTTGTGTTATTATCTTAGAATTATAACGTATAGAAGGTAGGGTAGAAAGTAGGGACACTATGTCCCTACTTCGAACATTCCAAAAATGAATCTAAAAATACTAATGGCGCGCAGACAATTACACACGTACACACGCACACCACTATACAAATAATGAAATCAAATTTTGTTTTTATTAATATAAATCGTCGAAATACTTTTAAAAGTAATGTTAAAAACCTTTTTACGTTTTTCAAATGTGTTATTACACCATTTGAATGCACAAACTGTTATAATTACCTTTTTATTTTTTAAGAGTTGCGTACGTACCTGTAATACAGAGACATTGACATTAGGGAACGGTTCCGGCGTAAGCTCCATTAGGCTCCAATTGAAATGCTTCACTTTTTGTGCGCGAACTCACCTTCTATACGTTATTATTCTAAGGTTATATATATAAATATATATATAATATATATATAATATTATGATAACAATATATCTGACCACCGCTGTATGAGAAGTGAAACTCAAAATAATACATAGGATTTTATTTCGAATTTGACTGGCGTGATTTAGTTGAACACTTTCACTTCTCATATGAAAAAGACCTCTGCCCAATAGTGATAAGTATATGAGCTGAAAAGAATAAAAAGAAAAAGAATTTTCTGTATTTATTAACGCATTAGTTTAAATGAATTTAGATAGTACAAGCTTGCGAATTGTCATAGTCACATAACGAGAATATTTCATAGACCCATATATTAAGTAGGTTATGAATATCATAATATTTTTTTAGAATCAACACTGAAGCATTTAATAACTACAGCATACGTTGCGAGTTTGCAAAGGACATCCTAATTAAAAACACGTGACAGTGCCGCGATGGAGTTATAACGTAATGATGTTACCAATACACTGTCATTTAACACGATACCAACTTAAACAACTGTGGAACATTGAGTTGTATCAGTAATTTAATTAATTTATTGTCCTTGTTTGCCAAGAGTATGACACAAAGTTTGGATTAAACAGGTTTAAACTAGTCTATACTCATTACCGAATCGAACTATTTAGACCTCAAAAGGACAACTTGGTTTTGAAGGTCTTTTGGGTCGTCAACTCATTTAACTTCCGTTGTTAATTAAAATCTCAATGAAACTGAAATTAAGGAATTTAAATACTATTGTTATTGGGTTATTTATTTTGTTTAAATAAATAAAAGTTTTCATGTAGACCAGAGAACGGTGACCGAGTGCCGCTCGTTAGCCGTGACAGCGATGACAATTGCATGACGTCACCCCTACTAACACAACCGCATTTGGCTCGTACGTACTGATAAAGAAAACCACAAATGTTTATGCTTGTGTGTATGTTTAAGTGGGTGTTGGAGTTTACATTATGTTGAGTTTACTGTCATATTACGATTACAATATATTAATCCACCAATATAGGTGATGTTGTCAATGTTGGATCCAATGTTTGGATCCAATCGATCAAGTGGCTTAAAATTAAGTGCGCAATTTATAAAGTTTACTTCATGCAACCATTGACAGCCCGTCATTAATATTAGGTTTTTTCATTTAAATATAGCGGGAGCGATATTTGTATTTACAGGATATTTATTTAACTTTTAAAGGAAAACAAGGTGAAAGTATTTACCCAACACATATCTAGAAATTTCCATAATTATT
Source organism: Lymantria dispar (assembly GCA_032191425.1). NCBI lineage: Eukaryota > Metazoa > Arthropoda > Insecta > Lepidoptera > Erebidae > Lymantria > Lymantria dispar. The sequence continues at coordinate 33,141,366 of CM063441.1, forward strand.
AAAAACATTACGCTTCATATAACCATAAACGGTGACGTAACATGCGCAGATTAATTTTTAAGATATGCGAGAAAGTTTAAAAGAAAATTCCGTTGATCATAGACCATGCAACGATCAAATAGAGTGAATTGAGCATTTAAATTTCAAGTATTATCGATTTGGTACACACGTATTTAGTTGAAAAAGTAAACGTCGATAAATATTTGAAAGGTGAGGCGTCACCGTTCATTACCGTTCACTGTTCGAAACTGCCTTATTCTGTCGAGCGAACTTAGTGACAAGAGAGAGAATATATACTTAGTAATCATACTTTAATCACTAAATTGCAGGCACGCACTTTTTGAAGCGGGAAAACTAAGTTATCTTACGTTTTCTTAAACTAATATATGTACGTCGCACTCATGGGGTTTCTCCAAATGAAATGAATACTATTGCTACCAAAAATTTTGAAGTATATTTTGTGGTATTCTTTTGATGGTGATCTCTGATGTTTACGTGATTTTTACACATTGTAAATAAAACTATTTTACTGTCAGTGCGCCTGTGATCATGAACTCTGTAGTGTTCGAAACTTCGGGTATCAAAAATCACAGAAACGCGATAAAAATGGATTCTTTTGTGGTTGTTCTATCGCAATTATGTTCATCATATTATTTTAAATTTTTACGATACCTACGATAAAGGAAGGTGTGACCATTGTAAAAAAAAAGTAATCTGGAAAGCAAGCGTAAGAAATCTGGCTGTAAAGGCAAATAAATGATATTAATCTCGATTGGTTTATCAAAATCTCCAAACGAAAGTTTTCCGATCGGGCAAACTCAATTAAATTGAGGCTTACGTGCGAAAAAGGCAGATTAATTCAATCCCGTGAGTGACAAATTGATGCTAACATATCCTCACTAAAGCCGGGTAGGAAGACGACATTTTGTTTTCTTCGTAAGATTTTTACATAATTATCTTATTAAAATAGATGGACGTAATCTTAAAATAATAAATCAATTTTCAATAGGGGTTCTACATAATGTATTTTAATACAATGTTATATATATTTTGAATCGATTTCGTGTCGGAGAAAGAATACGATTTTGGTCTCAGATGTTTAACTGAATTATTAAAATTATTTTCAATATTATTGATTGCGATTCTCATGCAAAATGTACAAAACGTGAAGGTGACACCGTCGCTACACTTAATCTTATGCCAGTAGTAAGCTATTGTACGGAAGACGTGAGACAACACATGGAATATGCAACTGATTCTCGCCACACGTCATGAATGATACATTAGTACAAACGCTGTGGACGATCGTGCAGATGCAATTTTAAAGACTCTATCTAGTATGCCGTTTTAAAATAAATAAATCAATAAGATATATTTGCAACTTCTAATCTATTATCAATTAATTTTTATGCGTTAACGATATCAGATTTTGGATAGAATAAGATTTTTCTAATACGACAAATGGAAATTAGCATCATGTATACGATGACTGTCACAAAAGTTAACGGAGAATAAAGAATTGAACTATCAATTGCCTTTATGGTGGACTAAGAATATAAGATTTATAACCTCGTGTATGTGTAAAGACTACTTAAAATATCTCCTACATCTCACAGATATAGTGTACCTATCCATGATATTAGGTCTTAGGTCAATCGAAAGCATTATTCAAAGGCGCATCATTTAATACGCTAAAGACATCTGAGAGAAGAGCTAAGACCTCTTAGCACTTTTCTCAGATGATTTAGAATGCCTAACCGAGTGCTGTCATTGATTCACATCGGCAAATTTAACAAATTGTTATTTGACTACTAACAGAATATTAAATTATTAACGTTATCATTTACAATGCATACTAGATTTAAGAAAAATGTACAGTAATAAGTAAAAGCTTAAAGCTTTTAAAGTTAATAAGGTCGGCATATTTTATCATTTTCTTGCACAACGATGTTTATTTAGCATAAATTTTGAGCAGCTTCAGCATTTACAGCTGTGTGATAGCATGGCAAACACTGGTACCAATTCCTTGACTCCCGTGGCCGGCCCGGCGGGTCACCCATTCGGTTACCGTCCCCTTGGACGCCCCGGCAAGGAAGTGGCTACACTTACTACTAACTTTTACATTGCTCGTGGGTTTCCTAAAAGACAACTTAGAGCTTTACATATACCTAGGGCAACTCCATCCGATGTCGTCTGGTCATCAATTACAATCCCAAAGAGGGTTGATGTCAGGTTGGAGGACGGTCTTAAAACTATTGCCAAATCTTTTGTAAAATGTACTATGGAAGAAGTCCATATTGAGTCCTCTCCAAGTAATTGGGATAAGAGGAAGGTGATGATGAGGATCATAAAAAATGATCAACATTCCAATTATATGTTAAAAAAATGGAATATTTTGATAATTTATTTCTATGTATGTATATAATTTTTAAATAAATTCCCTAAAATTACTTTATCAAAGGTGTATGTATGTATGTATATAGAATAATTTTTCATGTTGTTTCAGTAGTTCATATGAACTACTGAAACAACATGAAAAATTATTCTACGTATTGTAAATAATCTATTACTTTGCCATTTATCTTTCTGTTCGTATCCTGAATACCCATCCGATAGAATTTATCTTCATATGTGCTGTTGATTTACCATTCAGCGTGGTTTCTATTAATTTTGACGTTAGATAAACAACTGCGTAGATTAATATCCTAAACATTAAATAGTTTGAACTGTTTATATTTTAATTGTACGGATCATGTCTTTTTCTTACGATACTCAAATATATAATCTTTCAAGTATTTGTAATTTTTTTTTAATTGTTTATATATTATGGGGGCTTTTGGCTATTTGTAAAATTAAAAAACATTTACTGAAGTTTAAACTAGAGTTATTTTATTAGCCCGTTATAATATCAATTTATGCGACACAGAGGCATCTTATATAGTAACATTCAGAAAATGTGTAATATTATGGTTAAGATATGTTGAGAATGGACGAAGGCGACAATAAGATAATCGAATAATGATAATTGAAAACTTGCAAGGAACAGTCATGCAAATTTTAGGAAAGTTTAGGACCAAATTTATATCATTCTGAGTAGTTAAGGACATTGAAAAGTATGTAAGTAACGTCAAGGAACTCGGTACTAGTGGTCGGCCCAATTGCTAATGGCCAAGGGGATGAAATACGGGTTATGGAGTTGCATGCCGCCCCGGACGAAATGGACAGCATGCTTACCATAGCTCCCAAAAAAACTGACAGGTGTGCATTGAATAATTGTTTAAAATGCGATGAGGGATATTGATATAAAGAAAAAAAGTATGTTAGGATTAAAACAAATGAAAATATACAACCTACACTTTGTAAAATCTACTTGATTAAAAAATACTTCAATTTACAGACTGTAATTGAAACGATTTTAACATAATTTATTTTTGGTAAAAAAACTACTTAAAAAAACCGATGAACTAAAAAGTAAAAAATAATACCTTTTTGATGTCGGTGCCCTAGATGTTCGTATAGCTTAGGAAGTAACTTGTAGAAGGCACCGACTTCAAAAGGTATTATTTTTTGCGCTTTAGTTCCAGAATGTTTTTGAAGGCGGTTTTTTTTTACTTTAAAACAATTTATTTTTTTGCTTTTTAGTGGTTACACCACACATTCAATCGCTTGTTTATATAAAATTTTAATTTTACCCTTGATATTGCCGAAATCTCATCATCAGATTCTGATCTGATAACCATGAGAAAAGAACACTCTATGCAATAAAAAAGAATTTGACCAATCGGTCAAGGCGTCTTCAAGTAATCGGTAAACATACCTTGGTAGGTCGGTATATCCCTAAAATAAAAGATGCCGACGACATGCGATACTCCGTTTTTAAAATCGGTTAAAAGGAGAATTAAATATTGAATAAATTTGTTCAAAAAAAAAAAGTGGAACCGATACGTAAATATGACACCAAAATGACAGCTATGATGAAATAGTTAAAATTACTAAAATGAAATTTTATAAAAATACATGGTCTTCGTAAATTAATATTGGAGTAATTCGTAGTTTGAATTGAAAACGAAGTGTTTGATATATAACAGCGACGCTTTAAAAAAATAGTTTAAATACAGATCTAAATACCTTTTAATGTCCTCGTTAAATGTGGTAAAACATGCGATTACTGATTCCAAAATCTCAAGTTGGTCGTGGTTCCAACAAAAAAGGTTTTTCTCATACACGATTGGGTATACCCAAAGCTAGTGAAGTCTGGATCTATCTTTAAAAACAATTCTACTATTGATCCTACTTACTAATTCTCTTAATACTAAATAAATAAGTATTAACCTCATTACATACCATTTACATCTACAGAATTAAGTACGCAAAAATTGAACATCTGTTAAATAAGTAACTATCTTATGTATTTTTTGTGTCCTACAATTTATATTTATTAATCTATTTCATCATGTGGGTCAGCATAAAATCGTTTGTTTTTAAAATATTAATTATATTTTTTTATTGCTTTAAGGGCTTTAAAATGTGGTTAATCACGTAGTAAACACGGTAGACAAGTAATTTGTGATCTTATTTTGCTTAAAGTCGGCCTTAATTCGCGGACACATGGTGTCCCCCACGGCTACATCGGAACAACTTTATGTCGGGTACATGGTATCCAGCATAGCCCAAACAGAAAAAGTGATAAATCAGGCCAGCGTTTAACGTGTTAAGGCATGGAACTAAAATATATATTTTAAATCTATGACTCTTATCATTTGTCTACTCTCATCTCACGCTAAATGGAGTCGGTACAACATCTTCTTACCTTCTATAGCCTCCTATCTGCCGTCATATCTGTACTCACTGGTTTCATACATCCATCCATCCATCCATCCATCCATCAGCCAATAGACGTCCAGTGCTGGACATAGGCCTCCCCACGAGAATGCCACTCGGAACAGTCCTGCGCCACTTGCATCCAACGGTTCCCTGCGACTTTGAGAATGTCGTCAGTCCACCTGGTGGGGGATCGTCTTACGCTGCGCCGTCCAATTCGTGGTCGCCACTCAAGAACCTTTCTTCCCCAACGGTTGTCGGTTCGACGAGCGATGTGGCCTGCCCATTGCCATTTCAACGTGCTAATTCTGCGGGCTATGTCGGTTACAACCGTTCTTCTACGGATTTCCGTGTTCCGAATTTTATCACGTAGAGAAACGTGGTTTCATACGTATATCCTCATACACAGTCCATCCATCTCTTACGTCTATCCACAATCATATCGATAAGCCGCCTTGTCACATGCCTTTTATCCCTTCTCATCACATTTTAAATATGTATATGACTCTATCCATACTAATATTATAAATGCGAAAGTAAGGATGTTTGTTTGTTTGTAACGCTTTTACACTTAAACCACCGAACCGATTTCAAAAATTCTTTCACCAATGGAAAGCTATAATATCAGGGAGTAACATAGGCTATATTTTATCCCGATATTCCCACAGGAACGGGAACTACGCGGGTTTAAGCGACTGAAACCGAAGCGAAGCGAGGGCGGGTTGCTAGTAATTAATAAAACCTTGTGTCACGAGGCACTAAACTAACATTGAAATTACACCCAGGCTCCTAACAATCGTTTATAGGTGACACAAAGCATTGTTCGGCGTGAGGATTGAACCCATGCTGCTTCGTGTAAGAGGTCGTTCATTTTAATCACTCATCTAAGCATTTAAATTTATGCATAGTGCATTAAATCGAAATTTATAGCATCATTATGTTCTCAGCTGCCGGAGAATAAACTCAGATGAAACAGTGATCGTTAACTTCACCTTTCCATAATTCTCAATTCTAATTTGCAGTGCACGTGTTTGACGTGATATGTAAATATTCATCCTTGAAATAAATACAACAAGTTTTATTTTACACTAGCAACCCGCCCTCGCTTCGCTTCGGTTTCAGTCGTTTTACCCGCGTAGTTTCCGTTCCCGTGGGAATACCGGGATAAAATATAGCCTAGTTTACGCCCTGATATTATAGCTTTCCGTGAAAGAATTTTTGAAATCGGTCCAGCCGTTTTGAAGATTACCCGGAACAAACAGACAGACAGACACAAAAATTTTTTAATCTGTATTTTAGGCATAGGTGTCGTGCAAATAACCGTGTGAGCATGAAAAAAGTCTATTATTTTGACATTACAAACAGACACTCCAATTTTATTTATTGGTATAGATTATTTGTAATAATCCATACGTCGATGCAACCATCACTTGATTGATTTCCACTACTGAATTCAGACTTCCTCATAATGCCGGAATAATGTACTTTAAAATCAAAAAAATGACAACGCTAATGACAATTTATACGATTCACCAATCCGCAGGTGTCGCAAAAGATGACTAAGGGGTGTGATATGTAAATAACATCGTTTACAAGGGAAGGAAAACTCGACAAAAAACCATTACCAACTAGTCTTTTAGCTGAATTTCCTTCACATAATGGAGGAGGCCTGATCCTGCAGTGGGGCTTATATAGCTGAGATAATGAGGGGTTGAATGAAAATTTTGTTATTATGGAGTAAAAACTTCCCATCAAGGTCAACACTACAATACTTAATTGATGGTGACATCCATGAATGCTCACCATGAGAGACATAAAAGTAGTCTAAGGTCGAATCGGTAGTTGCTGTTGTCGCTAACCCACTGTCATCATCATCATCATTATAGCCCATTTACGTCCCACTGCCGGGCCTCCTCCATAATAGGAGGACAATTGACCTTACTATACCATGCTGGTCAGACAGGTTGGTATAAGGTTTTATTTCGAGTTTTCCTTCTCTGGTACTAATACCAGAGAAGGAAAACTCGAAATAAAACCTAATATCTAAATATTATATGAATATTTAATCCTTTAGTCGTCTTTTACTATAATATATTATTTGTGTATACATATCCCCTTAGTATACTGTGTGGTAGCGGTTTCGAATACTACCAACCCTTGCTTTGCTCGTGGGTGTCGTAAAAGACGACTAAGAGCCCTAGATTGACCCGGACCAACTCCATCTGGTACCATTTGGGTCAACGATTACATTCCCAAGGAGGGTTGACGTCAGGCAGGCGGCCGGTCATAAAAGTCAATGCCGAAACTTTTTGCAATATGTCAAAACAGATGACATATTGCGTCGACCCCAAGTAATTGGGATAAGAGCAAGATGATGATATGATGATCCCCTTAGTCGTCTTGTACGATACTCACTCACAAGATAAGGGATGGCGAATCGTATTGTTATTAGTAAATAAATAAATTAACCTTGACATTATTATTTGAATACTAGCAATCTGCCCTCGCTTCGCTTCAGTTTTAGTCGTTTTACCCGCGTAGTTCCCGTTCCCGTGGGAATATCGGGATAAAATATAGCCTAGTTTACGCGCTGATATTATAGCTTTCCATTGGTGAAAGAATTTTTGAAATCGGTTCAGCCGTTTTGAAGATTACCCGGTACAAACAGACAGACAAAATTTTTTTAATCTGTATTTTAGGCATAGGTGTCATGCAAATAACCGTGTAAGCATGAAAAAAGCCTATTATTTTGACATTTCAAAACAGACACTCCAATTTTATTTATTGGTATAGATTTGCCTAAAAAAATCCCAGAAGGAGTGAACTAGAATGTATTTATTAAATGTAATAAATGAATCAATAGAAGTTGAAGAAGAATTTACCAGAATCTTCCATTGTTTTCTCTCAAAGAGATGTATGAAGATAATACGAACAGGATGCGATTTACTGTTGAAAAATTGACTCGTCGTATAAAGACATTATTGTTGAATACGATAAGTTGTTTGAGCGAGTTACTGATAACGCAATGTCAGGTCACTCTTTTGTTGTGTAAAGATTACAATGACAAATTCTATTAAGTAGTGTTTTTTTCAGATGCTAATGTGTGCCATAGTATGGCGCCAGTTGAGATAATATCGCTACTGTGTATAAGGTTAAGGTGACCAAAGTTATTACACAAAGCCCATAATAGCTATAGTACAGAGAACATTTTGCTATTCTTTTCTATGATATAGTCTTTTATCGCTGTTTTCTCAAAATAAATACAAGACAATAAATTTTAATCTTAAAATTACAAGACGCACGTTTAGGAATCACAAAACAAATTATCAATTGTGATAATAGTCTACAATAATTTAAGGATTATCTGGCGTTTATTTTTGGTATATATTTTTTTAAGATTAACTAATAACTGTTCTAGATTTGTGCACTATATTTGGGTGTAATCATTTAATGTAGGCGCCATTGTTACTGACAGTTTTATTTCTTACTAGCTGACCCAACAGACGTTGTTCTGTTCGAATCTAAAAAATGGTAAAAGGAACTCCTTGAAATTGATTACCACGCCACCTACCGATTCCACCAGGTCGGGTCGTACCAATTCAGAAACATTTGTGTGCTCATGCACAACACTTTGCTGAAGATCAAATGCATAGTTTACGATTCTATAAAGAACATACAGACAAACATTCATTTTTATATATATAGATTACAGAGTATTATATTAATCTTGGTATATTAAGATTCTGATGTTGTGTGGTAGCGGCTACGAATATTGCCAACACTTACATTACTTATGGGTGTCGTAAAAGGTGACTAGGAGCTTTACATATCTGGATCAACTCCATCTGATGCTGTTTGGTCAACAATTACACTCCCGGAGGGTTGTCATAAAACCCAAAGTGAACGACTCCAAGTAATTGGGATAATAACAGGTAAGTGATGATTATTAAGCTTCTGAATGTACTTTCGAAACTAGATATCGTTTGCTTTCATCCTTGCTAATATTATAAATGCGAAAGAAAGATTGTTTGTTTGTTACGCTTTCACGCTTAAAACACCGAACCGATTTCAAAAATTCTTTCACCAATGAAAGCTATAATATCAGGGAGTAACATAGGCTGTATTTTATCGCGGTATTCCCACGGGAACAGGAACTACTCGGGTAAGGCGACTGAAACCGATGCGAAGCGAGGGCGGGTTGCTAGTTTTATATAAAAAATAATATCGTTGTAGTAAAAAATAATAATTTTTATTGGAAACAGATAGGTAGATCATTATTTTTATTTTTCAACTACAATGTTCAAGACCATATGCTTTCTACTATGTTGCCAAAAGTAAGATGTCGTAACAGGCATAGCAGTTTGTTTACTGGGCTCTCGCACCCGCGTCTGACCCAAAACACGAATCTGTGTCAAGCAGTTTATTCAATCTGCAGCCGAGTGTCTTAACAACCTGGCGAGCTAAATCAGATTTTATTCAGTTAGTCTCAGAGCTGAAATTTGTAGTGCTTGCCATCATGGGGAGCCCGACTACGCCCTTGTAGGTGTGTATTGCTCTGTCCTTGAATATGGTGCTAACGATGTGTTGGAAGAAAGTGGAAATTCTATGAACCTTAACGATTTGGTGAATCATGAATACTATGTTCTATTCATGTTTAGCTAAGCTACTTTGTTCGATTGATCAGCCTTCTAGGTAGGTGGAAGAAATTTTACTTACCTGATCCTATCATCAGCATCAGTATCATCACCGTCATGCACGCCATATAGGTTAGGATATTTTTATTAGAAATTGCTAGTTAGTTTCTATAAGCACGTTAAACACTTGTGTGGAAAAAATTTTATAATTACTACGCCTTTACACTGAAGTTTTCCATAGGTATGGCAAAAATACTAGGTACTATATAAGATTGTACTATAACTTTGTACTACGCCATGTTGAAGCTGGAACTTGACCCCTCTCTTATGTAAGATCCAGTAGAATGTAGAGGTCTTTGTTAGTTGGATCGATTTCTGAGCACTGGCGGAGGGGTGTATTACGTAGATTGCTAGTGGTGTCGAGCTTGACGATTGAGTAAGAAGCTAAAATCAGCAAACTAACAGTATTAACAATATTAAATACTAGTTAAGTCTATGATAAAAAAATTAAATATAATACAGATATTATAATTGGATTGTGATTTCGTTTTTACAGGTTGTTTGGTTCTGAAATTGAGTTTGAAACGAATTAACCGACCTGAATATGGAATACTTTAGTCAGCAGATTTTCTGTTAAAATGTATGACTATCGATCGTAAGGTCTTCGAGGTTCAAACTATTTTTATATTTTTCACGAGTTTCCTAAAATAAACTATAACAATAAGCTGAATGTTTGGCTCAGTAATAGTACTCCAGCATTTCTCAAAGCTCAGGCGAATATCGTGCGAGCCTTGTACAACAGGATGACACACTGACCTGCCGGGCCGCGGGAGGGTCCGGTGTCTGATAAATTGTAAGCGCGAGAGGTTGGAAGGAGCGTTGAACTATAATGTGATAGTCCGAATCTGAACTGAAAATCCAAATTTATGCTTTTTTATTCACAATAACCAAAAGATGAATTTTAATTTAGAAGTTTTTGGTAGATGAATTTAGATATAGTCGATTTCCAGGAACCACTGTGTAAACAATAATATGCCGAATCACTTTAATCTAAAATTTACTTGCGAGAATCCATATATTTGAAATAGTTTATATATTTTATATAATAAACCAGGGTTTTCCTTTATAAATTCTAAATTAACTAAGATTCTAACATTTCTGTGAGACTAACCTTAACGCTTGATTAGCGAAATTCGTTGGCAAATCTGCTAAACGTGCTATCTCTAGTAGGAAGCGGATTACTCCGTTTCGTCACCCGTTATAGATAACAACATCACATGCTCCTTGCCAAATGCCTATCACAATCGATATATTTATTTACCTCCTGAGGTATTTGGCAAAACGATATGATAAGATAAATTAGTAGTATCGCCGTATATTATCTTATAAAGATAGCGTTGCAGGTTTAGATTTGCTTATTGCACGCTATTTTGAATTCACGTGGCTGTAGAACGCTACATAATTCTACTGTCCATATTATTTGCTTATTAAGAATGGGGGTCTTCCAAAAGAGGAAGGAATTTAACTTAGTTGAGTATGTACATAAAAGTGGTTGGAATTGGGTTTTATTTCATTTATTCCTTCTCTTGCATAATTTTAATAATTTATATAATTCAACATCATTTATTATATGTCCCACTGACGGGCTCGAGCCTCCTCCACAATGTGAAGGACGCTGGTCAGACGTGTTGGTATAGGGTTTTGTCTGAGTTTTCCTTCTCTTGTACAGATGTTACCTACTTATATCGCTTAATAACAATTTAAAGGGAAAGGAATGGTTGTTTTATTGCAGTCAAACTTTGTGCCTCTCTAACCTGTCGCCACACAGAATACACTAGAAGATACTTTGAACGGATATGGCTGTTTGACGTTATGCTCTTACCAAATTGTAATATATTAAATATTTTTATGTAATTAATTTCACGGATTTTATCGGATTTCTATTTATTTCTCTGTTACGATATTTCCAACACTGCAGCATTCGTGTTAGGGGGCGGGCTAAATTATTTCACAGTCAGCAATTCAATAATTTTTTCAAGCTTCAACCACTATTATTCTTAATGATGACCTTGAAAAAGAACCTAAAATATCTCTTAAAGTCTGGGAAGGATAATATTTAAAAGAATTTTATTGATTCGTGATCAAAATATTCATTTATCAGGCTGTCGACGTTCATTAATGGACATAGGCTTCAAGAAAACCGGCAATGCCTTAATTACTTGCAGATAGAATGGTGACTTTAGTCAATTCATCTAGAAGAGTGTCGTTAACCATTCTTCCAGTGCACTTGGTGGTTTTTAAGACATGCAAGAGAAAATAAGGAGGAATAACACACCTAATTCATCACCACGCCTACTTCTTATGTTTTAAGTAAACATACGAAGTAGGCGTGGTTAACTAAGTAATTAAATTTGTAATTGCGTAATTGTTTAATAAACTTACAACATTATAGTTGACTGACCCATCTATTTAAAGTTATTCAAAATTCATTCGTATCATTATGTATACAATTTAAATGTAGGTACATAATTAAACGTGAATGACGGATGAGTTAAGGAAAATTTATTTCATATTATTAGGTTGAAACAAAATATAGTCTGCGAGATGTGTTTAAATACATATATTATTGTTTAAATAAATCAATAACATTTTCTCAACGATTAAATTTTTACCAATAATGTTTTAAGGCATTTTTTGTTTCTTTTGTACTGACCTTAGAATAATAACTATTATTCAAAATTTAAATAAATTAAATTGTAACATTTTTTTAACGGTTAAATTTTTGCAAAGAATGTTTTAAAGCACTTCGTTGTGCTGGCAAAAGAAATAAAACCGTGCTTTAAAACTATACTATAAGATGGCTTTTTTTTTTTTTTTTTTTTTATGGGTGGGCTATGGTAAGCGCACGCGCGGTCCAGTCCGTCCGGGGCGATGAAAGGACGGCGCGCGGGCCCATAACCCACCCGTACCCACGTCACCTCGTTGTTGGGCCGACCACCGGAGCAGATGTGACTTGTCGTCAGTGGTCGGCCCGACGGAACACCCTTTCGGGCACCCTCACCTCTCGACGTCCTGTGACGTCGGTCGCCGTCGCGCGGTTAGCCTCTCCGCGGGTGACGGACAATTCCCCGGTCCGAACACCCGCGGCCTCGGCTAGGGCGGCATTAGGCGCAGATACATGCGCCTGCGCCGCTCGAGTCGCCGGCGGCGGAACGTGTCGCCGAATAGGAGCTCTACTCGCACACGATCCGCCGCCTCCTTCCGTGAGATTACGGCCTCACAGAAGGCGGCGACCGCGTCCCAGTTCCTGACGCTGACGAGCATCTCCCTGGCGATGGTCGACAGCGCCAGGTCGGCACCGATAATTGCGACGAGTTCACGGCGATCCCCCTCCCATGCAGCACACTCCTCGAGCGTGTGCTGCGCCGTGTCCTCGTCGCAACTGCAGTGGTGGCAGGACGGTGTGCTCTCCCTCCTGACAATCTTGTGCAGGTACTTCCCGAAGCAACCGTGCCCCGTCAGCACCTGCACCAGTCGGAAAGAAAGCACCTCGTGCGTCCGCTCCAACCACTCCATCAGCACCGGCCGGAGGGCCTCGACGGTCCTGACACCGTACCGAGGACTCTCCAGCCGGACTGCCCAACGGGCAATGACTTCTCGGCGGGCGTCGACCCGCCAGGCGGTGATCTCTCTGATGGAGACCATGCCGCCGCGGGCGCGCGTCTCCGACACCCGCCGATAAATGTCGGCGAGCATCTACTATACTATACTATATAATATACTATACTATAAGATGGCTACAAGAACTTTACGTGGTCAGACTTGAACGCTTTGATTTCAAAATATTTTCAAGGTACAAAAATAGTCTAACTTTTTCTCAAAGATATTAACGTCTTACTATTGCGTAAAGGTTGACTTGACATTTTAGAAATTAGCCATACCTACTGTGCTGGTCAGACGAATACGCACGGATTTTTTTTAGAGTTTTCCTATTTGCCTTGAAATTATGTGCCGTAAGCTTAATTATTATAAACTGTATTCTTACTTCGTCATCGTCCAAAACATATTAGTATGTATATTTTAACCATTTAAGTACTTATAAATCTCTTTATTTAAATATTATGCAACAACACATTTTTATTTCATTAAAAATACAATTATTAAATTTGCTGCATTAATTGTTGTAATTATTATTCAAAGATAAAGAAGTTGTTGGATAACGAGTTTCCGTAAAAGAAAAATAAAAACGAAATTAAATAGCGAACACACGGCACGGCGTCATGTTGGCAACATTGAACGCGAAAAAAGTAATGGCCGCCGTCAAGGTCGCAAGAAGCTGTCCTAGTCATGGAGGGCATTTACATTTTTTCATACACCGTACTGTGGCGGCGCATTTAAAATACGTTTTTTTTTATATTGTAAGCCTTTTTTACAAACAAATGTGCATATTAATGCTGTAACTTCTTATCTATATCAAATAAAAATAATGAATAGTATAGGCAGGTACAGTGTAATAGGCATGATGACTAATTTTGAAAAACGGTTTTATAATATTCTTAAATAACCACTATTACCAAAAAACATACTATTTTTGCAATAAGTACGGTTTCTTTAGAAATAAATGCTATTTTAATTAAATGCATTTAAATTAGCGCCAAAACGGTGCCTAGTGTCATGGCGTCCGCTTGTGACGTCACGTCTATTTACTTGAGTTGTAAATGTAAGGCAATTAAAGCAAAAAATCCGATATATTTTATTTAGACTTTAATTTGAAAGTCTATAAGTGGTGTGCGGTTCCTCAATGTTTTAAATTAATACATCAATAAAACTCATAACAAACTGTTTGTTTATGTGCCACACAATAAAACAGTAAGATATAGGTAAGGCTTAATCTTGCACGGCGAAATTCAAAGTCATAAATTTAAATAAATAAATAGGAGACTATTTGTTTCTGTGAAGATCATTTTGACGTAAGTAATTACTTTATATCGTATATTTTATTTGGTGTGATTTTATATAACTGCAGTTTAATACCAAGTTTACAAAAGCATTATTTAAATAACATAACCAATATTTAAATAACATATTTTTAAATAGATTTTAAATTATTGGTGTTAGAAGATTATTAATCAATATTTTATTTACATCGTAGTTTTGACATTTCTAAATTCTGCTGAACTTCTAAGTCTTTGTTTGATGCTAGGTACTCTCCCAGCATTAACAAATCAACTCTAGGCAAATTAGAGCTATTTGCCTTGGTGAATCCTTCTTCCATGACTTACATTTTTAGTAAGAACACAAAGGTAAGCAAGAGATCGATAAAAATCACGAAATACTCTTTAAATGCAAGTTAAAACAATAAGTGTAACGATCGTAGGGTTTCGTACAGAATTTGCGATGATAATGATAGGTGCACATAGGAGTGACGTAACTCAACTTGATTGGTGTTTAGCTGAACATGGCGGACTTGTGTATTTTGTAGTTTTATTTTATTAAATAAATTAATAATCTCATCTTATAAAAGAAAATAAATATTTATTCCAAGATATATTCTTTGTGTTACAGTAGATAAACACATTATTTTAGTGATTTTTGGTTACTGTCATCATGCCTATTTTAATAGCAGAGATATCAGAATATGCATATGGTGTTAAGTAGGTACATATTATGTAGTCTTCTAAATATAAAATGGTATAAAATCTACTACCTTGATGTAAAGAAATTGTTACACCAATTAAGAAGTGTTGAATAACGTTATCTTTACTGGTAGCATTATGCGTGCGAGATGTGTAACGTAACGGTAAATTTCAAGTTTATTTTGGACAACACTTAGGCCTATGGCTAAAGTGACCATATTTTTTTTAACTGAAAACGGGACGCTTGAACTATTGATTGATCAAAATGGGACACTTTCAAAAATAGGTAAACTTGTGAAATTAAAAGTTAACAAAAAAGTGTGAGTACAAAATACGCATATCAGAAGTGAAACTTTATCCTTTATCCTGCACCTTTTATTCTTCACCCTTCATATTTAATTTTTCATCCTGAATCCTATACATTTATGTGTTTGTGTCTCTATGGATTCGCTTTTTCGTTTCATCGAGTTTAAAATCACAACGATTCTAATGAAATTTCACTTCAAAAATCAGGAACACCTAAAGAGTCAGCAATATTTTAGTTTTTACCTATTATAAATATGGACTGAAAACAAAAAAAAACGTCCCTGTCAGTATAACTATGATCAATTAGGCTCTGTTTGTAAAACGGGACATTTTTGTACAGTTCGGGTCAATGGGACAGACCACTTGAAAACGAGACTGTCCCGTTCAAAACGGGACATATGGTTACATTACCTATGGCGCATATATAAAAATTTTAATTGAATAACTATTTTGTGTAGAAAGAGCAAAAACTGTCAACAAAAATCAAAATAGGTACCTACATCGATTTGCTTTTAATTAAAAATGTACGTAAAATGGATATGACAAATGAAATATTCCTTAAGATAATGATCGAGTAAAAGATGTACCAACTATCTCTTGTTCTTATTTTCTCTTAAGAACAAACTAGAACTTTCTTGTCAATTGACATTGTTTGTAGCACATTGCCGAAAAAAAAAAACTAACGATCCGCTAAGTTATTTTATGAGGAGCTAAAGCGATTAGTTATGTGGAAATTTACGAGAAATGCAAAATCTGACTAAACAGTTTAGTCGCTACTAACGCTAATATATGCGATGACGTTATGTGATATTTTATTATTGTATCGATTTATTTATTTTAGTACATGTGGTGATGGGCTGAGTATAGAGAGTGTTACAGCCCCTTACTTTACCGTTGGGGTCGTTAAAATTGACTAAGGAGTCATCAAGAGAACTGGGAATAGGATTCTACAGGAAAACTTCTAACACTAATTTCGATCGTCAATCCGCCAGCAAAATGTGGCCAATATGTCCGATTATTCTCCTGTTTAGGAGACTTATTTGAACAATAAATGTCAGTAAATATTTTTAGGCCAATATAGGTGTATATTTTTAAGCGTTTATTTTTTAAGTATAAAATAATAATCATTTTAATTAATCTAGCCGACTGGCGTGGCCTGTTCTGTGTCCAATATATTTTCCCGAGGTGTTATGCCCGTTTCTGCCAACGTCAATAAAATTTCAGTTAAATTGACATTAAAATTGCCTAGTTGACTCAACAGACATTGGTCTGTTCAAATAAGCGCCACCTATCGGGTCTAATTGTGAATCTAAACCATTATGGAATTCTCTCAAAGACACACAAGTAATTTTATCAACATCGGTCCAGTCGTTTAGGAGGAGTTCAGTGACATACACACGTACACATGAAATTTATATATAAAGATAAATATTATGTTTTATCTCATGATGACGTACATCAGAAAAATTAGGCGCTTGCCATATAAAACGCAATCGAGATACCGACAAGTATCGACATTGCGAGTTGCCTTGCCAAACGAGAATCTTCTCATTGTAGACCCGTTTCAAATAAGAAAAAAAAAGTGTACGGTAGATACGCAAAGATCGCATGGGAACGTCGTAAGCGCATTGACTTATTTTTTTATACTTCGTCTTGAACCTTATATTGAAGATATAAGGCATATTTTTTAATTAATTGAAAAAAGATGCCTAGACCATAGACGGTTTTGCACCTGTCACTGGGTTTCTAGTTAAGACACGCTACCGAATTAGGTTTTAAAATCACAATGACTAAAATAAAATTTTAACAACTGAAAGTAATGTCGTATTTATGTGATATAGCTTTAAAATACGTCTGGTTTGTAATTGATACGACATAAACACAGATTATACAATTTTCGTAAACCACAGATGATTTATTTTACGACTATGAGTGCAGGTACCTATACGGTATAGATTATATTGGACGTATATTTACGTATGAATTATTTTTAAAATAACGACCATAGCGTGATTTTTTATTTTATTTTTCGATATTGTTATTGATACACTTCATAGATTTTCATTATTTTATTTTATTTCATTGGTAGTTTTATACAAATAAATGAAACTTTTAGTGTCTGTAATGTCAAAATGGTAGGTTTTCTCTAAGCTCACACTATTATTTCCACGTTACCTATGCCTAGAAGCCAGTTAAATAATGTCGGTAGACGTCAAAACGGCTGGATCACTATTGATCTTGATATTCTAACGCGAACAGGAACTGTGTAACAATTGACTCTCATCATTTATACCTAACGCGCCAAAGAAAGTAGGTATAACTTCAAAAAATATACCAAAAATGATGACAAACGAAGTGAAAATATCAAAGAATATAATAATAGAGTCAGAGTTATGTTTTAAGAAAAACATTAATTATTTTGTTTACTAAATAAAATGACCTTCGCGAATCAAATAATGTTTTTTATCTACAGTGGTAAGTGTAGTATTACGTAGTGTAATTTTGTATATAAATTTAAGAATATATTCATCATTTCAGCTCATATACGTCCTATTGTTGGGCTCGAGCCTCCTCCACAATAGGGGGAAAATTCACCTACTATTCCGCGCTGGTCAGACATATCTGTATAGGGTTTCATTACATATTTTAATATCAGGTTTTTCTTAGATTTCATTAAGCAAACGATTACCTTTAGTAGAACGATGATTACGTTAAAAAAAACTATACATACGACTAGTATACATCAAAACATGATTAGCACTGTTATTTCATATTCACTATGTTTTATTACTTTTTCGTATAATATAAAATTATTATTTATTATGGTCATTTCATATACTGTAAAAAACAATGTGTTATCAACCCTTACTTCCAGTGACAATCGTAAAAACTGCTTCAGAAATATAAGCATTTTCTTGGGAAGTTCGTAGTGTTGACTGCGTTCGCTCACCTGCTCGGCAAGCGGGGTAATTATATCTTTATTTCCTTTAGATAGGTTTATGTCCAGCAGTGGTCATCTATAGGTTGATGAATCGATAACATGTTTATAAGATTTTAAAATGTAAACGCCATTAAAGTTTTTAATGTGCCGACTATTTTTTTGTGCGTGTATAGCTATTAGCTGCAAATGGATTTCACAGCTTTGCCCGGACTATGGGTGAGCGCTGAGGGCTCTCAACCCGGTAAGTTATTGTGCCGACCAAAACTCTAATACTTTAAAGGTAACATGAGATTGCAAAACTAAAATAAAAAAGTTGTTGGAATTTATCTTCAGCCTTTACATTAAAAAAAAACCATATGTCCGTTCATAAGTTGATAACTAATATCCTTTTAACGATACGATGCAAAAAGTGTGGGTTAAAAGTTATTATTTTTAATACTTTTACTGTGTCACTTAATTGCTGGTGGACCGGTCTGGGCTAGTTCGGTAGCAAGTAGCAACGACACTAAATTACTATCGGCGAAGCGATGCGTCGCCGCACTTCGCGCTCTCAGGCGCGCCTGATTGGTGTCCTAGTCTGCGCCTCAATAGGGTTGTTCAGCTCAAGTGAATAACACATTCCTTTATGAGTGAATTGACACATAATACAATAAATTAAATACTAGAAAAAGGAGCTTTGAGATTTCAAGGTTCATCATCATCAACTTGCTTTCATCCTAATTATTTGAGATCGACTCAATTTCGACTCCCTATTTTGCTTGTGGATGTCGTAAATGACGACTAAGGGATATAATATGCACATAACATCATGTGGAAGAGAAGGAAAGCTTCGAATGAAACCTTATACCAATATGTCTGACCAGCATGGTATAACAGGTCAAATTCCCTCCCGTGGTTGAGGAGGCCCGAGCCCAACAGTGACAAGTATCTGGGCTGCGATAATAATAATGATGGTGATTCAATATGGAGTTTTCTTTCATATTAGATATTGCAAAAGTTATTAACAATAGCTTTATGACTGCTTGACTACCTTCGGCATATAATTCTTAACCAGATGGCTCTAGATGAAGCTAGCCTTGGTCAAAAATCAAAGCTCTTAGTATATCCACGAGCAATGTAGAGATTAGAAATATTCCTAGTCGCTACCACACAGTATTGAGAGATTTCAAGGTTGTTTGAAGAAAAATTTATTGTCATTGTCAATTGGGTAGAAATTAAATAATGAAATGAAAATTACTGATTAACAGTAATTTTCATTAATTAATTCAATAATGTTCATTAATTAATTATTAATTAATGCACCAAAGGCATAGAAGTAAATAATTAGTTATAGAAGTAAATAATCTTAACATGAGTTCTGTACTGAGAGTCTATGGGTTGGTCGCATCTCGCCCTTCTCTGGGGACGTCATAGCAGAAATATTCGGCCTTTTGAGGGGACCATTTGTACTATATATTTTTTATAATTTCAGGACCTAATCTATGACCTACCCAAATTAATGTACCTTTAAATCGAACAAAAGAATTCCTTTTAATTAAATTTAATTTATTTGAAAAATATTCTAACACTTAAAAAATCTTCTATGTTGCATACATGTAGTATTGCTTAAAAGATTCGACAGGAAAATCAACTTTTATAAATTTAATTTTTATTTCGTTTGCAATTTAAATTTTTGTATAGTCAACCCTGAAGGCAGATGTCTACAGAAAAATCCGGCTGAACCACTAACATACCGGTTCTTTATAGGCTGGTACATTATCTACATTAGATTTAATAACCATCGAAGGGTTGTTGTTGAATAAATCCTATGAATAGCTAATAAATTTACTGTATCTATCCATTTAAAAACAGGATGTAATTCTGTGCGTTTAGTTATCAAAATAAATTTGTATATTTTTAAAAAATATGAAGTTGGGCATAGATTAAAGAACTATATTTTTAATTACAGTATTTCAGAAAAAGTTTATATTTTTCGTATGTTTTAAATCTGAAATACAGTTTATTTGATATCTTTAATGAACAGAATGGACGGCGTACATCTACACCATAGCCTGCCAAAAAATACTAGCTAATTAATAGGCGTTAAGAAATCGGTTTCGATAGCCCACTGAGTAAGTGAAGAAGAAAATTACGGTAGTTGGTGGATCACCTTTACATTAGTAAACAGTTATATGAGAGCTGACGGACTATGTCCGGCCCAAAATGCAATAACTATTTGCTGATAATACTTTTTATATACTTTCCATTGTAGAGCTGTTATTTCGAGTTTGCCTGCTTTTGCAGCGATGTTATCTGCTAACATCTCTTTGTTATCGGCTACTACCCTTGGTGAAGGAAGTTTACATTGGAATTTTGTCAATTATTTTAGGTCTAGTTAAAAATATTTATATTAATATAGTTACTTTTAATTCTATCCCAATGTGGAGGAGGCCCTACCCCAATAGTGGGACGTATGTGAACTGCGATGATGATGATGAATTACTTTTAAAACCGCTGTACTTCGACGTCATTCAATCTCGACAAAGTAAACATAAGTTTATATTATTAAATTCAAAACGCTTCGTTGATGATGTCATAGATCGATTCTCAGACATTTTAACATCATTACATTTAATTTATAATGATTTATATAGAAAATAACTATGAAGTTGCAAACGTTATTCAAATTTTATTTTCCGACGGTTTAATATGATATATATCAGGTTGAATGTGATATATTTATATATTTTAATCAGCAATTCTTGTCCTTATATTTTGTTTTATTCTTCCGTGTGGTGACGGAGTAGGAGTACAATTCACCACCCCTGTCTTGCTAGTGGATATCGTAAAAAACGACTAAGGGATATAATATACATGTAATATCTATGCAAACTTAAGAGGGAAACTTAAGAGGATCTTCTCGTCCAATATTCCGCTGTGTCTGAAAACGAAAGATTTATAACCAGTGTGTGTTACCAGCGATGACTTAAGGCACTGAAACGTGGTCTCTACATGTCGGCCTCATAAAAAAACTCAAAGTTGCTCAACGTCCTATGGAGAGGGCTATGCTCGGTATTTCTCTACGTGATAAAATCCGAAACACGAAAATCCGTAGAAGAACGGGTATAACCAACATATCCCGCAGAATTAGCACGCTGAAAATGTTGAAATGGCAATGAGCAGGCCACATCGCTCGTAGAACCGACAACTGTTGGGGAAGAAAGATTCTTGAGCGACTACGAATCGGACGGCGCAGTGTAGGACGACCCCCCATTAGGTGGACTGATGACATTCTCAAAGTCGCAGGGAACCGTTGGATGCAAGTGGCGCAGGACCGTTCCGAGCGGCATTCTCGTGGGGAGGCCTATGTCCAGCAGTGGACGTCTGTAGGCTGATGGATGGATGGATCTATGCAAAACTAGAAATAACACCCTATACTAATCCATTCATGAGCGGCAGCGTCAATTACCATAAAGTTGTAGTGCTTGTTCGTTTGCCACTGCTGGCAATAAGAAAAATTTGTCAATTTCCCTTCCATTATGAAGGAGGTTCGAGCCCAGCAGTGAGGCGTATATGAGCAATGATGATGATGACTACTAGTCTGTAATAATTCCAGAACTTCACAACTTAGTATTATCATTGTATATATTCCTGAAGTATTAATAAACATTGCATAAAGCTATCCATCTTAATCATTTACATAAAGATAAGCACATGATTTGTTTACAATGGAGATAATGCAAAAAAATTGAGCCACGTGGAACGCCTTATAGATATAAAATATTAACAAAAAAACCAATAGGTGTCGTTAAAACCTATTGTGATTAACACGGCACATGACGTGTCAATATTACTGCTGAAGTATTTGCTTTCAGTTTTATTCAAATTTTTCAATGAATTTATAAAGGTGTTTTAAAATTAACCGTATTCCTTCAAGTGTGGATAGAGTACGGACACAGTTCATCATCTCTTCTTTTCTCTTGGTTAAAGACGACTACTGGAACTAATTATCATCATTTCAACTCATATAGGCCCCATAGTTGGGCTCGAGACTCTGTCACAATGAAGTTGACGCGGTTTGACCATGTTGATGTGGGGTTTTATTTCGAATTTTCCTTTTGTGCATATACGTTATATGCATACATCCCTGAGCCGTAATTTAGGACAACTAGGGGCAAGATATGGGGTGATGAATTGTATTCTTACGCCGTCGCCGCATAGAAAACTGGTAATATAACCATAAAAAAAAAGGAAAGAGAAGTAAGCACAATTTTACTTCGTGTAGTGGGATAATAGACTTGTTTGTAGGCCATAGGGATTTATTAGCCAATAATGGGACCTATACTTTTTGAAGAAGATATTTTTGATTTTTGTAAACTACGTGCCATTTATTGATGTTCCATCACAATGGATGTTCACACCAATAGAAGGTATATTAGAAACAGCGATAAACTAAAGAAGTTTTATCTAATCATATTAATTGTTATTTACAATGTTCTTAATTGTAGGCTGTGGTAAAAGACGACTAAGAAATCGAGGTCTAACTAACTCGAAGGAGGCCTGAGCCCAACAGTTGGTCTTCTGTGGGTTGAGATGATAAATTATACAATGTTTTTGTTCCCTTAAATATAATTATTAGAATGAAATAAGTTTGTTCTTTAACTGCATAGAGTAGTCTAAGTACCGGCCTTCTATTTCGTGTATGGAAAATCCTATTATTTGTGTAGTTTGTAAAGTATCAGACACAGGGAGTTATTCGTTAGTGTGATGTGTTTTTTTAATAAAAGTGAAATAGACAAAAAGTCTTTCGCTATATGCAATTTAATCTCGAGTGAACACAATTTGTCGCTTTTAGCGGACGTTGTTAGTAGAAAACCATTATGACCATTGTTGCTTAACGGAAAAGGATACATGTTCCTTTGCACTTTAAATGAAGTTTTCTATATATGTGACTGAATTTCAGCTAAACGTCTGTACCGATTTTCATGAAACATTTTTATGTTGTTAAGGGGATTCAAGAATGGTTTAAATTGATAATTTAATCCATGCCGTCGATATTAATTTATACATATAAGCATCTGTTGCGCTAGTCGAATGGCAAGTGGAACTCATAATTGTCCAGAAATATTATTATTGGTTAACCTTTAACCCAAACCCATCAATAAAATACTACGCAAAAGTTTTTACGATCATGTAATATACATATTGAACGAAGGCATTGTTCGAAATCATACTTACTAGCTGTGACGTAAGCCGGGCCAAAATAGTTTCAAAACTCGTCGGAAATCAAACTACGCTTCATTTGTAGATTCGAGATGACCGTTTCTTGTATGTATCACCAATAACCGGACCACATACCTGTAACAATATAATTCAATAATTAATTATAATTAATAATAATAATTATTAGGGTCTTGTTCTTTTTTGTGTGTTAGCAGAAGATGGCTTTTCACAGCTTTGCCCGGGCTATTCGCAACATGTATGTCCCATGTATGTACATGTTGCGAAACGTTTTGTCAATAGTTTTATGACCGTTCGACTGCCTGACGTCAACCCTTCTTAGAAATGTAATTATTGACCAGACTGCATCAGATGAAACTGGCACAAGTCAAAGTAAAGATCTTATTCCGTCGCCACGACACAGCAAATTAATATTCATTAATATAATCATAAATTGTGAACGATATACTTTTAGGCAAGTTCTACCGTTGAGCAAATGGTGAACACGATTTCTTATTTAGTGAGTAGAGAAATAATTGTAATAGCAAATGAGTAATAGTAAGTTTATTTCCCAAATAAAAGAAACACAAGTTTGCCAAAATGAATAATTTTAATAATAATAAGTCACATTGATATCTTATCGTGATGCAGCAAGTCATGGCCCCGGACAACGGTCGGGTAACTATCATATTCCGTGGGCTGTAGATACGCATTATTTATTAAAATTATGTTAAACTATCAAGCATTTAGCGGTACGTTTTCTAAAATGATTTTGCTTTGTGGAATTTGAAGGAAGAACACAATTTTTTGTTTTTATCCTTGGATGAAACATAAGTAGGTTGGTAGGTATATGGGCAAGAAAACTCCCTCTATTTTCATTAGAATTTCATCCATCCATTTATGGAAGGTGCTCCATGTATCAACTTGGCGGGACTATGAATCTGCTTCTATTTACTATAGGTAAAAAAATATAGTGATTTATCAAAAGAAAAAGACCCAAAAAGATTTTACCACCTTGATAAACAAATATAAAATATATAGTAATGTTTTAATAGGATTAATCCTACTATAATAAAGATTACAGTAGGATAACAGGAGTAAGAAGCCGTAACCTATAAAAGTTTTCATAGCCGACGTTGGAACTTGATGTTTGCTAATCGAATATTAGGCGTTTTATAATTTTATTAAAAGAAATCTTAATTGATTTATAGTATATCTATTCAGTAAAGATACCAAACATCTCCAAAGTGATTTGTTAATTGCGTTATTTTTTTTCTAAACCCAATACATATACAAATTGAAATAAAATTGCGTCCAATAAAACCATTACCATTTAAAAGTAATAGTGTATACTTTAATAAGTATAAACATCCAACTGTTGAATTTTAAAATAACCATGAAATTGTTACTAACTGAAATAAACACCTTTCACTATAATTAAATTGATTAAATAAGAGAAATCCAGATAACTGCGTTTTTACTATGACTAGATGTAGGTATATTAGGTCATATTCAAGTCTTTTAATTTACATACAATTTACTATATTATGGGTACATAATTTTGCATTAGAAAAAGACTATAAGAAATGGGCGCCAGTAACTGTGAATTCTTATTAATTACTTTTTCTACGACTAAGATACAAGACATGGCTGCTTAGAGTAACTATAGATATTTGTATGTTTCACCTTTATTTGTCTATTCCAGTTTAAAGTCATTTAAAGACCGAACAGTAGACGTACGCCGGTATTCTAAACAACCTTGGACCAGGTGGGATTTTGTACCATCTTAACCCAACTATAGTTTGAATAGCTACCTCAACTTGCTAATGGAGTAAAATATGACAATTATTAAGTCCCTTTCTCGTGAGAATTACAAAAAATAAAGGTGGTAAGCAGATAACGTAACTATAAGAGAACGAAAACTCGAAATAAAACCCTATGCCAACCTGTCTAGCCAGCGTGGTGCATTTGGCTAAATTTTCCCTTATCTACAAGATAAGTAAAATATTTATTCTGTCTTGGACTCAAGCCGGTAAATAGCTAAACAAACTAACATGTTACTAATATTTTTCATATACATATGTGCTAATCAGTAATTGCATGTGCCTCAAAATAAATAGATTATTCAATAGCATATTAAATTTTAGTCAGCTAATATTCGTAAAAATATAAGCGGAAAGATTGGCATCTGTATTTTACAGCAATTGTTAAAAGCTTTAACGATTTAGATAACAAATCAAAAATACCTATTTTTTTGTTAAACATCGCTAAAAACCTAATTTATTATATTGTTTATCATTTTAAAACGATATGATTACGTCATCACGATTGTAGATTAACTTTAGAATAGAAATATGTAATAACAACTTATTTAATTATACTATATGAAGTACATTATGCCTACATGGTTAATAAAGATGATAAAAAAAACCGTCAACAAGAAACCAAAACAAACAATCCAATATGGCGGCAGAAACGTCACTCGTACTATCGGTCTCGGCCACGTTATCACCGGCGCGTAGACGATCCGTTTTTAGAAATATTAATTCAGTAATAACTGTTGTACTATTTTTAGTGCGGCCTAGTCTAAAAATACAGCGGCCGTAATGGCGAGCTATGACGCTTACACTTGATAATACTAATGTAACTCATGTCATAACAGTGTCAATGACTTGTTGCAATTTATTGGTTATATTATACGCGATTGACATAGAACGTTATAACTGAGGTTATCGTCAATCGTCTGATTATTAGCCGGGTCAATGTAATGGACAAAATGTTCTTACTATAATACTATTTTATTTATATAGCTTAACACATAAAATGCAATTCTAAACTATAAACTTGTTTGTGTGTTGCTTTACCGCATATTAACACTTACATAATTATAATAACGTCTGATCCGACAGATATTGTTCTGTTGAAATTTCAATAAATTTTTATGTTATAATTGTATAAAAGTTTATGGATAACAAATATGTAAGTAGTATGAGAATTTATAGGTGATGTCTTAAGTGGGCCCTTAAAATCATGTTTCCAAAATTCCAAAAGAATTCGTTAAGTAATTTTTTTTCATAATAGCTGAACATTGAAACGGATAAAAATTTCAAAAAGTATAGTTTAGTTTCAATATAAAATTAATTAATTCAAAATTATTATAGCTATAGATTACGCTAGTCTTTTTATGTGGTTATATACCTAAGATCGTATGTTCGTTACAACCTTTGTAACGTGAAAATTGATGAAGTTTTTGTCAAACAGTAGTTGTTATAACGATAACAAAGGAAGCCGTATCGTTGAATTGAAAGTGCCAACAAAAACTACAAAATAAATATACATTAGTATACATAGTACAATTTAAGTTCTGCTAATCAAACTTGCGTCCAATCAACGTCGCCAACTAACACGACTCGATTAGCACTCGATTTAAATTCACTTCGCGAGGATACATTAGCAAATTAATAGTGGTGTTACGTAACTAGAGGTGTAATATTCTGGCTGTATCGAGCGTGAGACGTGCTCGAATGAATCGCAAGGCCGACTTGTCGACATTGACCGTGAAGTTACGACATCAACTTACAAAAAACTTATGTTTCCGCAAATCAAGACCGTACCAACGTTGTAAGTATTGTTGAAAAACTCAGAGGTCGCTTTAACTTAAAATTCTATTGTAAGTTTTGTACTGCATTAAGATAATCAGCGAATGTCTTATATTACGTAGGTATATGATTTAATTTTCTTTCTAAACTTATTCTTTAACTTATTCAGTGTAACAGGTTCGAATTCCACGTAGCACAATACCGTATGCGATCCACAAATTGTTGTTCCGAGTCTGGATGTAAGTTATGTCCGTTAGTTATGTTTGTAAAGTCCTCCGCAATACAAGAATTATTTCCTTAGTGCAAGGCGTTTTTTTTTTAACAAAAATAAAAACAAAAGGATTATTTGTTTCTTTTCAAAATATTTTTTATAATATCATGCATCAATAAAAATGAATAAATAGCGAGATAATATAAATGGTAAACGCATAATTACAAGAAACAAAAACAAGTAAAATTGAGCACTCAAAATCTATTTTTTAACACGCATTATGTTTCTTTTTTATTAATTTGTATATAAAATTAGCATATTTCACAAAAAAAAAAAATATGAAGATACGATAAAAATTGGATGTTGTTAAAATGTATGCGAGATTTTTTCTGCTCACACGTAAAAACTGTAAAAACTACTTCATGTCCGGTCGTTTTTAATAATTTATGTACATATGTTTTAGATAAATACCATAAATGAGGCTGATAGACGCCTATGTAACTCGTCTATGATGAACTTTGATATCGAAATTCAGCTAAATATATTTATTAATGTGCCTCCTCTATCCAACGGGATAAGCATGCACTTGTGCTCCTCTTGAAATACAATTTTCAGTGAAGAAGAAAGACGAAAATATTGGGGATTTTTGCAGATATCCTCAATATTAGAAAATTTTTTAGAGACATTCTTATTCTTGAAGTTTGCTTGATTCTTCACAAAAGCCCTAACCCTTTTTATCTTACAATTACTATCTCCCAGTTTCACGGCTATCTTCCAAGGGATGATACCCGGTCCTTTGAAAGGTTTACATGGGGATATGGATCCAACACGCAGAGGCCTTTGGAGAAATTTAATCTAAAAATGGGATGGGACGTCTACCGATGAGACTCCATGTCTGCACATGACACACGTGGACTACCAACGGTTTGTGTAAAACTATTGTGTGATGATGGTATCTAATACATGATTATAGGATTGGAGGTTAGATGGACTGGATTAACGGTAAACTATTGATTTAAAACTGTCGTCTGCCTTCAATACCTTTATCGTCTTGTACTTTGGCAGACGATGACTTGTCAACTCACTGAATGGGCCCACCCAAACGGTCACCATAGACACGAAGGTCATACGAGCAACAGGGGGGCAACATTGGTGCAAGTGGCTTGGGGTGTCGAGCGGTGCGGCGCCGGTTTCACCGTCGCTAGTCCCTGATAAACGGAGACCCGCAGTGGTTTCCCCGCAGTTATGCCCTTGAAAATGACACTTCCACCCCCGAGCATATAGCTCAGCGACCCTTCTCTGATCAGCCGTTTAAGGCAAGCCAGAGTTGAGAATCCTGCGGGCACTCTTCGGTTTCCACTCCAGCCAGCCAATAAAGGCGAGCTGGATACGAGGCCCTGGCCGACTCTCTGGGGCACTGAGGACCGAAGTGTCGCCACTCACATTCAGCACGCCACAAACTGCCTGCGGTTTATTGGCTTTCCTATAAATCTTGGCTTATGTTATATGCAAAATGTACTTCGTTATCTATCGGTGTAATGTTGCCCACATCAATTAAAAGGAATTTAAAGGTCGCAATGTTAACAATGATAACCATTATAAAGCCATATTGACTTAGTAACTGTTTCTTATATGCTTCTTTGAATAAAAATATAAAAAAGACTATAGGTTTATAGGCCTCGAATGAGCACCGTGTTATAGCAGGTCAATTTTCCTCTCGCTGTAGAGTCTCAAGCCCAGCAGTGGGACATGATGATAGGGTTTGGAGTTTTTTTTTTAATATAGGAATACCTTACCCGTTGTTCATTCAGCCTAACAGAAATATATTAGGTCTCTTAGTATATTTATATTTTTAATCTATATAATAGTTTGTTCATAATCTTTCTGCTACTGCTACATCTATGTTTGATTAGGAACATTTTGCGATAGCTCAGCTTTTAGTATAGTCTGCCTACAAAAAAAAAAGTATAGGGTCTTCCATAACTGTGCCTTCACATACGCTTTTGACCTACATATCTAGTCAATCAAATCTCTTATTGTTAGTATTGTCATAAGTAAAAATGCTATATTTAGACGCTCCAGAATCCAAAATTGGTTTGCACCAATTGGTGGAGACGAGTTCCAAGTCCGTATCAATTAACAAAAATTATATTAATCTCCTCTAACTGGCGCCAATGCATCATACTTGCGACTCTTGTAAACATTAGACAGTTGACTTTGTGATTATTTATTAATGTATTCGTCGATATGTTTTAACTCTTCTTACTGTGATGTTATATATATTTATATATATAAAATTTATAATTAATAATTGAAAATTTATAAATTATAAATTTTCTGCAGTAACGATGACTTGTTGGACGTGAGACATCTTAGTCCACCCGTGACCATGAACGCTATAAAGTGTTCGAAACGTCGGGTAATCAAAAATCAAATACAAACGCGATAAAATCCGTAAAGTAGTTTTATTTAAAATGTATAATACTCGCGTAAACATCAGAAACCATTAACATGGCTATACTTTTTATGTATTATTGCTTTATGTAAAAAGGTAGAAGACGACTAAAGAACAGTGTAATACCGCAGCCGCAACTGGTATATATGCATAACACAAATGCTGTATGCCTAATCAAATAGCGTTACATGTTTTTTTATAGTAGTGGTCTTAACTGACCTTGTACGGGGCATGTAGCAGTCAAAATATTTAATTATTCATTATATTACATTAATTTGTATGAGAACGTACGTTTTTTGTTATGCTAGACTGAGACTTGTTTTGAATTTAAATAGTATTATTAGGAACAAAATGAAAATTGTTGTAGTATTTTGACATTATTGTTAATACTAAAATTGATATAAGGTCTTCTGAAGATATTTTTTGGATTCCGTATCCAAAGGGTATAAACGGGACCCTATTACTAAGACTTCGCTGTTTGTCTGTCACTAGGCTGTATCTCAAGAACCGCGATAGCTAGACAATTGAAATTTTTACAAATTATGTATTTATGTTGCCGCTATAACAACAAATACTAAAAATAAAATAAATATATAAGGAGGACGCCAATACAACAAACGCGATTTTTATAGATAATGAAACCCCTGATATTGGAACCCTACGTGCGCAACTCCGACTCGCACTTGGCTGGTTTTCCATTTTTTTTCGGGTTTAATTGCGTTTTAATTTTGTTTTGACTAGTTATTTTGATCGTTTTTCAGCAATCTGTCAGCAGTAATTCTACCGTGAAAGTAATTTAATTTTATTCCTTAGAACTTAATATTAAAACAATATATCATTATCATCATTTCAGCTCACATACGGCCCAGTATTGGGTTCGAGCCTCCTCCGCAATAGGAAGCGAATTAATCTACTATAACCACGCCGTTTAGACGTTGGTATAGAGTTTATTTTGTGTTTTCCTTGATTTTATATGCATATTCACAATCCCTTAGATGTTTTTTTACGACACCCATCGGCAAGAGGGGGGGGTGTTGAATTGTATTCTTACTCCGTCACCGTCACCATACGGACGATAAACAATATATATTTAACGGAATTATTTAAAACTAAAAATATATATGTATCTATAATTAAAATTTACATAAATACAACAATTAGTATTTTTTCAAGCAGTTATGCACTAATTGATATATTTCTTATAAACTTGTTAAATTAGCTGAAGTGGATTTAAATTGAGAGGTCATTATTGAAATATTTATTTTATTTTTATTATTCGAGTAGTGTGCAATAAATATTTTACAAATATTATTGAAATGCATACATATGTAAATGCAGCAAAGACATATAACTAATATTATAAAGAGGAAAGATTTGTTTGTTTGTATGGAATAGGCTCCAAAACTACTGGACCGATTTCAAAAAATCTTTCACCAATGGAAATCTATACTATCAGGGAGTAACAAAGACAACTTTTTATCCCGGTATTCCCACGCGATTAGGAACTACGCGGCTAAGGCGACTGAAATCGAAGCGAGTGCGGGTTGCTATGTATTTATAAAAGAAACCGGCTTACTTCTTAGTCGTAAATGATGAATGAGGTCCTGAGTTTTTTATTTCCAGGTTGCTAATTTTTATAGGGAAATAATTAAATGGTTACTAAAGAAACAGATTTTCCGAAATGTCAAAAGAGTGTTCATAAAAATAGAATATTAAAATAGTTCTTCGATAATATTTTCATCCTTTAGATTTTTAGATAAAACTAGCTGACCCAACAACGTTGCTCTGTTCAAATAAAATAAAAGGAATTCTCAGCAGCGGAATAGTGAATCTAAACCATTCTCGATTTCCCTTGAAGACACACAAAAATTTTCATCAGAATCGGTCCAGCAGTTTAGGAGGAGTTGTGAGATAGTCACGTACAAGAGTAAGTGTTAGCGATAGTGATAAAGCGATGCTCTTAATCGAATAGTGAATTAAATATATCAACAGTAACTGGATTGCTGAAAATTATTAGCTTATAAAAAACGATTTAAATGATATATTTGATCAAATTTATTTTAATTAAAACAAGTCTTTCTTTAAGACCTTCTTATTAGCTTATCATCATCTCAGCTCATAAACATCCCGCTGTTGGGCTCGAGCCTCCTTCACAATGGGAGGGAAATTAACCTACTATACCATGGTGATAAGAGAGGTTGGTACAGGGTTTTATTTTGAGTTTTCCTTCTCTTGCATAGATTTTATCTGCAGATTATATCCCTTACTCGTCTTATACAATACCCACAGGCAAAAAAGGGGGTAGTGACTTAAACTTTTGCTCCGCTCCATGGAAAATTTGCTTATATTCGAATTTAAATTTACACAAGTAATCATCATTATTTAAAAAAAAAACATTTAAATCGGTCAATTTGTGTTACCAGGGCATACCTAGAAAACCTCACATTCCAGGTTTTTATATTTAAAGGTTAGCGCACTCGAATAACTATTTAAACTCTCAACTAAGATTCTACAAACATGTTACAATTAATTTCACTCTTACGAATTAGATATTTATCTACTACTGTCGGTATTCGGTATAGTACGTCATTCAAGGCCGTTAGGCGAGGAAGTAACGAGACAATGCAAGTTATTTCACAACTCAAGCGCAGAATACAGAAGTAGGAAGTCTTCAGTTATCAAGACAAATACCACTTTGAAATAAAAGTGACACGAGTCTCTTGCTATAATTTTTTTTCGAAACCAATTTATGAATGACGGTATTCACTGTGTGTTTTAGTAAGCTTCGATTAGTTTCACATGCCTGAATGCACGTTATAATCGTCAATAAACTGTTTTTATACGAAGGTGTTAAAATAATTTAGAAGTTTTACACATATTAAGTTAAAGAACCGATGAGGTTGAAACAGCTATGGTTTTGGTAGTCGAATTGTACTTTATATAAAAACAGTTATAACTGTTACTATCAATATGACTGTAAATTTATTTTTCTACGTTTGTCACTTAAGAAATTTCAACCTATGTTTCGACAGAAAATGTCAGGGGTATAAAAACGATCATACCGTTCCTTAAATCCCCAGCCGTATGAGCCAAAAATTAAAAAAAGTCAGTTCTAATGATGTTATCAATATACGGAAAGGGAAATAACGCCACCTTCTAGCCACCATTTCATCACTCCAGACGGTTTAAATGAAGTATGGCTAGACCATAACCGGCACAAAGTTACCTTTCACCTTGAAAAAAATTTGATTGGGACTTATAATAGCTTAATGTACTTCGGTACGTGTTCATATAATGTTCTGACGTAACCCAAGTGCGAAATCTGCAAAATATAACCATCCATCAATATATTGACGTCTGTTGTTAGTTATAGGTTTCTCAACGAAGATAGAATAACTCCATTATCGCCATTATAATATTATAAGTTTTACAGGAGAGTATCCCAATTTCCCTTAGGGAAGGGAAGTAATCCCTTGATTATCCGGCTACTACCAAGGCATAATGAGACATGGTTACGTTATGTTAGGTTATGGAGTTATGGTGTATTCTCAACTCTCAACAACTAGAATATATCAACTATATATCTCAATAAGAATATGATATTAAAGAGTCGTGATGGAGTAAGAATACAATTCACCACCCCTTTTCTTGTCCGCGGGTGTAAGCGTAAAAGACGGCTAAGGGATTATGCAGTGTAACCTTAATATAACGAAGTTTTTAAAATCCCCTGGTACTCTCCATAAAAGTTAATGTAAAATAGCCTTCTATTACGAATACTTTTGTCAGAAATCTCTATATAGCGAAGTTTCAATCATTACAAAATTTAAATTGAGGGTATAATTTACACTTATTTAACGATTATTGTCAACTATAATATTTGCATAAAGCGTATCAATTCAACTCCCGCCAGATTTAGGTACGACAACTACATCGTAAGAACAAGGAACGTAAGCATATCGTACGAGTAGGGTACGTAAAGTTTAGGTCAAGTCTTACCTTGTTAAAACAAATCCGAGACCAGCCTAACCTCTATATAATGGAACTCAATTTAACGAATTACTTGGTATAACGAATATTATCTAATCCCCTTGAGTTTCGTTATAACAAGGTTGCACTGTAGTATGCAGATAACATATATGCAAAAGAAAGAAAACTGAATAAAACCTATATCAACCCATCTGAAAAGCGTGGTTATAGGTCAAATTGGAGGAGGCTGGGATATATAAGAACTGTAATAATGATGATGATTGATGATGAAAAACTTGGATTATATAGAAAATGTTTAATTGAATTAACAGGAAGAAATTCGTCTGCATGATTTTAAATTTTTCTATTAGGAGATTTATGACTTTGGGTAGATTCTTTGAGTGGCTTGGTTTTATTCGAAAAATGTTGTATATTTCTCATGATGAGTTTCAAGGACAGATAACGGTGTTCTTTAATAAACGCCATAAAAGAGTACCGCATCTGCACTAACATTATAAGAGGAAAGATTTGTCTGTTTGTATTGAATAGGCTCCGAAACTACAGGACCGATTTCAAAAAGTCTTTCACCAATGGAAAGCTATAATATCAGGGACTAACATAGACTATATTTTATCCCGGTATTCCCACAGGATTGGGAACTAAGCGGGTAATGTGACTGAAACCGAAGCGAAGCGAGGGCGGCTTACTAGTCTTTAATAAACGTCAGCAAATCAATCTCGATTACTGCATTGTCTACGCAATCACAATATAACATCACGCATTTATTTTGAATTAAAAATAAATGATGGTTGCTCTAACAGTTAACAAACATCCGTTCCAGGCATAATTTCTTTTTCCAGGATCTGTTCCAGGCATATTTTCTTTTTTTATTTGTACAAAATTTTGGAAAATATCCTATAAAGTCCTATTTCGAAGCGTATCACACTGGAGCTAATCCTATATGTTGAATACTTAGAAGCCGCCGAATTTCTCTCTTAATCTTCTCAACTTATGGCCACCTTCCGATCTGTTGGTAGATTATTGGATTTTTTCAAACAATATGTAATGCATAATGATTTCTGATGTTTACGCGAGTATTATACATTTTAAATAAAACTACTTTACGGATTAACTTGACTGTGACTGTGGTCTCTCTTATATTGGACAAACAAAGAGATCCATAAGAACTCGGGTCAAAGAACACATAGCCGATGTGAAGCA
The DNA here is from genome assembly GCA_032191425.1 of Lymantria dispar. NCBI lineage: Eukaryota > Metazoa > Arthropoda > Insecta > Lepidoptera > Erebidae > Lymantria > Lymantria dispar. The sequence goes on from CM063441.1 coordinate 33,176,355, forward strand.
CCGCCGTGACACTAGGTCTGCAGTCTGTGAACATAGTCAGGACCGCGCCCGCCATACCAACAGGTTTGATAAACCACAAATCCTCGCAAAAGAACACCGATACCTGCCTAGAATGGTACGCGAGGCTATTGAGATTAAAAAACACAAAATTTTCAATAGAGAGGATGGCTGGGTGTTACCATCAAGCTGGGATCCTGTTATAAACATTATCCTTACTAATATTATAAATGCGAAAGTAACTCTGTCTGTCTGTCTGTCTGTCTGTCTGTCTGTCTGTCTGTCTGTCTGTCTGCTACGCTTTCACGTCTAAACCACTGGACCGATTTTGATGAAATTTGGTACAGAGATGGACTAAAGCTTGAGAAAGGACATAGGCTACTTTTTATCGCGAAAAAATGGGTATAAGGGGTTGAAATAGGGGATGACATTTTGTATGGAAATTCGTCATTTTCGATGATAGAACCACGAATCTTTGTATTAAGACACCTAATAATAAATAAATAAATATTTGTTCAAGCGTTTTGGAAATTTCATTTACATGGGGATGAAATTCAACCCCTAAAATACCAAAAAGCATACAGCCGAAACCACTGGGCCTAGAAACGTATTTTTTTTTTACACCGTCGTATTTCTTGGGGTGCACGAGCACTAGCAAAGGAATTTTGGAAATTCACCCCCTTAAGGGGGTGAAAAACATATAGTCTTTCACGTCTAAACCAATTTTGATGAAATTTGGTACAGAGATGGACTAAAGCTTGAGAAAGGATATAGGCTACTTTTTATCGCAAGAAAATGGGTATAAGGGGTTGAAATAGGGGATGACATTTTGTATGGAAATTCGTCATTTTCGATGATAGAACCACGAATCTTTGTATTAAGACACCTAATCCTTACTAATATTATAAATGCGAAAGTAACTCTGTCTGTCTGTCTGTCTGTCTGTCTGCTACGCTTTCACGTCTAAACCACTGAACCGATTTTCATGAAATTTGGTACAGAGATGGACTAAAGCTTGAGAAAGGACATAGGCTACTTTTTATCGCGAAAAAATGGGTATAAGGGGTTGAAATAGGGGATGACATTTTGTATGGAAATTCGTCATTTTCGATGATAGAACCACGAATCTTTGTATTAAGACACCTAATAATAAATAAATCAATATTTGTTCAAGCGTTTTGGAAATTTCATTTACATGGGGATGAAATTCAATACCTAAAATACCAAAAAGCATACAGCCGAAACCACTGGGCCTAGAAACGTATTTTTTTTTTACACCGTCGTATTTCTTGGGGTGCACGAGCACTAGCAAAGGATTTTTGGGCATTCACCCCCTTAAGGGGGTGAAAAACATATAGTCTTTCACGTCTAAACCGATTTTGATGAAATTTGGTACAGAGATGGACTAAAGTTTGAAAAAGGATATAGGCTACTTTTTATTGCGAAAAAATGGGTATAAGGGGTTGAAAAAGGGGATGATATTTTGTATGGAAATTCGTAATTTTTGATGATAGAACCGTGAATCTTTGTATTAAGGCACCTGATAATAAATAAATAAATATTTGTTCAAGCGTTTTGGAAATTTCATTTACATGGGGATGAAATTCAACCCCTAAAATACCAAAAAGCATACAGCCGAAACCACTGGGCCTAGAAACGTATTTTTTTTTTACACCGTCGTATTTCTTGGGGTGCACGAGCACTAGCAAAGGATTTTTGGAAATTCACCCCCTTAAGGGGGTGAAAAACATATAGTCTTTCACGTCTAAACCAATTTTGATGAAATTTGGTACAGAGATGGACTAAAGCTTGAGAAAGGATATAGGCTACTTTTTATCGCAAGAAAATGGGTATAAGGGGTTGAAATAGGGGATGACATTTTGTATGGAAATTCGTCATTTTCGATGATAGAACCACGAATCTTTGTATTAAGACACCTAATCCTTACTAATATTATAAATGCGAAAGTAACTCTGTCTGTCTGTCTGTCTGTCTGTCTGTCTGTCTGTCTGTCTGTCTGTCTGTCTGCTACGCTTTCACGTCTAAACCAATGGACCGATTTTGATGAAATTTGGTACAGAGATGGACTAAAGCTTGAGAAAGGACATAGGCTACTTTTTATCGCGAAAAAATGGGTATAAGGGGTTGAAATAGGGGATGACATTTTGTATGGAAATTCGTCATTTTCGATGATAGAACCACGAATCTTTGTATTAAGACACCTAATAATAAATAAATAAATATTTGTTCAAGCGTTTTGGAAATTTCATTTACATGGGGATGAAATTCAACCCCTAATATACCAAAAAGCATACAGCCGAAACCACTGGGCCTAGAAACGTATTTTTTTTTTACACCGTCGTATTTCTTGGGGTGCACGAGCACTAGCAAAGGATTTTTGGAAATTCACCGCCTTAAGGGGGTGAAAAACATATAGTCTTTCACGTCTAAACCAATTTTGATGAAATTTGGTACAGAGATGGACTAAAGCTTGAGAAAGGATATAGGCTACTTTTTATCGCAAGAAAATGGGTATAAGGGGTTGAAATAGGGGATGACATTTTGTATGGAAATTCGTCATTTTCGATGATAGAACCACGAATCTTTGTATTAAGACACCTAATCCTTACTAATATTATAAATGCGAAAGTAACTCTGTCTGTCTGTCTGTCTGTCTGTCTGCTACGCTTTCACGTCTAAACCACTGGACCGATTTTGATGAAATTTGGTACAGAGATGGACTAAAGCTTGAGAAAGGACATAGGCTACTTTTTATCGCGAAAAAATGGGTATAAGGGGTTGAAATAGGGGATGACATTTTGTATGGAAATTCGTCATTTTCGATGATCGAACCACGAATCTTTGCATTAAGACACCTAATAATAAATAAATAAATATTTGTTCAAGCGTTTTGGAAATTTCATTTACATGGGGATGAAATTCAATCCCTAAAATACCAAAAAGCATACAGCCGAAACCACTGGGCCTAGAAACGTATTTTTTTTTACACCGTCGTATTTCTTGGGGTGCACGAGCACTAGCAAAGGATTTTTGGGCATTCACCCCCTTAAGGGGGTGAAAAACATATAGTCTTTCACGTCTAAACCGATTTTGATGAAATTTGGTACAGAGATGGACTAAAGTTTGAAAAAGGATATAGGCTACTTTTTATTGCGAAAAAATAGGTATAAGGGGTTGAAAAAGGGGATGATATTTTGTATGGAAATTCGTAATTTTTGATGATAGAACCGTGAATCTTTGTATTAAGGCACCTGATAATAAATAAATAAATATTCTTTCAAGCGTTTTGGTAGTCTCACTTACATAGGGATGAAATTCAACCCCTAAAATACCAAAAAGCATACAGCCGAAACCACTGGGCCTAGAAACGTATTTCTTTTTACACCGTCGTATTTCTTGGGGTGCACGAGCACTAGCAAAGGATTTTTGGGCATTCACCCCCTTAAGGGGGTGAAAAACATATAGTCTTTCACGTCTAAACCAATTTTGATGAAATTTGGTACAGAGATGGACTAAAGCTTGAGAAAGGACATAGGCTACTTTTTATCGCGACAAAATGGGTATAAGGGGTTGAAATAGGGGATGACATTTTGTATGGAAATTCGTCATTTTCGATGATAGAACCACGAATCTTTGTATTAAGACACCTAATAATAAATAAATAAATATTTGTTCAAGCGTTTTGGAAATTTCATTTACATGGGGATGAAATTCAACCCCTAAAATACCAAAAAGCATACAGCCGAAACCACTGGGCCTAGAAACGTATTTTTTTTTACACCGTCGTATTTCTTGGGGTGAACGAGCACTAGCAAAGGATTTTTGGAAATTCACCCCCTTAAGGGGGTGAAAAACATATAGTCTTTCACGTCTAAACCGATTTTGATGAAATTTGGTACAGAGATGGACTAAAGCTTGAGAAAGGATATAAGCTACTTTTTGTCGCAAAAAAATGTGTATAAGGGGTTGAAATAGGGGATGACATTTTGTATGGAAATTCGTCATTTTCGATGATCGAACCACGAATCTTTGTATTGAGGCACATAATAATCCTTACTAATATTATAAATGCGAAAGTAACTCTGTCTGTCTGTCTGTCTGTTACGCTTTCACGTCTAAACCACTGAACCGATTTTCATGAAATTTGGTACAGAGATGCACTAAAGCTTGAGAAAGGACATAGGCTACTTTTTATCGCAAAAAATGGGTATAAGGGGTTGAAATAGGGGATGACATTTTGTATGGAAATTCGTCATTTTCGATGATAGAACCATGAATCTTTGTATTAAGGTACTTGATAATAAAAAAATAAATATTCCTTCTAGCGTTTTGGAAATTTCATTTACATATATGGGCATGAAAATCAACCCCTAAAAGATAAAAAAAGCATACAGCCGAAACTACTGAGCCTAGAAACGTATTTTTTTTTACACTGTAGTATTTCTTGGGGTATACGAGCACTTACAAAGGATTTTTGGAAAATCAACCCCTTAAAAGGGTGAAAAGCGTATAGCCTTTAACACCTAAACCACTGAACCGATATTGATGAAATCTGGTACAGAGATGGATTAAAACTTGAGAAAGGACATGGGCTACTTTTTATTGTGAAAAATGTGTATAAGGGGTTGAAATAGGGGATGACATTTTGTATGGAAATTCGTCATTTTCGATGATAGAACCATGAATCTCTGTATTAAGACACTTGATAATAAGCAAATATTCGTTCTAAGGTTTTGGAAATTTCATTTATATGGGGATGAAATTCAACCCCTAAAAGATAAAAAAGCATACAGCCGAAACCACTGGGCCTAGAAACGTAATCTTTTTTTACACCGTAGTATTACTTGGGGTACACGTGCACTAGCAAAGGATTTTTGGAAAATCACCCGCTTAAGGGGGTGATAAGGGTAATAAGCCTTTAACGCCTAAACCACTGAACCGATTTTGATGAAATCGGGTACAGGGATGAACTAAAGCTTGAGAAAGTACATAGGCTACTTTTTATCGCGAAAAAATTGGTATAAAGGGTTGAAATACGGGATGACATTTTGCATGGAAATTCGTCATTTTCGATGATAGAACCATGAATCTTTGTATTAAGGCATTTGATAATAAATAAATATATATTCGTTCTAGCATTTTGAAAAAAATTCAATCCCTAAAAGACCAAAAAGCATACAGCGGACACCACTGGGCCTAGAAACGTATTTTTTTTTTATTCCGTCGTATTTTTTGGGGTATACAAGCACAAAGGAATTTTGGAAAATGGGATGAAAAGCGTATAGCCGAAACTATTGGAGCTAGGAACGTGAAACTGTGTATGCGATTCTCTTTCTTTTGTTGTAAATAAGCTCTAAGAAATTATTTTTTGAAATTCAAAAATGTATAGCCGAAATCATTAGGCCTAGAAACGTGAAATTTTGTATAAAGTTGTCTTTCTTGGGGAAAGTGCTCACTAAAAAAGAGATTTTTGCAATATTACCGCTGAACGATAGGAACGATCATTTTAGTACACGGTCAGCTTTCTTGGGTTACCCCAATATTTTTTCTTAGTGCTCGCTTAACAAGATTACTTTGGATCGATGCGATATGTAGGAACTCCTCTGCCATTGTAGATATATTGCAAAGGTTCTTCTAGCAATATTTTATGACCAGCTGCCTGCCAGACGACATTGCTGACTAGACGGCATCACCAATAGGTCCAGGTCGATGTAAATCTTTGTCTTAATAGTATTTTTCAACACCCACGAACAATGAAAGCGTGATAATATTCCTAGCCGCTACCAGACAGTAAGTTAAAATCAAGATATTAATCCAATTTTCTATCTCTAGAAATAAACAAATTTGAAGAGTCTATTTGTCTGTTTAAATAATAGGTTTTATTTATGCTCACACAATTATTTGCACGATACCTATGTCTAAAAACCGGCCAAGTGCGAGTCGAGGTCGCGCACAAAGGGTTCCGTACCATTATCTATAAATAGGGGGAAAAATTGCGTTTGTTGTTTAGGAGCCCCCCTTAAATATTTATTTTATTTGGTTTTTAATATTTATTGTTATAGCGGCAACAGATATACATAATTTGTAAAAAAAAAAAAAACTGTCTAGCTATCGCGGTCGTTGAGATACAGCTTGGTGATAGACAGACGGACGGACAGACAGCGAAGTTTTGGTAATAGGGTCGTTTTTGGGTACGGAACTCTAAAAACGGTTCTTTTTATTGTCTGTCTATTCGTTACGGATAATCTTCAAAACGGCTGGACCGATACTGATAATACTTTACTACCAGGTCTACCAACCTTACATAAGGAATAACTTAGCTTATAATTATTTTATCCCGGTGTGGCTGGGAGCAACTGTGAGAATATAGTCGATTTTAAAAATTTCATAATGGAAAGCTATTTTTAAGCGAGTAAGATATTTAGGCTATTTTTTATCCCGATATTCCTACGGGACCGGCCACAATGTCGGTGAAATCGCAGGAATTTAATGGATATAAAAATTAATTTACGAATGAAAATCTATATTATCAGTGAATAACAAATAAAGGAAGGAAGGAAGGGGGGGGGAGTGGTAGACCCACCCATCCTTCCATTTTAAAATAAAATAAAAATGGATTTCTACTATGTATCGCCTAATTCAATCAATTATTCAATCAATTGACAAATAAAGGCTATTCTCATCCCAGTGTTTGCCCAGGAACAAGAACTCCGCAAGTGAAACCGGTAGATGTTGACCAATTTTTAAAATTCTTTCACCAATAGGAAGCTACGTTATCAGCGAGTAATATTGCCTATGTTTTTATCTCGGATATTTCTATGGGATTTGATTAGAATATTTTTTTTTTCACCCATGTATGTAACTTATGATATCAGCGAGTAACATTGGTAATTTTTATCTCGGCATTCGCATGGGAATGGGGTCTACGTGGGTGAAACTACGGGAGTTTGAACGATATTTTTTTTTCACCAATGGGTAACTATCATGGATAATGTATTATCAGTGACTAAGGAAGGCCATATTTAACAAAATTTGTGAAGATATTCGGATGTTTGTTACTCAATCACGCGTAAACTGTTGAGCAGATTTGGATGAAAATAGATACATAGGTATTTATTAAATTAAGAAAAATAACTTTTACGTTACTTTAACTTTTAAAGACTATTTTTTAAATTAAGAAATATGCAAGTTAACTTTTACGCGGGCGAAGCCGCGGGCAAAAGCTAGTTAAAAACAAATCCAAAAAGACCACCACAAGACTGCAAGACACCGTGACCTCATATTGTATAGATTTGACCCACAATAATAATAACTAAAGATAATTTTATAAAATAAAACCTTTTAGTAACATAAAGTAAGCCGCCTTCAAAATTAACTTTAATTTAGCATCATGTTACCTGAGTTTTCTTACCGGATCTTTCTCAGTGTGACCGTGTTCCGATCCGGTGGTAGTATACTAGATTATTACTTAATTTTTAAATATAATTACTATTAATTTTAATGTTTAATTATTACTAACCATAAACAATATAATTTTTTCATATAGAATCATTTTCTTCTTACACTGGCAATAAATTTTGTATCAAAATGTGGGTCAATATTTATTAACTAATTTCTGTATCAGGTAGATAATTATAAATTTTCTGCAGTAACAATGACTTGTTGGACGTGAGACATCTTAGTCCACCCGTGATCATGAACGCTATAAAGTGTTCGAAACGTCGGGTAACCAAAAATCAAATACAATCGCGATAATATCCGTAAAGTAGTTTTATTAAAAAAATATGTAATGTTTGTAAAACAATTTGACAACATGCAAGTGCTCTTATGCAGAATAAATCAGTTAATTTGATTTAAAAATTACGACTATACTTAAATTCTATGATACGGTAACATCGATTGATGTTTGCTTACTTAAAACTTGTAATTTGTACATCTTTTGTTTATTAAATAGAACTAATTTTAGTATCTCCAATATCATTAACTATGCATTAAACCAAGAATTTTATCACACTATTATATAATTATTTACCTTATACTGTCACATATCCCCTACATATAATGGTGGTTATCGCATAGGTGATAAAGTTTTACAGACATAATAATATAAATAATGTTTTATGTAAGCCTTGGTCGATAAAAATATTTTTCTATCTCGTAAGATATTTTGTATGTACGTAATATTGCTAATTATTAATATATTTTAACGGAATTTATCGCATTTATATTTAATTTTTGATTACCCGATGTTTCGAACACTTTTCAGCGTTTTTCGTTTTTACAGAGATTTATATCTACCCGCTACAGAATTAATTATTAATTTTTTACCCACATTTTAAACAAATTTATTGCCATGTGGCAATATAAACGCGATAAAATACGTAAAAATAGTTTTATTTATAATGTGTAATACTCGCGTAAACATCAGAAATCATGATGCACTTTTACGGGTAACATTCATAAAATTTGCATGAAATTAGTTCGTTAACCTAAGAGCAGCGTTAGTCGTGTCGATGCCTTAATAAACTGTTACGTATAAGCCAACCGTCAATGGGAATGGTATCCGAAAGGATAACCTGCCGTTCAGACGCCCGGGGACAAAGACACGGCACCGGTGGTCAGTCCAAATAGTGGCATTGAGATACAATAGATGACACTTTTAGCAAATCTTACATTTAGCAAATGATGTCGGCTTGATGTAGAAGTATAACAATATTTTAAGAAACACGGTGTGGTTTTAAATAATTAAAAAAAATTGGAATTCCCAGTTGAGTCTTTGACTTATGAATTCTGATTTTAACGCGAGTATTACATGGTAAATAAAACTATTTTACGGATTTTATTGCGTTTGAATTTGATTTTTGATTGCCCGACGTTTCAAATACTTTACAGCGTTCATGGCCACGGGTGATCTTCTTTAGTCTTTGAGATATTTGCCGTAGATGGTATTACAAACAGAATATGCTATATAATGAATCACCTGTCTAATATGATACCTTGATGAGAAGGTAAACGTTGACTACACGGCAGTAAATGAACTAGACAAAAGTTGATGCAGAGCCATTTCTCTACCAACCTTGATATTTTAAGATTGGTAATACTCGTGTTGTTCAGCATTTTTTTTATAACCATTGATATGATAGGAAAAGATAATAAAATTATTACAGCCACATTTATTAATGGTACATATTATTCTAATCAAAACCACACGATACGATATTATATCGTACATGTGTAGGTTCTACATTAAAAGAACTTGCCATTCAACATCAAATTTTAAGCGATTTAATACAAAATTATCTATTAAGTAATCTAAAAATTGACAAGAAATAATCGTAATGAAAGATAAAAGTAATTTATTAACTAGATATCTGAACAAAGTATTAGATAATTCAATATTTTGTTGATATTTTAATTGCAAATATTGCATTAAAATTTTATCAATGAATTTATTTAGATTATGAATAAATGTTACACGTCTTTATTACATAAGTAAGGCCTCTTTTATCATTACTAATGTTAACGGATGTTACGTTGTACGAAAATAAGTCTAATTTTTGTCTCTATCAAAGCAGTTACTTTATTTATTAATGTTGAAATCCAAAGATATCTTAATATAAACCTCTGTTAACCATTAATATCTCAGCGAGTTGTAGCTGACAAAATAGTTAAATAATTAGATATGTTTACAGGGGATATATTTCTATTTTCGGTATAAAATATAAATTAATAAAAAAGCGCAATTATGTAAAATTAAAGGAATCTGCCACGCGTCTTCAGAGTTTTTATCTTGAAGTAATAATGATAAATAGATAAAATGTTTTACACAAAATTTAATTACATTACAAATCTTTGCATGTGGCTATAGAGACTTTCTTGTTTCTTTGAATAGGTAATTATACCTAATGTGATTGTATGTTGGTAAGATTTTGTATAATTGTGTAAAAATCTTCGTGAGTAATTGCGATTCAAACTTAGCTATTTACATATTTATACTTTGTGTATGTAAGAAATAGAGACAAAATTAATTTTTTATATTAAACTACGATGGCCTAATGAGTTGACATAGTCTTTATTTCGAAATTTCCTCCCTTTGCAATGTATTATTTTCTATCTTCTCTTAGTCTATTTGCTCGATGCAAACCATAATAGAAGTGAGCATTATATATTCTATCATCCCACGATGATGTTTAATAATAGTATGATGTTTAGTAATAATACCAGTTAATTTTAAAAATATAAATTGTCTCTGGTATAAATTACTGCCACATAAGGTTTTCTTGTATTAGGAGTACGCGACAAAGGCGAATTATCTCAAACTCTGAATTTTGTCATGCGTATAGGATACGTGCCGCCCCAAGCCGATCGGGGAAACGGTTAAGCGGGTCACCCAAAAACCCGCTTTTCCCTCAAAGTAGCCAATTTGGCGCCGTAGATATATACTATAAAGGAATCGGCAAACGAAAGGCGATTGATATTTTAAACGCAAAATCTATTTAGTTTCAAAAATCACAATAACTGCACTAATTTTATTACTATTATAAAGGAGAAAGCTTTGATGGAGGTATAAAAGAACGATTCAATGGATCTGCAAGAAATTTGGCTGACACAAGATTGCTATAGCAGCAGTTTTATTGCATTTAGCACTTCTAGAAAGACAAACGATTTCATTTCCATGTAATAGATTTGATTGGAAAATTTACATTGGCGGACAACCCTTTGGCATAAGCTAGTAAGCATATTCATTTATAGAATATAAGAATAAATAGCAATTTAATAAAATTATGCAACATTGCCATTTATTACATCGAGTCATTGTTGCTGTAATAGTTTCAGTAGCAAACGGGCACTAAGTGGTGGTTTCAGCATGAAATCTTAATTTCATTAGAATTTAGTCGATTATTACTGAACTAGAATTATAATATTTAGGCTGATTAACAATCACTAAATATCAATGCTTATGCCTCATTCAAATAGGTGAATATAAGCAGCAGCAACGTATAAAATAAGTCCAAATAATTTCTTCATTACTTTCTTGCTAACTTCTCTCTCACTTTTAAGTGGAACACCATACTCCCGAAATTTAACTCTACCCTACTGAGTTATATGATATGAAGCGATATTTTTTTTAAATATAGCATCCCGCGCTATTGAGCGAATCTGTATCCCGCGGGGATTTTATATTTAAGGGACACAAATTGCATTCAGACTTTTTACCAAATTGTGCAAGGGATTGTTGGGTAGTGATCAAACTCAAAACATTAGGCACAAGAGGTTGATGCTTCAATGAATCTGCCATCATCACTCTAAGATGGACCACCTCTCTCAACTTATATGATACATTAGCCTGAAAGAGACCTGACTGGTGATCAGTAATCGGTCCAATGGCGAAGGGGAGGAAATACGGGGGTTACGGGGCCACACGCGGCACTCCACTCTTTCGTCACCCCCGTACGGAACGGATGGCGCGCGTCGAGACCATAGCCGGCCCAAAAAAAGTCTGAAAGAGTTTTGAGACCTGTTTTTTGTTTTACCCAAGTCGCCGGTGTTCTTAGCCTAAAATTCTACTTTTCTATAATATTTTCTACGGTTAAATCATAACGGGCCACATAATAAGAGATTTGGTATTAGTCGCATCATAATTACTACTACGTACTTACATAGTAAAAGTAAATTTATATTTAGTTTCATTAAAATTATTTTGATTACAATAGGTAGATGGCATTGACTCTGAAAGAACACGTTATAATTAAGTAAATTTAATATCATAAAGTATAATGTTTTGTAATTTAAACCCAGTTTTAAATATTGTTTAAAATATATATTCCAAGGTTACTTATGCGCATGGGATTTATTTGATTTCTGTAGTGCGTGTTTATTATCAAAATGGTTCATTTTTATTAAAGCAAAATAATGATATAAATCTGTTTATGCCTGTTCGTTAATTTTATGCTTAATAATTTACCTTGATTTAGAATAAGATCAACACTGTTTACAGTTTAATTGACAGTAAAATTTTGATCCCTATTTAAATTTGTATCATTACATGGTTCAGAGGTTCTCAGTCTTTTAAAGTGATTAAAATCCTTCCTCTTGAATTGCTCTGACGCTTGGTAATAGTTTCATTTCAGCATTATGTTTGTTAATAAAATTATTATTTTCCTTTCGTTAATGTAAAATAAAATCCATTTTAACTTTTTTATGACCTATCCTACTAATATTATAAACGCGAAAGTTTGTATGTGAAGAAGTGAAGATGTTTGTTGCTCTTTCACGCAAAAACTACTGAATGAATTTTGATGAAACTTCACAGTAGTATAACTTACATATCAGAATAACACATGGGCTATAATTTATGCTAATATTCCTATGGGAAGGGGAACTGCGGGTGAAACCGCAAGCCGCTGCTAGTTAATTATGAGCTCACAATTTACGATTATTTAGAATCTAGAATCTCATTAGAACTATTTAGAATTTCAATAACAACTAAATTTATTATATAATTCAGTCCCTCAATTTATTAAATATTTTAAACGATTGCTAACATCATTATAGATTAGAATAAAAATAGAGCTCCTAATAATTATAATTGCTCTTTTAAGAATGGAATTATATAAATATAAATACGTATATTTAATGTTAGCCATTTTATTTGCAACTGAAATTTGAATTTGTTTCAGGCAAAGGCTGGCAGGCTGCTAATTAGCTGATTACAACGTAAGTGTTATAACGAGCCTGATAAACTTAGAAACTTTAGCTGTTACTTGTATGTTACATTGAAAAACACTGGTATTAATGATGAAAAATACTGGCGCTTAGAATGCCATAGTAATTGTTGCATAATTTGACTTAACCACAGCCTTCGTGGGAGAGAACACATTCACTATTTATTAAAAAAAAAGTGTATAATCTCCAACTTGTAATTGTAATAAAAATATCACGGATACTATTAATGGCCTGCAATTTTCAGGCCATATAATAAAATCCGAAATAAATTTGCATAAGTCTCCGTATTAATTTTTAACTACTGAATCTTATGAATTATTCTTAATTCATTAATCTAGTAGTTGAATGACAGCTTTCATATTAATCAAACTATTAAAATTATTAAAAAAGTCTAGCTGCAGCAACAAACGTTGTTCTGTTCGAGTAAAATAAAAGTCACTCTCCTTGAAATCAATAGCAACATTATCTACCGGGTTCGATTATTTATCTAAACCATTCTCGAAGCCACTGGATCACTTAAAAATAAAATCATCAAAATCGGTCCGCCCACATTCATGGTCACGGGCGGATGAATGCTGCAAAGTTCGAAACGTTGGTCAATCAAAAATCAAATGCAAACGCGATAAAAATTCGTAGTTTTATTAACAACTAGCAACCCGCCCTCGCTTCGCTTCAGTTTCAGTCGCTTTACCCGCGGCGTAGTTCCCGTTCTTGTGGGAATACCGGGATAAAATATAGCCTATGTTACTCCCTGATATTATAGCTTTCCATTGGTGAAAGAATTTTTGAAATCGGTTCGGTGGTTTAAGCGTGAAAGCGTTACAAACAAATAAACAAACAAACAAACATCCTTAATTTCGCATTTATAATATTAGTATGGATGTGTAATACTCGCGTAAGCATCAGAGATCATTATATTAAAGTTGTAAGATAATAAAAGATTGCAAAATATAAAATATTTATCCACTACAATGAATAATGTTGATAAATTTTTAAGAATAACGTAGAAAACATGCTTGTTCTTCAGCGATTAGTCTTAAAATATTACGTGTGAGTAGGCTAAAACAAATAAAACTGTGGGTGCAAATCATAGGAGCGAACAAGTCGCCATAATCGTACCGTGTCATGGCATATTGTAATATACACGTGAATCTCATAAATACGGTCGACATGAATCACTTGACATTGAGAACGCCGTAAGCCCTTAAACACCCGAATTTAAGGGTGGTGATTCTAGCTCCCATCGATCCCCGTGGAAATGGGTCGGCCTCCCCAACACCTGACCTTGGACGGCGGAGATTGACGATCGTCGGCGAATACTGCCGAAGCTTTCATTCATCGAACGTTCCACCCACGTTGTTTTCAACATGAAATCCGAGTTTCATTAGAAATCAACTGCCTCCACATTTGATGATGTGTAATTAATATAATTAACGTTTTAGGAAAGCACAAGTACCTAATATTTAAAAAAATATATATTAATGAGATTTCCTGCTACACTGGTTATGAATTACTTGATAACGAAAAATAAAAGTGTGCTCTATAGACACCAATATTTTCTTCCTAATTTTATGCGTGAGATTACCATTTCATCATTTCGGCTCCAGTATGTCCCACTGCTGGGTTCGAGTCTCCTCCACAATAGAAATAAAATTGACCTATTCTACTACGCTGGTTAGACGTATTAGTATTTTTTTTTTTTTTTATGGGTGGGCTATGGTAAGCGAAGGCGCGGTCCAGTCCGTCCGGGGCGATGAAAGGACGGCGCGCGGGCCCATAACCCACCCCTACCCCCGTCACCTCGTTGTTGGGCCGACCACCGGAGCAGATGTGACTTGTCGTCAGTCGTCGGCCCGACGGCATACCCTTTCGGGTACCCTCACCTCTCGACGTCCTGGGACGTCGGTCGCCGTCGCGCGGTTAGCCTCTCTGCGGGTGACGGACAATTCCCCGGTCCGATCACCCGCGGCCTCAGCTAGGGCGGCATTAGGCGCAGATACTCGTGCCTACGCCGTCCGAGTCGCCGGCGACGGAACGTGTCGCCGAATAGGATCTCTACTCGCACACGATCCGCCGCCTCCTTCCGTAAGATTACGGCCTCACAGAAGGCGGCGACCGCGTCCCAGTTCCTGAGGCTGACGAGCATCTCCCTGGCGATGGTCGGCAGCACCAGGTCGGCACCGATAATTGCGACGAGTTCACGGCGATCCCCCTCCCATGCAGCACACTCCTCGAGCGTGTGCTGCGCCGTGTCCTCGTTGCAACTGCAGTGGTGGCAGGACGGTGTGCTCTCCCTCCTGACAACTTGTGCAGGTACTTCCCTAAGCAACCGTGCCCCGTCAGCACGTGCACCAGTCGGAAGTAAAGCACCCAGTGCGTCCGCTCCAATCACTCCATCAGCACCGGCCGGAGGGCCTCGACGGTCCTGACACCGTACCGATGACACTCCAGCCGGACTGCCCAACGGGTAATGACTTCTCGGCGGGCGTCGACCCGCCAGGCGGTGATCTCTTTGATGGAGACCATGCCGCCGCGGGCGCGCGTCTCCGACACCCACCGATTAGACGTGTTAGTATAGGATTTTATTTCGAGTTTTTCTTCTCTTACATAGATGTTATCTGCATCCCTTAGTCGTCTTTTACGACACCCACGGGAAAGAGAGGGAGTGATGAATCATATTCTTATTCCGTCACCACACAGATAACACGGATAACATTTTTATGACTTAATTATTTCTGTTTACGCGAATATTACTAATTTGAAATAAACTATATTTACGAATTTTATCGCGTTTGTATTCGATTTTTGATTTACCAACGTTTCGAACAACTACTAGTGTTTATGGTCACGAGCGGCCAAAGATAAAGAGATAAAAGTTCGCACGAAAAAAGGCAATATTTTAAAGATAAATTACTAGACTACAAAATCGAACATCTATTTCAGTTCGGTAACTCGTGGACAAAGCATTCATTATAATTAAAGTAAAAGGAGATGCAGCTCAAACCACCTAACTATCGTAACCGATAACTTTAATACTGGCACTACTACTACATAAGTAGGTACTAGTTTATTAAGTTAAAAAGAAAATGAGGTCTAATATCACGGTCAATATCTTTAAATGGACAAGCAAAAGGAATAGCGGATTGCCTTGCTTACAGTTACATTCCCAAAATACGTTTTGACATAATTATTAAGGGCGTCGAAAAAAAATGTTGTTTCATATCACAATAAGATAAGATAGATGATTAATGTTTATCCTTTTAAAGGGATGAAGAAGATAATTTAATGTGTTATTTGAATAAACTTGGATGGTATGTAGGCGCGTAATATTGAAGATCGCGATAAAAGCACTTATGTTATTGGAAATGTAATATAAGGGTAAATCATAATGAGTGCTTTCTAAGGTGGATGAAACGCTTTTAATGTCTGATATATACTTATCCGTAGTAAATACTTATTTATATTGTCGTTTGATAAATATTATAAATGTTAAAATATTACTAATCGGTTACCATAATTATTACCAGCCCTGATACCAAGCGTGTAACGTGGATGCCGTAAAAATATTTCCAACTAGCAACCCGCCCTCGCTTCGCTTCGGTTATAGGTTATAGTCGTTTTACCCGCATAGTTCCCGTTCCCGTGGGAATACCGGGATAAAATATAGCCTAGTTTACGCCCTGATATTATAGCTTTCCATTGGTGAAAGAATTTTTGAAATCGGTCCAGCCGTTTTCAAGATTACCCGAAACAAACAGACAGACAGACAAAAGTTTTTAATTTCTATTTTAGGCATAGGTGTCGTGCATATAACCGTGTGAGCATGAAAAAAGCCTATTATTTTGACATTACAAACAGACACTCCAATTTTATTTATTGGTATAGATTTACAAGAATTGCTCGTTTAAAGATATAAGATATAGAGGAGTAGCTATATAGCCTTCCATCAGAATGTCCGTATTTCCAGAAGTCGATCAAAATTTCTCTAAGCTAAAAGCGTTGAGTAACAACGACGACTCATCATCAGCTTGCTTTTAACCCGATTACTTGGGGTCGATTTAGTATGTAGCAAATATTGCAAAAGTATGGGTGCCTAACGTCAACCCTCCTTGAGAATATTGTGGCCAGATGGTTCTTTGCTGACATAAAATGGAATAATCTTTATGTTTGAAACAATACATCAGCTTATATGACTCGTTTAGAACACGATATGCCATTACCTCTTGTGTTTCCATGAGAGTTGTAAACATACATAGGTAGGATCCTAGGAGTTTTATAATCTTATCCTTGAGGAGGCTTACGTTAAGCAATGGACCTCGATAGACTGATAGATGGAACCATCATTAACAAATTCCAAATTATAGGACTAGGCAAAGAAAATAATGAACACGAATGATTACGTATTCGGATTTCAAATCGTAACTAGTTTTGGCAGAATATCAAATTTTCGACTGCCATTTGATCTCCGCAACTTGAACGGGTTTCGATATTTTAAGGTTAGATAATGTAACAAGGTTTTGATAGTTAAGTACTAAGTGATCATGTGGACTATTACAGCTGAAATTAGATAATTACAGTCTGAATTTTAAGTCATAACTGGTCAATTATTATAACTTATTCGTGCTGTGACGGAGTACCAAAGAATAGAATTCATTACCCACTATAAGGGATTAAATACGCAAGAGAAAGAAAACTCTAAGTAAAATCCTATACCAAGATATCATCGTATAATAGGTTAAGTTAACTCCTATGGTGGAACACCCGAGCCTCTCAAATTTAAGGCCACGAAAGAATGGTGCGGATTGCGAATATCTAAGAGTCCATGTATAACATTTCAGAATAAGTTACACATTTTACAGTATAAAATTATTAATACTCTTTTAGATCATTATGATGTAGTTATGACTGCATTTAATTTTATTTATAACCGACTTTTCCTGTGTATCAAGGATATTCTCTTCAGAAATTCAGTAAATAGTAGCTATATCGGAAGATCGTACAGTCTGCAAGACAATGCAGGGTCGCCTTATCATTTCATAT
Organism: Lymantria dispar; assembly: GCA_032191425.1. NCBI lineage: Eukaryota > Metazoa > Arthropoda > Insecta > Lepidoptera > Erebidae > Lymantria > Lymantria dispar. The sequence goes on from CM063441.1 coordinate 33,194,139, forward strand.
CAATATTGGCACGACCTTAGGAAAATTTATTATTTTAATATATGATATATACCTATTATGTATGACATTATTTACTCCGACATTACATAATTATACTGCCTGTCAAGGTTTAAGCGGTGGAATATTTAAGAGAAAACCGGTATTCGTGTCTTCCTCAATCGATGGGTATCTATGAATATTTATGTTAACATTGTATGTCTGTCTAGTATGTTTAGTGTCAAGAAATGAAAGTGTTTACACTTATAATCTTTCCCCATTAGCACAATTATTATAAAATGCCCATTTCAATATATTTATAATTCTAAATTTAAATTAACTTCGCTAAAAATAGCAAAGCTTGTAATTTATATTTCAATATTTTTTATCTAAGACCAGTTTAATTGCTTACATACATGAACATTTTTAAAAGGTTTTTATAAATATATATCAATTAATATAATCCTTTTATCCATCCACTTTTTTCATTCATTAGCACGATGATAATTATTATCATTATCGTCTTCCCCAATTAAGGTAAACGAATTTAAAGAATGAATAAACGGCATTAGATAATTTTGTGTAATTTTATTCTGCATATATATATATATATATACCTACATATATTCGGCATTTGGCGCTCCATTTTTATAGATATTATTATCAAATCACGTAGGCGTAGATTGTAACTCAAGAAATTAAGACTTTAACACGACATGCTGCTTACCATACCAATGAAGTAAATGTACATTATGCACATTAGGGATAACAAATATTACAGTTCATAATATCGGCTTCTATACGTCCCACTGTCTGGTTCGAGCCTCCTCCACAATAGAAGGGAAATTAACCTACTATACCACACTGGTCAGACGTGTTGGTACAGGATTTTGTTTCGAGTTTTCCTTCTCTTGCATAGATACTATATGTATATATTATCCCTTAGTCATCTTTTGCGACACCCAAGGGCAAGATAGGTGCTGGTGAATTGTATTCTTACTACGTCATCACACAGATTATTTTAGTTAGTACTAGCAATCCGCCCTCGCTTCGCTTCGGTTATAGTCGTTTTACCCGCGTAGTTCCCGTTCCCGTGGGAATACCGGAATAAAATATAGCCTAGTTTACGCCCTGATATTATAGATTTCCATTGGTGAAAGAATTTTTGAAATCGGTCCAGCCGTTTTGAAGATTACCCGGAACAAATAGACAGACAGACAAAAATTTTTTAATTGCTATTTTAGGCATAGGTGTCGTGCCAATAACCGTGTGAGCATGAAAAAAGCCTATTATTTTGACATTACAAACAGACACTCCAATTTTATTTATTGGTATAGATAAAGTTATGAAAGAATTAGATACATTAGATAGAAAGAATACATCTTTGATTTGCCTCAATAGGTCTTGTGGCAGCATAAAGGTGATGACTTGCAGTCTCTGGTTCGAAAGGAGGTAAATAAATATTTATGAGGTTTCCTATCTACATGCTATTCCTAAATATATCTATAGTACCTACCTAAATATGTGTGGTGTGGCTGTGTGGTAGCGGCTTCGAATACTACCAACCCTTGCTTAGCTCGTGGGTGTCGTAAAAGACGACTAAGAGCCCTAGATTGACCCGGACCAACTCCATCTGGTACCATTTGGGTCAACGATTACATTCCCAAGGAGGGTTGACGTCAGCCAGGCGGCCGGTGATAAAAGTCATTGCCGAAACTTTTTGCAATATGTCAAAACAGATGACATATTGCGTCGACACTAAGTAATAGGGATAAGAGCAAGATGATGATGACCTACCTAAATATCTCAAAAATAAAATCGAAGTCTAGTATTTTACTAGTTAACAGAAAAACTGGATAGTACCCTCCCATCGACCGACGTCCCCCCGTCCGGGGAGGACGTCGGTCTTTCCTCACGCGGTCGGTCTCTCGGCGGGTGACGGACTAATCCCCGGTCACGTCACCCGCGGCCTCGGCTAGGGCGGCATGGCACGCAGGTAGTCGCGCCTGCGCCGCCCATGAACGCATAACTTAGCGTTTTAAATTAAAGGTGTGATAAAAAAAAACTTAATTTATTGTTTTTATCACCATGTCAACCTACATATTACTGTTGGATTTAGGCCTCCTCTAACAATAGGAGAGCAATTGACTTTTATGCAATGCTCTTTTTTTTTTCTTTTTTTTCTGTGGGATATGGTCACCGCACACGCCGTCCTTTCGGTCCGGGGTGACGAAAGGGCTCCATAATCCACCGTATTCCCTCCTCTTCGTCATTAGGCTGACCACCGGTACCTAATTTCTTGTTATACTTACCTATTATACTAACCCGTCTAGGGTTGGTATAAGATTTTATTTCGAGATTTCCTTCTCTTACATAGATGTTACATGCATATTATAACAAGGCAGGATAGCAAATGGTGAACTGTATTCTTACTCCGACACTATACGGAAAAAATATTGTTTACACATAATTCAAATAAAAATATCGTAAAATAAAAAGAATAAATATATCTAAATTAAGAATTTATTTATTTTTGTTATTACATCAACATGTTAGCAGGAATTTAAAAGCTGGTTATGATATTATAATATAATTAGAATTACTTGTATTTTAAGAAAAATAACCATAAAAATATTATATTTAGAACTAGCAACCCGCCCTCGCTTCGCTTCGGTTAAATAACCATTTTTTAGTAGAGGATAAAAAATGGTTATGGTGGGTTATCCCTAAGAGATAGACATATACCATCGCGGACTTTTTTGTTGAACTTTTTAAGGTGGACAATACTGTAGTACATTATTTTGGTCTATCTTGTAGGGTTCAGCCAGCGTTTGCAATATAAGCGCAAAAAAAACGTGCTTATTTACGACATCACATTAGAAACCTCTAAATTAATCAGTGTTTCTCTACTATATTATGCATGTATTATAGATATAAACCTTCCTTAAGAATCACTCTATCTATTAAAAAAAACCGCATCAAAATCCGTTGCGTAGTTTTAAAGATCTAAGCATACATAGGGACAGACAGACGGCGGATAGCGACTTTGTTTTATACTATGTAGTGATTATTCTATACAGCTAAAATATGTAAAACATACTAGCTTTACTTGAATGCATATTATGTGAGTACAATATTTCTGGTTCTCTAATTAAAAATAAACGTAGTCGTATTAAAAATAAACAAAAATCAGAATAATTATCATATATTAATATTAGGTTTTTCTTGGACTAACAGTAACTGATCTTGGACGTCAAATAATGCTCACCTAAATATGGATAATAAAACGTAACAAAGAAATAGGGTAGCGGTTTATTGAATACTAGCAATCCACCCTCGCTTCGCTTCGGTTTTAGAAGTTTTACCCGCGTAGTTCCCGTTCCCGTGGGAATACCGGGATAAAATATAGCCTAGATTACGCCCTGATATTATAGCTTTCTATTGGTGAAAGAATCTTTGAAATCGGTCCAGCCGTTTTAAAGATTACCCAGAACAAACAGACAGACAGACAAAAATTTTTTAATCTGTATTTTAGGCATAGGTGTCGTGCAAATAACCGTGTGAGCATGAAAAAAGCCTATTATTTTGACATTACAAACAGACACTCCAATTTTATTTATTGGTAGATTCTAATAAAATCCTTCATCAAAATATCTGACCATCCTTTTTTTTTTTCACATTTAATTTTCACAAGAGAACAGGCAAAAATCGCAATAAAAAAAGATTTATATACAGAAGATATTAAAACCAATACCAGTACACCAACCCACCTACGACTCCTTTTAAGGAGAAACTATAGCCCAGTTACACACCGCCCAAATCGCCCAGGGTAACTGAAGATTCAGCTTGCAATCCTATTACTTGCCTTGTATTGTACTTTTCTATAATATTTTCTATTAACATTACAATCACATATATAATGATATATAAAATAGTTTTATAAAAAAAAAGGTCAATACAAGAGAAATCCGTGTGGTGACGGAGTAAGAATACAATTAACCCCTATCTTACCCGTGGGTGTCGTAAAAGACGACTAAGGCTGGTTTTAGAGTCACGCTGACCGTTCGTTGACCGTCGGCGCTGATAGCCAAAATGTATGAACGTCTAGGAAGCATTTTAGAATAACGCGTAGGCGCGTACGGTGGTCCACGCTGACAGGTCAGCGGCAGTACGCGTCGCGTGTCGGCGCCGCGTAGCTATCGGTGCTGACCGCCGCACACGCGCCTCTGCCTTCAGTGAGCGTTTTTGCGATAATGGAACGTCATGCGCTGAACTTTAACGCTGACAAGCGACGCGCTGAGCTGTCGGCGCCGACAGTCAGCGTGATTCTAAAACCAGCCTAAGGGATTAAACATGCCTATAACATCTATGCAAGAGAAGGCAAACTCGAAACAAAACCATATACCAACCTGCCTGATCAGCATTACAAAGTAAGGTCAATTTCTCTCCCATTATGGAGGAGGCTCGAGCCCAGCAGTGGGACGTATAAGAGTCGAAATGAATGAATGAAACAAGAGAAATAGATAAAAATAATTTAATCATTATTTTAGTTATTCTCTCTTTACGTTGCAACTAAAGAATATAAATATCTGAAAAGTACAGAATTGAACGAAATTCAAAATGGAGATATCATACATCCGGTATTAACAAATAGAATGTCGCACAATACTTTCTGAGATAATTTATATAGTTTTTACATTGACAACTTCAATGTTATTGCTATTGATATTCCTATGCAAATCTACAGTAGCCATCAAATATTCGAGCACGTTTCAACTTCTAGATGACGTAACGCGATAGTGAAGCAGTCAATATTTGATATGAAGCCATTAGCTACGGTGTGTGATAACATAAGTTTACTAATGAACACAGGACACAAAGATACTGTCACATGCCATCATATATTGTTATATTTTGAATAAAATATTATTTTTTATACACTTACTTAAAATATGAAGCCTATTTATTTACGGTGTCGTAATCATCAAATAATGGTATCAATATTATGGCTCATAGTGGAAAGGGAAGGAAGGAAATTAAAACACTAAATACATACACACATAGGGGTAGGCAGAGTGCAGGCGCGTAATGCCGCCCTAGCCGAGGCCGCGGGTGATCGGACCGGGGAATTGTCCGTCGCCCGCAGAGAGGCTGACCGCGCGATGGCGACGGACGTCCCAGGACGTCGAGAGGTGAGGGTACCCGAAAGGGCATTCCGTCGGGCAGACCACTGACGACAAGTCACCCTGCTCCGATGGTCGGCCCAACAACGAGGTGACGTGGGTACGGGTGCCGGCCTTTCATCGCCCCGGACTGAATGGACCGCGCGTGCGCTTACCATAGCCCACCCATAAAAAAAAGGTGTAGGCAGAGACCACTTTCCACCACTTGCTATGATCTTGACACACTACTTTTACCTCTATCACATTCATTAATCTCCTCATGCATGTTCTTCGGTTTAGGGTATTTTTAACCTGGTCTCTCTTAAGAAAGTTTACGATTTGATCGTGGAATGTCCGCTTTTTTTTTTTTTTTTTTTTTTTTTTTTTTTTTTTTTGGGTGGGCTATGGTAAGCGCACGCGCGGTCCTGTCCGTCCGGGGCGATGAAAGGACGGCGCGTGGGCCCATAACCCACCCGTACCCACGTCACCTCGTTGTTGGGCCGACCACCGGAGCAGATGTCACTTGTCGTCAGTGGTCGGCCCGACGGAATACCCTTTCGGGTAACCTCACCTCTCGACCTGGGACGTCGGTCGCCGTCGCGCGGTTAGCCTCTCTGCGGGTGATGGACAATTCCCCGGTCCGATCACCCGCGGCCTCGGCTAGGGCGGCATTAGGCGCAGATACTCGCGCCTGCGCCGCCCGAGTCGCCGGCGGCGGAACGTGTCGCCGAATAGAAGCTCTACTCGCACACGATCCGCCGCCTCCTTCCGTGAGATAACGGCCTCACAGAAGGCGGCGACCGCGTCCCAGTTCCTGACGCTAACGAGCATCTCCCTGGCGATGGTCGGCAGCGCCAGGTCGGCACCGATAATTGCGACGAGTTCACGGCGATCCTCCTCCCATGCAGCACACTCCTCGAGCGTGTGCTGCGCCGTGTCCTCGTCGCAACTGCAGTGATGGCAGGACGGTGTGCTCTCCCTCCTGACAATCTTGTGCAGGTACTTCCCGAAGCAACCGTGCCCCGTCAGCACCTGCACCAGTCGGAAGGAAAGCACCCCGTGCGTCCGCTCCACCCACTCCATCAGCACCGGCCGGAGGGCCTCGACGGTCCTAACACCATACCGAGGACTCTCCAGCCGGACTGCCCAACGGGCAATGACTTCTCGGCGGGCGTCGACCCGCCAGGCGGTGATCTCTGTGATGGAGACCATGCCGCCGCGGGCGCGCTTCTCCGACACCCGCCGATAAATGTCGGCGAGCATCTCCGCCTCCAGGTCCCACGGGGGAGTTCCGGCCAGGAGGCACGCTGCCTCCGTCGCCACCGTGCGGTAACCGCGTACGGCCCTGATCGCCATGACCCTCTGTGGTCGCCACAGGAGGGCCCTAAGACGGACGGTCAGGGACCCCGCCCACACCGGTGCGCCGTACAGGGCCATCGACCGGATCACCCCCACGTACAGCTGTCGGCACGTAGCACTGGGTCCGCCCACATTCGGCATCAGCCGCGAAAGGGCGGACGCCGCGCCGACAAGCCGGGGAACAAGTCGATGGAGATGCTCCCGGAACCAAAAATGCCCGTCGAGCACCAGGCCCAAGTACTTCATGTGGGCCTGGATGCTGATGGTGACCGACTTCACGGTGATCGAAGCGCCGGCGGGAGGCCCGGCGGTACGGAGGCCATGGAACAGAAGGGCCTCCGTCTTTTCCAGGGCTACCCTCAACCCCAGCGCTTCGATCCGCCTAACAATCTCCTCGGTGCCGAGAGTTGCCAGGCGTGCCGCCTCCTCTAGCGTCCCACCCCTGGCTGTGACGAGTGTATCGTCGGCGTAGCAAATTACACCCAGCCCGGGTGGGAGGCTTCCTCTCAACGCCCAGTCGTAGCCGATGTTCCACAAGGTCGGACCCAGAACCGACCCCTGTGGGACACCGCACGTCATGGGCGTTCGCACAACGTCCCCTACTCGGTCAACGTAGAGGACGCTGCGCCCCTCCAAGTAGTCTGCCACCAGCCGCCTGAGGTACACGGGCACCCCGTGATACCTCAGCCCCTCCCTGATGCAGCTGAATGGCAGACTGTTGAAGGCGTTGGCGAATGTCCGCCTTGGTCTTCCCTTTCCAACACTTCTGTTCACATTCGCCCTATATATTCTTCTTGTCAATCTCCTTTCATTAATTCTATCTACTCTCTAAACACACACTAAACATAAAGATGCAAATCGTAGAAATTTGTTAGTTTCATCTCATATAAATCTTAGTGTTGGTCTCGAGTCTTCTATAATAGTAAGTGAATTTACTATACCATGCTGGTCAGCCGAGTTGGTATAGAGATTTATTTGGAGTTTGCTTCCATTACAAGAGGAAAGAGCCGTTATTTACCACCCACGGACTTCACAAAATAATTACTCTAACTGATATCTGATTATAGAATATTAAAACAAACATACTGTTGTCGTATGTGTAATAATTATAATTATTTAAAATGAATAACATACAAATATGGTGGCTTTCCTTTAAACAAAAATCAGGAAATGTTTAAAATATTAAACTAACGTGTTATTACCTGTTTTCAAAACTAGAATAACTGTGGGAGACTAATAAATATTTATTACTAGGGGACTAACTAATATTCTATAAACCTGCTAGATTATCTATACAAATAAATAAAATTGAAATGTCTGTTTGTAATGTCAAAATAATACTTTTTTCATGCTCACACGTTATGGTTATTTACACTATACTTATGCCTAAAATACACTTTATATTTTTTTTGTCTGTCTGTTTGTTCCGGGTAATCTTCAAAACGGATGGACCGATTTCAAAAATTCTTTCACCAATGGAAAGCTATACTAATATCAAGCCGTAAACTAGGCTATATTTTATCCCGGTATTCCCACGGGAACAGGAACTACGCGGGTAAAACAACTGAAACCGAAGCGAGGGCGGATTGCTAGTTTAACATATATAATTTTAAGCAACAAATACCTATTTCTTTAACACATTGTTTTTTTATATCTCTCATTTGAACTACACTTAGAAGACAGTCATCACAGCTCATGTACGTCCCACTGTTGGGCTCGACTTTCCTCCACAATTGGAGGGAAACTGACCTACTATACCGCACTGGTCAGACGTGTTCGTATAGGGTTTTATTCAAAGTTTTCGTTCTCTTGCATAGATGTTATGCACATATTATATCCCTTAGTCGTCTTTTACGACACCCACGGGCAAGAAAGGGGGTGATGCATTGTATACTTCGTCACTACACAGAGATATTAGGTACATAACATTAGTACATATATATTTGATTCATTAATGGTAATTGTTTACTTGAAAAAAAAATATCCTCTCACTTAAACGCCTTTTTATTATAATTATGGGCCGTTGATAAGGTCAGAGCGAGGTCATTTGAAAGTATAAGTTTCCAGCATTGGATTGTTCATTGAATCTGCGACTAATTAGAGCAAAATCCATAAAAAAATAATCATTTAAATGATAAGTGAAAGCATGAATCAAGGATACTATAAATAAAATTAATCAGATTCGGTTTAATCCATCAGTCTATCGACGTATTGCACCATAGGCTTCTCCATTAAGGGGCGAATAATGGTGAAGGGTGGCAACACATTGTATTCCTAAACTGACCACACTGGGATAATAAAATCAATACATACATCTAACTTTACCTATTGAAACATTTCGTATTCTGTAATTTCAATAAGTAATATTGAAAATTTAGAATAACCCCGGACACAACATAAAATAATAAAAAAAAATTACGTTTTCTTTAACATAAATCATAAATTATTAATTAATTGTCATTTAATGATTTTACTGGCACACATGAAGCACTTAATCGAGTAATCATACGCAATTAAATTATTTTGGAAAAGATGCTGATACTCTTACACTGCTAGACCAATATTAAGCAAACATAGCTAAGAACCATTGCAAGGAAACTGACTAACATACAGATAGACAGACATAACCGTAACCGACATAAAGGTTTTGAATATTTCCAGATAGAATTGGTGTCAGTATAAGACTGGTTATGACAGATTTTCCATCTAACAGCCGACCTGACAGCCTAAACATAGGCCTCCTTAAAGGGTAATAATACAAAGTTCACCACAATTAGCTAAATTATTTTATAATTCCCTAAAAAAAATCAATATCCGTAACCAAAACTATCCGAAACTGTCGGATAATCCTAAATAATTTCATATCCGTAAATTATTATAAATAAAACTACATACTTTTGCGGATTTTATCGCGTTTGTATTTGATTTGTGATTGCCCGGCGTTTGGAACATTTTACAGCATTCATGGTCACGGGCGGACTAATATATCTGACGTCCAAACAAGTCAACGTTATTACAGATTTTTATAATCTACCCGCTATAGAAAACTCGTTATAAGGTACAAATTTATTGCCAGTACAAGAATTTTTCTTTTGCACCAAAAATGTGGGCCAAATCTTACGGAGTGGTCGCGTAAACATCAGAAATCATAGCATATTGTTATCCTAATATCCGTAACCGTATCCAGTTCCGAAATTTCATATCCGTAACATCCCTAGTATAGATTACAGTTCATATCAAATACAATAATTAGAATTCTCTCAAACAAAATAAAACTTACTCATAATCCGCCAAAATGAGACGACGCAAACAAAACAAGCAGAGGTTATCTAAACGAGTGACCTTTGTATGCTGTAGATCATATTACCGAACGGAGCAAAAATTACCTACTTCATTCGTATGCTTCCGTAAATGCGTTTGTGTATTTATTTTTTATATAACGCTTTATATGTATATTTGGAATGATATAACAATATTTTAAATTAGAAGATTAATTAACGTACATTATATATTATTAAAATTATTTTTGGGTTTTATACCTGAGGTTTAATTAACCCAATGATGAATAAAAAAGGATTTAAATGTAATGAATCAAAATATGATTATCAAAAACAGATAAATTAAAAGTGAGTTTTTCGGTGTGGTGACGGAGTAAGAGTACAATTCAACACTCCCTCCCTTGACTGTGGGTGTCGTAAAAGACGACTAAGGGATTAAATAAGTCAATTTGCTTATATTGTGGAGGAGGCTTGGGGCCAACATGACACGTGTATGAGTTAAAATTAGGAATGAAATGAGAAGTGAATTTAGGTTTTTGTTATATAAAAAGCTGTATAGAAAGCCAATGAATTAAAAAAAAAATGGTACCTACCTATAAATAAAAAAAAGGAGCCATCGCTCAGGACGCCTGGCAGATGTGAAACATCCAAATTATTATGTACAAGTATATGTATATGCAAAAAAGAACAGATTACGACAGGAACTAATATGGCATAAAGTATTAATAAAATAATACGATTTTGAATTGAAGAAAATGATGTTATTTATTCAATAAACAGATTATGGTTTTGTTACATAAAAGTACATACACAAGCGTGGCGTTAACGCCACGCCAACAATCAGGTTCACCCTCGCCTATAGATGTTTCACATCAATAAAAGCGATAAGATTATTAAACTAATTTAAAGATTATTATTATTGGGAGAGTAAGAAAGATATTTCACCATTTCTTTAGCAGTTATTATTAACTACTGTTGTCATTTGTTAAAGATAATCCAGAATTTATCAAGAACTGTTCTTGTGTAACCTAGAGACCCTATTGACACTTGTGCACCGATAAGCAAACGATTACAAATTAAGAAGAAGATCTTTGGGAAATTTGATCAATATTATTAATGTGAATCATGCGTTTAATACTTAAAAGTGGAACTAGAATCAAACTATCTTATAATTTCCATTATATTTATCATCTGCATCATTCAACTTATCGCCGTCCACTGCTGGACGTAGGCGTCCCTCATGTTTTGTCACAAAATGCGATCCTGTTCCGCCTGGTAACCTAACCCAACGACGGCCAGCAACTTTCACCAGGTCGTCGGTCCACCTAGTGGGGGTATAATATGTATTGTATTTATATAAAATAACAAATTAATAATGTTAATCTTTTATTGCGTTAAGTTTATAGGGATTTTTAAAGTTCTTTCACGCTGCGATTACAATTTTAATTATCGATTTAAATTTTTATTTTGTCACTGGACTGAATTAAAAGGTAATTAGTGTGAAAGGTCACATCATACACTTCAATCCATCACTTTTTCAAATCTAAACTCCAGAATCCTTTTTATTTTATTTGTAGACACACTTTCGCTAAAACATTACGTATCTGAAGTGAGGTGCCGGGGGAAGACGGAAGGTTATCAAAAGTGATAAGAGCCCATCAATCACTTGCTCCGCATCTATCAACGAATGCTCTAGGGCATATAATATGTGGAAGATTTTAAGTTTCTAGCTACAACATCTAGCCGCATTAACAAGTGAAATAGTATATCTGTGTTAAAATAAGATTTTATTCCTGTTGGCAAACGAGCAAAGAGCACACCTAATGGTAAGTGATACTGCCGCTCATGGATCTTTGGTAAGCTGCAGCATATTGTGAAGGAAGTGAAGTGAGAATGCGTGGAATGAGTTTCGGTGTTAGGTACTATATAACCCACCACAGGCAAACACCCTCAGAAAGTCAGGCTTCCAGCTCTCTTGCTCGCTGAACGAAGTGTAACAAATTACTACTACTCAAACGTTGATTTTCTGCGGGTATGTCACTACCCCGGACTCACCGGCTCGTGGCTGTAGACAGACTACTGTGAATAGTGTGATCTTATCATATAATGAACTAGCTGACCCGGCGTACTTCGTACCGCCTTTTTTCGAAATCTGGACAGACTAGAACGTGACTCCTGGGGTCGCCTCTATCGCGCGGCGTTGAGAAAGCTACGTCCTCCTCCGCCCACCGACATTTTCCCATCCGGCCTCCTCATCAGGGTTGTCGAGGACTTATTCCCACCGCAAAAAAGTCGTCTCGTATACAGAATGTATCGGGTTATGGAGCAAGTAGCAACTAGTCTAAGAGGAGTTAGGCAATGGTGGTAGGAACCCATGAAAAAGATTTGAAATAAAAATTTCGATTCATTAATATATAAGTGACATGTACAGTTTTTAATTTCGTCACCGCTTTTTCGTGTAAATCTGTTTGAAATATATAAAGTCAGTGATACTTAATCTGTAACGTACTTGTACTTTGTTAAATGTTCATTAGAAATTGAATAAATCAATGATTAAATTTGCATTAACTAGACAAACATTGCCTTAATATCAGCTAATAGGTCATCGACCATTCGTCGCCGCCGTTTTGTACCTACTTACGGTCGATGCGGCTTACAATTCCTACATGTATCCTATTCATAATATGTAATATTTAAGGCATAGATTCTTATACACACATTTTTGAAATCAGTATAACTGTTATGTTTTATTGTTTTTATGTAATATATATTCTACTTACGATCCATGACCATTTATTTAACTACAACATACTCGAACAGTTCTTCCATAAACTGAGACACACGGTATATAAAATAACACCAGCCTAACAACAACTACTGTTGGACACAGGCGTTACTAAGGAGGTTCAATATCGTTGGATAGGCGGGTTGGATAGGCGGGCGGGCGAGAGAATGTAGTTCTTATCTCAAGCTTCCCAGACGAGTGCTTGATTCCATTTTCTTGAGAAATGCGCAGTCGTTTTTCTGATTACCACGGTTTCCGGCTTATTCTTATAATAAGAAAATTATTGTTATTGGCACTTAAACATACATATATAAACAATTATCAAAATATGCTTTTGTCCAGACGCAGATAGTATTTTTGTGAACTGTACCAGGTGGACTGAATACATAGTAAGAATAGGAGCTGGTATTAACGTAAGTCGTGACTTCTGTTTCTAATAGCAGGGCCTTTTTTATAGTAAGCTATGGTCTGGACACACTTGGCCCAATCTGTCCCGGGCGACGGATAGGCGGCATGTGGCCCCATAACTTGCCCTGCCCATCGCTATCGAGCCGACCACTGCTACCGATTCCTTGATACCCGTGGCCGTCCCGGTGGATTATCCTTTCGGGTAGCTTCCCCTTCGACGCCCCGGCAACGAAACAGTATTGCTGGGGCATCACTTAGACATAATTTTTGTCATAAATCTCATCATTGAATAATGTTCGATAATATGGAGTGGCACTATTTTCTTGGACCGTTGCAGGGTATGTTAGATGATGAATGCAAGGGGGTCACAGAGCTCTGTTATAGAATATTTTGAATTTCTTCGCCCAGTAATATAAGGGTACAGTTGACAGTTCATTGCCTATAGTCTAGTCAGAGCCAAAGCCCCAATCGCTCTGCCCCCTCGCTTTCTATCTTCATTCCATTTCCGTGTTATGGTAAGCAACGAAATACTTTTATTATTGCTGAAATCCACAAGTGCTATCAGATGGCCTGCTTATTCGTCTGCTTCCAAGGATAATAAAAAAGTTGCAGATGTTAAAAAATGGAGGACATGGCTTCGGCAATGAGTTGTTAAATCTAATTGCAGCAAATGTAAGGGTTATGTAACAAGTAACCCTGCTCCAGTGGTCGGTCCAACGACGAAGGCGACGTGGTGTTCGGGTGGGTTGCGGGTGTTGCGTGCTTAGGCCCCTCTGTCGCCCCGGACGGAGTGGTGCGGAGGCGCGCCGACCGCAGCCCACCCAAAAAAAAAAAAAAAAAGGGTTTTTTTCTTAATCATTAACTTTAAACAAAAACAGAATTTACTATATTGATTACCCTTTATAAAAAAGTGCCTACGTCCTTGTTAATTTAAGTAAATATTTTTTTATTAATTGACGTAATACGTCTAAAAAAATATATTTGCAATAAAGAGATATTTATGTCTATGTTTTTATAAGTCCGTGGGGTGACAGACTGAAAACTGTCACCGTACGTTCATTTCCAACGCGTATTATAAGCATCAGTCGTATCATGCAAGAAAAGAAAAAAACGAGCTAGATTATGGCTTTTTTTTTTAGGTGGGCTACGGACAGCGCACCCGCCACCCGGCTCCGTCCGAGGCAACCCTAAAGCACGCCGCCTTCGTCGTTGGGCCGATAATACCCTGTCGGAGTCTTCCATCAACGTCCCTCCAGGACGCCGATCGTCGTCGTGAGGCTAACCTCTTCGCGGGTGCCAGACTAAACCCCGGGTCCCGTCACACGCAGCCTCTGCTAGGACGGCGTCAGGCTAAATTATGGCTGGCGTGTTATTGTAAGCTAATATATCTTCTATTATAGAGAGGAATTGTTTATAATGGTGTGTATATGGTGAAAAATGTTCCCGCAACCTGTAAAGTATTATAGTAAACAACGATTCAAACACATCAAAAATCTGACTACACGCATAAATTGAACAAGATTGTTCGAGTTACGCAATAACTCGTGACTCTTATTACGAATGTCACTATCAAGGAACGTTGTATGTAAATTCACACTTACGTTCGCAATGTGAACCTTGTGTGTATACTTATAAAGTTAAAAAAGAAACGCCATAGGTACGCAAGTAAACACTAGAATGCTTTTCCTAGTCTAGTATTAAATTATCATTTTATTAGACTCTTAATATTTGCATTGATCCATTTAATTAAGCCTTGCACTGTTGTTGTGACATATTTATATTCAATCTGATTCTGAAATAGCAGAAGTCGACGTAGTTACCATAAGCTTGACTAATTGCCATATATCAAGAAAAAAATATCTTAAAACGAGCAATTCTTGTATATTTCTATATATGCCGAATCTCGACAACGGCTTTATATCCATGAAATTTTATATCTAGGAGGATTCGGGGGCGACAAATCGATGTAGCTAGATTTCATTCATAGAAAATTTATTTTCATTCACATTTTCAGGAAATAAAAAATATAATTAAAATATGAAGGTTTTAGCCAATCGAGAATAAAAATAGCTCAGTTGCGCCTCATTTCGATAATTAGATTTTTCCTTGTTTTGAGTGTATCTTTTGTGAGATAAAACTATTATTATAATAATACAATTATTATGCAATAACAATTTAATGTTTTTTCCTTCAAAAAAGGCTTAGCTTGTTTATCCTATTACTATTTTATATTAATCTGTGTTTGTTGCATATCTTATTATTATACATATTCGCCTATCTACCATCCTATGAACTGTTACACGATTCTTTAAGCCCAATAATGTCGCTCTGCTTGACAGACGGGTTGACGAGGGGTTATTAGTTTATAAGTTGCCCAGGAGAATGGTATTGTCTATTTTTCTGGTGATCCCGTAATCAGTCTTCACGGCTCCCATGTCTATGTGACATATTTTATTCTTAATCCACCACACGGGGCAATCCACATATTATACAGTTTATTATCATTTACTTCTAAGTAAGTCTTCTTTATCTTTTAGAAGTGCAACAATAATATCGATTTCTTTTTCATTGAATTATGAAAAGCTTTAAACTTTTTGCTGATAATGAATAATATGTAAACCCTTTTTTTACGTTAATATTTTCAACACTGAAGATAAATTATGCATCAAATTTACTCAGTTGTATATGCCAATGATAAAACGAATAATGTTAAGAACCAAAAAATAAAAGAACAGCACAACACGCATGCCATGAACCCACAACGGAGCCGCGATGGCACAAACCCCCACATTGGCAAAAAACATGTTCTTATACACACGTACGATGTAAAAAATCTTTGCAGATGTGATCACACGCATAGCTGTAGAACAAAAAACCGAACGGCGTGTCTTGCTTCAAAGCAGGGTTAACTGTTCAGTTATATTTTTCAGTTTTCATTTTCTGAAAATTCTCTACATCTGTATCTTCCTACCCTATTGCCAGTATATTCACATAGAGGCAAAGCACAAAGTTGAAAAATTAAATTATCCTGGATAAATCCAAGAGGATTTGTTTACGCCTGTTTGATTAAATCAACCATTAAAAATGTTATAGAAAATATTATTGAATTATCCTCTTCTAAATCATATTCACGCCGATAATAAGCGTAAGTGACATGAGTGTAATATTTAACAATTTTTCCTAGTGTTTACAGAATTAAAGATAAGCTACAATTCAATTTTAATTAGTTGGTAACGATTCAATAACTTTTGTAATTTGTAATTTTGGTTGATGAAATCTTTTAGTTGAACGTTTATAAAGATTATATCTTCTTCATTACCATAATTGCCTGTGGAGGCATCATTTGCTATTTTATTTTTCATTATTTCACTCATTTAATCATTATTCCTCATTTGCAATATTATCCGATATCTTTATTATCCGTTAGCCGAGTTGGTGTAGCTGTAACACGTTTTTAATTACATTTTAAGTACACATCTACTTAGTTTATATGACTGTCAAGGCGTCTGTCATTGTTGAATACCATTTAAGTGTTAGCAGTTATTATAATTCTATCATCATATTAATCATGCTGCTAGAGCAGTGCACATTTAATTATGAATTTTATTATTATATTTCATTATTAATAATATGTTTTTATAATTTTTTAGGCTAGATATATTGATATTGGTTTAAGTTTGCATATAATTTATTTTATAAATTCATTTTCTTATTAAATATGTTTATATTATATTGTTTTGTAATCTTTGTACTTCATTCGTGAAAATTTGAATTAAAAAATATAGTAAAGAATTGTTTTATGTTAACCCTACTTATATATGTACGTAAAACTTGTTTGAGGAGTTATATGAAAAAAGTCAATAATTGAAGGTCGGGAGTGCGTAGAACCGAAGACACTAAAGACTTCTGATGCAATGTAAGTGTTTTTGTTCATATATTTCCATATATTTAAACGTATTCCTTGTATATTGGTATTATATCCGCTTCAGTTAGTCTAATCTATCTTTCATCTACCTAATAGGCGATACAATTATTTAAAACCAGAATATTTAGCTTTAATGTTAAACAATATGTTATAACTAGTATTTAAAATAATACAATCCTGAAGTTATTCGTAATAATAATTATCATTATTCTCATTGTAAAATAACATAAAATTGCTAGTTAAAACCTAAGAGTTGTAGGGCAGGTCATGGCTGAATGCGTAAACATAAACGGATGTGCAAACGATAGCTTTATCACCATTATACCAGTCTGGTTGTTGTCGAGAGTCAGTTTAGAGAAATTAAATATAATATACGTCAAATATTTTTTATATTCAGCAAATTTTTTTATATAGATTCCTTTTGTTTTATAGTTACAAAATATGTTTATGGTTACGATTATTTTCTAATTTATTTCAACTTAATGCATTTTAGCCTTATAATGGCTTATATTTAATTATCGTGTTTGTCTATAGTACTGTGTCTGATCACTACTTCAAGTACTAGGCTAGCAGCGGATCGTGGTGGTGTCATGTTACGCGGTGGCTGTTGACACCAGCGCCTGATTAATATTTATGATACGGCTGAGCATCTCGCATGGCCGGTTCGCTCACTCGATGCGAATTATCTCCGTCCTGTTCACACATAAACATATCTTATATGTTAGACAGAATAAGGGCGTACATATTACATATAGTAACTACTCTTTCAACATTCAAATGTGCGTAAGTGCGAATGAGAATCCCAAATCTGCTTAATTTTTGTTGAGTTTCGTTTTTACTTACACTTTTTTATTTCGTTTTAAACATGCTTTGACCTTGGTGTACTAGCCAGATTATGTTTTGATAAACATTTAACAACAATTTATAAATTCAATAGCAATATGGATGTAAATTTTCTTATTTTTTAAATAATATAATCGATACTTTAATCTTCTTATTATATATGTAAATCACTTGATTGGTATCAGATCCACTGACCATTAAATTATAAATCAAGAGAAGTCAGTATGTGGAACAAGGCGTGGGACCAATGCTTTGAACTTGACTGAATCGGGGTATCTCAACCGGACAGACTCGACTGGCATTATAAGAAATGCACCTACTATAAGGGAAAACCGTGTTGTTGATTTCTAGTGGCCTTAAAAATGTAAAGACTTGATATAAATCGAGAATATAATAAAATAGGTTTATAAAAGCAATTCAATCACTCAAACTATGTGATTTAGTATGAATAATAATTTATTAATGAATTACGTATTCTTGCACGTAGTTCTTTGAAATGTTTCGAAAATCACTTGAAATTAACACTTGAAATATAAATTCGATGTCGGAGACCAATTTCATTTGATAATTTTTGGATGTTTGTAAGGTTGTAGATATTTTCCTTAAAATTAAAAAAATCCTCAATAATTAGTCATTATAGAATAATAACAATTATATTTGCGACACCATTATCGTTGTTTGTCTGGACATTTTCCGTGAGCTCGCTCGCTTCCAGCGCCGGCCGGCGTTCGCGAGACTTCATTTCAAGGTCATCTTATCATGCTATCGCCAACCCTGAACCAATCCAAGGTCGACACTGGAATATCCATTCTATAGATTAACAAGTTCGTAATTTTGATGTCTTATAATACTTATATCGTCGACATCCACACGTCACTAATACGTACGTCTTACAGGAACTGGGCAATCTGGTCCGTCGCGCGGGTCTTTATCGTTAATTTGCCAACGCAAGTAGAGCGCGGGTCGGGTGCGTACTCTCGCTTTTAAACAGCATTACCGCAATATAGTTTCAAATCAAATTAGCTGCGTGTTTACATTTTATAAATAGAGCGCGTTCACGTGGCGCGGTAACAAGATAAGCGTCCGTCGACTCGACGACATCACTCACCGTGCGCTGTTAACATCCTCCGCGGTAGGCTACGGGATCCTCTGTCACACTGACACTCGTGCGGGATACAAAGCACTCACAAACGGCGCACTAAGTTCAGCGGCACACGCGAGGACTGCACGGCGCGACACCCACAACTAGAATGCGGGCGAGACGGCTCGTCGCGGGGTGCGGGGGGAGACCGGCAGCGACACACGACTCATACGAAGGCGCGGCGATGAGAACTGCGGCCGACTGCGAACGCGTCCCCCGCTATTGGTGGAAAGTGCAGTGACGTCACGACAGTTTACCAATCACAACTTCTTTGTTAGTTCCTGGTGCCTACCGTAAGAGGCGCTCGCGTCGAGGAAGTCGCCCGCCCTGTGGAGCTTTCGACAGCCAGGGCGTGCGTTTCAGCGGGCGGCTAACACAAAAAGGGAAATCACAGCTATATAAATTATGTAAACAATGTGGTTCGCTGTTATCCACAAGCTGTTCGAGTTTTATTAGTAGATAGTAAATTATTATTAACAAAATGCTCTAACGTAATCTGTTATTGTAAAAAAAAAAAATCAGCAGCAAGCCCTTCTGACAAAATAGTAGTCTGGCTGCAGTTTATCAGAAATCACAGACACGATAGGGAGAAGTTTCTTACCCTTTTTCATGTATTATTTATTAAGTTACTTAACAGTATGTATCAAACAACAATGTAACATACATACAAAAGCAGATCTAAGAAGTGTACCAAACTATATCCATCTGGCTCCAAACGTCCACTGTTGGACACAATCCACCCCAAGAGGCGAAAATTATACCACCATTATACTTTTTAGAAATTTCTCACATGAGTGTTAGCAATTTTTCTGGTTCTCTGACTTGGTGTCTATCACTACATGTAGCCGCTGTGTGGCGACTGTACGATTAACAGTATTAACACCAACCCTTATATTACTCATGGGTGTCGTAAAAGCTGACTAAGAGCTAAATATCAATCTGGCCTAATTCTAACCGATGCCGCGTGGTTAACGATTATGTCTCCAAAGATGGTTGACATCAAGCAGACAACCGGTCACCACAAAACTATTGCTAATAACTATTGCAATATGTACTAGATAAGGAAAGTACATATTGAGTCGACCCCAACTAATTGAAATAAGAGCGGGGAGCAGTGTGGAGAAGGTTTCTCCTATGAGGCTGAAGGGAGTGATGGGTGCTCTAGTCCAACTAAAATATTTTGTATTATATTTATGAATTAAATATTGTATCAATTTTATATAAAAGAAGCAAGTAAAAAATAAACCAACCCGCTGAGTTTTTTGTCGATTCTTCTCAGTAGTGCTGAAGTTTCGATCCGGTGGTAGTTTATTAGATAAGTTTAAGTTAAAATGTTAAAGTTGACAATGCGTAAATACCCTAGTGAGGTATATATAGGTATGTATCATAAAAGATTTTGGAGTTAATCAGTTCGATAGTGATGATAATAAGCAGGTAAGTGATGGTATTAGATTAGTGGTCATGATAATAGAATTTAGTCTACTAATAGTAGAATTCTTAATCCACATTACAATGTGTCCTTAGTTATCCCTTAGTTTGCTCTAAGGTCATATCGGTAGTGCTGTACTGTTGCGCTTCACGTAACTGTACATCCTTTTATCTATTGGCTTATTAGCCAATTTTGCTTTATGCCGCCCGCTTTGCATAGGAGTGAAGTGAAATCATTCCAACTCCTCCTGTTATTTCTTTTGTAATTAAATTTATTGCGGATCCCAAGACATTAAAAGCACTTCCGGGCACTTCCTGAGGGTAAAACGTCGGTCTTTTATACAGAAACCATTATAGATCCTGCTTACAAGCGTTACAGTTATGGACATATATGGTGGGATTCCCAAAAAAATGGGCCAAAGGTGTCACAAAAACTACTTGAGGGATATTTAGAAGAAAAACAAGCCAGAAATTTAAACACCAACCCGTCGGCCACGCGTGGTGACGTTGATATCCAAGGCCTAAATCCAATAGTTGGTGGTCTGTGGGTTGATTGAGGTATTGGCGAAAGGATATTTGAAACTTGAGGACTTTCACTTAATCAGGAATCTTACAAAGATGCAAATTGTTAAATTTTCTTTTATATTTTTTAAAGACAACACATGACATTCATAAACTGATCCTTGTAATGCGGAACTTTACGTAATGGACACAGATTACAACCAGGCTCAGGACAACAAATTGTGCATTGCGCTAAACATTGTTCTGCGTGATAGACGAACCCGCGGTACTAGGCATAACAGGATCTTAATTATACTACGTTATATGTGCAGTCAATTTGTCTAGAAGTACATTGACATTAAGATATGTAATGACTTGTTTGAGTACCTTGAAATTACCCAAATAATACTTAAATATTAATTGCTTACGGTAGGTCTTTAGTTTATCAATGATTAAATGTGTGTGGTTATGAAGTAAAAATAAAATGCGCAACCCCTTTTTCGTCTGTGGGTCTTGTAAAAGACGACTAAGGCACATGGTTTCCAAATGTAGGTCTCATAACCAAGTTCAAAGTCGTTCTGCGTACTATGGAACGGGATTTTTTCGGGATTACTGTGCAAGAGAGAATCCGAAATACAGAAATCCGTAGAAGGATGGGTGGATGTAACTGAAATAGCGTGAAGAATTAGCACAGAAAAGTAGTAGTGGGCAGACCACATTGTTCGACGAACCGATACCGTTTGAGAGGAAAGGTTCTCGACTGGCGACCACGTATCGAACGATATAGTTTAGGACGAATTAGGTAGAGCGACAACCTGGTGAAAGTTACTGGGCGTCGTTGGATGCAGGAGACATAGGATCGCACTTTGTGGTGAAATATGAGGCAGGTCTACGTCCAGCAGTAGATGGCGATAAGCTAAATGATGATGGTGATGAAGGCATATAGTATACAGATGACATCGATGCAAGAGGACGAAATCTTGACATAAAACCCTGTATCAAATAGTCTGACCACAATGATATATTAGATTACTTTTCCTCCATCCATTCATCCATTATTCATTCATCAGCTCGTAAACGTCCTCTGTTGGACAGGGGCTTCCCCACGAGGATTTCACTCGGCACAGTCAGTTCGACAAGCGATATAGGCGGCCCATGGCCATTTCAACATATTAATTTTGGAATATATGGAATGAGAAATTAAAAGACATAAATATTTCTATCTCTATTTTCAATAGAGAAATTTTGCGATTATTCTAAAAGTAAATATTTAAATCAGAGTAGGATTATTTAAACTTGTTATACCGTTTCTTGCGCGAGTTATTATTCTGTATCGAAATAATCAAGTTTAGTTAGACAAATTATAGTTTGGGTTTATCATAGCAAGAAAAATGTTTACAGTACGAAAAATAATAACAACTAAAAAACAATTCGATGAATATAAACATAAACTTTATAAATACAAGTACGTTTACAAGCACAATGAATTTGCTTAGAATATGTACTTTGATTTTTTAATAAATATTGTATCATCGTAATAATCTGAACTCTGTGAGCTTTGGCTCACTGTTGGGCTCAAGTCACCTCCACAATAAGAAGAAATTTGACTTTCATACCGTCTTGGTTAGACGTATTACAATAGAGTTTTACTACGAGTTTTCCTTCTCGTGCATAGATGTTATATGCATATTTTATCCCTTAGTCGTCTTTTACGACACCCACGGGCAAAAAAGAGGGTGGCGAATTGTATTTTTTAAATGTTTCATTTTAATATGTACAGAATAGTTGGGTTAGTATATACTGACATTATTTTTCCAAGTATATATATACTTGGAAAAATAATAATAACACACTTATTATATACATAAATACCTATAAACATAACTTTTTGAGTGTGAATTTAGCAGTTATTTTCTCCGTAGCCTCAGAGAATATGAACTCAATTCGTAATATCCATTCCATCTAAACTTATAACCATCCATCTTAAATTTGATATGTAGCTTATGTAAATTCGTACATTATATATGAATAAAAAGAGTGTGTATGTGGAATGGATACTTCGCCTTATCCACCCGGGGTAACGGTAGAGCTGCGTGAAGACCCAGAACCTAACATATTCACTCCCCATGGCCATTGGATTGACCACTGGTAACAATTTCTTGACCGTGGTCACCTGACCAGCGGGTTACCTTTTCGGGTACTGTTACCATTGACGCCTCGCCGGCATTACGTGCAACTTTTATAATATAAACTATGAAATAACAAGTATATAAAAAGTCAACGCCAAGTAATTGGGATAAGAGCAAATTGATGACGATGATATCATCAATCCTATTGCAACTCGAGAGACTTGATATTACTTCAAATGTTTCTTATCTTGAAACGAAGAAAAAATCAGTTATCTACATATTATATCCATTAATCGTCTTTTACAACAGCCACAGGCAGAGAGGTTCGTGTATTGTACCACACGGATGATAAATATAGCTTGATTTTATGTTATTTAATTTAGAATATCATGAACTTAATGTCTCAAAAAACTACTCGAGATTTAATTTTCGAAAACTTTTCTCTCGCTTATTTCTCTAAATGCCAACATCCACGTTTGAATTCCACAAATGAAGCTTAAAAAGTCAAAGATTCTTATTAATTTAACTTTGGTAATTATTTTAATTATTTTCATTGCCTCACATATCTTTGATTTTTTTTATTAATAATAAATCTAGTCACAACAACGCCTACGTCTCTTACCTTCGCAGATTGCGCCTACAAATTATATTGGGTCTTAAGTAAAAATCGGTTTCGATACAAATATCATATTTCGTTGATATTTTATGAGCTATTAATATAAAGATTATTGAATCCTGATAAACTATTCAATTAATTCATTAATACCACATCGGTTAATTACACTAATAGCTTAAATTGTTTCTTATTAAAGGATTTACCCACGAAACGCGCTTCTGTTAAGCTTATGCTTTTGTTAAGCATTTCCACCGTCTTGTTACATGGCTTGTAGGCGCGGAGTCCGCCCTCTCCTTGCTGATGCTGAAGTGGGCGGACTCAGCTACGTGCTGACCTTTTTTTTTTTTTTTTTGTGTATTTAGCTGTTGGTCGCAGATGACCTTGACAGCTTAACGCGGGCAATGGGCGAGCGGAAGGCTCTCAACCCGGTAAGTAAGTTAAGCGAACATCGCCCGAGGGCTCCCCCTGTGGGGGAAGGACCTCGGCTCGGGGCGTCGCTGAAAGCAAAGTGGGCGTGGCCACGTTTAGGATAATGACTTTTACGCGCCGCGGTTTTCGACCTCGTCGGCGAGACCGATACCGCGGAGTTTTATGTGTTATCGCTCGCTATTATCGCTGCGCGAGCTGTGTAGGCCCTTTCTTGGGCGATCGTAATAGCATCATCCCCTTCTTCAAGGAGATGACGGGGTCGTCGGACCGCCGATATTTTTGAGGGGACGTAGTTTACCGGCCCAACCACTAGTGGATTGGGGTGAGTCATGGCAGAGTCAAAATAGCGCTGGGAGCAACGCTTTATATACTGCCTGATGGTCGGCGATTCGAGGTCGATGTGTAGATCGACATTACGAACGAACCACGGTGCTCCCGTTGCCCGTCGCATGAATCTATTTTGTAGTGTTTGTAACCTGTGGATCCTGTTTGGCCTAACGTGCGCGAACACTACACTGGCATACGTCATGATCGGCCGTATGCAGCTAGTGTATAATCGGACTTTTAAGTGCTGACCGCTGTACGCGGGAGTAGTCCGGTCAATAGCGCTGTACGGCGCACCGGTACGGGCGGGGTCCTTGACTGTCCGTCTGAGGTTTATCTTGTGGCGTCCACAAAGAGCTATAGCGGTCAGGGTCATACACGGATACCGTACAGTGGCGACGGAGTCAGCATGCCTGTTGGCCAGGACTCTCCTGGAGGAGGAGTCTCGAGCCTAGCAGTGGGACCTATTGGCATCGGTAATCGGTTTCGGTCAAGTTAACGTAAGTTTTGGCAATTAATGTTGAGTATATTAATTAAAAGCTTAAGTTCTAAATTAAAAACATTGTGATATGATTTTTTTTTTTTGTATTCGTGATCTGAAAAGGCAATTTCAAGACGATCAAAGAAGAGCGTGAAAATGCCGTTTATAACGCAATAAACAAATTTTCATACGTATTTCTAATATTAATTAGAATATTCATACCTTCATTGAAGCTGTACAAGAATTTCAAATTTCATTTTCAATAATTGAGTTTCAACCATTGTTTATATAGACACTTTAATAAATTTCACTCAAAAATCTAACATTTTTGGTATAGTTATTCATTTCATGCGGTAATTAAACTATGCGAATTTATTACTAAAGTTTGAATATACACTTATAATAATCACAAAGAAACCATATTTTTAAGTTGTAATTAATCTATATGTTACACTTTTTTTCGGTTTAGATCTTCATTTTAAGATTTCAGGAATTAGAACATTAAAAACTAACAAATATATTTATACATCATCATCATCAGTATCATTTTTTTATTGCAAATGGCGGCAAATGAGCATACAATACACATGATGGTAAATGTTACTGCCGCTCATGGACCTTTGCAACGGTGCTGCCTACTGAACAGAAAGTGAAGGGAGTCTGAATGCGTGCAATGATGTTTGGTGATACTAAGGGCATCACTAAAACCCACCACACCCAAATACCCACAGAAAGTTGGGCTGCCGGCTCTCTCGCTTACCGAATGAAACGCAGTAACAAATTGCTCACTACTACTCGGACGTCGATTTTTCCGGACGGACCGGCCCGCGGCTATAGGTAGACAACTCCCAACAGTGTGGTCCTACCACTATATAAGCGTTTACTTTATTTTTTCCAGGCACTTGGGGCAACTATTTTTTGCCCTTGTTGGCAATAACTTCTGTTAATCGATAACTAATTGTGACGAAAGGTCAGCTGCAAAAATAAAAATCAAATACAAATTTAATCAAATTCGTAAAAATTGTTTTATTTCTTGTAACATAATAATGTTAGTGAAACTGGGTACCTAACAGTTTCTTTAATACTTTATACCCCTAAGAAAAAAACCACTTTCTTTTTCGCTGTCCTTAAATTGAAACACGAAGCAACTAGATTGAAAAATAATGATGTGGCTACAAATTAAATGGGCGACTGATAGGAATTAGCCCACGCAGATGGGACTCAATTTAGAAATTTGAAACGAGTGAATTGTATATAATAAATGACATTTACATCAAATAACTGTAAATACATTTTTAATGTAAAGTATTATCAAAAATTTTTAATTGTAATTCTGTGTTCCAATGTAAATACTTTAAACTAGCAGCGCCCTGCGGTTTTACCCACATAGTTCTCCTTGCCGTGGGAATATCGAGATAAATTATAGCCTATGTGTTATTCTGATATGTAAGTTAGTATTGTTGTGAAGTTTCATCAAAATCCATTCAGTAGTTTCTGCGTGTAAGAGCAACAAACATCCTCACATACATACAAACTTTCGCGTTTATAATATTAGTAAGAAGGATTAATGCTATAAGAATCATCATTTTGACTCATATACGTCCCACTGTTGGACTCGAGTCTCCTCCACAATAGGAGGGAAATTCACCTTAATATACCATGCTAGTCAGACGGGTTGGTATAGGGCTTTATTTCGAAATGCGTAAGACATGCATAAGACAAAAAAATATATATTAAAATGAAATAAACTAAGAGAAATGTACTATAAAAAGTTGAAACTTTAAATCTTCCTTGCGGGCAAGGCCGCAGGTGACCGTGCGGTAACCTGCGGTCACGTTACATTTTTTTTAATTTTATACACACACACTAGCACTTAATATATTTTGAGGTGGTTAGGCTGCTACACTTCTTAAAAGCTTCGTGAAAAAAAATTATATATGTTTTTCCCCATACATTTTTCTTTGATATTTTTTTTCATCTATAAAGCCTAATTTCTATAAAAAGTCGTAGAACATTTGTTGTTATTTATGTAAAAACCTGTCGAATTAAATTTTTTTCGACATCAAAATATCACTTTAGGTCGAATGCCAACCAAATTGCAAAACCGGACCACTGTGCGTCGCCTTCGTCGTTGGACCAACCACAGGAGCAGGGTTACTTGTCATCAGTGGTCGGCCCAACGGTATACCCCCTTGGGAGTACCCTCCCATCGAGTACTATATCCCTTAGTCGTCTTTTACAACATTCACGGGCAAAATAGGGAGTGGTGAATTGTATTCTTACTCTGTTACCACAAGGAAAATATAAAGTACTAGCCGACCCGGCGAACTTCGTACTGCCATAATTTTTTTCGTAAATATACAGGGTGTATCAGGTTATAGGACAACTGTTCGAGTATGTTGTAGTTTAACGGTCATAGATTGTAATATCTGTCTGTACATTACACTAAAAACAATATAACATAAAAGTTATGGTGATTTCAAAAAAATGTGTCTAAGAGTCTATGCCTTAAATGTTACGTATTATGTAGGCATGTACAGACAGAATACACGTAGGCATGTAAAGCTTCGACAGTATAATTTCATTCATTAATACCTAGAATTGCGCAAACGCTTCAATGAACGTAGGTAACAACGGCGAGCCGTCAACGGTCATCGGCCGATCAGCTGTTTTAAAGCGAAGTTTGTCTTGCTTATGGGAACGTAATCATTGATTTATTCAATTTCTAATGAACATTTAACAAAGTATGAATATGTTGCGTATTAAGTATTACTGACTTTATACATTTCAATCGGATTTACACGAAAAATTGATGACAAAATTGAAAACTTTACATGTCTCTAATTCCTTAACGAATCGATATTTTTCGGTCAAATTTTTTTCATGGGTTCCTACCACCATTGCCTAGCTCCTTTTTGACCAGTTGCCCCATAACTTGATACACCCTGTATTTTATAAAGTGCCAAAAATATAGTCTGTCTATAGCTGTCATTTGCGTTTTGTTATTACATGATAGATGCGTTTTTGTTATACCACGTTTTGTAGTGACTTGTATTCTCTTTGAGGTTTTATGTCAAGTCCCACGGGAACCTGGTCGAACGGGATAAAAATATTCCTATGTCCGTCTCCGGGTTCTAAGCTACCTGCCCGCCAATTTTCAGACAAATCGGTATAGCCATTCTTGAGTTATAAATAGTGTAACTAACACGAGTTTCTTTTATATACAGGGTATTTCAGCTTATGGGGCAACGGGTCAAATGGGTAATAGACAATGGTGGTAAGACCCCATAAAAAAATTTGAACGATAAATATCGATTCGTTAATGAATTAGAGATATGTGAATTTTTCAATTTTGTCATCACTTTTTCGTGTAAATCTTATTGAAATGTATGAAGTGAGTGATACTCAATCTGCGACATATTCGTACTTTGTTAAATGTTCATTAGAAATTGAATAAATCAATGCTTACGTTCTCATAAGGAAGACAAACTTCGCCTTAAAATCAGCTGATTCGTGGCAATGACCAAGAGGCGTGGCCACAGCTATTGAAAGAAATACCGACACAGGGCTGTACTAAGAAAAAGGGAAACAAAACAATGACCTATATCTTGTAAATGAATTCGTCTCTGTTTACATATTTTAGGCTAATAATGCCGACGACCGAACTCAAAGTAGCCACCACGCCATCGGTCGCCTACCTTACCTACGAAAGATTTAGGTTTTTAAAATTGAATTATTCGTTTTTATTTTAGTCTGACTCTAATGTCCGGTTTAGGGGCACGTATGGACGTTTATTTGTCTCCTTATGACTTTTCTCGTGTATTAAAGATCAGCGATTTAAAGTGATTCAAATAGGGCTTATTCCCGGTTCGGTGTGTTGGTTCGATGTGCGGTATCAAAAATGTGTGGAATTTTAGCAATTGTTAATTTTGGAATGTTAATAACTTAATACCACACACTATTTATATTACACTATTATATTATCTGGATTACTGCGGTTATCAATATGGGATACTTCCCTTTACGGCAACTTTCACGAAGAAGGTAGGCTATATTTTTATCAAAAATATTTAATTTTCATTTTATTTTTAAGTTAATAATCCTTGTATTGTAGGGGACTTCACAAACATAGAATTAACGGACACAAATTACATCCAGACCCAGAACAATAATTTGTCGATCGCCCAAAGTGTTGTCCTGCGTGGGATTCGAACCCGCGACACTGGCACGGTAAAATGGTATCTTAAACACTACGCCATCTGTGCAGTCAAATTCAATAGCCTACAGCACCGACATTTATAGGTAAAGAAGGCGAGCAAGGCGACTTAGACGCCTACGTAACATCAACACGTCATATTTAAGGCGTAGACTCTTTGACACATATTTTTGAAATCACTGTAGCTATTATATTTTATAGTTTTTTGTGTAATATACATTCTAATTATGATCTATGACCGTTAAACTACAACATACTCGAACAGTTGCCCCATAACCTGATACATTCTGTATGTAGATAAAGATGAAACTGTTTTATTGACACTTAGCTTAAATTTAGGTATTACAGAAAGTCGAATGAAATATAAAGGTTTTATAAGAAAATTAAAATAATAGCTAAACTTACTGTACCTAAATACAACACAAAGAAGAAAAACAAAATATGATAAGTGTCAATGAGGTTCCCATTCAGCAATAATGTTACAGTGCAACATATGCTGCACTGCAACGCTGATTTTCAATGGGTACCTTAATGACGTACGAATTAGATATAGATTATTATATATGAAATATCATTTTTATAGAACATAAAACAAAAAAATGTGTGTGTGTTTATGTGATCACGTAAGAAGTTACACTTCTTTAGCATAACACGATAAAAATCTTTCTTAAAATTTTATCCTCCGTGTTATTATTTAAAAAACGACACTAAAATAGCAAAAAAAAAAAGGTATTTGTAATCCAAACAGTATTAAAATATGAAGGTTTATGTATATACTAGCTGACCCGGCGAACTTCGTAACGCTATACTTTTTTTTTTCGTAAATACATTTTCTAAATTTCCGAATATCTATTCTCTAATGGAGGAACCTTTACGGCTTTGTCGGGAAAGATTCGATCGTCTTGGTCTCGCCATTGTTAATGATGATTCAAAGAGAATACAAATTACTGATGATTGATTTCTGAGAAAATTATAATTATCAAATTTAAACCATACTTAACTATAAATAAAATTACGTTTAGCTATCATTTGCATTTTGTTATTACATATAAAATGCGTTTTTGTTATCCTACGTTTCATACTGACTTGTATTCTCTTTGACATGAGTTTCGGTGCGAATATGGAAATGTCATGTTTAGCTCTTGTATTATATTAATTTTTTTAGCGTTTTATAGTGTTACATTGAATAATTTTGCTGATATTTTATGTAATATAATACAGTTAAGATATGCATGTGATATAAGAGTGGTTTACGTGTATTTTCATATTCTACCGTAATTCCCAGAGAAATAAAATAATTAGGTTTACAGCCGCTAATTAATGGTAACGACTTGACTTACTGATGGACAAGACTATAAATAAGCTATTCTATATAAAGAAATGTTAAATAATATGAAGAAAATTATATCAGACTTGGCTGTATGGTTTTTGATTCCTTTGCCCGTCCGAATGGACAAACAGAAACAAAATAAAATATATTCGACATTTTATGCCATGTCACACGGGAACGCGATCGAACGGGATAAAAAGTAGCTCATTGGCATTAAGAAGAAGAAGAACAGGATAAAAAGTATCCTATGTCCGTCTCCTGGTTCTAAGCTATCTTCCCACCAATTTTCAGCCAAATCTGTACAGCCGTTTTTGAGTTATAAACATAGTAACTAACACGACTTTCTTTTATATAAGTATATAGATATCTATTAGGGAGATCCAAAAAGATATGTATGGATTGTATGAATGAGGATATACATATGAAAGCAGTGAGTGTAGATATGACGGCTAACAGGACTCTTTGGAAGGTGAGAAAATTGTTGAGCTGACTCCACAAATCGTGAGAAGAGGACAGGTTTAATTTGCTGAAGATGTATTATATAAATCTTTCGTCGCTATCACACGATTTGATTCCCAAGTAGGATTAACGTCATGTGAGTAGCCAGTTAAAACGTTTGCAATATGTATGATACAATAAGTGTACGTATTGTGTCGACCCCAAGTAATCTATACCAATAAATAATAGGCTTTTTTATGCTCACACGGTTATTTGCACTATACATATGCCTAAAATACACTTTATATTTTTTTTGTCTGTCTGTCAGTCTGTTTGTTCCAGGTAATCTTCAAAACGGCTGGATCGATATCAAAAATTCTTTCACCAATAGAAAGCTATAATAATATCAGGGAGTAACATAGGCAATATTTTATCCCGGTATTCCCACGGGAACGGGCACTACGCGGTAAATGAAGCGAGGTCGGGTTGCTAGTTAGAAATAGGATGATTGTTATCTTGATTCCGTTGATGATAAAGTCCCTCGTGACATAAGCATTGATTCCACAGTGCGGGGCCTTGTCTTCAAAGAAAAATATTATCTCAAGATCAAGGTATACGTTATATTCGAAATTTATCTCGAACCTCCCCCGCAAAAAGAGGCTAATTAACTTACTATACGGCGATTCACCGCCTACCGTAGATGTTGAAAAGGAGATAATAGAATGAGGATGGCAAAGTAGAGGAGACGATTTGGCCTTTCGGCTGTCTCGTGCACCGCAAGAAGCACAGTTGTAAATTCCTGTTACTCAGAATTGCGATTTTGTGCAACAGTATGAGCTGGTTCATTTACTGCTGCAATTAGAACTATCACCAGTGTAGTCTACCACTTGGACTACTCATGATGAGATCGGGTACCGGTGGCCCACCCCCTTGGCACTTTGAGGTATGCACCTGGCGGGCTATAGGCTCGTTCGCCGCCCTCTCTCGCTACCCCGGAATGTTTGGAGGGTGCGCGACGCAGCCATGAGCTGCCGCCAAAAAAAAGTGTAGCCTACCATTTAAAGTATTCTGATTATATCACATAACAGGCTGGCTAGGATAATTATTTCGAAAGGATGTATTTATTGTTGAAAGTATCACCGTTGGTTTGACTATCGTGTAAGCAATATTAAAAAAAAAATCATAAAATATTGAAATAAATAGTAGTAATCTGGATTCTTTATTCATTTCAGTAACAGTTTTTCAACTTAAATCACCGATACAGTTTCCTGTAATATAATCATTTTAATGTAATGAATATTCCACCTTATTACCTCAAACTGAAAATGCAAATTCGAACCCTTCGGAAATTCGTACTCATTCCAAGAAAAAATTCTAAACGCCCATTGAGATATAAACTTTAATCAGACGAGTTAAGTCTGATTTCTGCTCGAATTTATTTCGGTTGTTATGGAAACCGACGTGGGTGTTTAATGGTCGAGGACCGAGGCTTGGAGACAGCTGTCGTTCCCTCGGGCACCACTAAGGGTTTTGTTTACAGCACACTCTAATGACTAAGATCTCTGCGGTACATACAGATTGCTTTAAAACTGTTTCCTACTGAATATTTATAATGATTCTTATTTACGATTACAAAGCACAAATAGTCGTTATTAATTAACGAGATAATTTTTAATGCTGGTGGCAGAGTTAGAATACAATTCACCACTCTCTTTCTTGCCTGTGAGTGTCTAAAAAAAAGACAAAGGAATTAAATTTACATAGAACAAGAAAGGCAAATTTTGAAATGATACTCAATACCAACACCTTTAACCTAAGTGGAATACTCGGTCAATTGCCTTCCTATTGTGGAAGAGGCTCGAGGCTAACAGTGAGCCGTATACAAGCTGAAATGATAATCACTAAAAGACACTTAAAACAAGTTATATTAAAAAAAAACAAGGAGAGGAATTACAGTTATGAAAAAAAATGTATGTTTTTAAATTACTGTCTTGCTTTCTTTAGAATTCTCCTAACGTTATCGATGGTATGATATAAAGAGCACGACATTTTGACGTGACAACGTCTTATAAATTGGTTTGCCGGGTGACACTTCAAGAAACTGCGTTACGCTCCGCTCACAATGAGAGCGAGTGAGAGGCACGCGTTCCTTCCACTCGGGCATGGTTAGCCCGCCTAAGAGCGAGAGAGACAGACATAAAAATTGTATATTTGTATATAAATACGTATGTATGTGTAAAGGTAAAAATAAAATTTTGTTAATATGAAATTCAGTGCGAGATTCTTTGTATAAATTAATGTTTTAAATATAATTCTTTGTATAAATAAATGTTTTAAATTGTTACTATTATTTCATCCTTCTTCCTACTATACGAATGAATATTCACATTAAAATTATTTTACCACTCAAAGTCGTTGTCACGTAAAACTTTCGCCCGTATACCGACTTTACAGGCAACCAATATTTTTTTGTACTAACTTGACAGCTGATATATCACTACAGGGCCTATGAGAGTATCGATGCCTTACACATCTCTAGCTTAATATGAATAGATTCTTCATTTGCTATTATAAAATTAGTTTAATTATAATTTATTTTAATGAATTTTTAAGGTCACGCTTTTATTGGCAAAACAGTTCGTATAAATGTCATGTCCATAGTCACCATCTTCCTAGCTGAGGCTGCAAGTGACCGTATCGGGGATTTTAGTCTGTCACCCGCAGAGACCGCAGACCACGCGACGGTGACCGACGTTCCGGGAAAGGAACGTCGAGAGAAAGGATCCCCTGTCAGGGTATTCCGACGGGCCGACCACTGAGGACAAGGAACTCGGCACCGGTAGTCGATCCAACGACGAAGGCGACATCATCATCATCATACTCCATAACCTACCCATAGGGTAGGTTATGGAGTATGATGAACATTGAATTGTATTTTAACTTCATTACCACACGGAAATATTTATAACAAAAAATTTGAAGACACCTCAACAGGGCTGTGGAAGCTAGTAAATAAATTATAAATGGTTTTTAAAATCTAAATACAATTTTGTATATACTCCAAACTTCAAAAGGTAAACAAAACTGACTTAATGTCAATAAGTCGCTCCAAGTCCACTGGTAACAAACTAAATATTAACTCAAATTACCCTCTATTTAATCAAGTGACGTACTAAGGACATAATTAACTGCCCTCAGGCGGGTCCATGGCTATAGATAAATCTGTCATGGGAAATTCACCCGCTCCGTTATCGGTATATCTATATTAGTGAAAGCGTATCAAAATTTTAAAATAATTAATTTGATAAGTATGTAAGTTATATTATCGTCATCATTTCAACCTTTATTTGCGTCTTACTGTTCAAGCCTCGTCCATAATAGGAAGGCAATTGACCTACTACACCACGCTGGTTAGACGTGTTGGTGTAGGATTTTATTACAAGATTTCCTTCTCTTATAAAGATGTTATATGCATATTTAATCTCTTAGTCGTCTTTTATGACACCCACGGGCAAAACAAGGAGTGGTGAATTGTATTATTATTTCGTTACCACACGGAAAATATAATAATACATTCATATAGCGCATAAAACGTCTATGAAAGAGAAGGAACACTCAAAACAAAACCCTATGCTAACACGTTTATCTAGCGTAGTACAGTAGGTCAATTTTCCTTCCATAATTAAGGATGCTCGAGCCCAACAGTGGGACGTATACGAGATGATAATGATGAGATAAACGCGTTATACATCATTCCTTCATCATTCAAGTATACACGTCCCACTGTTGGGCTAGAGCCACTTCAACAATAGGAGGGAAATTGACCTTACTAACCATGTTGGATAGGTTGGTATACGGTTTTATTTCGAGTTTTCCTTCTCTGGCATAGATGTTATATGCCTATTATATCCTTTAGTCGTCTTTTACGACATCCACGGGCAAGATCGAAGGGGAGTGGTGATTTGTATTCTTACTCCATCACCATACGGTGTTACTGAATGTATTACCTTATTTAATAATAGAGTTCTTGTGAAAGTATTTCATTTACGCTTATTTCTATGCTTTATACTGTAAGGCTTCGCTTCTTTTGTTCGTCGCTAATCGGCGCTGTGGTTTTTGTGGTATTACGGTTTTATATTTTTAAGAAATAATAATATAAATCTTATTTATATATATATATATATTTAATCTTTGTTTATATTGAATCTTAAGTAATTAAAAGTCATTATTGCAATTCTTGTTAAAGGAAAACAAATAGTGATGGTCGATAGGCCCTTATCCCATTTCCATTATGTTACCTCAAAAGAAAAGCTTTAAGGATTTTCCGTGTCGTAACGGAATAATCATACAATTACCACCACTGCATATCTTCCTTGTGGATGTCCTAAGAGATTACTATGTACGTGTACCATAAAGATGGCAAATAATATACAATTCTTTATACTTATTCTTCTTATCAGCCCGTATATCTACATGCAGGTGGTTGAAGGATATTATCCTAAACGTTTGTGCGGTGACGGAGTAAGAATACAATTCACTACCCCTTATCTTACCCGTGGGTGCCGTAAAGGACATCAATGGGATATAATATGCATATAACATCAATACAGGAGATGGAAAACTCGAAATGAAACCCTATACCAACACGTCTGACCAGCGTAGTTTAATAGGTCAATTTGCCTCTTACTGTAGAAGAGGCTCCAGCACAGCAGTAGGTCGTATATGAGCTATGATTATCCCAAAAGACCATACTACTAGTAGACGGATTGGCATATAGTTTATTCCCAGGTCCCGTTCCTTATAGATATAGTAAAGCTATCTGCTTACATTCCTTAATGAATGTATACGACACCCTCAGTTATGGTCTTCCAGTGGTACTTTAATGGTACAATTGTTCTGTTATTCCTTCTTCCTCCAAGCGTCCTCTACAATAGGAGGGAAATAGGTCTACTAAAGTACCGTGGTGAGACGGGTTACTATAGGGTTTTATATCGCGACCACTGACGTCAAGTCACCCTGCTCCGGTGGTCGGCCCACCGACGAAGGCGACGTGTCACGGGTGGGTTACGGGTGTGCGTGCTTACGCCCCTTTGTCGCCTCGGACGGAGTGGTGCAAGGAGTGCGCCGACCGTAACCCACCCCCCCAAAAAAAAGGGGTTTTATATCGCGTTTTCCTTTTCAAAGCAGCTGTTATAGACAAATTATAATCCCTTAGTCGTCTTTTACGATATCCATGAGTAAGAAAGGGAGTGGTAAATTGTAATCTTACTCCGTCACCACACGGATAAAAAAAATTACTACAGTATATTTAAAGTTACAGCTTAAGAGACGCGTGCTAACGGCCAAGTATTATAGCAATATGCATAGCAATCCATGAGTATTCTATTTTTGAACGGTTCCCCTTGCCATCGGCGTGGGCGCACTCCTCAGGAGACTTTAGAGTTTAATGTACTAATAAGTGCAATGGACGTGACGTGCCATGATTTTTTTAATTTACTTTTCGATGTAAGCAATTTTATAAAAAATATAGTATTTTTAACTTATACTTTTTTTGTTAGGTCACGGCAAAATTATGAGAGTAAATTTTTACGGTGCGCTCGCACACCGTCAGGAAAAACAGACACCCTGAAGTTAGTCAAAACTTTTACGATGCGCACTTACAGTTACAAATGTCAATTAGATAATGCGTTATAATAAAACATTCAATGTATTAAATACCTTATTTTATATTATTAGTGTCGTTTTCCTACAAAATTAGGATAATGCGAAGGATAAAATTTTCAGAAACGTTTTTTTCGTGCTACTCTAAGGAATTATAACTTCCTAAATGCGTATATAAGTACACACACACTTTTTTTCTAAAGAGAACACTATAACTAAGATACAAATTCTTGTAACGAACAGAAATTACATCAGACTCTAACAATAATTTGTATCATCTTCACCATCTCAGCCTATACACGTCCCACTGCGGGGCTTGAATCTCCTCCATTATGATAGGGAATTTGACCTACTATACCACGCTGCTCTGATGTGTTGATATAGGCTTTCATTTCAGGTTTTCCTTCTCTTACGTCGATGTTATCTGTATATTATATCCCTTAGTCGTCTTTTATGACACCCACTGGTAAAAGAGCGGGTGCAAATAGTAGTCTCACTCTGTCACCACATGAAGATTTTTATATTGTTTTTAATGTGTGATAATTTTTCTGCCAGGTTTTAGAATTCACAATACAACAGGTAAGGTCGATATTTAGATCATTCATAATTATGTACATCTGAAACTGGCTAGTCCCACGTTTTTATTCAGAACTGGCGTTTTTTTAGTAAATTTACTGATCCGAAAACGCTACGTATAATTTTTCGGAATAAAAATACGTTAAATACTTTTTTTAAAGCTTTCAAGCATAGCTTTTGTAAAAGGCTATTATGAAGTCTCTCTCTGATCATGCTCACGGAAAGATCTGTTTGCGGTCGCTGCGTAGAACGGGTTTCTAAAAAAGGTCCTTGTAAGGTTGAGAGCAATAACGGTTGCCCTAGTAGTTTATTCAAGCTGTTGCTTGGGCGATCTTTTCACTTTTTATTATCACTGTGTGGAAATACATTTATGCACTACCCCCTGCCGGTGACAGGCGGGGAGCCTATGAGAGTCACTGGTCACCTGCTTGACGAGAATACTTACAGACGCCTCTTCTATGCTTTTACGAGGTACTGGATAGATCGTCTGATGTCATTCCATCCCCGACATACCAACGTTTGGTCATCTAGCTACGTTCTGTCGTCATTTTGGAGCCATGGGCAATACCATATGGCCGCGAACCAGAGGCGACTTTAAGGAAAATAAGGTCACAAATTACTTTTATTCGGTGTTTACTTCATGATTCACCACTTTTTAAAGTCTCTAACGCATTAAAAATTATCGTTAAAATTTTAAAAACAAGCGATTTTATGCTGGCTCTATATACTAGATAAGTGAGGCCCACATGATAACCCCCATGGTGTTCATCATGTTAATCGTCTTTTACGAGACTCACGAACAATACAAGCCTTGGCAGTATAAGTCGCTTTAATACAGCAAATATATATGTATATTATAAAGTAAACAACATCTTGTTTAATATAAAATCGTAACGTAATCGATACTTTGCTGGATGTAATCAAAGTTCTAGAACCTCAAAGCTTACAGAGTAATTGCAGCCTATATATGGCATCTTATGACCTGTTTCCGCTATAACATTTAGCACGTATGTGTACATAAAACGCTTAAACAATCCCC
This sequence comes from Lymantria dispar, assembly GCA_032191425.1. Lineage (NCBI taxonomy): Eukaryota > Metazoa > Arthropoda > Insecta > Lepidoptera > Erebidae > Lymantria > Lymantria dispar. The sequence goes on from CM063441.1 coordinate 33,232,184, forward strand.
GTTTGTGCATTAACCAACGGAACGTGCTCGCAGTGCCTTCTAGCGGTAAACCAATAAAAACTGTAAACTAATTAGAACAACATCACGCAACTTGGAGGAAATGCAATACTATTTAATAAACATTACGGGTTATGTTACGAGAGACCGGATTATAATCCTTACTAATATTATAAATGCGAAAGTAAGTTTGTTTGTTTGTTACGCTTTCATGCTTAAACCATCGAACCGATTTCTAAAATTCTTTCACTAATGGAAAGCTATCAGGGAGTAACATAGGCTATATTTTATCCCGGTATTGCTACGGGAACTACGCGTTAAAGCGACTATGCCAGAAGCGAAGCGAGGGCGGGTTGCTAGTTTGAAAATATTTCATTGTTGATACAGATTTTTATTTTTGATAGAAAATATAACTTTGAAGGCCAAAAACGACTTCAACGGTTTTCTCATGGATGCCATAATCAGAACTGGACCGAATTGTGTGAGCGAAGGTGAGTGGAGAATTGTGTGTAAGAGGGACGACACAGAAACCACCAGTTTTCCAGTAAAAAAAATCATAGATATCGGTTCACTTAATCGAAAGTTCTGAGGTACCTAATTAACATAAAAAATACAGTCCAATTGAGAACCTCCTCCTTTTTTTAAGTCGGTTAAAAGGCATGGTAAATACCTACCTAATAACATCAAAACTGCTATCTCAAAATGATCTCCTCATTCCACTGCTGGGCTTGAGCCTCCTCCACAATAGGAAGAAAATTGACCTACTATACCACGCTGGTCGGCGAGTTGACATAAGGTTTTATTTCAAGTTTTCCTTCTATTGTATAGATGTTATCAATAATGTAATCCCTTAGTCGTCTTTTGACGACACTCACGGGCAGGAAAGGTGTTGAATTGTATTCTTACTCCATCACCACACGGACAATGTAATGTTAACTCTGTTTCTGTTCTGCATATTGTAAAAAAATTGCCAATATAGGTGGCCGCCGGCCTGACGTCAACCCTACGTTGGTTAGCCCAGGTTGCTGTAAAGTTATTAGTGCTCTTTTACGACACCTTCAAACAATGTAAAGTCTGGTAGAATTTATAGCCACCACACAGCAACTAAGAAGCATATTATATACCAGAATGTATCCCTAATGTATATGATAACACCAAATGCAATCGCCAACCAGCCTATCAAACATGATGATTATGGTATAATGGTGTTCTAGAAAGGTCTATACCCTACAATGGAATAAAATAGATTAATGGGATAAACTGCATTGTAATATACAAAAAAAAATCATCTCGACTCATATAAGTTCCACTGCTCGGGCCTGCTTCACAATAGGAGGGAAATAGACCTGCCACCACCATATTTATACCACGCTGGTAGACAGATTGATACAGCTTTTTATTACGAGTGTTCCTTTTCTTGCATAGATGTTACCTGCGTATACTAATCACTTAGTCGTCTTTTACGACACCAAAAAGTAAGAGGGTGGGTAGGGTGGTAAATAGGATACTTTTTTTGTCATCACAGAAATAATCTCAAACTGAAATGGCCACGGATGATAATGAACTCGATACCAGTTTTTGGTCCAATGGCGAAGGCGTGGGCTCACGGTGGATTATAGGGCCTCGCCGCCCTTTCGTGGGCTCGAATGGAACGGATTAAGAAGCGAGGTGAAGACGACGAATTCGAAACGTCGGACAATCAAAAATCAAATACAAACGCGATAAAATCCGTAAAATAGTTACAGTTTTTTTTTTTTTTTTGGGTGTGTTGCGGTTGGCGCGCTCCTCGCACCACTCCGTCCGGGGCGACAGAGGGGCGTAAGCACGCACACACGCAACCCACCCACGATGCACGTCGCCTTCGTCGTTGGGCCGACCACCGGAGCAGGGTGACTTGACATCAGTGGTCGGCCCGACGATTTATTTACAGTATAGGATTGTTCTGCATTTATCGTCTCGTTTAATCAATAATTGCATACTAAAATGTTTGTTTTTGATTTATAACAGTTTTGCCACGGCATAGTGATGGAGTAACAATACAAATCACCACTCCCTCTCTTGCTTGTGACTGTTGTAAATACGACTAAGAGATATATACATCTGTACAAGAGAAGAAAAATATAAAATAGAACTCTACATTATTTTTTATCGAGCTATAGTCGATAGATACTGTTTATTCTCTCTTTTTCTGCCTAATATTAATTTTTACGCATGTTTGTAATGGTGTGTGTGCGTGTGTATATGTGTGAATGCATTTATTACATATTGCTTGCTACCGGCAATGGATTTTAAAGTGCAACACACAAATCCAAGAGGTTTAAGTGGAGCTATATTAAAATTCTATTTAGGTATGTACTTTGCTATTTGGCAATAAATAAATTTCGTCTAACTAGCATAGATTAATTTCTCACCGATCGTGGAAGAGTCTCGAATCCAACTGTGGGATATAATCAGCTGAAATGATAAAAATTCCAGTGTCAGATTCAATTTAATTTAGATATTCATCATCATCATTATTTCAGCCTATCACCCTCCACTGCTGGACGTAAGCCTCTTTTATGTTATGCTACAGAATGCGGTCCTGTGCCGTTTGCATTTAACAACGCCCAACAATTTTCACCTGGTCGTCCGTCTACCTAGTAGGGGGCGTCCTAAACTGCGTCATCCGTTACGTGGTCGCTACTCAAAAACCTTTCTTTCCCAGCGGCTATCGGTTCGTCGAGCGATGTGATCTGCTCATTGTCACTTCAGGTTGATAATTCTTCGGGCTATGTTAGTTACACCCGTTCTTCTGCGGGTTCAGATATTATATAAGTTTATTTAGAACAGCATGTTTTTTTGAATATGTTTTTATCGTTACGGTGAGTAAAATGTGGTACGCATATCATTTAACCTTTCGCTTGTCTCATTGGAGTCTCCCACAAGGTAAAATTCTAGTACGGCTAACGTAGTAAATATACTTTTATGTGTTTCATTTACGACTTTATTTGTAGTATGTAAAGGTGATATTTCCTTTGAAATGTATATGGCGCTTATTATCATTTAGCATGTTAGTTTTTTGCCCAGGACCCACGTGGTGCAACATATGTTTAGGACCATCGCATCCCAATCCAACCCGGGAGATGCAAGATAATAAAATTTTAGAAAATTTATCTTTACAGAAGTGGAGATATAATTACATATATTTTTTTTTATTCTCACGCCGATACTATTGAAAAAGTATTCGATAAGGTTCCAATCCTTAATTCGTCATTTTGCATGACGTTCCAGAATATGGCGCCATTATATATAAAATATACCTACCTATATTAGTGTATCTTGGTTTTCAGTATTAGGCATCATAAAATATGAAATGCGTAAATAATTCTTTGTCCGTGTGGTGACGGAGTAAAAATACAAATCACCACTTCATATCTTGATCGTGGATGTCGTAAAAGATGACTAAGGGATAGGTTTGTTATGGAGAGGGCCAGACTTGTTATAGGCTTTCACTTCAAGTTTTCCTTCTCTTCCATAGATGTTATATACATATTTAATCTTTTTTTTTTGGGAGGGTGGTGGTCTACGGTTAGCGCACCCGCCGCCCGGCTCCGTCCGGGGCGACAGAGGGGCGGCGCGCGGCCCCGTAACCCACCCATAGCACGTCACCTTCGTCGTTGAGCCGACCACCAGTGCTGAGTTCCTTGTCGTCAGTGGTCAACACGATGGAATACCCTAAGGGGGTACCCTCTCCTCTCGAGATTCCGGTCCCGTGACGTCGATCGCCGTCGCGCGGTCAGCCTGTCATCCGGTGCTGGTGACGAGCTAAAATCCCCTGTCCGGTCACCAGTTTAATCCCTTAGCCGTTTTTACGACACAGGAGTAAGATAGGGAATGGTGAATTGTGTTCTTACTTCGTCACCGCTTTCGGAATGCGAAGTAAAAGTTAAAATATTCCTTTGACTGAATATGAAATATACAAGTGTCGGACTATCAAATAATAAATTTGGTAGCAATTCTTAATCATTTTCAGATACGCAAATGATCGCAATCATAATGTGAATCATCACCGTCGTCTGGATATTGAAAAAAGTTAATTATTACAAATAAAAACTCACTCTTATATGACAAGAGTCAATGAATCAGAAATTCTCATGAATTCTGTTAGCGGCGCGGGCGCAGACACGTGTTGCGCACATTTCGTGAGACCTCCCCCTCACCCCTCGCATACGTAGCACCCAACCCCTCTAAGGGAACTACTGAAAAAATCCGACCACACTAGTATGTAATAAATATTGACCTTATTTATAACCATCTAAGGTCTTTATTCCATGTGTGGAAAAGTATTTGGATTCCCATGTAACGGTATCTTAAGGGACATTTTTTCATGAATAGGGTCAATAACCTCTATATATGATTTACACGCGATTTGCCAAATATTTATATTTGTTTCGCTGAGTTTTTTTTTTATATCGGAAGGTGTCCATAAAAGTAAATGGTAACGCAGAATATGATCCCAACTGACTTTTACCGTACATAGTCTTTACCGTACGTACATCTTCGTTATATATATATATTTCTTGTGTACGTGTGTATGCCACTGAACTCCTCCTAAATGGCTGGATCGATGTTGATGAATTTTTTTGTGTGTATTCAAGGGGATTCGAGAATGGTTTAGATTTAAAATTAGACCCGGTAGGTGGCGCTGCTGTCGATTTCAAGGAGAATTCCTTTTATTTTATTTGAACAAAACAGCTGTTGGGTCAGCTAGTAGGTATATAAATTATTGCTATTTAATTATTCTTCATGTAATTAGTTTAATATGAATGGATTTTCTATGTGGGGACCGCAGCGAATACTACCAACTCTTATATTGTTTGTGTGTGTCGTAAAATACGGCTTTACATCGGTGTGGACCAACTCCATCGAATGGCGTTTGCTCAACGATTAAATTATCAAGGAGGTTTAACGTTAGGCGGTCGGTCATAAAACTTTTGCCAAAACTTTTATATTGCCTCAAGCCCTAGTAATTGGGATAAGAACAGGACAATGGTGAATGGACATGAATAAATTAAGGGCCATATTGCCACCTCTGTGGCTGATCTTTTCTCTTTAGCTGGACTTTCAAATACTTTACAATCCTTTCTTCTAAATAAAGTCACTAGTAAAGATTAAAATATCGAATAAAATGATTAAAGAAGCTTGTCGAACGTCAGCCGATTCAATTCGCTATATAGCGGAAGGCATCTTTCCTAGTTTATGGTGTTGTTGAGTTATACGTATAATACTGAAACACGATGATAAACTGGCGGAACATCCAAAGTCATTTCGACCAACTATTCCATTGCCATCAATAGTAAAGATCTTAGAATGTCTGTTTGTTCCTCGTTAGTTACCGTGTGGCCCACATTCAATCATATAAAATTTAGATTTACCCTGGGGAAATCGATTGTCGACGCGGTCATTGCCGTTAAAAAAACTGTTTCTGTAATAAATACATACTAGTCCATACTGGTTTACATAATGATATCTTATGTTCACGCGAGCACTATACATTGTAAATGAACACTACACATTGTAATTAAAAATAAATCCAAAAAGACCACCGCAAGACTGCATGACACTGTGAGCACTTATTGTATAGATTTGACCCACAATAATAATAGTTAAAGATAATTTTATAAATCAAAAAACCTTTTAGTAAAACAAAGTAAGCCGCATCTAAATATAAAAAACAATATTAATTTAGCATTATGTCCCCTGAGTTTTCTTGCCGGATCTTTCTCAGTGTGGCCGCGTTCCGATCCGGTGGTAGTATATTAGTTTTATTAGGTTTAAATTAACAAATTGTAATAATAATTGCTACAAATTTAGTAATTAATAATTACTAATCATTAACAATATAATTTTTTCACATCATTTTCTTGTTACACTGGCAATAAATTTATACTAAAATGTGGGTCAATAAATTTCATAACTAATTCAATGTATCGGGTAGATAATTATAAATGTCTGTAATAACGACTTATTGGACGTGAGACACCTTAGTTCGCCCATGACCATGAATGCTGCAAAGTGTCCGAAACATCGGGCAATCATAAATCAAATACAAACGCGATATATGTAATCCGTAAAAGTAGTTTTATTTACAATATATTATATACTAGGCATCTTCCTGAATATCGCAGGTGCTTTCGATAACGCTAAAGGCTCGTGGATGCTTCAGGAACCTATACAAGCTCATACAGTCTACTTTCTGCAAGGTTTAACAACACTGAGACTTGGCCACCATGCCGTGTCTAAATCGAATATGATGGGCTGTCTTTCGGGAGCCCAAATTTGCCCTTAAGCCCATATTTGCGGCATCTAGGGTTTGGTGACCTTCTTAAATTACTTGAACCGCAAAATTGATAATTGATTGGCGACGCTGACGGCGGTCTGCTAATTATATAATCTAACACTAGAGACGGACCGCAGAAATTGGTGGATAAAAATAAATTAATATTTAAATGGGACACATAAACTTACTTTCGCTTCTACAATACTTATTATCTATTATTTCTGAAAGGTAATTTGCAGTCGATGTTAGGTATGAAATTTAATAACATGACGGTTAAAAGAAGAGAGTCTGTTTGTTACCTCGGCCTAGTCTTAGAAAATCAAAAACTCGTTAATTGACCATATTAAAATTGTATGTGAAAAAGCGAAGCGGAGTTCTTAGGCACGTACTAAAATTTTAACTTCCGCCTGGGTGGGGCATTTGTTTCAATACGCTTAAAGTTATATATTCAGCCTCATATCAAGCGTGTATTTGTTATGGTGTCTAGCCTGGGCTGATCGTGCCACCATAGGTGTGGCTTGATGTAAATTATGCCGGAGTCAATGAATAGCGCTAATATTGCCATGTAAGGCATACAGAATAGTTAGCACTAAAGTGTTACCAGTACTTGCAGGCGTACTCCCGGTCGACTTCAAGATTTAAGGCGTGCGTCAATATCTTATTCCACTAGGGAAAACATGAATATCGGTTTTCTTTTGCCACATGCTTGTAGTAAAATTATTAGACGTTTCGCGCCGCAATCCGTCGTGTATAATGAGCTGCTGACCGAATGGCAGGAAAAGTGGGCTTTATCAACGAAAGGCTGTCTATGTCCATTCTTTTCATTGGAATTTCATTCCAGTGGCCATGGGAATTATATTATTGTATTTTAAACTTACTAAGTTGGTTACTAGCTTCACCATTTTGTCAATGCTTCACCTCTAACAGCAATTGTGAACAAATAACTCACCATATATCTTCCGTGAGTGTGTTTGTCACCTCCTATCTTATTCCTATTATTAAAGATAATTTTAACACTATTTGAACCACAACGTACAGTATTACAAAATATCATATTTAATGTAGCTACTCTACCGGACCCCCACGGGTCTGGTGACGGTGACAGGCCATAATTCTTTTCATGAAATTTTCGATAACATTTTGATAAAGATGTAGCAGACTATCACTGATAATGAGTTAAATCTTGGCCTTGAGCTTAGAAATAATTTAAAATATTACGCAACATTTCAGTAGTGCACTCTTATTGAGACAGCCGCTAGTGAAACATCGACAGCTTAATGTAAAAATCAACGTCTTGCCTAGCAAAGGTTTCAAGTGCTATATCACTCCCAACACCTAAAATTTTTCGTACTTGTGTGTATATGAAACGTATTTCTAAATAACAGTGATTAAATAGTCCTTTGAAAGGGATGCTGTTGGGATAAATTAATTTAGATTATAATTGGAGGAGTCTATTAAGCTGCAGGTTTCAGTTGTCGTGTAAATATATATATAAAAATATATACATATATATAAAAAAAATATATACATAGCTGACCTAATAGCCGTTGTTCTGTTCAAATAAAATAAAAGGAATTCTCCTTGAACTCGATCGCAATGCCACCTACCAGGTCTAATTGTGTATCTAAACCATTCTCGAATCCTCTTGAACACACCCAAAAATTTTCCTGAAGATCAGGTCAGCCGTTTAGGAGGAGTTCAGTGACATACACACGTACACCAGAAATTTAAATGTAAAGATTAGTATATTAGCGAACCCTTGGAATTGTAGCTATCAGGTGACACCAATTCCTAAACAAAATAATATTATAGAAATTCAATCATAGTATGATTAGGAGTAATGAAAGTTTAAAGAATGAAATTGATGTTGGCGATTATATTTGTATGATGTCCACATACTTTTAAAGTACCCTACTTTAAAAGTATTAGTTAAAAGTAGTAAGTCTTTGATATTTTTTTTAGACGAATAATACTCACGATAACAAGATTATCCGATATCTTATTTTCAATGTGCGAAGCAAATAATATGATCAATTTATCTACATATTATTGACATTATCAAACTGATCTTGAAAGTATTTGTTCTCTTATACACTTATCTTTCTATCTATTCTTGTCAAGACTAGCATTCAGTTCTGTGGTTAAAATTTCTAATCAGTTACAATTTTGATTTTGTGAAACGATGAGGTGGGAAATACTTTTCAGTTGTTTTGTGCTAATCATTCTAGCGCCGAATTCAAAGGGCCTAGCTATACCATTAACAGATACAATTGTAAAATTGGATGATGATGTTGAATTGCCTGGTGATACATCGGATGAAAATACAAGTGATCCACCTGAATTAATTACAACATTTGAACCAGTTACGATACCAGAGGCAATTTTACCTACTGTAACAATAGCTCAAGGAACGGTAGTTGGATTTGAAGCTTATGATGGTGATTACTACGAATTTCATGGCATACCTTATGCTGCTTCTACATCTGGATTAAATAGATTCAAGGTAATAATAAAAGTTATGATTATGATCCATTACCTAGGATATGCGTACTGTTAAATTTACAATTTATATCATATGTAATTTAATCTTAATTTTATAATATTTTAAATAAGTTTAAATACCTGTTATGATAGTCAAATAATTTACATAAAACTAGCTGACCCAAGAGACGCTGTTCTATTCAAATCTAAATAAATATTAAAAGGAATTCTTTTCGACATTGATGGCAGCGCCACCTACTGGTTCCGCTTATTAATCTAAACCATTCTCATATCCATCAGAACAGTTACAAAAATTATCAAAATTAGTCCAGCTATTTAGAAGGAGTTCAATTACAAACACACGAACAGAATCTATATATTAATACGTGAAGCAAAAATTTTGTACCTCTTTTTACGAAAATTTCGTGGATGCAAAAGTACGAAATTTGGCACAGTTGAAGTATATAATGAGACGAAGTGCATAAAACTGAACTTTCACATAATAATGGTTTAGAAATACATTAAATTAATTAAAAGAGGCATTACGCACACTACAATGCAATCGCTACACACACACACACACACACACACACATACACCAAAGCTTGTACACTTTTGTTTTTTTTTTTTTTTTTTTTTTTTTAATGGGTGGGCTATGGTAAGCGCACGCGCGGTCCTGTCCCTCCGGGGCGATGAAAGGACGGCGCGCAGGCCCATAACCCACCCGTACCCACGTCACCTCGTTGTTGGGCCGACCACCGGAGCAGATGTGACTTGTCATCAGTGGTCGGCCCGACGGAATACCTTTCGGGTAACCTCACCTCTCGACGTACTGGGACGTCGGTCGCCATCGCGCGGTCAGCCTCTCTGCGGGTGACGGACAATTCCCCGGTCCGATCACCCGCGGCCTCGGCTAGGGCGGCATTAGGCGCAGATACTCGCGCCTGCGCCGCCCGAGTCGCCGGCGGCGGAACGTGTCGCCGAATAGGAGCTCTACTCGCACACGATCCGCCGCCTCCTTCCGTGAGATTACGGCCTCACAGAAGGCGGCGACCGCGTCCCAGTTCCTGACGCTGTCGAGCATCTCCCTGGCGATGGTCGGCAGCGCCAGGTCGGCACCGATAATCGCGACGAGTTCACGGCGCTCTCCCTCCCATGCAGCACACTCCTCGAGCGTGTGCTGCGCCGTGTCCTCGTCGCAACTGCAGTGGTGGCAGGACGGTGTGCTCTCCCTCCTGACAATCTTGTGCAGGTACTTCCCAAAACACCCGTGCCCTGTAAGCACCTGCACCAGTCGGAAGGAAAGCACCCCGTGCGTCCGCTCCAACCACTCCATCAGCATCGGCCGGAAGGCCTCGACGGTCCTGACACCGTACCGAGGACTCTCCAGCCGGACTGCCCAACGGGCAATGACTCCTCGGCGGGCGTCGACCCGCCAGGCGGTGATCTCCTGCAGAGAGACCATGCCGCCGCGGGTGCGCGTCTCAGACACCCGCCGATAAATCTCGGCGAGCATCTCCGCCTCCAGGTCCCAAGGGGGAGTTCCGGCCAGGAGGCACGCTGCCTCCGTCGACACCGTGCGGTAACCGCGTATGGCCCTGAGCGCCATGACCCTCTGTGGTCGCCTCAAGAGGGCCCTCAGCCGGACGGTCAGGGACCCCGCCCACACCGGTGCGCCGTACAGAGCCATCGACCGGATCACCCCCGTGTACAGCTGTCGGCACGTAGAGCTGGGTCCGCCCACATTCGGCATCAGCCGCGAAAGGGCGGACGCCGCGCCGACAAGCCGGGGAACAAGTCGATGGAGATGCTCCCGGAACCAAAAATGCCCGTCGAGCACCAGGCCCAAGTACTTCATGTGGGCCTGGATGCTGATGGTGACCGACTTCACAGTGATCGAAGCGCCGGCGGGAGGCCCGGCGGTACGGAGGCCATGGAATAAAAGGGCCTCCGTCTTTTCCAGGGCTACCCTCAACCCCAGCGCTTCGATCCGCCTAACAATCTCCTCGGTGCCGAGAGTTGCCAGACGTGCCGCCTCCTCTAGCGGCCCACCCCGGGCTGTGACGAGTGTATCGTCGGCGTAGCAAATTACGCCCAGCCCGGTTGGGAGGCTTCCTCTCAACGCCCAGTCGTAGCCGATGTTCCACAGGGTCGGACCCAGAACCGACCCCTGTGGGACACCGCACGTCATGGGCGTTCGCACAACGTCCCCTACTCGGTCAACGTAGAGGACGCTGCGCCCCTCCAAGTAGTCTGCCACCAGCCGCCTGAGGTACACGGGCACCCCGTGATATCTCAGCCCCTCCCTGATGCAGCTGAATGGCAGACTGTTGAAGGCGTTGGCGATGTCCAGAGACACCGCCAACAGGACTCCTCCACCGTCGAACGCCCTCGCCGAAAACCAAACTGGGCGTCCGACAAATCGGGCCCGACCCCGACGAGGTGCCGCTCGATGCGGGCAGCCAACACCCTCTCCAGCAGCTTGCCCGCATCATCGAGCAGCACGATGGGCCTATAGGCCGAGGCCGACTCGGGAGACCGTCCCGGCTTCGGCAGGAGAACCAGCCTCCCCTCTTTCCAGCACCCAGGGAACTGCCCGGACGTCAAACAAGCGTCGAACAGTCCCCTGAGGCGTGGTCCCAGGTGCTCGAGGACCAGGGCCAGCACACGGTTCGGAATACCGTCGGGCCCGGGGGCGGTGGATTTGATTCGCATACGCGCCACCGCCACCCCCATTTCCGGCTCCGTGATGGGCGGAGCACTTTCATCGTCGGCCTCCCGGTCACTGTGTACACTTTTGTTTACGGTCGAATCTCTGGTCGAACTGAATGCCTTTTATTTTTTTTTTGGCAATCTGCCAATAGCAGCCATCAGCAACTGTGAACTTAATATCGAATAATCACAATTATGATGACAATGTCTAATAGATATTTGTACTTATATATTAGTTGCTACACAGCTTGCTCCAAATATACAATTATACATAAATAAAATTGTCTAACAAAATTTTTTATTAAATGAATTAAGCCCGAATTTCGACCACTGGGCGACCACTAGTATATATAAAGATGTGAATTTACTTAATTTATAGATTCTCATATATAATATGAATCGAATCGAATAAAACAAAAAGTATTAAAAAATATTCATTATGATCATTATTATAATTCAGCCGTGCACTGCTGAACGTGGGAGCGCTGCCCTCCTCCCATGTAAAGGGATAATGCTGTAATCGATACGCTAGGCAAGTGGGCTGGGATTTGCTGCTCGCTCTCATGGTAAACCCATAGCTAATTTTTACGATTCCTATGGGCAAACAAATGGTGATGACAATTGTATTTTTATCCCGTTGCTAGACAGGTTCATCATTTCAGTCCATCGCCGTCTACTGCTGGACGTGAGCTTCCTTCATGTTACGCCACAGAGTGCGTTCCTGTGCCGCCTGCATCCAGCGCTGCCCAACAACTTTCACCAGGTCCTCGGTACATCTAGGGTTCATCCTACACTGCGTCGTCCGATACGTGATCGTCATTCGAGAACTTTGCTTCCCCAGCGGTTGTCGGTTGGTCGAGCGATGTGGCCTGCTCATTGCCACTTCAGCGTGCTAATATTTCGTACTATATAGGTTACATTCGTTCTTCGTGAATTGCCGTATTTCGGATTTTTTCTCGCAAAGAAATCCCGAGCATAGCCCGCTCTATAGCATGTTGAGCAAATTTGAGCTTTGTTATGAAGCCTACACCTAGGGACCACGTTCCGTGTCATAGGTCATCACTGGTAATATACGCTGGTCGTAGACCTATGTTTTCAAAAGTGGTGATTAAAAAATATTATATATCTAACCTATTTTTTGTGGTTCGAGAAATCTTAATTCCTTTCTTAAATTGTATGATTTACATCTCATCTTAAAGCTTATTGTCCGACTTATGGTATAAAAACATAGACCCAGAATCTAAAATTACCCCACTTTTCTAAAATTTGACTCTAATTCTCCTAATTACTTGTCTTGTTTCTTTCAATACCTCTCTACTAATCATGAGAGTAACCTTCGGTCCTCCAACAACTTGCTCCTACTATGTCCATCTCATCATTCTGATCGTGGGCATTCTTCTTTTCTTGTCCAGGCAGTTCTCCTCTGGAATTCACTACCACTCGGTATGAGGATGGCCGCCAGTCGTCAAACATTTAAGAAGAGCGTTCGTCTGCATCTCTTAAACGAGTTGGCAGAATCATCACAACTGATATAATGTCCTTATGTATATATACTGTGTATATATGTGTATGTATATATTTATATATCTTAATATATATTATATCTATGTATTTGCATATGTATATATCTTTGGTATGTATTATATATTTTTGTATATACCTTTTGTTTTATTGCAAAATGTATTTTCTTTTTCATTTTAGAACAATATAACTATCTCGGAACATGCACCTACCTTTTTTCATCTCTACATCACCTATGGTTGACTGGTAGAGAATGCCTCTGGCATTAAGTCTGCCATTGTACTTGTTGCAGAAAGATTAATCTATACCAATAAATAAAATTGGAGTGTCTGTTTGTAATGTCAAAATAATAGGCTTTTTTCATGCTCACACGGTTATTTACACGACACCTATGCCTAAAATAGCAATTAAAAATTTTTTGTCTGTCTGTTTGTCTGTCTGTCTGTCTGTCTGTTTGTTCCGGGTAATCTTCAAAACGGCTGGACCGATTTCAAAAATTCTTTCACCAATGGAAAGCTATAATATCAGGGCGTAAACTAGGCTATATTTTATCCCGGTATTCCCACGGGAATGAGAACTACGCGGGTAAAACGACTATAACCTATAACCGAAGCAAAGCGAGGGCGGATTGCTAGTAAATAAATAAAATCATCTAGGAAAGGGTTCCTATAATAGATGGGACGAGTTTTCGATAAATGTGCGGAATTTTGCCAAACCGCTACAAGCTTTTATTAATTTAAAATGTTTACGTGTTGCAGGCACCCATGCCACCCCCTTCATTTGAAGATACATTTATCGCGAATCTTAGAGATATTAAATGTGTAAGAGCTTTGGGTGTTGGGTATGAAGGTACCGAAGATTGTCTGGTAGCAGACGTTTATACACCCACATTAGATAGTACAAGTCAACTACCTGTCATGGTTTGGATCAAAGGAAAAGAGTTTGATAGACCAGACGAACCTGAAATATCATTTAAAAACTTCGTTGAACAAGAAGTTATTATAGTGTCTTTAAATTATCGCGAATCGATACTTGGGTTTCTGTGTTTGGGTACCGAAACGGCACCTGGAAACGCCGGTCTAAAAGATATAATTGCTGGATTGGATTGGGTTAAACACAATATTGAACAATTTGGAGGCGACCCTAATGATATTACTTTATTTGGACATGGAAGTGGTGCTGCTGCTGTCGATTTAGTTACTCTGTCACCTATGGCAGAGGGTTTGGTACATAAAGCAATCGCGCAAAGTGGAAATGCAATGTCTCCCTGGGCTGTTTCGCGAGATAATTTGGAGTACGCTGTACAAGTTGCAGAAGCTTTAGGTCACACTGTGACAGATATTCAGCAATTATCCCAAATATTTATGAGATCCAGTGTAGGAGCTTTAATGGGTGTAATAAATGAACTTGATCTAACGGACAACACATTAGCATTTTCTCCTTGTGTAGAAAAACAAGGCTTGGAAGGAGTGCAACCATTCCTTATTAAGACCCCTTCTGAAATTATTTCTAATGGTGACTTTTTGCAAATTCCTTTCATAACTGGTTTTGTTGATAATGAAGGTACTGTACGAGCTGAAGAAGCATTAGAAAATAATTGGTTGGAAAGAATGGACAAATCTTTTTATGAGTTTCTCCAACCAGACTTAAAATTTCAGAATAATGATGAAAAAATCGCAATAGCCGAACATATAAGGCGCTATTATTTTGAAGACGATCCAATTGATCTATATAGGATTGGAGACTATATAGCATATCATGGAGATACCATGATGTTAGTTTCTAGTATCAGAGAAGTTAGGACCCGAGCAGAATTATCATCTGCCCCGACCTATTTATATCAATTTTCATATCGAGGCTCTCTAGGAGAACCATTCCTTGGACCTTTCGAAGTTGAAACTGCTGCTCACAGTGAAGAATTAGCTTACATGTTTTATGATGATGCTGATGAAGCATCAGCCAGAGACATAACCATTGCGCAAATTCTTGTGGAAAGATGGACTAACTTCGCAAAAACTGGGTGAGAAACTTTTTCTTTTTATACTTTTTCCTAATATAGTATGAATTAATTTTATGAAACTACTTTTACTGAAATGAAATTAATTCGAATCATGTTACTTTATAAGCCATTTAATACTGCTATTATAATATTTTTACTCAACATTATATATTTATAAAATTAAATATATTACGATATTCTCATATTTTTAGCAATCCATCAAGCTTAATCTCTCAAGAATCTTGGCACCCATTTACTGGTGAAAATTCATATTATCTACGAATTCTTGCATCTGATGAGGTGATAGGCTTCGATGAATCTTCCTTGGAGGCATCTTTAGAAAATCCTTATTCAGAAACCATACAATTCTGGGATGAAATTTATGAATGGCATTTCTTGGATGCTGCAAGTAATTGGGAATTGACCATAAGAGATGATGATGAGAATGAGGATAATGATAATGAGAATGAGGATAATGATAACGAAGAAAACGATGATGAAAACGGTGATGAAAACGATGATGAAAACGATAATGATGACAATGGCAACAATGACAATAACAATAATGGCAATGATAATGGCGGAGAGGACGATGACGGTAATTCTGCATCAACAGCAGTTGGTTATACTTTCTTAATAGTAACACTATTTTCCTTATTGAATAAACTTCATTGCGAGCAATTACTCTCGTAAATCAACTATTCAGTAGACGCGACGCTACTGTTTTAGTTATTTAAGTTTTTGTAATGCTTGTGTAGATTTTATATTGAAATCTATATCAAGGTTAATTTTTGTATATCATTAAATTATAATGTGTTGTAACAGTAAATGTATTCCCTGGTGCAGTCTTCGCAACAATCTTGGCAACGTCTTTTATATATTTATTAATTTAATATAGTATTTAAGATTTAAGAAAATGCAAAGTTCAGTAATCTAAGAAATTTTGTATTACATATATAAGTTTACTGTAATAAATAAGTTTGTATGAATATTTCAATGACGGGTATGTGTGAATAAAATATAAACTAAATGTTTAACTAAAAAGTGCGTCTTTACTATATCGGTATTTAAGATAAATGTCAAAATGTCAAGATTATTATCAGTAGATATGTAATATCTAATAGCATTATCATTTCATTTCACCTATCGGTCACCAAAAAGGACTGTAGGCGTTATTAAGATAAATGCAAAGTCCCGTCTTATAAGTGAGCTATGATGAATAGATGCTTCGCAAAGTCACCTTCTTACTTCATCAAGGGGTTTTGTACGCGATAGGTGATTCAACATTTTATGTTAGCAGCAAACTAAAATGGGCCGCATTGTTCGTGACCTTATGATATTCTCGTTGAAAATTTGAATCTGACTAGTAGTAATTTTGCGACTACGCTCTATTAAGTGAGTGAAAAAGGTGAAGGCATTAACCACACACCTTTCTCTCTCTCTCTCCCTCTCCCTCTCTTTCCTCATTACCCCAAATTCGCCTCCAAATTTCCTTCAAAGTAGACGGTGCGTGTAGGTTGTGAATCTGTATTGATTAAGTCCATAACCGTAGGTTATCATTTACCAACAGGTAGGCTATTTAAAAGTCTACTACCAATAGTCATAAAAATGGCGGCACTGATCCAGCATTGACAGCCTGCCATTGATAACCACCGCCCACTTGGCGCTTGCAAGAGGTACGCAGCCGGTGGGCTATGGGCTCATTCGCCGCCCTCTCTCGTCGTCACGGATGGTGCGCGCCGCACCATGGTCCACTGCCAGAAAAAAGCCTCTTGTATTTGTAAGGGTATTCAATCATTTCTTACCATTGTCCCATTTCGCGATACTTACGTCTTGTATGTAAGTAAGATTAAAAACAAAATTAAGGCGACACCATGCAACGCAAACATGAAAACACGTGACAATACAATCATATTTTAGTTTTATTTCAAAGATTAGATTAGATAAATAAATTTAAAACTGCATATAAAGTATAATACGATACGTGAAATTGCGTGTTGCGGAAAGTTCACGGGTCGCACCGGCCGTGTCGGCGCACCGAGGTCACGTGTACTAGAAAGCGTAGATTGATAATGTCAGTTGACATCTATACCAATAAATAAAATTGGAGTGTCTGTTTGTAATGTCAAAATAATGGACTTTTTTCATGCTCACACGGTTATTTGCACGACACCTATGCCTAAAATAGCAATTAAAAAATTTTTGTCTGTCTGTCTGTCTATCTGTTTGTTCCGGGTAATCTTCAAAACGGCTGGACCGATTTCAAAAATTCTTTCACCAATGGAAAGCTATAATATCAGGGCGTAAACTAGGCTATATTTTATCCCGGTATTCCCACGGGAACTACGCGGGTAAAACGACTATAACCTATAACCGAAGCGAAGCGAGGGCGGATTGCTAGTTTTTATAATAAAAGGAAATTCTCACGTCCGAGAGTTGAGTGAAGTTGTAAATTATTATCAGTGAAAAAAAAATAAATATCCTCATTGAAATTTCAAACTGATATAGTCCTATATTAAAAACTAGCAACCCGCCCTCGCTTCGCTTCGGTTATAGGTTATAGTCGTTTTACCCGCGTAGTTCCCGTTCCTGTGGGAATACCGGGATAAAATATAGCCTAGTTTACGCCCTGATATTATAGCTTTCCATTGGTGAAAGAATTTTTGAAATCGGTCCAGCCGTTTTGAAGATTACCCGGAACAAACAGACAGACAGACAAAAATTTTTTAATTGCTATTTTAGGCATAGGTGTCGTGCAAATAACCGTGTGAGCATGAAAAAAGCCTATTATTTTGACATTACAAACAGACACTCCAATTTTATTTATTGGTATAGATAGATAAAATATATAATCATCCCTAATGTGATATTGATAGGAACCGTAGCCCTCTTTGTGGGGTTATTAGACCATAAACGCTTTAAGGACTAATGATGAAACCTGTGCTGAATAAAACTTTTACGCTATACTTTGCAGAAGATTATCACCCTACAATGCAACGTCAGCCTTTTAAATTCCCTTCTGATAGCTGACTGACTAGGAATTTATTCTGCTACATTGGAGTACGACGTGGAAGGAATATTAAGATTTATATATTTCTATGTTATTTCGCATTTTGTTAAAATTTTGGTTTTATACTTTTACTTAGTGCACGAGGAAGTCATAAAAAAGCTAAAGAAGAACCGGGCGAATGGGCAGCAAAATTCTACTGGAATACTCAGAGTACCAATTGATTGGTTGGCCCAATTGAGATGGTCTACTGCCACGGCAAACGTGGCAATTGTGGTATTACCCTTCTTATACGTAGTTTTATATTCGACAATGATGATACGATATACGAATTATTGAGTGGAACGCTAACAAAATAAAGCTGTTAAGCTGTTTCTTCTTCTTCTTCTTTTTTACAACACCAAATAGGTCAGTTTTGCTATAAGGTATTATTTTAGATTCTCTTTAATTGGTTTTAACTGACTGCTTACGTATTTTAGTCATCTTTTGTCGTACCCTTGGACAATAAAGAGGTGCTTAATTATGTTCTTACTGAATCACTACACAGAAACAAGCTATTTTGCAAGAGAAAATTACGAATTTATATAAATATCAATACTATAATCATGTTTATATAATTGAAGTTAAAATTAAGTATGTTTACTAATATAAATTAAGTATAGTATGCATAAAGCTATAAACTGTAAATTTGCAGGCACAAGTTTAATGTTTCAAAATGAAACCTCACATCTGCGCTTGCGATTATTGTAAACATATTTTACTTTTGTTGCAAGGATGTATGTAATAAAATTTTTTAATATTTACTTTTAAGAAAACAGTTTATTTATATTTTTATTGTCTCGTGCCTTTATCGCCTAAGAAATGAGCAAAGATGTAACATTGCCACGTTCCTAGTCTTATGTAATAAGCTCGATTTTATTTCTAACTGTGTATGATAGAGTCAATTCAAAATTCAGAGTTTTAAATTGAGGATTGTCCGAGAAAATCATAGAAAATCAAGAAAAATATCTAGGCAGATTCCATTTGCACGCTTGGTTTGGTTCATAGCTCTGTACGGCACACCCGTGTGGGCGGAATCCCGAACCGTCCGACTCAGGACTCTCTTATAGCGATCACAGAGCGTCAAAGCGGTCAAAGTCGACGGAAGCAGCATACCTGTTGGTTGACTATTGCCAGTACGATGCTCGTCGGGAATTGGGACCGGTTACCGCCTTCTGTGAAGCAGTTATCACGTAGAAGGGGGCGGCGAAGCGGGTCCAAGACGAATGCCTCTATCATAGCATGCTCCACCGCCGGCACGTTGGGTGGCCTAGGCGCAAGAACCTGCGCCTGATGTCGCTCTAGCTGAGATCGTGGGTGGATGGACCGGGGATTAGTCCATCACCCGCAGAGAGGCCGTCCGCGTGAGGGCGACGCTCTGGCAACATTGTCTTATTACCGGGGCGTCAAATGGGAGGGTACCCGAAAGGGTTACCCTTTCAGGCCCCACCGGGCCGGCCATGGATGTCAAGGAATCACTACCGGTGGTCGACCCAATGGCAATAGTGATTGAATACGGTAGGTTATGTGGCCCCGCCGCTCATCCATCGCACCGAGCAGATTAAGCGCAGGTCTAGACCATAGGCTACCACAAAAAAAATAAAAAACTTAAGTTCAATTATTGGACCATTTCTAAGATTTCTTTACAATTCTTCGTGGAACCCTGAAAATTACCGTCACGTAAACATTGATATTTATGACATGACGTCATAAACCTCACAAATCCCAATATCATAAAAAGCATCGTCACATCAACTACTACATCTTGTGTTTTGAATTATCATGAAATGGTTGAGGTAGATATGAGTATTATCGTTCATTTTACATTATAGAATATTGATTAATATGATAATATTCGTCGTCTCATCCGTCATTATTAGACACTTAGACGCCCACACATTACTCCTGAAATAGCTTGATTCAATAAAAAAAAATACCTGGTAGAATCCTTCAGTTTTCAATGAATTTTCAAGAGTATCACTCTGTTAGTCTTTTAAAAAGGATATTTATAAGGTCATCAGCGGTAGTTATAATATATTACTTGAACACCTGGGTTCGTTAAAAACTATTTCAATTATTAATATCCATCTATTCAGCCGTAAATTTATTGACGCCCACTATTGAATATTGGCCTCTCCAAGAGAGTAATGCCATAATTGGTGTTTTTAATAATAATCGTAGTCTGCTCGATTTACTGGTGATCTTGTCTGGTGATCTTGTCTGGTGATCTCTCATAGGATTTTTAAGTCATATCATCATTATCATTTCAACCTATCACCGTCCACTGCTGGACCTAGGCCGTCGCTCATATTACGCCACAAAGTGCGGTCCTGTGCCGCCTGCATCCAACGACGCCCAGCAGCTTTCATCAGGTCGTTGGTCCACCTAGTAGGGCGTCCTACACTGCGTCATCCGATATATGGTAGCCACTCGTGAACCTTTCTTCCCCAGCGGTTGTCGGTTCATCGAGCGATGTGGCTTGCCCATTGCCACTTCAGCGTGCTATATCGCTTACACACGTTCTTCGGCGGATTTAAAAATTTACGTGAAATCACAGGCACATATTTTTTAAATGCCTCATGCCGCCCTAGCCGAGGCCGCGAGTGACGTGACCGGGGATTAGTCCGTCACCCGCCGAGAGGCCGACCGCGTGAGGAAAGACCGACGTCCTCCCCGAGAGGGGGACGTCGGTCGATGGGAGGGTACCCCACGTAGGGGGTATTCCGTCGGGCCGACCACTGACGACAAGTAAACCTGCTCCGGTGTTCGGCCCAACGACGAAGGCGAGGTGGTTTTCGGGAGGGTTGCGGGAGTTGCGTGCTTAAGCCCCTCTGTCGCCCCGGACGGAGTGGTGCGGGGGCGCGCCGACCGCAGCCCACCCACAAAAAAAAAGCCATGTTTAAACACGTTATTAGGAGTGCCGAAAACGACATAAAAGTTAGTATAGTCAAAATTATTTGCACGAATAAAATTCCAAAGATTGTCGTAAGCCCCTAACAGTATTAGGTGTGGATAGTCTTGCATTCGCCTGAAATTCTTGCACACGTGCTCTACTCCGCTTTTAACGTTACTCAGTGCCTTACGGAAAGATTTGTATGGATACGAACTTTAACAAAACTCTCTTCACGCTATCACGTGATGGAAACTACACTTAATATTTTCTCTATACCTATTATAAGATATTTTTTTACCTTTCGTGTACTGATGGAGTAGGAATACAGTTCACCACCCCCTTTCTTGCTGTGGATGTCGTAAAAGACGACTAAGAATATGCTAGTTACCATCTATGTTCCATCCATCAGCCTACAGACGTCCACTGCTGGACATAGGCCTCCCCACGATAATGCCACTCGGAACGGTCCCGCGCCACTTGCATCCAATAGTTTCCTGCGACTTGGAGAATGTCGTCAGTCCATCTAATGGGGGATCGTCCTACGCTGCGCCGTCCGATTCGTGGTCGCCACTCAAGAAACTTTCCCTAACGGTTGACGGTTCGACGAGCGATGTGGTCTGCCCATTGCCAGTTCAACATGCTAATTTTGCGGGCTATATCGGTTATACCCGTTCTTCTACGATGTTCCGGATTTTATCACGTAGAGAAATACCGAGCATAGCCCTCTCCATAGCACGTTCAGCGACTTTGAGCTTTTTTATGAGACCGACATTTAGAGACCACGTTTCAGTGCCATACATTGGTTATAAACCTTCTATGTTAGAGAAGGAAAACTCGACATAAAAGGATATCCATCTGATCCGCATGGTAAAATTAGGTAGATAGAAGCAAATCACTCTCTTACTAAAGAGATAACGGGAGCCTAATAATGGGACGTATAGGGGCTGAGAAGAAAGAAGCGATATTTACAAGGATTTAATTAAAAATAAAAATCATTGTTTAACTTTACGTTCGCTTACATCTGCTTATAAAATGTTTATATTCCAGAAATATAATTAATCAATATTATCTCTTTGTATATCCAAATGTATCTGAATACGTACCTATTTAATTTTTCTAAGGTAATCTAATTCTATAAAAATAACTAATATTTAACTCAACACATTGACAAATACTAATTGCTCTCGCTCCAATGATCAAGTTGCTTAAGAAAACGTTAACGATGCGCACCTATGAATAATTCTATTCGAATCACTCGATTCTATTAATCATTCGAATAATTCGAATGATTTAAGATCTACTAACCTGATACCTATCGATTGGCGAGAGCGAATAATAAATAATGTTAATTGAAATGTGTCAACTCAATTAGTCGGCTATATTTTAACGTTATGTTCGATTCGAATTTTTGATTTTTGAATAAGTAGTATTGACGTTTAAAAGAATCGTACATTGACGAATGTGTGTTTCATAATGCAGTTTATATAAAAGGAAGGAAGTGTGAAATTTAGGTATTAATAATTATTAGATATCTCCTTTATATAAACACGACTTTATATATATATATATAAAGTCGTGTTAGTTACACTATTTATAACTCAAGAAAGGCTGTACAGATTTGGCTGAAAATTGGTGGGGAGGTAACTTAGAACCAGAAGACGGACATAGGATATTTTTTATCGCGTTCTTCTTCTTCTTAATGGTAATGGGCTATTTTTTATCCCGTTCGATCGCGTTCCCGTGTGACGGGACATAAAATGTCAAATAGATTTTTTTTTGTTTATGTTTGTCTATTCGGACAGGCAAGGGGATCAAAGCCCATACAGACAAGTCTGGCGAAATTCATGTCAAAGAGAATACAAGTCACTATGAAACGTAGGATAACAAAAACACATTTTATATGTAATAACAAAATGCAAATGACAGCTAAACGTAATTTTATCTATAGTTAAGTATGGTTGAAAAAAAGTACGGTTTGGTAAATATAGTTTTGTCAGAAATCAATAATCAGTAATTTGAATCATCATTAACAATGCTGCGACCAAGACGATCAAATCTTTCCCGACAAAGCCGTAATGGTTCTTCAATTAGAGACTATATATTCCGAAAGTTACAAAATATATTTACGAAAAAGATTATGTCGGTACGAAGTTCGTCAGGTCAACTAGTTAATAAAATTATTAAGGTAATATTAATATAATAAAATTATATGTATTAGAAATTAACTACGCCTGAATTTGACGAGGGGTGACGGAGTAAGAATACAAATCCCCACTCCATATTGCCTGTGAATGTTGTAAAATACGAGTAAGGGATATAATATGCATATAAGATCTGTGAAAGAGAAGGCAAATTTGAAATAAAACGCTATACTAACATCTCTGAGCATTTTATAATAGATCAATTTCCCTCTCATTGGGAGGAGACTCGAACCCATCAGTCGAACGTAAATATAGGGGATAGTGAATTATATTGTTACACAGTCACCACATTGAAAAATCAAAACATAAAAGTATTATTTTTTTTAAGAAAATCTTAAAAACAAAAAAAATCTTAAAAAGAAAATAATATTAGTATTATATAGAAAATAATACTAGTATTATTTTCTTTTTACTTTTCTTTTTACCGGCAAAGAGAGCTATGATTATTTTATTATTATTTTTATTTATTTATTTAAGACAACACCCTGCACTAAGGAAATAATCCTTGTATTGCGGGGGACTTTGCAAACATATAATTAACGGACACAAATTACATCCAGACTCAGAACAACAATTTGTGAATCGCACAAAGTGTTGTCCCGCGTGGGTTTCGAACCCCCGACACTGGCGCTGTAGGTCGCTATCTTAACCACTACGCTGTCTGTGCAGTCAGATTTTGACAGATTATGTTCTTTTTTGGTTTGTATGTTCATTTTTCTCTCATAGTTCTTAAACTACTTATTAGGACTGGACGAATGAGTGGCTGACAATTAGCAATGCGTGACTACGGCTTTTCAAATTTGAATATCTATGTGCACCGATAATTGCATACTATAGTATCGTATCGTATGACATTATTGTCAAATTGCAACGAAGGCCTCTTGGTAGAGTCTATGTGTCGATTATCTTGCTTCTTCAGTAAGTTTAAATCCTGTGTGCTGAAAATCTGGTTTCATTCTTTTTAACCTCGTTTTTGTTGTAGTTGGGTTTTAGTTTTTACTTTTTTATTGTTTTTTTTTCGTGAAATAACAATTTTCATCACTATGAAATGTCTCCTACATTGTATGTGGCTGGTGATCTTGATGATTTTATTTACTATTAAAAAAAATTACGCAATTATCTCAAACATATAAAAATTATAACTTAATACTTAACATTTTAACCATGAATTGGTAGCAACCAATACACTCGGGTATCTTTCAAAACATGTTTATAAAAATATATAGATATACTGTTGCTAGATTATAGTTATATAAGTAATAAATTCTCTACTAATGGTATTAATATTAGCACAATACTACTATTATATCGTATTCCTAATATTGATACATTTATCTTTATCGTTCTTCTGCTCTTATCACAATGACTGAATGGACGCAATATAAGCAATTTTTACCACATAATCTCTTTAGATGTCATTTCTGTATTTGCTATATTTTTATATAAATACAGGATGTATCAGGTTATGGGGCAACTGTTCGAGTATGATGTAGTTTAACGGTCATAGATCGTAATTAGAATGTATATTACACAAAAAACAATATAACATTATAGTTATAGTGATTACAAAAATATGTGTCTAAGAGTCTATGTATACTTTAAATGATTGCTACGTATTATAGATATTATACATGTAGGTACTGTAAGTTGGTTACTTACATCCATGCAGCCTGTAGTCCGTGCTCTCGTTTTAATTTAAAATAAACTCTTGTAGATAATAAGTAAAGTATGTACCATTAAATTTGACTGCACAGATGGCGTAGTGTTAACATACCGACCTACAGTGCTAGTGTCAGGGGTTTAAATCCCACGCAGGACAATATTTTGTGCGATCCACAAATTGTTGTTCTGAGGCTAGATGTACCTAATTTGTATCCGTTAATTTTATGCTTGTGAAGTCTTTTTAATAAAATAAAAGTTATATCTACCTATTTTTAATAAAAAGATGGACTATCTTTGTCATGAAAGTTGGCGTAGAGGTATCTCATATTGATAGTCGCAATAATGCAGATAATATATTGATATTAACAATTGCTAACATTTGTTTATTTTTGATACTGCACATTGACCCAGCACTACGACACCGGGAAAAAGTCATATTTGAATCACTTTCTCTTTTTTTATCTTTTATACGCGAGAAAAGTCGTAAAGAGATAATAATCGTTCATACGTGTCACTAGGCCGGACAACTGAGTTAGACTAAAATAAAAACAAATAATTCGATTTTAAAAACCTATATCTTTAGGCACTAAACGACTGACAATTTGTCAGCGGCTCTTTTCTCATTCGATGTCATTCGACGGCTTAATTAGACTAAAATATGTGAACAGAGACGATTTTCACTTTCGATAAAAAGTTGCAGGTTTTATTGTTTTCTTTTGCCTACAAAATATAGGTAATTATTTCATTTGTTTTCTTTTTCTTAACACATCCCTATCAGTCGGTATTTCTTTCAACATCTGTGGCCACGCCTCTTGGTAATCGACCGATCAGCTGATTTTAAGGCGAAGTTCAGTCTGGCTTATGCGAACGTAATCATAGATTTATTCAATTTCTAATGAACATTTAACAAAGTACGAATATGTTGAGAATTAAGTATCACTGACTTTATACATTTCAATAAGATTTACACGAAAAAGCGATGATAAAATTAAAAACTTTACATGTCTCTAATTCAGTAACGAATCGATAGTTTTCCTTCATATTATTTTCGTGAGTTCCTACCACCATTGCCTAACTCCCGTTTGACCAGTTGTCCCATAACCTGATACACTCTGTATATGCCACTTAACGAACTCAGTCCATCTTTTCCTTAGTTATCCTATTATATCAGATCATATCACATTCCTACACACTCGAACCATGCTATGTGCTACACTCGAACCATTTGTAAAATGATATATAAATGCCGTTATTATAATAGTTAGTCGATATGCTAGTTATAGAAGTTGATACAGAGATTTATATCGAGTTTTCTTTATCTTGTAGTGACGTTATTTGTTTGCGTCCCTAAGTAACTTTTTACGGTTATTTATAAGAAATGAAGGGCGAGACCTATTGTATTTTTAATTCCGTCACTATGCGAAAGGATTTTGCTTTGGTCTTAAGTTATTCCTCCGATATTCATAGTTAATATTTTCTAACAACATGACACACCGTCTGATTACGTGACCATACATCAGGTCAAACATTCACTGTTTAACTCTTACATGGTTAGCGTAATAATATAAGTTGCCTTCTAACCTCTCACATTCTCTCGTCATCCTTCACATTATTCTTAATAATTACATATCTTTCAAATGTAGAAACTACAGGTTAATCTTTTTGTATAGATTTAGTTAATCTTTTTTTATAGATTCTACCAACAATCTAAATACAAATCTCATAATAATAACAATTGCGAATTCCTTCCGCGTGGTGACGAAGTCTCTTACTCCTTTATGGGTGTCGTAAAAATCGAGAGGGATGTAATATGAAGATAATATTTGTGCAAGAGATGCAAACCTCGAAATAAAACCATATACCAATACGTCCGCTCAGCGTGGTATGTATAGGTTAATTTCACTTTTATTGTGGAGGAGGCTCGAATCCAACAATGGGATAAACATGAGCCAATGTGATAAAAAAATTATAATGACTGCTTATTAATATGTTCTTATTAATTTATTCGTACTAATTCATATCCACAATAATCCAACAGGCGGCCGCGTTAGGCGCCCGTGCCGCAGCCGGCTCTCGGCCATGTGGCACCGCATCCGCCGACGCACCTTGTTCAGGTCTCGAGTGACGAGTACCGACCGCCACTGTTATTATATGATTCACACCGCGAATTGAATTTTAAGTTGTTATACTTTATTGAAAACTAGCTGAACCGGCGAACTTCGTACCGCCATAATTTTATTCGTAAATGTATTTTCTAAATTTCCGAAAATATAGTCTCTAATGGAACAACCATTGCTTTGTCGGGCAAGATTCGATCGTCTTGATTGCGACATTGTTAATGATGATTCAAAAAGAATACAAATTACTCATTATTGATTTCTGACAAAATTATAATTATCAAATTTTCAATCATACTTAACTATAGAAAAATTACGTTTAGCTGTCATTTGGGTTTTGTTATTACATAACAAATGCGTTTTTTATACTACGTTTCATAGTGACGTGTATTTTCTTTGACATGTTATGTAACGTCACACGGGAACGCGATCGAACGGGATAAAAGAGTTATTGGCAAAATCCTGTTAAAAACCATTAAAAAAAAAACGGGATAAAAAGTATCCTATGTCCTTCACCTGGTTCTAAGCTACCTCTACACCAATTTTCAGCCAAATCGGTACAGCCGTTCTTGATGTATAAATAGTGTAACTAACACGACTTTCTTTTATATATAGATGTATTGATTGTATACAATAAAGATTGAGGTTCACTGTATTATCATTGTAATTATCGCAGCTCATGTACGTCCCAATGTTGGGCTCGAGCCTCCTCCACAATGGAAGGAGAATGAACCTACTATATCACGCAGGTCAGATGTGTTGATCTATATCAAGTTTTTCTTCTCTTGCATATTATATCATACTATCTGACCCAACAGACGTTGTTCTGTTCAAATAAAATAGAAGCAGCGCCAATTACCGGGTCCAATTTTGAATCTAAGCCATTCTCAAATCCTCTTGAACACACACAAAAAATTTCATCAACATTCAGCCAGCCATTTAGGAGGTGTTCAGTGACATACACACATACACAAGAAATTTATACATAAAGATATAAAAGATAAAGATATTATAGTTCTGTAGTTGTCTTTTATGACACTCCACGGACAAGAAAGAGGACAGTGAATTCTTACTCCGTAATCACACGGAAAATCGGTCCACGGTCCAATGGATCTTAAAATTTAATATTTAGAAGTGAGACCTATAACATTTTCCCATTCTTTTCTTAACATGAGGATGTCTGTTTGCGTGATAATAAAAAAGAAAATACATCCTCGTCTCCATTAAAAAATTTCTGACGAGAAACCCCATTATATCCGTCTCAAATTTCGAAGTCGGGTATTCTTTATTATTTGTATAATTTGAATAACTTTACATCGTCATTTTTTGTTTAGTGACGGACTAAGAATAATAATAAAAAAAAATATAAATTAAAAAATCCACCACTCCCTTTCTTGACCGTGATTATAATATGCAAATAATATTTATGTTAGAGAAGGGAAACTCGAAATTAAATCCTATAACAGTCTGACCAGCGTGGTATAGAAGGTCAATTTCCCTCACATTGTAGAGGAGGTTCAAACCCAGTAGTGGAAAGTACGTATGAGGTGTGATGATTATTAATAAAATGGATCGCTTACATAGTTTTGAAAATTGCTTAGATTACTAAGCTTAGATTAATAAGAAAAATGTATTTAAGATTCAATTATTTGACCAATTCTGAGCTCGTGGAATTACCGTTCATTCAAAAAATTTTTATATTACAGAGCTATCATTTTTAGTCTTTAATTTAATTAATAGAAACTAGAGTACAAATACAAAATTAATGACTACAAAGTCTTTCAAATGAAACTGAAATATTTGGCGCAAAAATAATTAACCTAAAACAGAAACAAAAAATTGACAAAAATAAATTATTCAACAACAAATTAACAACTAAGTAAAAAGCGTCAAGGACCAATTTAATAGTTGAATGCTTTGTTAGAACCTATAAGATCTATTATCGATTTTGTCAGTTTCGTTACGATGTGTTAATGAAGTAAGTGAAAGTTTACGATTTGACAACATAGCTTCATTTTACGATAGTTATAAAACACTTTTAAGCTTCCACCCTACAGTTTTATAATAACAATGTTTACGCGATAGTTTAAAAGTCGTAAATATAACATAACTAGTGCTACGACCTTTCTTATAAGATGTTGAATCTATATCTTAAATTCGAAATACATAACAAAGAAAATACATATGAAATAAAACTAACTAGCGGGTAGATAGTTATAAATCTCTGTAATAACAATGACTTGGACGTGAGACATTTTAGTCCGACCGTGACAATAAAAGCCGTAGTGTTCGAATCGTCGAGCAATCAAAAATCAAATACAAACGCGATAAAATCTGTAAAGTAGTTTTATTTACAACACATTTTTGTGTTCACGGTCTCGCATATGACCAGAAATATTTTTTTTTATTGCCAACGGTGGCAAACGACCAAGCAGCACAACTGATGGTAAGTGATATTGCCGCATATGGACCTTTGCAATACCAGGGGCACAGCCAGGCCGTTGCCTACCATGAAGAAACTCATCATCATCATCATTTCAGCCTCTTGCCGTCCACTGCTGGACGTAGGCCTCCCTCATATTGCGCCACAATGTGCGGCCCTGTGCCGCCTGCATCCAACGACGCCCAACGATTTTCACTAGGTCATCGGTCCACCTAGTGGGGGGGCGTCCTACACTGCGTCGTCCGATACGTGGTTGCCATTCGAGAACCTTTCTTCCCCAGCGGTTGTCGGTTCGTCGAGCGATGTGGCCTGCCCATTGCCACTTCAGCGTGCTAATTCTTCGTGCTATGTCGGTTACACCCGTTCTTCTGCGGATTTCCGTATTCCGAATTCTATCTCGCAGAGAAGTTCTGAGTATAGCTCGCTCCATAGCATGCTGAGCGACTTTGAGCCTTGATATGAGGCCTACATTTAGGGACCACGTTTCCGTGCCGTAAGTCACCACTGGTAACACACACTGGTCGTAGACCTGTGTTTTCAGACACAGAGGTATGTTGGACGAGAAGATCCTCTTAAGTTTCCCGAACGCTGCCCAACCGAGTTGGATTCGTCGGCTGATCTCTTTCTCGAAATTGGATCTACCTAACTGGACTGTTTGTCCTAGGTAAACATAGTGGGCATCCTAGGTAAACATAGTGGGTCCTAGGTAAACATAGGCTTGTTCAGGCGGCTGGAAGTCATCGAGCTTGCGCGAGAGTCGATTGGTAATGACCCTCGAAAACAACTTATAAACGTGGCTCAGGAGTGAGATGGGTCTGTAGTTCTTCAAGAGAGCTTTGTCACCCTTCTTGAAGAATAGCACCACCACACTTCTGGTCCACGACTCTGGAACGTCGCCCCCGAGGATAACGGAATGAAATAGCTTCTGAAGGGCTATTAAGACCGGCTTGCCGCTCGCCTTCAGAAGCTCTGCCGTAATTCCGTCATCTCCCGGTGCCTTATCGTTACGTAGTTGTTTGAGAGCCATTCTGATCTCGTACAAGCTGATGTCCGGGATTTCTTCGGTATAGTGCCGAGTTAGCTTGGATCTGGGATCTTGGACTAAGCCGACAGCAGGATTTCGGGATGATTTGTATAACTGTCCATAGAACCTTTCGACCCCTCCCAAGATCTCACTTTGGGATGAAATGACAGTGCCATCGTCGGTCTTTAGCTTAGTCATTTGGCTTTGCCCAATAGATAGATCTTGTGCGAACACTTTCGAGTCACGATTCCGCTCTATCGCTTCTTTAATACGCAACGTATTAAATCGGCGAATATCGCGACGCACAGACTTGGAGATCTGCCTATTTAGCTGCCTATATTTGGACCTATCGGCTGAAGACTCCACCGTCATTTCTTTTCTCTGCCCCATGAGGTCGAGAGTCTGGTCAGAAAGTTTTTTAGGTCTATTAACGCGGTGAGCCTTGACAATTTTCGACCCAACCGCGTGGACAGTTTCCACGAACCTGTTGTTCATATCGTTTGGAGATTCGCATTCGTCCAGACATTGGAAGCGATTGTGTAGTTCGAGTTGAAAGCTTTCGAGGTTCTGGTATTGGGGGTGCGGGGCAGCGCCAACAGTATCCTGAATATGATATCGAGCAGGCCGGATTGCATATATGTGGGGCGCTGCTGCGCCATCTCTCATGGGATGTTGGGGTAGTGGCTCACATCATGTGTAGACTTTAAATAATTTTTAAATTTTAATTTAATGTAATATATATATATGTATTAATAATTGTTTTAATGTTAAGGTTTCATACTAACATAGAATTAAGTTTTACTAACTTTTTTGAGTCTTGGTTACTCGAATAAACAATATTATTATTATTATTATTATTGGACAGATGTAGGTCGGAGTGTAGACTTCATCAAACGTGACTGCTCGACTTTTGTATGGATATACAATGTGGCTCGTACCGTCCGGTGATCGCTCCCAGTTTTAATCCTGCTGATCACTGAGAGATCATTGAATATCTGTTGTTTGTCTGACAAGATGAAGTCTATCTCGTGTTTTGTTGAACCATCGGGGCTAATCCAGGTCCATTTCCTTTGTGGCTGCTTCCTGAAGAAGGCATTCATCATAAAGAAGCTTTCCTTTTCCAGAAATTCAGCCAGTTTCTGGCCCCTCTGGTTTCTCTGTCCATATCCATGTTTCCCCACTCTCAACTCATCATCACTCCCTTTGCCTATTTTCATGTTAAAGTCTCCCATAACCACCGTGAAGTGGGTTTTGGACGTGTGTATGGCTTTCGAGATGTCCTCGTAAAATGCCTCCACCTCGTCGTCGGAGTATGTCGAGGTCAGTGCGTATACCTGTATAACCTTCAGCGAATACCTCTTGGTAATTCTGAGTATAAGGTACGCTACCCTTGTCGACACACTCTCGATCCTCTCCACGTTGTCTACGAGAGACGAACGATAAACCCTATACCACCTTAGGACGGGTGATCGCCTTCCCGGTAGAAGAGCAAGTTTCCAGACTGGAGGATTATCGTGCCCTCGCCCTCCCTTCGCACTTCTGATAATCCTACAATGTCCCAGCGGATTTTGCTCAATTCCTCTTCCAGCTCGATGACCCTCTCGTCAGTCCTGAGTGTCCGAATGTTGTGTGTTACCAGGGCCAAGGGTCGTTTTTGTTGGTAGCCGGATCGCTGCCGGAGATTCCTCGCACCCCCCGCTCCACTACTACTGGGCCCACCACCAAAATGAGCCCGTAGAGTACCGGAGCCGCCGTGACTGGGGGCCATTAAGGGGTGGCGACACATGTATTCTCAGCCCATCGCCACACAGGCAGAAGAAAATACTCTTCTTAAACCTCGTTTAAATAAGGACATGTCATAGCGCTCGGAAAACACAGCAGCAGGTAGTTCATTCCAGAGCTTGCACGTACGTGGGCGAAATGATCGCTGGAAACATACAGTTGAAGACCATAACGTTTCCAGGTGAAATGGATGAACCCTGCTACGATGTCGAGTGGTACGTTGGTAGAATGATGACGGTGGTACTAAGTCAAACAGTTCCTCGGAGCACTCCCCGTGAAAGAGTCGGTAGAGTACACAGAGTGACCCAAAGTCTCTCCGCTGCTCCAGCGACTCCAATCTCTCCGTAAGATTGGGATCCCCGACGATTCCCGTCTTTGCAGGGAGTCGAGTGGGTCTAGCTGATATTTGAGCACACCTGCCCAGAGATGTGAGCAGTACTCTACATGAGGATGGACTTGTGCTAATAATACCTTCCTCTCTTTTGTAGTATTTTTTATTTACATATATTATAACGGAACATAATGTTCCATTATCGACCGCCAGCTGCTCCACATTATGGGCGGTATAAGTCACTAAGGCCAGATAGGCTGGCATATGATTATGTTTTGATTTTTCTTTCTATCGTTTTAGTTTGTGCTCAGTTTATAGATTTTTTGCTCGAGGCTCTTCGCACATACTTCTTGCTTTCCATAGTTATTCCATATCTTGATTGTAAGGCAATCGGTCTAACCAGTAAAGTACTTACAACTTACAATTGACATATCCAAATTACAGCTCACTTATAGTAATCATTTATGGATTGTACAAATAATTATTCTTTACTACTTATAAACACAATATTATTGGTACTACGAAATTTACAAACAAACAAACAGCCTTTTTATTATTAATATTACTTAATAATTCTGCCTGTGACTCTGGTCTTAGCAAAATTCATATTTAAATTATTATAAGTAAAAGGAGATAATAAATCACCGTTGGTATTCTATCAAAGATTGTTAAATCCTTATTATACTGTTTTCAAATATCTTCGAAATACAGATTTTATATCTAAATTAATTTATTCTCCATGTCGAAACGAAGTAATAATATAATTACAAAATTGAATAGATAGTACATGCGCATTAGATCTCTTAGTCGTCTTATACGACACCCACAGGCAAGAGAAGGGGTGGTGAATTGTGTTCTTGTTCCGTTACCACACGGATAAATATTCAACAACATCAAATCAATATTCTTCCCATATTTTACATGCTTATGGATCAATATAGCCACTGCGGAGCTGATTTTCAGACTGTTATTTTTTTAACGAGTCATCACAAAAATAAAACGTTGTCTAG
This sequence comes from Lymantria dispar, assembly GCA_032191425.1. Taxonomy (NCBI): domain Eukaryota; kingdom Metazoa; phylum Arthropoda; class Insecta; order Lepidoptera; family Erebidae; genus Lymantria; species Lymantria dispar. The sequence goes on from CM063441.1 coordinate 33,265,722, forward strand.
TATTTATTTGTGCAGATTTTAAATTAATAAGAAATCTATTAAAAGTGTCATAGCAAAATTTGACCCTCGAATACAGATCCTTAGAGGATGAAACTCAATAAATGCTATAATATGTGCTTCATTATTTTTACTCTGTGCTTAATTTGAAGAGTGAAAATTTTTTACTATCCCATAGAAAGTTTATTAATACGTTTCATCATATTTGGGATTTAATTTCGTAACATCTTTAGTCCCTAAATCATAAAGAGAAAATGCTGTGAACATTTCATACCTACTTTCAGCAATTTTGGGTCGGCGTAGTGAGTCAGTTAAGCAGTTTTTTTTTATATGTAGATAGATATGAGATTGTTCTAGAATACCTTATCCATTATTTCTTTATCTAATATATTGAGCTGATATATTTATCTAGATAGATGACATATCTATGGTAACAACAATAATTTTGGAGGCCAATATTGAACCGTAGCAAACGTATATATGTCAGTGATAATGAAGATATACATTAAGATTAGCTTTATACCATTTATACTATGATGGGTCAATTGAAGAATGGATATGTATACAAGTATTTTTTTTAAGTCTGTATTAAAGTAAAATATAATTGTATATACCTATGTTATTCGTGTGGTGACGGAGTAAGAATACAATTCACCAGCCACCTCTCTTGCATCGTAAAAGACGACTGAAGGATATAATATGCATATAACATCTATGCAAGAGAAGGAAACCTCGAAATAAAATCCTATACCAACGCGTCTGACCAGCGTGTTATAGTAGGCCATTACCTCACATCGTGGAGGAGGCTCAAGCCCAACAGTGGAACCCAACAGTGATGATGATGATGATAAAGTATTGAAGAATGGATATGTATAATTAAGAGACACAAATTATAGCCTCACTGAGACCTCCAATGTGTGGATTGCACAATGATGGTGCTGTGTGGAAAATGAACCCAGAATAATAGTAAGACAAGACGGCACAGATAACGTAGCGCCGTGCAGTCATTATAAAACAAAACTTGCTATTTTTTTTTTGAGTTGAAAACGGAATTGTAAGTCGCTGTGGTCTTTACGGGTGGAGTTTCACATGTCGTCTGACCAAAAATTTTAATACTGTTTTTTAATTTAATACTTTAACATTTTTGCTATGGATCAATGGCACGATTTAATAATCTAAATTAGTTACAATTAGCACTGGATATGCTAGGTTGGTTAATCATCATCACAGCTCATACACGGCCCACCGCTGGGCTCGAGCCTCCTCCTAATGGAAGGTAAACTGACCCATTATATCACGCTGTTTAAACGGGTTGGTATAGGATTTTATTTTGAATTTTCATTCTCTTGCATAGATATTATTAGAATATTATAATCCCTTAGTCGGTTATACGACACCCATGGGCAAGAAAGGGGGTAATGAATTGTATTCTTATATGTGATCATAGTCATTTTTTAATAACTATATTTAAATAACTAATGAATAGTTATTTGCCAGCCATCTACACTGACCCACGCTGGCCTATTTGATTAGGCGGTTGAAACAGATTTCCAATCCATCCTTGTTTAAATTCCATGTGCGGTTATCATTTTTCGCTCACAAATAGGTTTCTATTAATAGCTTATGAGTTTAAATCCTAATTCACAATACGTAATTTAAAAAATATTCTACCTTCGACGTAACGCTACCTATAACGCTACATTACTTTAAAATTATACTATCGATGAGGTAATACAACCATATACGTTAGTTTAAGGGATTGAAACCCTGTACCTACTAATAACAAAATTGCAGTGTCAGTTTTCAACTTACAAAGACCACTTTCTACAATTGTTTGAACTGTCCAACTTGTCAACTGCGAGTTGATAATGGCACTGCGGTTCTCATTATTTATAAATTTTTACATCGATCGATCCATTTAGTACATTTATAATTATTATGTATATATATCCGATACTTATGTATGTTCTTCTTATCAGCTCATATAATGCCCACATCAAGCGGCACCTCGTCGGCATGAGGCCCGATCTGTCGGACGCCCAGTTTGGGTTTAGGAGGGGTCGTTCGACGATCGCGGCTCTGTTGCGCCTGAGGGTCGTGGCGACTGAGACCGTCACCGGCGGGGGGAGTGCTGTTGGCGGTGTCCTCATTCAATAGTCTGCCATTTAGCTGCATCTGGGAGGCGCTCCGATACCATGGACCACCGGTTTACCTGAGGCGTCTAGTGGCGAATTATTTGGAGGGGCGCAGCGTCTTCTACACTAACGGAGTAGAGGACGTTGTGCAAACGCTCATGACGTGCGGTATCCCACAGGGGTCGGTCTTCGGACCCACCCTGTGGAACATCGGCCACGACTGGGCGTTGAGGGGGAGCCTCCCGCCCGGGCTGGGTGTGATTTGTTACGTCGACGGCACAGCCTGCGGTGGGACTCTAGAAGAGGCGGCAAGCCTGGCGACTCTAGGCACCGAGAAGATCGTCCACTGACGTCAAATCACCCTGCTCCGGTGGTCGGCCCAACGACGAAGACGACGTGTCGCGCGGGTGGGTTACGGGTGTGCGTGCTTACGCCCCTCTGTCGCCCCGGACGGAGTGGTGCAAGGAGTGCGCCGACAGTACCCCCAAAAAAAAAATCAGCTCATATAATTCTTAATATTGGGCATGGGCTCACCTCACAATGGAAGAGCTTGCTGATTTCTTGTTCTTGAAAATTTGTCTTACCTATTTTAGTTCCTATTTAATTGATCTAGTTAATAGTTCTGTGTATTTTTTTAAATAAATTACCTCTGGATCTGCGCGTAGACAATCCTTCTTAAGGTGGACGTTGTACACAAAGCTAAGCGACAACATAGATTTGGTATTAGCATTCTACTAATCCATTAAGATATTGTATTTGAAATACATAATATAGATTTATATAATGACATAGATAAGAGACACTATCATCAAAACACTTCAAAAACATTAAAGAGATTATAAAATAACATCGAGGTAATGTTAGAGATCTGAATTATATAGCTGAAGTCGGTTCGTCGGACATGCTTTCAATGTAATGAACAGACTAGTTGTGGTTCGACACCACTCATGATGGTCTGCCTCAGCTTCCAAGAGTAATTGCTATCTATATCGGGAACTCGTACGGATACAATGCCAGTACCTATTACATTTTCAAGTGAGTTTTCGTAGTGTTTTTGACAGATATTGTGCTCTTATTAGCCGACTACGGAGGGTTATGATTTTGATAGGCTATGTATGTATGTAATAATGTATGTTCATCTGTTCCCTCATAACTTCTCAACTACTTATTAAAACCAGACAAATGAGGTACCATTAGAAGCGTCTTGATCGTCTACTAGTTATAGGTTATATGATGTGTCACTGAATCTAATATATCACCCTATAGAGGTCTTATAGTACTAGTTTAAAAATAAATTTCAGATAAATATGTTTTGTTTTATATCATTAGAAAGGGTGTTACTTGCAGATTTCAAAAATATATATATTACTAGCAGACCCGGCCACGCGTTGCTATGGCTAATGTTTTTGTTATATTACATTTTATTAAACTATTTAAGTGGAACTATAGGAGAACATCTGTCATGGAGGTCGTCATATTTTTTTACAAATGGCATCTATGTAAAAAAGCAAGTTAAAATCGTATATGACGGGTCTGTAGTTTTGATATAGCAGCGCCATCTATTAATTAATTACTCAATCCAGTCAACAGATATCGCCATCTGTTAAGGGTGTAGATTGTTGGCCTGAGATCTCGATTTCGAGCGACCGCAGCGCCAAAGTTTAATGTAACATCCGACGGGGCGGATGAATGACCTAGAGAGCGCGATTTTCAAAATGTTTTGCAACAAACGTTCCACGTTGAGAAATTGTTATTGAACTTGATTATTTACAGCATAACAATAACGTTGAATTTTTGGAAACTAGCTGTTGATTCTTTTTAAAAGATTAATAAGAGTAGTTGAGACACAATTTTTATGTTTTTCTATCATTACATTACATAGTATAAAACAAAGTCGCTATCCGCCGTCTGTCTGTCCCTATGTATGCTTAGATCTTTAAAACTACGCAACGGATTTTGATGCAGTTTTTTTTTAATAAATAGAATGATTCTTAAGGAAGGTTTATATGTATAATACATGCATAATATAGTAGAGAAACGCTGATTAATTTAGAGGTTTCTAATGTGATGTCGTAAATAAGCACGTTTTTTTGCGCTTATATTGCAAACGTTGGCTGAACCCTACGAGATAGACCAAAATAATGTACTACAGTATTATCCATCTTAAAAAGTTCAACAAAAAAGTCCACGATGGCATATGTCTATCTCTTAGGGATAACCCACCATAACCATTTTTTTATCCTCTACTAAAAAATGATTATTTACTAAGTGATTTTATACAATACAGCATTAATCCTTATCCAATTAAGTACCTTAAATAAATTGTGCATTTATTATAGATCAATATGCTTTTTATAGTATGTAATTTAAGTGAATATTACCGAAGATAGCGAAGATAGCGAGGGCGGGTTACTAGTTTATAATATAATATACAATCAAGAGCAGGTCCGGACTGACATTTTTGTATTCTACTTACCTAAAATTCGAACTATGTATTTATTTGTAATTTCACTACCAAAATTTATTCTAATTCGTAAAATATTCATTCAATAAAATAATTGCAAATTCAGTAGGAAGTGTGTTTATCTCTACGCAAGGAAATGTGCCTATTGCGTAAACTCAAATACTTACTTTTTGTTTACGATCACCTCGTCGATATCTAAAAAAAATCCTAGGGTTTTAAAAAAATGTCAATAAATGAAACACAAGTATAAAATGATTTATTTACTACACAATAACAAATATGAGTCGCCATTACTCGCTATCGCAAAAGCGTGCTAGGGTTGTACAAAAATTAGTAAATGATTCATTTATTTACTAATTTTAATAGAAGTTTGTAAATTAGTAATATACTAATTAAAAGTATGTAATTAAACAATAACGAAATATGAGTTCAAAATTCTAATGTTTTTTCATTCGATTACGGATCAAGTTCTGATTTCTGCTAATTTGATGATAAAATCAATGGCTATCACAAAACCTATCAGAATGAAAACGTTACCAGCTGCCCGATTCACGTAAGTAATAAAAACCGTAGCGCAGTGACGTCACTTCGTTTTTTGCAAATTTAGCCCTTTTAACCGACTTAAAAAAAGGAGAATTCTCAATTCGCTGTATTTTTGAACTAATTTTTATGATTCTTTACACCAGGTAACTCAGAAATTGTATAGTAATTGAGCTATTGGAAGATTTATGACAATCCAAGACTAGATAAGTAAGTGCGTTTAAAACAGAAAACCAAAAGGCGATTTCTAAGTTCCTAAGTTAAAACGACTTTTGGACTGGCGTGTTTACGTGAATCGACTGGCTGGGTAGTTAAGTTACCTGTATCTTTCAAAATCATTAGGCGTTCTTCTCTTTCATAACACGTAAAGCTCTTTCTTTCCTCTCTTTCATAGCCTCTATGATACTGGGCGCGTCACGAATGGGCATGCTTCGTGACTGCCGAGGATCAACTAATTCTGGAAGTAGGCAATCGTAATAAAACCTAACTAATTTCATCTCCATTTTCTCCTCCCAAAATTTGTCGTCCTTTTCTATAATATAAACTTTCATAGGTACAGTAGCACCAAACCAGATGCCAAGCATGCAAACGTTTCTTTTAGTAATATGTACCTGTCCCTGAATTTGGAAATACCAGTTATGATTTTTATTTATGTCATAACCCTTGGAAACCTTGTCCTTAACCCAAAAGGTATGTTTGGCCATTGCTTCATCAAGAGTCATGCCAGCTAAAGAATGTGGGCACTTAATTTCAATTAAACCGTTTGCATAAATGCCATCTGGAAGTAGAGGGAGTACCAAGAAATTCATATTGATCGTCGACGAACAAACCGCAACCTTGTATACTAATATTCTCTTGAATTTCTAACTGTTTAATTGCGGTTTCTTCGTTTTCGATACCATACCGTACAGCAGGCAAACTGGAGATATTACTACCATAAACGATTTTACGAACAAGAACAGCACAACTTGTGCTCTCTCGTTTTTTACAAACTTCCCCGAACGATGATGAGGTTAGTAATTTTCTCCTTGTACTCATCCACTCAGAACTACTTCTTTGCAAATGGGTCGACCTTTCAAGCTCCTCTCTTTCAGCACAAGACAACTTTAAATCGGCTAAAAAAGATGACTTGGCTTTCTCATATAATTCTGGACTCAGATCAGGTTTTTCGCAGTTTGGTCCATAGTGAGCGTCTTTCGATACAGCGCTGTGGCTCTTTTTCAATCTTAATTTAGGTTTAGCAATTAAACGGATTCTACGATTACAATTTTCCACTTTCGCGATCAAAGGATTAGGACTAGATTTAAATATTACTTCATGAGTTTTACTATGAATCGATCCTGTATTAAAAGACACAACAGCAGCTGCGCATCGGCCCGCATAAGAACCACGGGAAGAATAATTTACACGCTTACCCCCTACTAATTTGGCAATCACTATACACACTACAATCTATTCGACGAGTATCAGGTCTACAGAAATACTCCTTGCAATATTGGTGATTACCAAATACGTGTTGTGGACCATTTAGGATATCTTCACTAAGATTTTATATTTTTTCTTCGAGTGACTGATTTTGATCGCCCCAATATTTAATAGCGCATTTTACACCCGTTCTTAAACGCAAATACCTTTCTTTTAGGAATTTCCGCAATTCGCAAGGATACTTAGTGTCTTTCGACAGTTTCTCCAAGCTATTGCAGTAGTTTCGTAAAAGATGATTTTTGCATTCAATTTTCTCTACTGTTAAATTACCGTACGGTCGCGAATCTAATATTTTTTTATAAGTACTGGAATCGCCGTCTGCTACAAATTTATTATAAATTACACCGTGATCAACAATGGAACGTTTAAACCCCTCAACTATTATGGTCGATTCCATACCGGTAGATGATCCCGAATAATTCTTGAAACAACGGTGTTCCGAGGACTGACTGTCGTTCTTTGCGGCTCGTGCACAAACTACGCAGTATTTATTTTTAACTCCAAAAAACAATACTTTATTAGTTTTAATGCCAATTATCGCAGCTGCGCCGGACAAGGCGGAAAAATTCTTACCATAAGATCTCTTGCTCCAACAACCGTCAACAGCAACAGATATTAATGGTGTACCATTTTTATCAACACTACCTATAGACACTGCGTACTCCGCTTCTTCCTTGACAGCTTCTGCCATGGAATGTGCTGTCTTTTTCCACCAATCGCAAACCGTATTATTAATTTCATTGTATAATGAAGGTGACATGATTGGTAGGGCGGCAGTTAATGTTTTTAACTGATAGTAGCTCCCACCAGATGATATGATACCAGATACAATTTGATGATTCACTTCCATTCTATCTTCTTTCTTTTCGATCAAACACACAGTAAATTTCATACTACACATACTACATTTCATGATGAGTTTTGAGTCCAGACCAACTTTTACTTCACCTATTATACTGAGGTAACTTAACTTACAATCCATTGGACCGTGGTCCCCTATGGCCTGAAGAGCTTTAAAAAAAAAAGAAACGTCTACAACTCTACGCCCAACTTCCATTTCATCCACCTTTCCCTCTTGGTCGTTTTCAATAACTAGTTCCTGTAAAGAAATATAATGGCTTGATTTTTTTTATAAAAAATAATTAAAAATTTAAAAAAATGCAAAAGAATTAATACAATATTAGGTTCCTGATGAATAGAAATTATAATTTCTTTACGCATTAGGTATTGTTTTTTTATGACGTCACCTATTTGAACGTAAATTTTCTTTTGAGAAAGTAATTGAGAAGTATTTCGGTACTAAGGTGTTTGTCTCTCGATGAAAATAATAAATATTGCAAGAAAAAATCTATAGGTAGGTATTGAGATTTTGTCTTCGCCCATCACTAACTAAGTAGTTTGTTTATTTATGTAACAAGTCTACAAGAATTACGTATAACAACTTACCTCTATACAGCGCGTAGCATTGTTGCTCAGAGTCTCGGCCCCAAGGTTTTCTTTATTTTCAATACTGGAAATATTATTCATCAATATTATCCACTTTTTATTTATTTTGTACAACCCTAAGCCAGACGCTAGGCGCCTCGCGTCTGTTTGGCGGTATAGGTATGTCGACAAAGTTGCGCTGTCGCCTACCTACTTCCACAATTTGATATTTAGACAATACTAGCCGACTCGGCGAACTCCGTATCGCCTTTTTTTTTTTTAAAAATCCTATTATTTTGATATTACATACAGATACTTCAATTTTATTTATCAGTATAGATATAGATAATACAAACCAATATTTACATGTTATTGTAGGTATATGTCTGAATCGGGCGATCTAAATCATATGACATATTGTATTAGCTTTGTAATGTACCCTGTTCAAATGCGATAATAAATAAGTAGGGAGGAACTTACATTTTATTCCGAGATCTTTTGGCTTTCATATTTTATAATGCGTACAAAACTTTCTTTTCCCTGGCATGACACTCAAATTCAATCAGTCCTGCGAAAAAAATAGCCTATGTTACTCAGTGATAATGTAGCTTTCGAATGATAAAAGAATTATTAAAATCGGTCCAGTACTTTTTGAATTTATTCGTTACATACAAAAATCCAAATCTTTCCTCTTTATAATACCTATTAGTGTAGATATTGTATTTTTTACGATTTATATCTATGGAACTAGTTCCATCATGGTTTTCTTTCAGACATTCATTATATCGATACTTTCTACTTACTGAAAATAAATTAATTATAAAAATGTTATACTTACAGTTTTTTTACAAAAAACACAAATTCACAATACGTAATTCTGCTGTCTGCAGCCGACAAGCGTGGTATCGCGTCCACTTACAGAAAGGAACTGCCGTAGTGACCACCGTGATTGCACGAATGAAACGAACGCATTATCCCATACATTTGTGTATGAAAAATTTACCTTAAAATATATCTAGATTTTAGGGCTTTAAAAGAGGAAGTCTTTGTTTGTAAAGGTATAAAAAGAAATATACAGCTATACTTATTTGTTTCTTCAGTGTTCAAAAAGTGTTTCTTTTTATCAATTTGTGTTGATTTATGGGGTTAAATCTGAAAAATACGAAGTCATGTTTTTGCATTTTTACTCAATTTTGTGCGTTTGTTGACGTTTATTATATAACAACTATTAGGTTTAAGAGTTTAATATAAGCATGAACATACTTATTGGTCTTTGATTGTAATATATACAAATTATCATTGATATCAATCATATGTAAATAGGTTAAATATGAAAAATCGTAACACTCTTTTCGGTGATTTTCACGATCTACACCCTTAAAATCGTTTGGAGTTAACAGATAATAATTGTGAATGTCAAATAATAGACAAATAATTAGCAATAAAATAATATTGCGACTATAAATTAAGATGTAAGCTATCCTATCTTTCAAGATGGATCAAACTGCACACAGTGTGCAAATTTGATTAAAATCGGTTAAGTAGTTTAGGAGTCCATCGCGGACAAACAACGTGACGCGTAATTTATATATATTAATATTATCATTTGCGAAAGTCACGACACTTTACCCATATTTATCCAATAACTAGTTTTTTGTCGTAGTTGAGTTTTATTTAGTTATTTACACTTTATTGTACACCACATTAAATACAAAAGTAGAAACTTATAAATATAACAGTCAGTACAATGGGCGGCCTTATCCGGCGGGCGGATTTCTTCCAGGCAACCTTTGTATGGAGAGATTATTAAACAGAGAGAGAGAGAGAGTGATAGATTATGGTGTAGTGAATATAATTTTAGTTTTTACTTTTATCTTGTTACCATAGTAAATAAAACTATTTTTACGGATTTTATCGCGTTCTTATTTGGTTTTTTATTATCCGACGTTTCGAACACTTTACAGCGTTCATAATCACGGGCGAATTAAGATGGCTCACATCCAATTAGTCATCTCTATTACAGAGATTTAAATTTACTCTCTACAAAATTATTTATTAAATTTTTAGCCACATTTGGATACAAATTTATTGCCAGTCCATAAAAAAAATATTTATGTTTATCAGTTATAAAATTAAAAAGCTGGTTGACCGAGCTTCGCTCGGTATATTTTTGTTGAATTCATTTAGATATATAATAATAAAAAATAAAATTAAACAATGAAAAAAATATCAAAAATTGAATAATAATAACACCGTGATTCGATCCCACGCTGTTTGAATGCCAAAACAAAACAAAAAGAAAACTGGACAACTTCCCAGCTGAGCCATTGTCACTCTTGACAACCATGACGAAATTCGGATTCCTATTCAGAGAATGTCAATAACATTTTATGTCATTGTATTGATTGATTAGCTAAAAACACCGACAAAACAACATTTTCTATAAATAAAACCTAGCTAGATCGATTTTTTGGTCCCGAAACCTCTAGTATGCCAAATTTCATCAAAATCGTTGGAGCTGTTTCTGAGATCCTGAATATGTATATATATATATATACTAGCAACCCGCCCTCACTTCGCTTCGGTTTTAGTCATTTTACCCGCGTAGTTCCCGTTCCCGTGGGAATACCGGGATAAAATATAGCCTATTAAAAGAATTTTTCCTATAGAAAGATTTTTTGAAATCGATCCAGCCGTTTTGAAGATTATCCGGAACAAACAGAGTTATAGTGTAAATAACCGCGTGTAAATAACAGTGTATAGTGCAAATAACCGCGTGAGCATGAAAAAAGCCTATTATTTTGACATTGCAAACAGACACACCAATTTTATTTATTGGTATAGATATATATATATATATATATATATATATATATATATATATATATAAACAAGAAATGCTCGTTTAAAGATATAAAATATATCCTGATACCACGATAAAAACTTTCTACTTGATATATCGTTAATTATTCTTTCGTGTGGTGATGGAGTTAGAATACCATGCAATCGCGTGGTAAGTAGGTCTTCACTATTGTGAAAGAGGCTCGCACACTAAACACCTACATCGCGGTGTCTCAAATTACGCAAAAATATGCATCAGAATTACTCATTAAATTGTACATTTAAACAGATCCATTTATATTCTCTATCAAACTAAATTCTTGACAATATACATCAATAGCTTGCAGCAGTAAACAAATCCCGTTGAAAATACAATTAGTTGACAATTATGCTAAATGGAACGATTTACTGTACAACTACTATAAAAGCGTTTGATAAACTATTCAGGTAATAAGAACTGTGAATAATTCAATGTGAATGTAGTATAAATAGCAACATAGCTTTTATATATCAATACAAAATATGTGAAATTATTTAATTGTCAACTGATTTGGTTGTTAGGGGCCGTACTTTGAGGAAAGATCGACGTCCTCCCCGAGGGGGGGACGTCGGGGTATTCCGTCGGGCCGATCACTGACATCAAGTGACCTACTCCGGTGGTCGGCCCAACGACGAAGGCGACATGTCACGGGTGGGTTACGGGTGTGCGTGTTTACGCCCCTCTGTCGCCCCGGACGGATTGGAGCGAGGAGCGCGCCGACCGTAACCCACCCCAAAAAAAAAGGGGCCGTACTTCAAATATATAATGACTTATCTTAGATTTAAAGAATGAAAAATATCATTAAACAGTTCTAAGTCTTGGAGTTAGTCTGAGGAGGGTGTAAGAATACAATTCACCAGTCCCTATCTTGCTCGTGGATATCGTAAAAGACGACTAAGGGACATAATACGCATATAACATCTATGCAAGAGACAGAAAACTCGAAATAAAATCCTATACCAACCTGTCTGACCATTGTGGTATAGTAAGGTCAATTTTCCTCCTATTGTGGAGGAGGCTCGAGCCCAACAGTGGGACGTACATGAGTTGAAATGATGATGATCACGATGTATTTCAAATATATTATGACTCGTATTCGATTTAAAGAATGAAAAATATTGATTATTAAAATAAACTTTTTAAAAAAGTTCTTAGTCTTAAAGTTCTACCACCTTTATCTTACCCACTGGTGTCGAAAAGACGATTTAGGGATATATTATGTATATAACAACTGTGTAAAAAGAGGAGAACTAGAAATAAAACCCTATGCCAACCTGCTTGACCAGCGTGGTGCAGTGGGTCAATTTTACCTCTCTGAGGAGAGGAGTTTCTTTTTTTTTTCTATTACGCTTATCACACAAAAATTGGCCATGGGCTACAAGCGGTCTGCCGGTTACAGTTTCACGACCATAATACTAAAGGTTTCTAAATAGAGATATAATTAATACACCCACAATTTTCGTGCGAATCGTAAATCGTCTGATGCAACAATAGGCAGGAGCACTCCCCTTGAGTTTTCAAGTATAACCCTAATTGCGATAACCAATCGGTCTATCAGGTGTAGTAACTATTTCATAGATATGGTTTGGGTCGTTCAAAAAGAAAGCTGGGTTCATATACTTCAATTATTCAGTAAATGTTAGAAGAAATTCCGCAGTGCATAATCTATTCTTGCTTATTCTATCTGAATTCATTTCCCTTTTTCAGCAACAAAATCTAGAAAATAGTTGATAATTTTCACTGGACAGCGGTTCGAAAATATCTTGTCCTAGATTTTCCTACAAAGCCTAGTCTAAAATAAGCGGACTGTTACAACGGATGTCGCTCAATTTTCATTAATAAACTCTCGGGTTAAGCGGTTTTCTGTGTTTCGTGGTCCAAAAATAATAGGCCACCGATGCAGTTCCGCTCCGAATACGTTACAGTTAAATGTCTACTTTAATCAAAAGTATCAGAGATTGCATTTACAGCGATGAATTTTTATAATGAAGTATTTTTAGGTAGAATTTAATTGTGTTTTTCATTCGCTAGGTAATTAATGATTTGTGTTACATGGTTTTGTTTAAAATGTAAATATAGTATAAGAAAACAATTTATATTATAATTGTAGTAATAGAAACGTGAAAACGCCGTATAAAATTTAAAATGAAAAGTTAGCATTTTAAAATTTAAAATGAAAAGTTAGCAGGAGTATGGTTGAAGTTGTTTATAAAATTTTACATTTAGATTTCAATTTTCGATTTTTTCAGTTCGCAATACTTTTTTATTTTCTTTGCGAGTGGTGACGGTCTAAGAATACATTTCACCACCTATCTTGCTCATGGGTGTCGTAAAAGAATATTAGGGGTTATATTGTGCATATAACAGAGAAGGAAAACACGACAAAAAAGTCTATGCCAACACGTTTTAAAAGTGTAAGTACATTTCCTTCCCATTGTGGAATAAGCTCGAGTTCCGAGTGAGCTGCTGATTTAATCTGTGATGTTTATAACTAATATATTTTTTTACTATCAATATTATTTTTTAAAAATATTATAATAATCATACATTAATCGTAAAGATAATAATTAATAATAAATCTGATTTTCAAACGTTCAAATTTTTGAAAAAATAATTGAAATTTGCTGCCGCTTGCATTATTAATTTCTAAAAAGCTACAATTTTCTGTTTGTATTCCTACTCCGAAAGAAATCATTTAAAAGTATTTTATCTGAAGTAACATAGTTTATTTCTGATATATAATAGGCAACTAAAATTTGTATTATAAAAAAATAAAAAAGTAATATCTACATTAGATATTTAAATGTAATGACAAGACAAAAATTCAAAAGTACATGACCTCGTCCGTAATCAGGCGATAACGTCCTAACCCGTATCCACAAAATACTAAAATAAAAGGCCAATAGGTTTAAGGGTCATTCTGGTCTAAGTGCCTGTGACATTTCAGCGTGTGCATAATTGGGGATGGAACTGACGTGGCCTCCCCCGGAGGGTGGCTGTCAGCGTCGACGTGTCAAGAGCTGAATTATATATGGGCAGAGGAGTCGGATGGCTTTGCCACTTAGAGGTACCTGAATAATGTATACAACAGCTATGGAATCAACTGAATTGTTTGCATAGCTCCGAAGAACTTAGTATATAAAGATTTTACTAATATTTTTTTTAACTTTTGCATTTGTTGAACATCAAGTAGAAATAGTTTAAGAAAATTAAGGAATTATATAGCGTACTAGCTTCTGCCCGCGACTTCGTCCGCGGAAAATTTCTTGTTTTAACATAAGATTACACTCGATTGATATTACTGTATTTAATTTTATTAGTAAAATATTTTTTGGAATCAGATCAGTAACTTAAAAGATTACCGAAGTTCTATTTTCTGCTCAAGGTAACTTAACCCTTAGTTGCCTTTTACTTATTTTATTTATTTGTTTAAGTTAGGTATCTATTTAATTTAAAGCTTCTCTATATACAATGTTTGAGGTTGTTTTATTTTCCGGTAACAGAATAATCTGCCTTTCGGATGATCCCACTCTTGATAGACCAACATATAATTGCCCATGGGAAAAACATTCTTTTCGTAGGTCAATGCCAACCAAAGAGAATGTTTGTCCCTGGGACTTATTAATAGTCAGGGCAAATGATGTTTTTATTGGAAACTGGAGTCGTTTAAACGGTATGGGTAGGTCCGTCGGAATCATTGGAATTCTTGGGATGTGCGCCAACTGGCCAGCTCCTGGGCCGATGAGAATGGTCGCCACAATTAGGTTGTCTTTTAAATCTTTTATTAGTAGCCTTGTGCCATTGCACAGGTTAGGTGGGCTTAAATTTCTTAAAAGCATGATAGGTGTCCCGGATTTCAACAGCAGTTCGTGAGGTGGCAGACCAGATGGTTTAAGGGAATTTAAAAATTCCTGCGGATAGTGGACTGCATCCTCGATATTACACACTGTATCAATTGACTTGTAGATTTTACCATGGCCGGGAACTTTTTGTAAAATTAGATTATTGATTTCATTGACTGTATCGTTCCTTGGTGAGACGATAGCCCTTGAACAATGCCAATCAATGTCTCTATCTAGTAAATATTCGAGGTCAGGATATACTGCATCTATAAGATGCTGTAGACTGTGAACTATACGACCCAGAGTCTCATTTATAACGATTTCCGCAGAGTTAGAGTCCAAGGTTCGAGAAGAAAAAGACCCTTCTCCAATTTTGAGCAGCTGTTGTGGAAAATCGTTATCCATATTTCCAATAACGTGGACTCTCATGTTCGTACGTAAATTCAAAGTTTGGACTATACTCCATAGGGGCGATGATTTTAGACATGCCTTTATGATATCCGCACGTGTACCTCTTGTGACGACGGGAAGTGTCTGACGAAAGTCACCTGCAAACACAAAAGTGACACCACCCATGACAGCGACTGAGTTTCTCAAGTCCTTAAGTGTTCGATCCACTGCTTCAACATGAGCTCTATGACTCATGGTACATTCGTCCCACATTATCAACGACGTATTCTGTAACAATTGACCAATGGGCCCATTTTTGCGTATCGAACATACCGACTGTTGCTCCAATGAAACTGTCAATGGGAGTTTGAAGGTAGAGTGAGCAGTTTTACCGTCACTCAATAAAGTAGCCGCAATCCCAGAAGAAGCCACTGCCAAAGCTATTTTTCCGGATTGCCTAACATGTGCTAATATTAAATTAGCGAGGAATGTTTTCCCTGTGCCTCCTGGGGCGTCTAAAAAAAAAATTTTTCCTTTATTATTCGTTACGCTATCAATAATTTCATCAAAAGCCTGTTTTTGGTCTGTGACTAATTTAGGCAAATTTTCATTTACAAAAGTAGCTAATTCACTGATGTTGTGCGGATGTACCAACATTGTATCTATTGCATCATTTACAGGGCGAACTGGAGACGGTAATCCAAAGTCACTCAATGTTTTATCATTCAATGCTAAAAGTTTGTTTTCAATTTGTATTAAACCTTCATTGTACATAACATCATTAAAAGGCATGGTAAAGTCCTGATTTTGTTGTCGATTTCTATGTCTGATATCTTCACAAAAATTGTCCTTGAAGATATCCCATAGTTTTAACGGTTCAGATGGCTGACAAAATAGCAGTATCACCACAAATAACTCCCTAAGTTTCAATGAACATTCCGACATCGAAGCTTCTCTTAATGTCTTCTCCCAGTGATCATCATTTTCCAGCAAACCTCTGTCCCGGCAAGCCGCTTGATACGTCTCCTTGACCACTCCATTTATAGTTTTCAAATCTTTGAATGATGTGGGACCGCGTACGTGGTGCAATAAAATTCTTAGATAAAAGCATTCTGATTGTGACGGATGTACACCGTACACTCTTCCCAAAGCTTCATCTCTTTTTATTTCTGGATGCCCATCGACGTCTTGACCGCGCCTTCGTCTTGAAAATTTGTTATTAGCCCACGTATAATAGTGTGGAACTTCGTGGTACAACAGCGTTTTTGCAAATTCGTCGGTATTGCAGAGTTCAAAAAACGCTAATAGAGTGGTTTTGCGCGGATTTTGGGCAACTTGTCGCGCAGTTCCTGGTGTGAAAAACACCCTTTGCCCGTTTTCTAAGTGCACGGCCAAATGCACGACCGTGGGATGTCGGTCGTGGATCGGAAATTCGAGTATTCGCCAGACGGCTTCCGATGTACTTATATATCGCCCATTTAAATAATTTTCCACCTCATCATGCGGATTTCTAACGCTGAACGTGGCTTGATCGGAACCTTTATTTATATATTTACATATATATTTTATAGCCTGAACTGAATGGCAGTATTCGACGTTAATGTGGGCGTTAAATGACCTGCACAACATTGGAGAGTATGGTACAATCCATCTGTTATCTATTGTAATCGGCCTCCCTCTGATGTTTACAACTGCGACTTGACCACCATTTTCAGCATTACAACGACGATATACAGGATAACCATCCTCGCCTGTCTGAGTATCGGTGACGAATCGCCGAGGATATTTCTTTGAACATATACCGTTCTTCATACACGGTGATGATAAATTGTGCTCCCCACAAGGTCCATGGATCATGTTTTTGGTGATAATATCGAATAATATTGGGTCATCATCTTTGTTTGGTAGTTCAGCAACTATTATACTGTCTATTTCATCTGGTTGTATTTTTTGTGCAAACCAAAACAGCATATGACAGTGTGGTAGTCCGCGTTTTTGCCATTCAACACTAAGCATATGGCATTTGACTTTGCCGAATACCTCGTCTTTAGTGAACGACTTGATCATTTTCTTCATCTTTAAATGAAAAACCCTAGCAATAATGTCATGACGGTCGAAAGAACGTTGGCCAGCAAATAGCTCTTTCTTAATTTCTGGCCACTCCGGATTGCAAGTGAACGTCACAAATAAATCGGGTCTTCCATAGTTGCGTACATACGTCATTGCATCTTGGGTTTTTTCATGCATGTAACGCGGAGAGCCGGTGAAAGATGAAGGCAAGATGACATGTTGGCCAATATTTGCAGCGTTGACATTAGCATCCTGATTTATAGCGTCTCTTAAATGGATATAGTCATCAGCTCTCAGTTGTTGTTGATTGCGACTTATGTAACTTAGTCTCTCTGTTATCATTTTAGCCATCATGTCAACACAGTATTGACTAAACAAATCCCGATAATAATGAAGGGGATTAAAACTGTTGGCCCTGGTCATCAATCTATACATATAAAATTGCATACACGAAACTGTTTTATTTCGCGCTGAATTTTGTAGAGGGATAGTCAAATAATAACCATCTTCACCGTTAACAAACATCAAAGGGTATTGTAAGGGATCGTAAGCTCTGTGTAATTCAGAAACTCTTTTCAGTTGACCATCTTTGCAATGAAGGACTATATCTCTAGGTCCCTTATCTTCGTCCACCAATAATACTGCAACTTCGTTTGCTGTAGGTGAATTGTATCTTCCACGATGTTGATTTTGTGGAGTGCGGTCAGCGTGAATGATTAATTTTAAGTTTTCAGATGAAGAGTTATGTTCTAAATTGTATTTGAAACTGCGAATATAAATGTTATGACTATTTAACGACGTCTGTAAATCATTGATTAAATCGATATTTAGGTTAGGAGCAATATTAGACCGCAACGAAAGTTGGTCGGCATCAGAAATGAAATAAATTTGTAGAAACTGCGGGCTTTGCCCTGGCGAAGGGAGTAGACTACCAATTAAGTGATAAACTTGCCCTTCTACTTTAAATGTAGGCATAAAGTTTCCTTCGCGAATTTCTTTAGCACCGAATGACGTCATTTGGAAGAGTGTATTATACTTTCGTATGTTTTTTAAAAAATGCGCAGATAATAGATGATTGCCCAGTAATAGATCTTTTATTGGTTGTGGTGGTGCCTGGATATCAGGAAGAACCACTTTTCCTGCAGCACAACACATACCATTTGGTTCATCGCTCCATTTATTTGCAAAACACTTAGGACATGTTTTATTCATTTCGCCTATTTTCACAGTGTTTTGCTGAGCATAATCTATATTGGCATCGTAATTGAAGGCTGATCTATTTCCTTGGGCTATATTCCGATTACGCGCTCTGACTGTAGCTGCTCGCTGTCTTTCTGTTGCTAGGCGCTGCGAGCGCTCAGTGCTAGTCTCCCTATCCCTTGTCTCACAGACATGCTGCCTTAACTCAGATAGACGGTGCGCACGTTCAGCGCTAGTTTCTCGAGCACGGGCCCGCGTCGTCCTCACATTTTGGCTTGCGAGGCGCTGTGAGCGCTCGGAGCTAGATTCTCTAGCGCGTGCTTGCGAAATATATTCTCTATTTCTCGAGAGGCGTTGCTCATTTTCAGGGGCAGATTCTTCCGTACGGCGTACTCGATCGGCTCTTGTCTGTGATGTCTGCCGAGACAGTTGAGATTTCCTTTTAGGCATGCTCTCAACAAACCACGCACAGACTTGAAAACAATTATGAACAAAGGGAGAGCGACTCGAACACCGTCCGCCTTTACAAAACAAAACAATCGTAATATCGAATAACTCGTGTCGATTATTACGATAGAACGAAGTACGAAACTACGAACATACAAAACAAACGTACAACGAAATTACGATATTTTCGATTATGAGGTATCTATCAACAACAACAACCATGCGAACGAAACAACCGAAACCAATAACCAACTGACATGTAATTTTTAGAACTCCAACTAACGACAACGTGGGCATAATAATTCGAGAGGGTCATCAATCCACGGAAAGTCTTAACACCGCGATTCAGAAAAATGACGTCATTGCAGAACGCCATCTATGGGCAAATAGGTAAAACGTCTGCACAATGAAAGTTATGCTAGGGTCATTTTGCGTTTTAGTAATTTTATATTATCTCCGAAACTTTATGACCAATTGATATACTGTAAATGGCAAATCTTATCTGTATGATGTTCCTGTGATACTGAAATAATTTATTGTCATAAGAATTAATATTTTGTTGCTCAAATAATCAACCAAACGTAACAATGCCGAAAAAAAAATTTTTTAATGCAATAATAGAAGTATAAAAGATAAAATATAAAAGATAGAGATATGGTATCGCTGACTTTTTTGTAGAAATAATTAAGATGAACCAGGTAGCCATACATTCTTTTTAATTTTAAGCAACTGTTTAGGCAGCGCACGCAAATAATTCTGTTTTACGAGGTATTTTTTTCCGACTTGCCAGACAAAAGTTGTGATAGCTCGGTTAATATACATGTTATAGAAACAATTTATAGCCTATAGCACTCAGGAATAATGTAGCTTTCTGCCAGTTAAAATAAAATTAGAATTAGATTATGAGTTCCAGAGATTACCCCCTGCATACAAACTTACAAATTTTACCTCTTTATAATATTAGTATAGATTATTATACGTTTTCATGGCAAGTATTCGATATGTACCCCGGCAAATTCTTTGTAACAGACAAATGACTTCTGACAGAAACAAATGATCTTCATATGACTTAGACAGAATTTAATTAGTATTTGTTAAATGTGTGTTTATTAAGTGTTCGGGAATGTATTTATTTCTTGGTGAGGGATATTAACATCCATTTTCCTATGAGTTGAATAGTTTGTGTTTGTAGCACGTGCATGTAATGTACATATGTGCCAAAATATATTTTTCGTTTTATTTTTTTTGGAGTCCATATGGTGAAGGAGTTAGAATACAATTCACCCCCTCTTTTGCCCGTGGGTGTTGTAAAAGACTACTGAGGGATATGCTATGCTTATAATATCTATGCAAGAGAAGTTGAACTCGAAACAAAACCCTATGCCAACACGTCTGACCAACGTGGTATAGTAGGATAGTTTCCCTTCCATAGTGGAGTAGGCGGGAGTTCAACATTGGAACGTCTATGGGTTGAGATGATGATGACTTTTTGTAATTTTATACTCTAACTATTTCACCTTTAAACATTTCTTCTTTTTCTCTTCTCCCCCCAAGTCCCACTGCGCACTGACCACTCATAGATAAGGGGCATTAACCTACGACAGTCACTTGGTCAGAGGTAGCATAAAGTTTATTTCGCATTATCTTTCTGATTTAAAATTAATGCCACGTAATATATGGAACAACGTGTTGCAATACAGTTGCCGATGTTATGATTTTTTATGGCTACTCAAAAATTCCCGCAAAGTCCTTCTAAATTACTCCTGGTAGTAAAATATTATCAAAATTGGTCCAGCCGTTGAAGATTACCCGGAACAAACAGTCAGAAAGATTTTGTCTTTTTGAAACCTTTTGAAACTTTGTCTGCCTATTTATCTGACAGGCAGACAAAAGGTTTTAGGTATAGGTGTGTAAATAACCCTGTGAATATGAAAAAAAAACCTGCTATTCTGACATTACAAACAGACACTTCAATTTTATGTATTGATATATATTACTTTATAAATAAAACCAATAAAATTTTAGACGACTCTGCTATAGTAGATACTCGAGATATCAAATATCTGCAGTCGTATATCATTATAAAATTGGATATTGAACAAGAATATTGGAATTCCTTGTAATTTAAAAAAGAAAAAGCAGCATTCAAACATTCATCATCATCATCATCTCGGCTCATATACGTCCCACTGCTGGCTCATATACCATGCTGGTCAGACAGGACGATATAGGGTTTTGTTTTGAGTCTTCCTTCTCTTGCATAGATGTTATATGCGTATCATCATCATCATCTTGCTCTTATCCCAATTACTTGGGGTCGACGCAATATGTCATCTGTTTTGACATATTGCAAAAAGTTTCGGCAATGACTTTTATGACCGGCCGCCTGCCTGACGTCAACCCTCCTTGGGAATGTAATCGTTGACCCAAATGGTACCAGATGGAGTTGGTCCGGGTCAATCTAGGGCTCTTAGTCGTCTTTTACGACACCCACGAGCAAAGCAAGGGTTATATGCGTATCATCGTATATATATCGTATATATCCCCCAGTCGTCTTTTATGATATCCACGGGTAAGATAGGGAGTGTAGAATTGTATTCTTATTTCGTCACCTCAAGAAAAATACGGCTTACATTAAAGCCTAAGTATTCGTTTATTTCTATAGATGTTGATAGAAGTATAATATAATTAGTAAGTTTGCGTTGTCTCAGCTCATACACGCTCCTGTCGGCTGGCATCAAGCCTCTTTTCAAATAGGATGGAAATTGATCTTCTTAGACCATGCTGGTCAGACAGATTTTGGTATAGGATTTTATTTCGAATTTTCTTTTTCTTGCACAGATTTTATTAGCATATTATATCCCTTATTCATCTTTTTCGATATCTTCGGGTAAGGTAGGGAGTCATCATCATCATTTCGGCTCATATACGTCCCACTGCTGGGCTCGAGCCTCCTTCATAATGAGAGGGAAATTGACCTTACTACATGCTGGTCAGACAGGTTGGTATAGAGTTTTGTTTCGTGTTTTCCATCTCTTGCATAGATATCATATGCGTAATATATCCCTTTGTCGTCTTTTACAACACCCACGGGTATGAGAGGGGGTGGAGAATTATATTCTTACTCCCGTACTACACGGAAAGCCAAGGCTACCTAATAGAATTCATACGTATTGGCAACAAATATTAGTGAAATTTCAAGTGTATTTACAAAATACTTAGGTCAGTATTCTAATAAGAAAAAGTCTTTTTAGAGATTATCGATAAGTCTTTTATTATTAAAACATTCAACGTTGAAAAATTAATAATCATTAAACTTACATTTAAATCAGCAATCATTTTATATAACAAATGATTTTCATATGACCTAATGCTCTCTAAACTAATAAAAACATCACATAATTATAAAACCATTTTTCTATTCAATCAACACGAACTTAATTATTTAAACCGTAGCGGGGAGTATTAAAATCAAATAACTCATTACGCCTGCGTGACGGGCTGGAGAGTTGCTCAAGCGCAGGTGTCTCGCCGGATGCAACAACGCTGAAACGAGGGGGAGGGCATGTGAGGAAGGAGGGAGTAGAGTGAAGGAACTGAGGGTGACGCCATTTGTGATATTTTATATGTTTTTGTTACATTCTCGTGCAGTGGCGACAGATTTGTAGTGATTTAATGTAGTGGAACGTTACTATTTATATTCATCCTAGGTTTTATAACTTAAGATTGCATTATCATACGAATATGTTATTACATACAATAAGATTCAGTGCAAAATATTTATTTAAGTATATGATCTTGCGTAGTAAGTCTTTATTCCCTTAAACTGAAACTCCAGGCGTTTAAGTGTAGAAGTATTCCAAATATTTGTATAGACTTTTTCAGGTGCTCCTAATTATAGGAAAAAAATACATATTATTATTGTAGTGCTTTTTTTAGATATTTATTTCAATATCGCCATGAACTGTTTAACAAAACTTAGTCGTTTATAATATAAATAAGGTAAAAACTAACTCAACTACGACAAAATAAAAGCTAAAAAGTATGAAATAAGATTCTCCGGGCATAGTTATTGAAGGAGCAAGATAATCGATACAGACTCTACCAAGATGCCTTCGTTGCAGTTTGATAATAATGTCATATGATAAGATAGTACATAATTATTAGTGTACAGAGATACACATATTCAAGTTTGAAAATCCGTAGTCCCGCGTTGTATTAGAGTATAATCTCATTAATTTGGCACTTCGATAGATCGGCACGTCCAATAATCCAGCACCCTCAGCCCACGCCTCCCTCGCCCCTCTATACCTGTGCGCTTTGGTCACTCTCGATGCGTCGTCGACTAGTAGTCTAACCTCAAAACTCAATTAAGGATTATTTTAAAACTAGTTAATTATATATGTACCTACATGTTACTTTAATACATTACATACATGTATTCCCTCTATGAAATGATTTATTTTATTCATTTCCTATGACTTTTTCACTATAATCCAGTAATCCGAACATTCCAATAATCCGGCACCCTCCGGTTTTTAATAGTGCCGGATTAGTGAGATTACACTGTATATACAATGAGATGCAAAAAACAGTAATTGAAATAGTCATCAATATCAAACCCTCAGGATGTTGGTTTTCCTAGAAAGAGAGTTAATGTAACAATGTCAAATTCTGGATAATCATCATAATTAATGGTATCTATATACTAATATGTGAAGCAAAAACTTTGTACTCCTTTTTACGAAAATTACGTAGACGGACAAGTATGAAATTTGGCACAGTTGATGTATGTATATAATGAGGAGAAGTGCATACAACTGAAATTTCATATAATAATGTATTAGAAATGCATTAAATTCATTAAAAAAGGCATTACGCACACTACCATGCAATCGCTACACACACACATACACACACGTTTGTGTGAGTGTGTTGCGTAGCAACGCTTATACGCCTTTGTTTACGGTTAAAATCTCTGGTCGAACTGAATGTCAAACAATCATAATTATGATGACAATGTCTAATAGAGATTTGTGCTTATATATTATAGTCCATAAAATATAGCTTGATCTCTGTGACAGTTGTCCCTAGTGCTGTCACGCTCACGATGAAGTCCGTAGTTTAACATCGATAAAATTCTTTATTTATATAATTGTGAGTTTCTATTATAATTGAAATACAATCAATGAAAATCTTTCTGAATTTATTTCAAACAAAAACTGTTTTTTACTGTTTTAATTATCCAAAAGGAGTACAATCAAGGTCAACGTCACCATTATTGTCATCGCTGGAGCATTCCTGCTACAGCATTTATCATTTTTGTTCTAATAGGGACAGTCGTTAGATCAATCGATCAATTGCGACTGTTTTATGAATAAATATGTTTAGTTTGTTGACAAAAATGCGTACATAATATTATCATTTACAAAACTACTTTTTGTCTCAGTAAAAGTATTTTTTATGTTTAATTAATTTAATTTATGTATTTTATAATGTAACTGTTTGTTGTAATTGTAAAAAATATGTTGAAAGTTTTATATAGGTAGTGTATTGGGTATATTTCTTTTATGAATAATTTAATAAAAATCGGTTATCGATTGACGTATATCGACTGTCCCATCTCTTTTATATTTTCAGTCCAGTATAACCTTGCACGTGTGTAGCTGTCATTTTTCTATTAAATGTTTACTAGATATTTCAGTACTTAGGAGGTAAAAAATATTGATATCCATGCCTAAAATAGGCATGAATATCAATATTTTCATATTTATAATATATTGCACTTCAGTTACAATAAAACTGGCAGGAATGAAATGAGAATATATGTGTTACAAAATGAAATTGTAAACATGTCGTTCGTTCAAACTTACTTCGTCCGTTTCGTTGACATCTGTTACAGAGATCAAGCTATATTTTATGGACTATAGTTATTAGTGAAATACAGCTTGCTCAATTTACATAAATAAAATTAAAGAAAATTGTGTAGCAGATAAATTAATTAAAATGAATTATGGCCGAATTTCGACCACACGGCGACCACTAGTCCATGTAAATGTAAGGAGACATGCTCCTGTAAAATCAAAAACTAGTTCTATGAAGATTCATGCATCAAGTCCTTCCCTCGCATTAAAAGAGGCTTTATGATTTTTGATGCAAAACGAGAACAAAGTGGGTTATTTTTTACCAATAGATAGAGGAATCTGTATCAATTGCCGTATACAATACAAAAATCAAACTATGACCGATCAAGACGAATAAGACCTTTTCATCGACCTGAGATAACTCCATCTGAACCGTCGAGACAACAATTACATTTTCAAGGAGGGTTACTTTCGAAATATGTACTAGGAAAGAAGAGTACATATTGATTGGACCCTAAATAATTGGAATAGAAGGGTGATGTTTCCATTTTATAATCAATTATCCCATTACTATTTCAAACTGACAAAATATCATTTATATTGTAAACAAATATAACATTTTAAGACTTGTCAGATTTTACATTCTGCCTGAACACATTTCAAAGTAAAAATACTTTTTAAGTTCACGTAATAAAACAATTAAAATACGTATGAAAATGAACCACCCCCTTTCTTGCCCGTGGGTGTCGACTAAGATGACTAAGAGATATAATATGTATATAAGCAAGAGAAGAAAAACTCGAAATAAAACCCTATCTGACCGGCGTGGTATACTACGTCCAGTTCCCTCCCATTGTCGAGGCTCGAGCCCAACTGAAAGACGAATGAATTGAAATTATGATGATAAAAATGATCTTAAAAAATCATTTACGTTTTTAACCAAATTGGAATCCAGTTCATAATTCGACTAAACCATTGATTACAATTATCATCCTCTGTCCTTTTACAATCATGAAATCGCATGTCTTCCTCTTGTACCATCTAATTATGTAAAAGCTAATTTTTACAAGCTTAATATTTATAAGTTTTGTCATGAATTAATCTAATTTTGAATATTTTAAACTATTTTATCGGCAATCCCTGCCATTGAAGCTATTAAAACACATTTCTAAATGCATTCCTAAAATTATCGAGATCTAAAAAATTGTAGAAGAAATAAAAAAAATAACACTAAGCCTTAAATTATGGAGACTTAATAGTTGCTAAAGATTGTTTGCTACTTCGCATGATTGTCACATATAAATAAATTATAAGAAAGGCCATTACGAACAATTACTTTGAGTAGATGTTGTTCCGTACAATGAATGCATCAGGGCTTTAATTACGAGGTGGTACAAAGTTGACAGAATTATTTGATATGCTGTCTTGTAGTTTTATTTACAAATTATAGGGCTCAGGAAATATGAACAGTGTTATAATAGTAGGTACTTAATTGTACGTCGTTTAACGCTTAATACTATATAGTTTAATATCTAACCCATATTCCTATAACTATGAACTTGAATCCTTATTTACTGGCTTATTAACTAAATTTGCTTCATATCTCCCGCTTTCCATAGGAATCCTTCCATTCCAGTGGAATCTTTCCAACTCCTCCAGTTTTTGTTTTCTAAATAAATTTGTTGCCAGTCCCAAGACAATTAAAAGTGTTTTCCGGGACTTCCTGAAGGTCTAACCGCGGTGAGGGTCAAACCTTGTACGGAGACCATTATGGATCCTGGCTAACAGGAGTTACAGTGGTAGAAATGTATGGTAGGATTAATCACAAAAAAAATCTATGAACTTGAATATCAGTAATTCTAAATAATGCAGAGAAGTCAGTTTTGGTAGTTGTAAGTCTTTACAAGATGCTTTAATGAGAATTGTATACTCAATCAAATACGAAATCATCTATGTGATCACTCGATACGCGATCACACATTTAGGCAACTTGGAATAGCAAGGTTATTTCTACTCTGATCCTAGAAGAGGCTCGTATCCGATAATGGAAGAAAAAAATGTCTTAAGGTAAGGTAACCTTTCCGTGTGGCGACGAAGTAAGAATACAAATCACCACTCCTTTTCTTGCCCGTGGATAAAATACTTAAATGCATCTATTTTTTATTGGAGGAAATAGCAAATATTAATTATTGTAAAATGTCTGTTATATGGAAATTTTATAATATGGATATCGTAAATTATTTGAGGGTAGCTTAATTAAATTAATAGACAACGGCAACCAAATCAAAAATTTGGGTCAATTTGAAGAACGGATCAAATATTTCAGGACGGATGTATCAAGGGTTGGCGCACACAGGATACTCAGGTCAACGACCGGGCTATACTTTTTGTGCCGTCTTGACGGCTGCGTTCGCTTCCTGTCAAAATTCTTTTTTTTTGACGCGGTTACGGAGCTTTATTATTGTTTCGCAGACCGTGATGTAATTTATAGTCCCGCTGCAGATATAATGTGTTTAATAGTTATCATAAATGATAATACTTCAAATAAAATAAAAACAGTAATTTCTAATTCGAACTTGCTGATTATTTGAAATTATTCCAACTAGTGTTTTATATACTCTTAATTAAACAAAATGAAATGAAGATAAATAGAAATAAAATTCTAAATTGTTGTTATAGGATTTTCTCTCTTTTCAGTAGACCAATAGCCCTCCCATTGTGCAAGAGACGCGTGGGTTCGTGCTCAATAACACCCACACATAAAAAGAATATGTATACACCTTAAAATCTTATTTATACTGTATTAAATGTATATTATCTTTTAGTACCTGAAATAAGTTACAATGTTCAAACGATGTCTTTTAAAAGATAACACTCCACAATGAGAAATAAATGTTTGCACTGGGGACATTACAAACCTACAATGAACGGTCACAAATCTCAAATTGCTACAAATTTAATAATTACTAACCATAAACAATATAATTTTTTCATATAGATTCATTTTCTTCTTACACTGGCAATAAATTTGTACTAAAATGTGGGTAACAATTTAATAAATTTATAACTATTTTCTGTATCGGGTAGACAATTGTAAGTGTCTGTAATAACGATTACTTGTTGGACGTGAGACACCTTAGTCCGCCCGTGACCATGAATGCTGCAAAGTGTTCGAAACGTCGGGCAATCATAAATCAAATAAAAACGCGATATAATCCGTAAAAGTAGTTTTATTTACAAAATCTCAAAAGATTTTGAAAAATCATTTATGGATTTCACAAAGGACTGTGGCCTTGAATCTCGATTCCAATCCTAAATCCAATCGCAGCTCGAATTTGAGCAATTAGGTACTCTTGAAAGCGAGACTAGCGCACGATTCGAATAAAATTCAATGGTTTTTTTTAAACTAAATGAATTCGACTCTCGTCGATTAAGTCTACTTAAAATCGTTAATGTTGCTCAATTTCAAGAAAGTGTCTCTGTGGTAATCGAGTTCGGTAACGTTATTAATTTAAAGTAAAAAAAATACAGCACATTTGGTGTAAATAACAACGGCAAACGTGAAGAATTCTTTATCGATTTTGTTTAAGAGTACCAAATATAAGTTTGGTGAGATTGGAATGGAATTGGAGTCGAAATTAGAATCGATTTCAAGGGTAAGCCTATACCTCGATTTTCAAGCACATCAGTGGATCTGCTTGAAAATCGAGGTATTTTTGACTACCATGTCATCTGTGTAGTAGTTTTATATTCGTGCTGTTAATAATTGTATTAGATGGGTATTGATGGGTATTTAAATAACTACCCATCAATAAGATTATCGACTTACATTGCTTGATACAATAAGGGGATAATACCAAAATCACTACGTTTAAGAGGCGGGTTAGCTATTAAAGTTTTTGTTATTAGTATCCCAGGAGTGAAACCACCAACTAATTACTCTTTAGGTGTTTTTCACGACTCGTTAGGGAAAGTAAGGGATGACAAAATATTGCTACTCTTAACTAAACGGCTTTCAAAAGTATAGAATTTGTTTGAATATAATTTTGTAAAAATGTTCTGATCTTTCTTTTTAAAGTTATATTTAATTGAACTCTAATATTTTAATTATTATCATAATTATTATAGATTTCAATCTCATATTTTAGCTCTCAGCATTTCATATATTTTATGCAATGATCATTTCAATTTATTTTTAATTTGCTCAATAAATATTCAAACACTCTCCATTATATTCTTTAGCGTAGTAATAAATATTTATGCTACACAATAGTCTTGCTGCCCTTGATAATGCCAAGATAAGCAAGACAAATACCCATCGGTTTGCAAGTAAGGGTAGTAATAAAATATCTATAAAACTGCGTATTATGATTTTTGTTTGATTAATTAATTTACAACTTTAAATATAACCTAATCTATTGTATATCCGATCAGAAATTAATACCGTCACTACATTATCACAGTTTCATCTCCATTAACTATTCGGTTTGCTGCACTCACTAATTTAAATTGACAGATCAGGCCAGACTAAAATACTCCGGCCGTCTGGCGGGCGGGCCGCAGTGTGGGTAGTGTACACCACCCTTAAGTTCTCAGTTTATTTCACCGTTCGCTACTGTCATAATTGTTTTTGACAGCAGAGGCTTTTATATATTGTTAAATGACTGAATTTTCAATAAATATTTTTAATTATTTGTTACGGAGTGGCCTGAAATTCTATACATTTCATTAAGTAATGTATTTTTCATCATCAGCATCGTCACAGCTCATATAATTCTCACTATTGTGCTCAAGCTTCCTCTACAATAGGAAGGGAAATTTCTCTATTATACGACGCTGGTCAGACGGATTGGTTTTATCTCGAGTTTTCGATCTCTTGGGTAGATATTGTTTGCATATTATAATTTCTTAGTTGTTTTAACGACACCCACGCCGCATACGACAAAAAGGAGGGTGGTGAATTGTATATGACATCACCTCAGGTTTTTATTAAAGATTCTAGTTTAATTTTTCCAGCGTTCTCATAGGATGTATTTTGGATCATTATGGTGCTTTGTAGCTTCGCTTTACTTCTGTTATATGATATTTTTTTATGAGGCCAAAATTGCTAAGCCAAATTGAGAAAATTAAAATCCGTTATTTCACTCCCTAGTCCCATTTATAAATTCAGACCTTTTCCACTACAGGATTTTATTCTTGTTTTAATCTTATATATGTAGATATTATATCCTTTAGTCGTATTTGTACAACATCCACAGGACAGATAGAGGAAGGCGAATTGTATTCTTACTCCTTAATTCCACAAAAACACATACTAATATATCATAATCATCATCTCAGCACATACACGTCCCACTGTTGGGTTTGGGTCTTCTCCATAATGAGAGGGAATTTGAACTACTATATCATGCTGTTCAAACATGTTGGTATAGGGTTTCATTTCGAGTTTTTCTTCTCTTGCACAGATGTTATGTGCATATTATATCCCTTAGTCGTCTTGTACGATATCCACGGGCAAGACAGGGAGTGGTGAATTGTTTTCTTACTCCGTCATCACATTGTATAGTTATGTAAATGTAATCTCGAAGATATATAAAATTTGAGTATTGAGAGCATGGCAAAATTTCATAGAGCCCGGCTATTATAAATAGCTAGGCGTAATTAATATGGTTGATTCCGTAAATAACCTGATATTTGGTCTAATATTGCTATAAAGTTATCTCATTGGTGCTCAGTAGTAATACTATAGTTATTCTGTAAAATAATGTCATTTTTTTTTACTAATAAGCTAATCCTAATACGAATAAGAATATTAAAGACATTTGCCCTGTAATGATAGAATGAAATAGACGTACTTTGTAATAATATATAATAATAATAATATTAACCCTCTGGGCCAGTCGTATCTCACCATGAGACTAACGCAAACCTTGGAGGAACATTATATGTCTCTCTAAGTTCTTTTGATATAAAAGAAAAACTGTATCACAAGATTTATAGAAAAGCCAATAAACCGCAGGGTGGCTTGTGGCATGCTGAATGTGAGTGGCAACACTGTGGTCCTGAGTGCCTCAGAGAGTCGGCCAGGGCCTCGTATCCAGCTTGCCTTTATTGGCTGGCTGGAGTGGAAACCGAAGAGTGCCCGCAGGATTCTCAACTCTGGCTTGCCTTAAACGGCTGGTCAGAGGGAGGTCGCCAGAGCTATATGCTCGGGGGTGGAAGTGTCATTTTCAAGGGCATAACTACTGGGAAACCATTGCGGGTCTCCGTTTATCGGGGACTTGCGATGGTGAAACCGGCGCCGCAGCGCTCAGCACCCCAAGCCACTTACATCAATGTTGCCCTCCTGTTGCCCGTATGGCCTGTGTGTCTGGCGACCGTTTGGGGGGTCGATTCAGCGAGTTGGCGAGTCACCGTCTGCCAAAGTTCAAGACGGTAAAAGTATTGAAGGCAGACGACAGTTTTAAATCAATAGTTTTCCATTAATCCAGTCCATCTAACCTCCAACCCCATAATCATGTATTAGATACCATAATCACACAATAGTTTTACACTTACCGTTGGCAGTCCACGTGTGTTGTGTGCAGACGTGCAGTGTCATCGGTAGACGTCCCATCCCATTTTTAGATTAAATTTCTCCAAAGGCGTCTGCCTGTTGGATCCGTATCCCCATGTAAGCCTTTCAAAGGACCGAGTAAGTTGCCTTGGTAAATATCCGTTAACCAAAAAGAGATACATGATAATAATAATATACACTGACGGACTCATAAACTGCATCAAAGTAAAAAACGACTTTGAAATAAATATTTTAACCAAGTATGTAAACTTTCTACACAGATTTAAATTGAAAAGTCTAGATTGGTTCGTTAACTTTAAAACAGCGTAGGGTCTCCTTAAGTTTAAGTTTGTGTACTGGAAAGGACCTTAAAACTTTTTGAAGAAAAAACAGATATTTAAAGAAAATTGGTTTAATTAAAAAATTGGTTTTAACAATAGACGCAAACTTTATGCAAGGGTTTTTTATGTTTTAATAAGGTGTATTACCTCCACGTGCCCTTATTCTAATCGGTTCCGCATAGATTTGATTAGGGTTATTAAAAGATCTTGCGGAATATTGTCCCATTCTTCTGAAAGTGCTGTTCTTAGTTGTGCCACTGTCGTAGGCACAGGATTTCTCGTATATACAGCTCTTTTTAAATTGTCCCAAAGATGCTCAATGGGATTAAGATTCGGGCTGCGTGCTGGCCAATTCATTGTACGTATCCCAACCTCTTCGCAATATTGTCGAACTTGTGCAGCAGCGTGCGGCCGGGCATTATCCTGCATTAAAGTAAAATTTTCGCCTATAAATCCCATGTAAGGCACCACGTGATCTTCTAAGATCTATGTTATGTAGCGATGTGCAGTCAAACCCCCTCTACTACCGTTTTGATGGACCATGTCTATGAACACAAGTTCTGTTCGCCTGTTCGTCGATATGCCACCCCAGACCATACACGAACCGCCTCCAAAAGGAACAGGCTCCTCAATGCAACTTTGAGTATATCGCTCCCCACGTCGACGATAGACTCTTCTGCGACCATCTGCACCATATAAACATGTCCTACACTCGTCTATGAACAATACGGAGGCCCATTGCTCATCTGTCCAATTTAGGTGATCACGCGCAAATCTTAAGCGAGCTTCTCTGTGAGCTGCAGACAACTTTGGACCATTTGCTGGTCTCAAAGGGGTGATATCCGTTTCCTTTAACCTTCTTCTTATTGTTCGTGCACTAACGTTTACTTCACGCACTTCATTAAACTCTGTTTTGATGTTAACTGACGTAAGGAAACGATTTCGCAGGAAAGTTGTAACAATAAATCGGTCATCACGACCGGTGGTTGCTCGAGTTCTGCCTGTACCACGTCTCCTTTTGTAAGAACCTGTCTCCACAAACCTTCTGTATATTCTAGAAACCGTAGACTGGTTTAAATTTAAATTTCTACCAATCGTTCGTTGATCCAAGCCCTCTCGCACCAATGCTACAATTTGAGCAGCTTGTTCGGACGAAGTATCCATATTATGGTTCAGAAACTCTCGATGAGTTAAAAAGCTAACCCAACAATTCTGCTGGTAACAATAATTCAATTGACAAAAGAATAAAACATCAATAAGAATCAATTTTAAAACTTTGCTATAAATAACACGCAAATCTGATACTACGAGTAAATTTTCTTTTCCCGGCTATATTCATTTGTTTTACTGTAGTTCTATTTTTAAATATTGCTTTTATTTTAAGATTAAGGGCCAGTCTCTCCATATTTATATAATTTAATCTAAAAAGTTTGCATACTTATTAAAAAAAATATTTCAAAGTAATCCTGAAGTTTGATGCAGTTTATGAGTCCGTCAGTATATATAGCAATTGCCGACGACTCTGTCGGCAATTGCTATATATTTATTAAGACTACTAATTCTATTAAGACGAATAACTACCGGAAATATATCCAGAAGGATGGCATGGCTGATATTTGTCGGTCGTGCCACCGACCAGGCGAGTCCCTTAAACATAACGTTTCCGGCTGTTCACGTCTTGCTAACGACGACTACTTGCATAGACATAACCAAGTAGCCAGGATCATCCACCAGCAACTTTCTCTGCGGTACAAACTTGCGAGCGTAGAGGTGCCGTACTACAAGTATGTACCAGAGCTGGTTCTCGAAAACGGCCGTGTCACATTGTACTGGGACCGATCTATTATCACTGATAGGACTATTGTGGCCAATAAGCCAAACATCGTGGTGATAGATCGCCTAGAGCGCCGTGCAATGATTGTTGATGTCACTATTCCGCATAAAGGGAATCTCGTGAAGGCTGAGAAAGATAAAAAAATAAAATATCAAGACTTACCCCACGAGATTGTCGACATGTGGGATGTGGACACGGCAATCATTGTACCGATAGTCATTTCGACCAATGGGTTAATAGCCAAGAGCCTCGATCATCACCTAAAGAGGCTCGCGTTAAATGGTTGGATTGCGGGTCTGATGTAGAAGGCGGTGTTACTGGACACGGCGCGCATCGCGAGGAAGTTCCTCTCTTTGGAGCCCTAACCACCGACAGCTTGATCCTTGTATTCGCTGCCGGTGGGTCATTTCACTTTTTATATTTTTAAATATTGTATTTTATATTATATGTATTTAAAAATGTATTTAGTAGGTATAAGTTTAAAATAAAGATAATAATAATGTGTAATAGTTGTAATAGTTTTATTTTTATATATTGTATAAGTTTATCAAAGCTAAAATATTACTGAATAACCAGCTGTGATTACCATATTTCCGTGTGGTGACAGAGTAAGAACAAAATTCACCAGTTACTTCTGGCACGCACGTGACTGGCGTAAAAGGCAACTAAATGAATAAATATTTAAAATATTTTGTAAACTCCGAGAACAGAACGTAAAATATTGTAATAAAATTAATTTGAAATTTCTTATATATTTTGATTAACATAGATTTTTCATTAATAACGTTTTATAAAGAAGGCGGTTCGATAACTACTGTTTGTGGCAATAGCCGATTTCATGGCAGAAATATACTTTATTTTTGTCTGTTCTGCTTTAAGATTATTCAAGTATATAGGGTTTAATTACATACAACTTTTATTTAACGATAGGAAAATTATTAGTCCAACGTTGATAAGAGGCAAGAGCTACGTAGCACTCTGCGCAGGAGTGGCCTCAATCGCGCGCCGCGTAGCGCTAACTGCAGAAAGCAAAATCCTCGCAATCAATGTATAAATAATCGTTTACCAATGCGTCCGAAAACACGCAAACCACCGGCCGTAGTACGATATTTCAGGAAGGTATTCCCCCGTCCGTCAGACGAAACTTCAGCACATCCTATTTATAAGCGTCTATGTATAAATTCACTAAAAGTTAACACCACAACACACGTAACGAATATAAACT
The DNA here is from genome assembly GCA_032191425.1 of Lymantria dispar. Taxonomy (NCBI): domain Eukaryota; kingdom Metazoa; phylum Arthropoda; class Insecta; order Lepidoptera; family Erebidae; genus Lymantria; species Lymantria dispar. The sequence goes on from CM063441.1 coordinate 33,300,418, forward strand.
CGGAAAAGCCTCTATTAATAATCGACCGACTGACTTTGCTACCAAAAATAATAGTCTAATTGTGAAAAGTTTATGCGCGATGGGTCGTGGACCGGGGCTATCTTGGGGCGGCTATACTTAGTGGTGCGTGCGAGCCAGATGGTAAAATTAGTGAGACGCCGTCTGCTACTGCTCCTCATGACGCCAGCTTACGTCCATTCACTCAAACACTGCGACCGATACGTAAGTAACTGCCAAACTTATGACATTCCATTTACGAATACCTCGTCATGTTGCCAGGTTGGCCATTGTCTTGTCAGTATTTATTGCGATATCAGTCGTCACTATCCTCATGGTTGCGATGTGATGATTTACACGGCATTGCAGCTGAAAATACACACTTACTAATATTTTTGCAATTTTACTACACGAGATCTGAAGTCATAGATATCGAAATAGTCTAATATCGGCTTTTCGTGCTGAATGCCATGGATTCAAATATGTAATTATTTGGGGGATCTGGAAGTAATTTATGTTCATTTACTCGTATGTTTGTAAAGACAGCAATACAAGGATGTCTTAGTACAGGACGTTAAATAAAAAAAAACATTATTGTAAATATTTTCAAATTTAACTAAGTGTACATTCTACTTAAAAAAACTATATTGTTATAATCAATAATGATTGCTGATGTTTACGTGAGTATTACATATCGCAATTTTTGATTGTCCGACGTTTCGAACACTTTACAGGGTTCATGGTCAAGGGCGGACTAAGATGTGACCTTGAACGTTGTAAAGTGTTCAAAACATCGGGAAATCAAAAATCAAATACAAATGAAATAAAATCCGTTAAATACTTTTATTAACAATGTTATAATATAATCAATTTACTTTCTCTAATCGAATATAAATATGCTATATTAAATAAATTTACATTGTTCTCTATTCATATTTTAAGTTTATGATTCTTTAATGTTTAAATACTCTCTTAGACAAAATTAAAGTTAAAAATGTATTCTTCATAATTTATAATCGTAGTGTTAGAAGTATACTGAAATTATTTTTTATTTATATTTCATAATATCTTTGTATTATATGTTGCTACTAACCGGATGGTGTTTCTTATTTTCACAAAACGTGTATAAAAATTTTAATAGAAATTTATTGAAGCAACATGTAGATTCACTCGAATTTTAGGCCTTATTGAGTTTTAAAGCCTTTGACCCGGGGAAATGTGATGGAGCGGCAAATCAAAGGGTTTTTCAGGGGCTTTTGTTTCCATCGGCCCATTAATGGAAGGATAATTATGTGAAATGTCCAGTGGCCGGCATGTTAACGTTTTTTTCTACCTTATATACGTTACTCTCTTATCGTTCTAATAGCGAAAACACTTTTGATCGTGAAATCACGTATTCAAATCTTGTTTTTCTAAAGAAATTCTTAATGTCGCGACTGCTGACTGAGACTGGCCTTTGGAAATAGCATTGAGTTCGCACACTATTAAGTCATACAAAAAAATAAAATTTTAAATATATTACAGATATAATCGTATAGTTACATAGATAAAGTAAATAGAGATTTTATGTGTATTAGCTACGCACAAAGATACGCCAATGATTTTCAGTTGGAAACGTCTACAGTTGCGCCAGTGACTTTGGTACATCGAGACTGCCGTATAGAAATACCATAGTAAAGCAATATCATGTTGATATCTGATGTTTACGCGAGCACTACACATTGTAAATAAAACTACTTTTACGGATTATATCGCGTTTGTATTTGATTTATGATTGCCCGACGTTTCGAACACTTTGCAGCATTCATGGTCACGGGCGGACTAAGATGTCTCACATCCAACAAGTAATCGTTATTACAGACATTTATAATTATCTACCCGATACAGAAATTGTGGGTCACAATTTAATAAATTTATAACTAATTTCTCGATCTCGATCAAACGCGATATAATCCGTAAAAGTAGTTTTATTTACAATATCATGGTGTTGCTAAGTTTTAATTAACCAACATGTTACATTTCTTTCTATAAAGATCACTTCTTTAAACAGAGGACTGACAGCAAGTTTAGCTATCATTTCCAAGACATTAAAGCACACCCAGAAATTTCAAAAGGGCCAAGGATCTTTTCCATCTATTTAAAAAAATCTATAAAAAGTCAAAAACAAACCAAACGCGGTTGATGATGAGAATTCTCAGTCAGTCTTAAACACTATCGTCATTGTAGCTTTATTTTTGCTTTTTTTGACTAACAAATATAAAGTTAACTTATTATATTTGTATGTCTATATATTTTTTCTGCGATTATTTTTATTCTTTTAATCTGAACACAATAAGGTGACAGAATAATAATACAGTTCACCACCACTAATCTTGCCCGTGGGTATTGTAAAAAACGACTAAGGGATATGATATATAAATAATATCTATGCAAAAGAAGGAAAATTTGAAACAAAATCCTCCCAAAACAATCCGTTTGACCAGCGTGGTATAGTAGGTTAATTTCCCTCCCATTGTGGATAGTGGGACGTAGCGTTTAGTCCTACAATTCATGTAGTAAGTTTAGACACTGCTATTCCATTGATCGGTGGTAATGAGAAACCTATGCCATTCCTGTAATGGTCCTATAGTCTAACTTTTTATTAGCTGCAGTAAAATGACGTTTTGTGGGTTGCCGGTTTTTGAAGAAAATAAATAGGGATGTAGCTAAATGAGTGAATCATAAATGAATAATCAGTTTGGTTTATTTTTTGAGATTTAATATTAAGTTGTAATGTATTTTTTTAACCTATTATTATTACTATACTAGAGGATTGATCTTTTTTAGTGGAAGTATAGGGAGGTACATTCAAAATGAAACAAAAACGTCATAATAATGTTATTTAATTAATCTTTTTCGAAATCACTGTCACTGTCGCTTTCGGTCACACTAATAACAAATCTATGTCACTTCATCTATAATATGATCGAGGTGGCACATTTTATCTTCCTCTTTAATAGTGTGAGACACACAGTCACTCCACTTAGCCGGTGTCACTTTCTTGATTCCTTCTTGGAATAAAGTTTTCACTTCTTGCATTTCATACGTCTTATTATTGTTTGCGAAGTGACTCTTTACCTGCGCCCATACCAACTCAATGGGGTTCAATTCACAGTGATAAAGGGGCAGTCTTAAAAGTGTGATACCTTTTTGTGCAGCCATCTCGTCTACGGCATATTTCTCAGTATGATTTTGTTGTTTCACAATATCTATGAGAGTGGCCTTGACCATATTTGGTTCAAACGCAATATTTTTAGTAGTCAGCCACTCTTGAATTCGTACTTTTGTCCACGACATCTTCGGGATTGTTTCGATCTTCCGAGAGTGATAGGGCGCATTGTCCATTACGACTACTGCATTCGGCTTGATTTTAGGTAGAATACCGCCGAACCAATCCTCGAAACACTCCGCGTTCATTTCATCATGGTAGTCTTCTGTACCTTTCTTTGCTTCAAACATAAGAAGTCCGTCGACCAGGAAGCCTTCTTCTCCGCCTATGTGACTAATTATGAGTCGTTTGCCCTTTCCTGTGGGATTTTTTAATCCCGCAGTCAGGCCGTCTAAAAATGCCTGTCGAGAAGATTTAATACTTCCGTCAATCCAGGTTTTTTTTTGTAGTATGACCTGAAAAGAACAAAAAAGAATCATAAGTTTCGACATCAAAACAAAAAGGGAACAAATAGAAGAAACTAAGAGTTGACACGTACCAGCGTTGACCCAGGTCTCGTCTTGATAATATATGTATTTTCCCTCTCTACGATATTGTTTAATTAAACGCAGGTAGCACTGGCGCCATGATATGATATCTTGTCTATCAATAAGCACACTCTTGCGTGATCGAGTAGCGAATTCGAAATTAAGATGCTTCATAATTTTTCTCAATGTCTCTTTCGAGAAGTTGGGCAATCCTGGGTCATCATTTACAACCTGCAGCACCTAAAAATGATTAAAGTTATTACCTAATTGGTTAAGATTACACATGGGATGGGAGAAAACATACATAACGTTTAATAAAAAGATGAGTGACGACATGTGTAAACTAACTTTTGCGATGGTGGGTATTTCATTTCTATGAAAGAACTGATGTACAATTCGTCTAACAGCAGTGAATGTGAAATCATCAAGTTTATCTTTAAATGTAAGTTTTGCGCCCGTTTTTTCGGGAGGTTTTGGTGATTCGCTGTCGTTCTCCTTGTGCTCCTTTAAAACGGAATAAACTGTGCGGACGGATATTCCCAAGACTTCAGCCACCTTGTTAACGCATTCACTTGTTTTTGGAACTTCAATGTTTGATTCTGAAGATTTCACTTCAAACACATATTTGTAAACGTTTTGGACCCAAAGTTTTTCAGTTGCACTTAGAGCTACACGTGGCCTTTTTTTCTTAGGAGATAAAAATGTGTCTCCATCTTGCGATGTGCTCGGCAGAGCATCCATGTCTTCAATGTATCAAACAAAAAAAAACTAACACGATTAACGAAAACAGGTAATGAAAAACAAACACAACGTAACATAAGTTTAACAATAATGATAACAAAAACAACGCGCAGTGGGCAAATCAAAGTTATTCATGCACTCAAAACAGAAGTATGAAGCCGAATGAGCGAATGACAACCGAAACAAAATGGCGGTCAAGCGTCATCGTAGCACCGTAACCAAAAACCAGTACTACCAACTTGAGAGAGCGTTTTCTTGAGTGTTACCTTGTATATGTCTAAAAGGATCAACGTTTATACAGCCTTTTATTTACATTAATATTAAATAGAATTTAGTATGATCATTATGAGTCAGCTATGGAACGATTAGATATTCTGTAAACTTTTGTGAACTGAATCACATCCCTATTGAGATTAGGCTGTCAACATTATTTTACGGAATGACATTTAGAAACGTCATTTTACTGCAGCTAATAAAAAGTTAGACTTTAGTTGCGAATGCGATTCTCAAAGTTGTCAATCATTATGTTTACCGAGGACAAATAGTACAGTTAGGGAGACACAATTTCGAGAAAGAGGTCAGTGGACGAATGCAACTCCCCTGGGCTGCGTTTGGGAAACTTAAGAGGTGTTTTCGTTTAATATTCCACAATTTCTAAAAATAAAGGCTTGTAATCTGAGTGTGTTACAAACGATGACTTATGGCACAAAAACGCGATCTCGAAATGTCAGGCTCAAAAAAAAATGTAGAGAGGGCTATGCTCGGGGTGATATAATCCACAATATGGACATCCGTATCCAAATTGGGTGCTACCCTTGTAAATAAAACTACTTTACGGATTTTATCACGTTTATATTTGATTTTTGATTGTCCGACGTTTCGAACACTTTACGGTGTTCATGGCCAGGGAAGGATTAACTAACTACCATCGGGTAATCAAAAATCAAATACAAACGCGATAAAATCCGTAAAGTAGGTTTATTTACAAATTGTATTACTCGCGTAAATATTATGTAAATCAGTGTGGATGCTACCGAAAAAGTCCCAAGGATTAGCTTATTGGCATGGTAATGGGCAGGAAAGAATTAGCACGCTGAAGTGGCAATGGGCAGGCCACATCGCTCGACGAACCAACAACCGGTGGGGAAGAAAGGTTCTCGAGTGGCGACCACGTATCGGACGACGCAGTGTAGGACGCCCCCCCACTAGGTGGACCGATGACCTAGTGAAAGTTGCTGGGCGTCGTTGGATGCAGGCGGCACAGGGCCGCATATTGTGGTGCAACATGAGGGAGGCCTACGTCCAGCAGTGGACGGCAATAGGCTGTAATGATGATGAAATGATGATGATGGCAATGGGCTGGCTACATCGCTCGTCGAACCAGCAACCATTGGGTAGATAGGTGCCCTAGTGGCAACCACGAATCAGACGACGCAGTGTAGGATGATCCTTACTAGGTGAACTGACGACGTTGAATACAGGTTGCACAGGATCATTCTGGGAGGGAGGCCTGTGTCTAACATTGCAAGTTTAGTGACTGATAGATAGATGGATAAAATTAGGCTATAGCTCTAATAGTTCTATCCAACACTTCTATTATTGCACCAGCTCACTTATATTTATTATGTCCCACAGAGAGAGCAATTAATTACATGAATCACAGAATTAGAACACAGTCGACACTATCCTTTCCTATCTCAGTATTGAACCTAAAAGGCAACTAAGGTAATCAAACAGATACGACCGGTCGGCATAACCAGCATAGTAGGGAATGGTGGTGAAGGGCTGATTCAGGGTCAACCCTGGATCTGTCCTTTCCTACAATCCCATCTGTATATGGTGGGCTGGGTCTTGTCGACCGACCACTCGAGTCTCGATGGATGGATGGCATATTTTCTAATTTTAATAAACTTATTTATTTAAATATATTATGATTAAAAATTCTTTTTTATATTAGAGGTATTATTGTAATTGAATTGGAGTTTAGTCATGATAAGAGAAAACGGCTATAGGTATTCCCCATTGACTTGCAAGTTGGTTGTTCCCTCGATGGTTGGTAATTTTTTTTCCTACTGAGGGAGACGGCCGAGCCCAGCAAAGGGACAAGTATAAGCACTAATAATAACGATTCCGTTTCAATTAAATAAATGAATAATTTGAGGTACGTAGTCCTTTTATCAGTTGTTATAGATTAGTAACTGTAATAGTTTTTAATAACCAGGCTCAAAGGCTCGACGCACTGAATGAATATTAGAATTTAAAGAACAAAATTATATTTATTGGTTATATACAATTACATTATATAACATATTATGTTATTCTTGTATTTGCTATTTCAGTCCAAATAAGTCCCATTATTTGGCATTCCTTTACAATGGAAGAGAAATTTGACCTAATATACCGCGCTGGTCAGACGTATTGGTATAGGATTAGGTCGAGTTTTCCTTCTTGCTATTTGCATATCATATGACTTAGTTGTCTTTTACAACTCCTATGAGTAAGATAGGGAGTGGTGATTTGTATTCTTGCTCCAACAATACGCGGAAAAATGACTATTTAGGTTAGAATAAAAATAAATGTAAGTACCTACATATGTACTATGCACTTTCATTGTAAAAAAAATAACAATTAATTTTGCGTCCATTAAAACAATCAGGTGGCGATTGTAATAGGCCTCCAAGAGATTACGGCTTATTCTGCTGCTGATCTCGTCCAGATTTACGACCCCCAACTCACTTGCTCGGGTAAGTAAGGAGTGTTAAGACATAGTATTCGTAACGGCTAATTTTTACGACATAGATTAACATAAGTTAATTAAATAAAAATAAAAATTGTGTAATATGAAAAGAAAATAATAATTAATATCTTATCGATGTTACTATATTATATCTCCTAATATTTTCCGTGTTAGATAGATAGATTAAAAATACAATTTACCAATCTCTTGTACCCGTGGGTATTGTAAAAGATGACTAAAGTATATAATATGCAGATAACATCTATAGAAAATAAGGAAAAGTCGAAATAAGACTGTATACTCATCAATCTGACTAGCTTGGTATGGTACATCAGTTGTTCTACCATAACAAAAAAGCCTTCTGCCTAGCAGTAGGACGTATATGAACTGACATTGAAGATAATGGCTCAAGATGATATCGGGTACAAACAGTCAGGTTTGTGCCAAATTTCATGCTTTGTTCCATTTATTCGGCACTATATTGTTCCGTGTGCTGACAGAGTAAGAATACAATTCACCACTCCCTCTCTTGCTCGTGGGTATCGTAAAGGGCGACTAAGCTATGCAATAGAAGGAAAACTCGAAATAAAACCCTACACCAATGCACCTAACCAGCGTGGTTTAGTAGGTTGAATTCCTTCCCAATATAGAGGAGGAGTAGTGGGACGTATATGAGCTGTGATGATGATGATGATGATGATGATATTGTTGGCTAATTGGCTATGAAATACAATACGGCTAATGTAAAGAAATGAAACTATCGTTACTATCAATTAACTGAATAAAATATGTAAAAGTAATAAACACATTACAGAATAGAACAAATGCCGACCTCAACAAAAATCAACCGCAAGTATTACGTATTAACAAATAAACAGTAAAGAGGCAAATAGGCCACCTATTTCATCAAATAATATTCAAAATAACATTACAATATGCATAGCATTATCATGAGCTATACGTTCTCTCATACGCGTCTTTAGACTATTGAATCCTTGAAATCTTGTCTAAAAATACTTACTGGCAACGGTCCAGTAATGGAATGATGTTAATAAAATGTATGAGAATTGAGAGAGCCGGTCAAAAAACTTTGTAAACCCGATTTTGAATCATTTTTCTAAATATTATACAGTTGTGAATAGGATCGCGTAGAATGAAATTCATTCTAGGGATTCATTTGATATTCATTATTTTCATTATCTCGAACTTTCGAATAATTTTTATCCATTCAATTATTAGCTTATTGACATCAACTTTTGGATATAATCCTATCCATTTTCATTATTAAATTTTGCCGCTACGCTTCTTCCGTGTGGTGACGGAGTAAGAATACAATTCACTACCGCGTATGAGTTCCAATGCTGGTCAGAACATGTGTTACTAAAAGACGGGGTATAAAGTTTAAACCTAGGCTAATAATACAACATGCAATACATTCACCATTCATATCGATTTTATATCTACGATACTACCACCTTATTTTATAGACTGATATGCTATTGAATACGTCCTTACATAGATATATGTATGTTACACGCAATAGGTTACATTTCAATCATTGTTGCCATGAAGTTACTATAAATCGATTAAAAAAAGTAAAAATGTTTATCAATATTTTTTTCGAATTCTTTGTATTATGTTATTGTTGGAATTAAAACTAGTAACAGAGTCATATAATTATATTGGAGGAGATGTTTAGAATAAATAAATAATAAAAAAAAAGAAGTTTTTATACAAAACCAAACTAAAAATAGAAAAGTGCAAAGAGTGTCTTTGCGCTTTTCTTGATACTAAAAAATTGCTAATCCTGAAAATCTTGGTGAGGATAACGAGACTGTTTAAACTATTGAATTGTCATCAGTTCTCGATAGACATGGCAAATTTCAGGTCAATCCGACGTTTTGAAGGGAGTCAAAATCATGTTTAAAGTTTCCGTTACATAGATATATGGGCACATATTAACATACGTATGAAACTAATAAAAGCGTGTTGTAATATAGTATTTACCATTACTTTTTCTTTTAAGAATCGTAAAAATTATAAAATCATTATAATAAAGACAAATACTAAATAAAACCCCAGCTAAACCGTCCGCTCAGATTGGAACAATAAGTTAATTGTCCTCATCTCAAGGAGGTCTGTATCCAACAGCAGGACTTACTAAGACTGAGAAGAAGAAATAACAAAATCATTTTTAAAGAATAGAAATGTGACTTGATCCCTTTTCCGTAGTTCACAATACCATAAATCCTACATAAAAAAGAAAGAAATTGGGAGAAGATAAAATTCAAGAGAGAAATATGTAATAAACTTCCTCTTATTTCATAACTACTTCCAGAAATTGGACTTCCTATTTCAACCAGACGTATAAAATATTTACGCGGCAAAAATTTGCTTTCACTCGGAGTATCTTTAAAGCATGGCAACAAGTGCTTTTTCCTGAACTTTTCTCGAAACTATCAAGGTTAACTTTATTTTTTGTCCCAACTTAAATCTTACTTATTTGCTTGTTATTTATCAGCTCGGGATATAAAAATCACCACGTTATGTAATAATAGCCAAATTTGTAAAAGGCTATAATGATATAATTTACGGCTTGAAGGGTGGGGATAGCGATTGTAGTTGGTGTCTTAAAGTTCTCAAGCAAGTACTACCGCCCATTCTTTTGGCGATCCTTCAAACAGTTTTACACCTCTACAAGGTAGTAAAATTTGAGGACATATTTTATTCTTATCCGTCACAACACTAGAAAATAAGCATGGCGTATCTTAACTTCTATTAGACTGAAGACAGGCATTGAATAAATACGCGAAAGTTTCGTAGCTCTACGACACGGCTGCTACGAGCCGTAGCATTTATCATTTATTCAGGCTTTACTGCACGTCGGAGCGTCTGAGTATACCTGCCGAGGATTTCTTGGGTTAGACAAGTGTTCGATTGTTTTGGATGTTGTTAGTGTTTGTCTGTTCGATCGGATGTATTTCGGTACTCACATTGAAGATAAGATTTGATTGACGTGACTGTATAAATAACAATAATATTATCATTTTTACCACACGATATATAACATTGGACAGGTTATATTATTTAACTTTTTACATATTTAAATGCCACTCTATTCAAGCATTAATTAGTTTAATCAAATGGAAATAAAGCACAATCGTAAAGAGATCAGATACAGAACCGAAAACGATAAGCAATTGATAACACAAGTCAACACGAGTTTTGAGTCTGAGTTCTGTACCTCTGATTTTGATTACTTATGCCTAACTAATTAAAGAAAAAATATTTTTATCTAATAAAGTTTGCTTTTGTAGTTACTAAAACGAAATTTTAATTTTTATGAAAAAGCTCTATTTTTTAATTTCAATTATATGTAAAAGGAAAACAGTTTTGAATTCACATATTTTTATTGACTTTAATTATACAAGACGGCATAAATAAACCCACAAATACAGAAAAGAATACAAAAAAGACTTTAAAAATGAACAGATTTGGTATTTCTTCTGTGTAAGTTGGGACTTTTTCGTATGAGCCCTCAAATGTAGTCGCCCATCATGTTTTCATTATATTGTCCTTGATAACGCTTTTCAAAGTTCATTACATCTTGGTGGAAACGTTCCCCTTGCTCTTCTGAATATGCACCTAAGTTGTCTTTAAATTTATCCAAATGAGCATGTAGCATGTGGACTTTCAAAGACATTCTGCAACCCATAATTTTGAAGCTGTGAAGCATATCAGTAATAAGCTCCGTGTAATTCTCTGCCTTTCTGTTGCCAAGAAAGCCATGAATCACTGCTTTAAGGCTGAGCCACGCTTGTTTTTCGTGGGTACTGAGGAGCCCTAGGAATTGTTCACTGGCCATTATTTTCTTTATTTGTGGACCGATGAAAATACCAGCTTTAATTTTAGCCTCTGACAATTTCGGGAAAAATGATTTTAAATATTGAAAGGCCTCAGAGTCTTGACGCAGAGCCTTTACGAACTGCTTGATCAGACCTAATTTAATGTGCAATGGAGGCATTAAAATATGATCGGGCTTCACAATTGGTTCATTTTTGACATTATGTTGTCCTATTTGAAACTCGCTCCGTTGTGTCCATGAGTGCTGCTGGTAGTGAAGTGCATCGGCTCTACTGTCCCATAAGCAAATGTAACACGGATATTTAGTGTACCCGCCTTGCATTCCCATCAGAAATCCAACCATTTTGAAATCCCCTATCACTGGCCAGGCGTACTCTTCATATTTTAAAACTTGAAGCACCATTTTAACGCTCTCGTAATTTTCTTTTAGCATTACAGAATGAGCAAGGGGAAGAGATGGAAATGTATTTCCATTGTGAAGAAGAACTGCCTTTAAGCTTCTTGTAGAGCTGTCGATGAAAAGACGCCATTCAGAAGAAATGCAAGGGATTCCGATTGCTTCAAACAAACCTTTCACATCATTGCAATAACAAAGTCCGTCTTCTTTTGTAAAGAATCCAGAAAATGTTTTATGACGTTTTCTTTGGTCACTTATTTTAACATCGTTCTTGAGCAAATTCCACTGTTTTAGTCGTGAACCTAATATTTCTGCTTTAAGTTTAGGTAGCTTTAAATCTCTTACTAAGTCATCAAACTCTTCTGAATTAATAAGATGTGGTTCAACAGACGGTGGTGTGATCACGAACTCGCTGTCTTCGCTAGTACTAGATATTTGTGATAGCGGTAACTGCCCTTGTGCCTTCTGCTTTGGGTTCGAAGGCACAGGGAAATTTTCACTGTGGGGTACTGGAGCAGACGTCGATGGTAGGTTTGGGTATTCAATCTTTTTGGCATTTTTACCAGCGCGGCGCTTTCTTGGATTTACTACACAAAAATAGCAATCATGGATATGGTCAGTTGGTTCCCTCCATATTCTTGGTACTGCAAACTTCATACTTTTTTTTTCTCCTCGGTACCAGGCTGGAAAAAAATTAACATTATTCAATAACGAATAACACATTTAATGTATGAGTCAGAATAGGTATAGTTATATTTATAAATTTTAATGAAATGTATGATGTATTTTCTTACCCTCTAAAGTGTAGCAGTTACTACATGAGAAATGAGGTGCCCATACTTTATCTTGACTTCGTACGGGTAAATTAAAATACGCTTCATAGGCTTCACAAAGTCTCGTATTTGACGACAAACAAATTTTTTTGGCTCTCACTTTAATGAATTCGCCGCAAATATAACAAAAAGAGTCCACGGAATTTTTGCACTTTTTGGAAGACATTTTAGGCCACACGACACAAAATAGGTTATTCCTTTGCAAAGCGCACGCGCACACTGCCGTTGACAGTTTGTCACTCCCGCTTCACACCTACAACCCCCCCTGCCCCTCTCCTGTATCTTATATGCAACGGCTCCTAAAAAAAACTGCTAAAACACTATAATATTCGTTTTACATTGTGTAAAGGTACAAAAGCAAACTTTATTTATTATAAATGGAGTTTCTGCTTTTTTTTCGATGTATACAATCAGAAAATATTCACTAAATAACAGACTCAAAGAAAAATATTTTTTTTGTTGACTTGTGTAATTCATGAATAATTCGTCATCATTATTTCAGCTCATATACTTCCATATAGTGTCACTGTTGAGCATAATATTTCTCGATTATAGGAAGGTAATTGCACCACCTTTTTTTTTTTTTTGTGGGTGGGCTGCGGTCGGCGCGCCTTCGCACCATTCCGTCCGGGGCGATAGAGGGGCTTAAGCACGCAACTCCCGTAACCCACCCAAAAACCACGTCGCCTTCGTCGTTGGGCCGACCACCGGAGCAGGGTTACTTGACATCAGTGGTCGGCCCGACGGAATACCCCCTATTGGGGTACCCTCCCATCGACCGACGTCCCCCTATCAGGGAGGACGTCGGTCTTTCCTCACGCGGTCGGCCTCTCGGCGGGTGACGGACTAATCCCCGGTCACGTCACCCGTAATTGCACCACTAAAGCAAGCGTGCTATACCAACATGTCTGACCAGCGGGTCAGACATGTTGGTATAGGGTTTCATTTGGAGTTTTAAATTTTAGGACCATTTCCTCATATGACGTCGATCTTTCTCAAGGATAAAATTGTTTACTAGATGAAATTGACCTGATCTAGTTGTTACTATACTTCCAAGCGAACCTATGTTGATAGATTAGTTGAGTGCGTGATCACTCACTCCTATCATCCAGATATATATCAAATCATAGACGTAAATGTCGTTAATAGAGAATATCCCTGTCATTAATTGGAGTTAAACCTCTACACGAGAATACCAAATAGAACGGTCCCGTACGACCATAGCCAACAGCTGCCTGCGACTTATACCTTTAATGCGTTGTACAATTTATAATCGTCAGGCGAGAATGTTCCTTTTCAATATTTGTTTGCCTATTTCCATTTACCATACATAATCGTTTGATCATGCAGTAGCCCAATAATACGCGCTCTTTTTCGGTAGCCATAATCTAGATTTAAATTCAAATTCAACTCATTTAGTATGCATTAATCCCGAGAGGGCATTTAAATATTGTCAATTTCAGCAAAATAAATCAAATTATCCAATAAAACTACCGCATCGGAACGCTGCTGAGATGATTTGGCAAGAAACTCAACGAGCTTGTCCATTATTTTTAATTTTTTTTTTTCTTACTAGATATAAATTGTATATAACATGTGTTGTAAGTATTAGTTCCAGTGCGATGTCCTTCAAACCACAAGATACTTAATATAATTCAAACGATTATGTCTGGACCAGATCCCACAAGCGGCACCCGATCATGAGTTAACGACTAGAGTAGCCGTCACTCCCCCAATCACTATGGAGAGGAGGGAGAGACTCACTCCACGTGGCTACCGCATGTAGATCCTTCAGTAAGTATAACCAACACAATATGTTACAAACAGTGGAAATACAAAAATTCGTTAAGCAAAACATGCTACGCTTTACAAAGGTACGTAATTGCTAAATGAGGAGCTCACAACCAATCTGTATTATCATCTAGACAAGCTGAGATTTTATAATAACCTTTTTGTGTCTCTTCTTGATAGATTTTTAAACTTTTTCATTGGCAAGGCTCGGATATCTTTAGGTAATTTATTGTAGAAGCCATATACATTGTCTCATGAATAATCTGCTATTTTTGGAAGACGAGTTGTATGCACAACTAATTTGTCCTTGTTCCGAGTATTCATATGATGAATGTCACAATATCTTTTAAAGTTAGCAAAATTTTCTTGATATGTAATATGTTTTTGTGTATATATTGTGATACAACAGTCAGAATATTTATTTCTTTGAATTTCTCCCGAAGTGAAATTCTTGCCTAGATAATAAATTGCGCGGATAGCCCTTTTTTGGAGAACAAATATTCTATTCAAATCCGCAGAGTGTCTTCACAGTAATATGCCGTAAGACTATGGCAACAAGCGAAATAAACTATTCTAGGTATTTCAATATCGGTTAACGTTTTTATTTTTCTATTGCATAGGCCGCTGAGCTCAGCCTAATCGACAGTTTTTCAATATGAGGTCCCTATTGAAGTTTAGCATCTATGGTGATACCTAAAAAAACGGTTGATTGCAGAAGGCCATTCAATTAGACATTGGTTTCCACTTGTCTCACGTTGGGGATAGTAAATTTGATTTATTTTCATATTCATATATTTAATATTGTTTTATTTATGTTATATTTATTTTGTTTTATTTTCATTGAGTTCTCAATGAAAATAAAAAAAATATTAGTGTTAAAGCAATGAACAGCGTTAAACAGTGCGTTGTTCACATCATTATAATTAAGCATTTGTCTTTTAATTTTAAATAACAAAGAAGTGTCATCTGCGAACAACACAATGTTTTGATTTTTTCCTATATAGTAGGGTAAGTAATTAATATATACAAGAAATAGAAATGGCCCCAGAATAGCCGTTTGTCGAACGCCCGTTTTAATCACAGAACCAGATAATCGTGCATCATGCAGAATTAACAACGGCCCTCTGAATTCTGTTGCTGTTGTAAATAAGAAGTTAAAGTTCAAGAGCGTTACTCCCGATCCCATAGTGGTATAATTTTCTGATGAGTGTTTCATAGTGTACACAATCAAATGTCTTGGATAAATCATAAAAAGAAAAAACACCTAAAGGCTTATATGATTCCTCTCAGGCTACAAAAACACGCATCAGTAATAGAGCAATTCTTAGTAAGGCCCAATTGATTTTTATGAAAAGTATCATGTTGTTAAAATGAATCATCATATGATTAAGCATAATTTTTTCAATTATTTTACTGAGTGTAGGTAGTATGCAAATAGGACGAAAATTGTTAATAACTGACATACTACCCGATTTAAAGAAAGGAATTACTCTTCTAATTTTCATGAACTCAAGAAACGTACCTTGTGTTACACAATCATTAAACATAAATGCCAGGTGGGGGGAACAATAACAGAAATTATAAAATCAACAGTCTTTATAGATAAGCCCTACAGATGTACTGTCTTATTTGAGCGCCATAAGTTGTATCTGGTAATAAATAATACGTCTGGGGTAATCTTCTTTTTTACTTACTATACGAGAAAAAAACTTGCATACAAAAAGAAATTAGAGAACATTTCCTACAATATTTATAATATTTTTTTTCTTAAAGACAATAAATTATTATTTATTGCTGTTTGATGGCAAAAGGTAGTAAGTGGTAACTGTCGCTCATGTTCACTAGCAACATCAAGGGTCAGGGCCAACAATCTATTGTGGGTGGGTGAAATGAATGCTAAAAATGTTCAGTCGAAGATGATATCCTTTTCAAGTAGTATATTAAATCATACTGTGGTATCGAGCGCCATTATCAAATGAAATGATAATCTGTTACTAAGTCAAATAGCTCTCTAGAGCATTCCCCATTAAAAAGTCAATAAAGCACCCACAGAAACGTTTTAAAATTTCGCTCCCGCTCCAATCACTCTAATTATAAATACGTTTGTAGGGAGTCGAATGGCTCGAGCTGGTATTTGGGCGCACCCGCCCAGATATGTGAGCAGTTCTGCACGCTTGGCTCTGATCAGAGTGCCTAGCTTTTTACTCGCTAATTTGGCTCTGTTTTCCATATAACTCTAAAGCCGGACTTTGCCTGATACCGAGGATCCCAAAAAACTCAGAGATCCGGAGAGTTTATGGACTGAGGGGCTATAAATGGTTTCGTACCGAAAGTGAACGCTTAAACTTGTATATTCACTGAGTAAACTATTATAAACTAGCTGTTCTAAACTAACTGTTCTAAACTCTGTAAAGAGTGTTTTCAGGATAAACAGCATTGGGGAGACCACCCAGCTCTGTAGTATGCCACCATATACGTTTACATTATCGTATCGGTCCAAGAGCCTGAGTGTTCTTTCAAGTTACTAATACATAGTGGATTTTCTTTGATTGTGTAATCTTCAGACTTAACCATCTTCCACCGAGCTGGCCACGGACGTCAAGGAACTCAGTACTAGTGGTCGGCCTAATGGCCAAGGGGTGGGAATACGATAGGTTATGACGCAGCATACGTCCAGATAGCACCAAAAAACAAAAAGACCATAACCGTCTGTTTAAAAAAAGTGTTTTAAATTAAGTAAAAGGTTTATAAATTATAAAATATAGTCCTACGAACCCGAAATGGAATGGTGACTGTGAATATAAATTAATTCCAGCGATTTTTAGCTTGGAAACTGCGGGTTTTTGTAATTTTCCACGCGTTTTAATCGATTAAGACACTAATATGTAACCAAGAGAAGGTTTATTAGGAGTCGTAAAAATTAGTTGAGGGATCATCACGGGAACTAGCAGACGTAATCTCCTAGAAAAATTATGTAGTGTTGATGCAAAAGTCATCCAAGATAACTTTTTTGTTCCGACCATCCAGAATGCTGACGATCTAGTTACAGTGTCCCTCAGAGATTCTATAAGATAGTAGCTTCGATTGAAAGGTCCTGCACCAGACCCTATTAAACACCTTAGCAATATCTTGCCTGAAAGATAGCGCTGCTCCTTTATACGTAAAGACCTGTGTCCAACGACGAGACCTTGATGATTTTCATATAAGCGATCACTGATAAGCTAATGATCTTGAAGGTACTGCAGTAACTGGCAGTTTACTCTTATCTCCATAACTTTATAGAGCAGATACCTTGCTGCCTATTCAATACTTTGGTGTTTTACAGAACTATATTGAATAACTTTGCTAATATTTTATGAAATTTAGTACAGAGAAAGTGATGAAGTATTATTATAAAATAGTGGTTTATGTGCGTTTAATGCCAAAATTCCTTCCCTCTAAGTTCTGCCGAATCGTAATTTAGTTGTCAACGTCCAATTAATGATAATGACTTGACTTGAATAGTAACGCACCATTATTATAAAAAAAAAACTTAATTTAAAGAAATGGAATATTATGCTGTAAGATAAAAAGCAAAGTATGACACTTTTTAATATTCAGATTGTTAAGCCTATTACACGGAATGTATAACGTATCTATTACACGGATAAGCCTTATTATTCATGATCATGAATAAATATTGTTAAGAAAATATGTGAACATTATTTTTAACTAGCTTATGCCCGTGACTTCGTCCGCGTGGAACCTACCTTAGGCTAATACTAACTTTAACTGACTCTAACCGTAGAAGGTGAAAATTTTTTTAAATAATACAATTCAGTCACATATGATTTTTGCGAAACCTAACCGTTAATAGTGCACGCAGCGGAAGCTCTCAAAAGTAAAAAAAAATCCGATTTTGAAACATTCTTCACTGTTGCTCCGGTCCTACTGGTCTTAGCGTGATGGTATAGGCAATAGCCTTCCTCGATAAATAGGCTATCTAACACTAAAATAATTTTTCAAATCGAACTAGTAGTTCCTGAGATTAGCGCATTCAAACAAACAAAGTTTTTTGCTTTATATATTAGTATAGAATAGATATACCTTTGGCTGTTCTTAATAGACTGATTGTTACAAGTTTATCTGTTTACAAGTGCTATTATATACGTATAAACTGCGAAGATAAATAATAATATATTAATTCTCAAAGGATAATAATCATTACAGTATTCATAACAAATATTATATTTTCAACGGCAATACTAGTGAATTCAAATTATTAGATCCCTTTGATGAACGCATTCTGATGGATTAATTTATTAATTGATCCAACCACACGCAATTACGATCATCAATAAGCATTTCTGGTATAATACCGTGGCAATATTTATCTTTTGATGACGGCATTATTATTTTCTTACTTCCGTAAAATGAAAACTATTCTACTTTTATACTTTTTGAACTGCACCAGTGGACTGCGTAGTGATTAAGTTGCCAAGTCTATCGTACCAAAGTCGTCGGTTTGATGAACGTTTGATGTTACATGCATGATCCACAATTATTGTATTGAGTATGGGTGTACTTTGTGTCGGTTAATTGTATATTTTTCCGTGTGATAATGGAGTAAGAATATAATTTACCACCTTTTCTCTTGCTTGAGGGTGTCCTAAAAGACGACTAAGAGATATGATATGCATATAATATCTATTCAAAAGAAGGAAAACTCGACATAAAGCTCTATGCCACTTAACTAGAGCAATATATTGGTTAATTTCTTCTTATAGCAACCCGTTTGTCCAGCATGCCATAGAAGATCAATTTTCCTCCTATTTTGGCGGAGGATAGCACCCAGTAATGAGCCGTTATGAGCTGTGATGATGAAATATGTGTTTGTACAAAAATATGTTCTAGTAGATGATCCAACTAGCTTTTATAAATAAAAAAAAATTATACTTGTGATTAATCGCAGCGCCATTGTACAGGGTCCTAATGTAACGTTTTACCGATCTAAAATCAATTTTGCATTATTGCCTTTGTAATGAAACGGGTTTGGTCTAAATCGGATGTATGATTTAAAAGTCAATAAAGGAAACTTTTTGTGTGTTTTATGTAGATACCTTTAACTCCTATCTCATTCTTAGCCTAAAAGAATGTTGTCAGTACAACAAGCTTAAACAATAATAATTAAAAAAACACATTAAAAAGAACTTAATAAAAATAACACTCTCCACACGGCCTTCCTGGTAATTCATGTGGCCCAGGTGAACTATCTTCATCTACGACCTAAGGCTTCATAGAGATAGATAGATAACCTTAAGGAGTTTTTAATTTCATAAGTTTCATAATCACCACCATCGACTTATGAGATGTCCACATGTTGTACATAGTCCTCCCTGCGAAGGATGTATTGTCATTATCGTCAAGCTAGGTAGACGGGTCAGCGATCGCAGTTGCTGTTTTAAGTTTCCCCGGGAGAGTGCTACTCCTTCAGGCGTGAGTACCTGGGAATGTTACCGCCCTAGCCGAGTTCGGGTCGATGAATCGAGAGTTAGACTGCATGAGGGCGAGACCTCGGCAATACTGTTATTTATAGAGTACCGAAAGAGTAGCACGCTGGATCGGCACGGATTTCAAGAAATCAGTAACAGTAGTCGGCCCAATATCCCCAATATCGATGGAGAGGAAGCACGGCGGATCATGAGGCCGCACGCCGCTTTTTCGTCTTGTCTGCTTTTCTCAACTTCTGGCTGCGTTCCTACCTGATGGTAGATTATTAGATTAACTTCAAACAATATGTAAATTTGACAATATGTCTGTATCCGCAAGGGGCTTATTTGGTGCTGGCTGCCCGCATCGAACGGCACTTCGTCGGCACGGGACCGGATCTGTCGGATGCCCAGTTTGGGTTTAGGAGGGGTGGTTCGACGATCGCGGCTCTGTTGCGTCTGAGAGCCGTGGCGACTGAGGCCGTCACTGGCGGGGGAGTACTGTTGGTGATGTCCCTGGACATCGCCAACGCATTCAATAGTCTGCCATTCAGCTGCATCAGGGAGGCGCTCCGGTCTCACGGGGTGCCAGCTTACCTGTGGCGGCTAGTGGCGGACCATTTGGAGAGGCGCAGCGTCCTCTGCACCAACCGAGCAGGGGACGTTGTGCGAACGCCCATGACGTGCGGAGTCCCACAGGGGTCGGTCTTCAGACCTACGCTGTGGAACATCGGCTACGACTGGGCGTTGAGGGGGAGCCTCCCGCCCGGGCTGAGCGTGATTTGTTACGTCGACGACACACTCGTCACAGCCCGCGGTGGGACGCTAGAAGAGGTGGCAAGCCTGGCGACTCTAGGCACCGAAGAGATGGTCAGGCGGATCGAGGTGTTGGGGTTGAGGGTGGTCCTGGACAAGACGGAGGCCCTCTTGTTTCATGGACGCCGCATGAGCTCTCCCAACGGCGTCTCGATCACCGTCCGTTTGGTTGAAATCAGCATCCGGGCTATATGAGGTATTTGGGCCTGGTGCTCAACGAGCAATGGTGGTTCCGGGAGCATTTCCGCAGGCCCGCTCCACGGCTCGTCGGCGCGGCGTCCGCTCTATCGTGGCTTATGCCGAACGTGGGCGGATCGAGTGCTATGTGTCGACGGCTGTACGCGGGGGTCATCCGGTCGATGGCCTTGTACGGCGCACCGGTGTGGGCGGTCAGGGACCCCCTGACCGTCCGACTCAGGGCTCTTCTGTGGCGACTACAGAGGGTCACGGCGGTCAGGGCCATACGCGGATACCGCACGGTGGCGACGGAAGCAGCGTGCCTATTGGCCGGGACTCCCCCATGGGACCTGGAGGCGGCAATGCTCGCCGGTTTGTATTGGCGGGTGTCGAGGGTGCGAGCGGAGGGTGGTGTGGTTTCTCTGAGGCAGCTCACCGCCTGGCGCGTTGACGCCCGCCGAGACGTCATTGCCCGTTGGGCAGTCCGGCTGGAGAGGCCTCCGTTCGGGATGCGGACCGTGGAGGCCTTCCGGCCGGTGCTGATGCAGTGGTTAAAACGGCAGCACGGGGTGCTCTCACTGGTGCAGGTGTTGACGGGGCATGGATGCTTCGCTAAATACCTGTACACGGTCGTTAGGAGGGAGAGTACACTGTCCTGCCACCACTGCAATTGCGACGAGGACACGGCGCAGCATACGCTCGAGGTCTGTGCCGCTTGGGCAGAGCAGCGCCGTGAACTCGTCGCAATCATCGGTGCCGACCTGACGCTGCCAACCATCGCTAGGGAGATGCTCGGCAACATCAGGAACTAGGACGCGGTCGCATCCTTCTGCGAGACAGTTATCTAGCAGAAGGAAGCGGCGGGTCGCGAACGCGAGGAGCACAGCCTCGACGAAGCGACCCGCCGCCAGCGAATGGGGTGGCGCAGGCGCGACTACCTGCGTGCCATGCCGCCCTAGCCGAGGCCACGGGTGACATGACCGGGGAATTAGTCCGTCACCCACCGAGAGGCCGACCGCGTGAGGAAAGACTGACGTCCTCCCCGAGAGGGGGACGTTGGACGATGGGAGGGTACCCCAAATAGGGGGTATTCCGTCGGGTCGACCACTCACGTCAAGTCACCCTGCTTCAGTGGTCGGCCTAACGACGAAGGCGCCGTGCATCGCGGGTGGGTTGCGGGTGTGCACCCCTCTGTGGCTCCGGACGGAGTGGTGCGAGGAGCGCGCCGACCGCAACCCACCCCAAAAAAAGGTGTTTATTTAAAATAATTGATTTAATTGTATTCGCTCGACACTATACGAGACAATACTTACATACACAGTATGTATGTAACACATAAGCTACATCTCTTCTTTTAAGTATGCTAATAAGGTCTAGGATTTGATTACAGAATCGAATAAAAAGTGTTTGGGCTCTTAATGGAAAGCTCGACGTTTGGCATTGTGCCCGGTTAATGGCTCGCTTCTACGTGGATTGAAAGTTATATGATATATTGTGGGTGCGTTGAACCTTTTTCTAATCCTTCAAAAATATGAGATTCTAAATTATAAAAATAAGCTGAAAATTATTTTTACCTCATAGGAGAAATATTATAGACATTTCAATTGTATAGACATTTTAGTATTTTTTTGGGTAGAACCATATTTTTATTCTAAAAAAGAAATGGTTTTATTCACTGCTTTGAAGATCAGCTATCTGACAGTAAAAGATCTGTTAAAATAGATAAAACCTTTTAGAAATGACCCGAACAAACAGACAGACGGGACAACATACCATTACACACACTAGAAAATAATCCTTGTATTGAAGGGAAATTTACAAATATATAAGTTAACGAGTACAAATTACGCCCAGACTGAGAACAATAATTTGCAGATTGCACAAAATATTGTCCTGCGTGAGAATCAAACCCGGCCGCAAACAAGATGAGTACCTTTAACTACTACGCCATATGTGCAATAACTGCAGCACACTGCAGTTATCTACTTACACCTCATCATCATCATCATTATTTCAGCTCATATACGTCCCACTGTTGGGCTTGAGCCTCCTCCTTAATAGGAGAAAAATGGACTTACTATACCACGCTGGTCAGACGTGTTGGTATTGGGTTTTGTTCCAAGTTTTCTTTCTCTTGCATAGATATCACATGCATATTTACTCTCTTAGTCGTCTTTTACGACACCCACGGGCAAGAGAGGGATGGTGAATTTTATTCTTACTCTGTCACCATACCGAAATTTTTACTTCGTCACCATACTTTGACCTCTTAGTTTAATTATCCTCTAATTCTCCCTATGCTAGAATTTATAGAGCTGTGAACAGATTCCTTTTTTTTTATGGATGTTGGTGGTAAACAAACAAACAGCACATCTGATGGTATGGTGATACTTCTGCTAATCTATATATATATAAAAGAAAGTCGTGTTAGTTACACTATTTATAACACAAGAACGGCTGTACCGATTCGGCTTGAAATTGGTGGGGAGGTCGCTTAGATCCAAGAGACGAACATAGGATACTTTTTAACCCGTTCGATCGCGTTCCCGTGGGACGTGACATAAAACGTCAAAGAGAATACAAGTCACTATGAAACGTGGTATAACAAAAACGCATTTGATATGTAATAACAAAACGCAAATGACAGCTAAACGTAATTTTGTCTATGATTAAGTATAGTTGAAAATTTGATAATTATAATTTTGTCAGAAATCCATAATCAGTAGTTTGTATTCTCTTTGAATCATCATTAACAATGGCGCGACCGAGACTATTGAATCTTTCCTGACAAAGCCGTAATGGTTCTTCTATTAGGGGCTATATTTTCTGAAATTTAGAAAATTTGTTTACGAAAAAAAAAAAACAAAAAAGATATGGCGGTACGAAGTTCGTCGGGTCAGCTAGTGAAGTAATAAAATTATTAAATAAATAGTCTAAATAATTGTCTTTTGAGACACCCGCGGGAAAATAAGGCGTGATGAATTTCATTCTTAATCCATCACACTGAAGCTAATAGGATTATAAAAAGGATTAATTTTTACATAATCAACTTAGTAATATTTATATTTTTTTTTTCATATAGAATCATTTTCTTCTTGTACTAGCAATAAATTTTTGTGCCAAAATGTGGGTCAAAATTTAATAACTAATTTTCTGTATTGGGTAGTTAATTATAAATCTCTGTAATAACGATGACTTGTTGGACGTGTGACATCTTAGTCCGCCCGTGACCATGGACGCTGCAGTTCGAAACATCGGACAATAAAAATCAAATACAAACGCAATAAAATCCATAAGATAGTTAGATTTACAATATTTACTAAATTTTTATATTTAATATCAGCATATAATATTAACACATAAGATTTTATAACCCCAACAAAACCTATGACTGTAAGAGAAAAAGTGGATTTATGGTTGTTTACATAACACACAATCTCAAGGCATGGTGAATGGCCCGTTAAATACGACATTAAGAAGGAAAATGTGAGACGTGCTGCCGGAGACCACGCATAGGTATGACGACAAAGCTTAAATAGGTTACAGATGTGTTGTAGCTTTAATATTTGAAATATAGCAATAGCTTTTTCTATTTTTTATCTATTAGATAAAAATATTGTTCAGAATCCTCACTAATATTATAAATGCGAAAGTAAGTTTGTTTGTCACGCTTTCACGCTTAAAAAACCGAACAGATTTCAAAAATTATTTCACCATAGGAAAGCTATAATATCGGGGAGTAACATAGGCTATATGTGATTTCGGTATTCCCACAAGAACGGGCAGTACACGGGTAAGGCGATTGAAACCAAAGCGAAGCGAGAGCAGGTTGCTAGTTACTTAATAAATGGCTTAACATAACCACAATAGTCCCAAAATCGACTAAAGGAGCATCAAAAAGTGGGTCGCTAACGTATTCTTGTGAAACTCATAACACTTAGTACAATCTTATCCCAAACTCCCATCCTTTTGAAGAATCCCAAACTTTTGAAATGTACTATATGAAATGGTATTTTATTCATTAATTTTCTCTTCATCATTTCAGGTCATATATGTCTTACTGCTGGGTTCGATCTCCTCTACAGTAGGAGCGAAAGTGATTTACTATACTACGCTGGTCAGATTCATCGGTATAAGGTTTTAATTTCAACTTTCTTTTTCATCCATAGATGTGATTTGCATATTATGTTACTTAGCCGTCTTTTGCGACTCCCACAGACATGACTGAGGTTTTGATTTATATTATAACCCTGTCGCTTTCTCTGACGTCCGCGGTAATATAGATATTATAACATATTATATTTTTGTCCTTATATTAGTAGTCATAAGCATCTTATACTATGGGAGGAATATTAAGCCACTATATGTAGCACGCTGATCAGTGGAGTTAGTAAATATTTTGCTAATAATAGTTAACAATTTGCTAATAATAGGCGACCACTAAAACAATATTATATGTGATTATATAAAAAGTAACCCCGAAAATGTCGTGTTTATTTCCTAGTGACTATCATACTGAGGCGTTTATTCTTTGTGTAACCGTTAGATTTAACAGATGGTTTATAAGGATAGTGTTAAATTAATCACAAGGTTTATTAATTGTAAAACATTACTTTATGAATCAGAAGCAGAACAGTGACAGTGAATTAATTCCGGTGAATTTTGGCAGAACAAATGACAGTATTTATAATATGAATACAATATATAAGCAAGGAGTTTTTAGGAGTCTTAAAATTATTTGAGTGGTCATCAGTCGCATTCTCATAGGAAAATTATAACACTTACAGCAACTGCCAACCAAGCAGGGTGATTATCGTGTCATACTGTGATTCATTCCGTGGGTAGGTCTATATTTCATAGTGAACGTTGAAATACTAATGGATAAATGTATTGGTGGATGAACAGGATATTGATATCCTCTAATATTTCCGGCTGTGTCTTTACAATTTTTTTTTTGAAACCTTTGAAGAGAATACGAGAATAAATCTCTGTTAACGGCGCTAAACTCTGTTGAAATAAATGGTTCATTAAAAGTACAAACTGATGAACTGATAACGGTCCTATGTAGATTAGCATATGAACAAAATGTTAGAATATAAACTAAATGCAAAAAAATAACAAAACATGATAATAATGAAAAAAAAATTGTAATATGTAAAACTACCCGTCTTTGATACAGTAACTTCCGAGATGAACGATGAAAAATAAATGCATTAAAATTGTCAGCGATTAAGATTAACACACTTATAAAACTCTGAAAGCAGTAGCAAATATGGTATTTTTTAAATAACATGGTGACCAATTTAATTTAATGTGTCTAAAACAGGAATGAAGATATAACATTAACAAAAGAAGGAGATTATCATTTAAAGATCTTAAAATTTTTAATATGTCTTAATAATAGATATGGATTTAATTAGGTGTAATATTATTTGATATAAATATAGTTTTTTTTATTGGGACTAATCCTACCACACATTCCCACCACTGTAACTCCTGTAAACCAGGTTTCGCAATGGTCTCCGTGTAAGACACTGAAGTTTGACCCTCAGGAAGTCCCAGGAAACGCTTTTAATTGTCTTGGGACCCGCAATAAATTTAATTAGAAAAGAAAAACAGGAGGAGTTGGAAAAATTCCACTTCCCTCCTATGCAAAGCGGGAGACATGAAGCAAAGTTGGCTAATAAGCCAGTAAATAAGAATTTGTACAACTACGTGAAACGCAGCTGTACTGCTATACCACGGATTAGACAGAGCTCAATGGACCTATTTGTGAGCTTTAGGTTTGGTTACAATAGCCTTGCTACTATACAACTACAATAGCTATTCGGACCTTATAGTAACTTGAGAAAATTTCCGTGCGTTTAGGCGCTTTTGCCATACCTAGGCAAAAAAGCCTAAACGCACGGAAATTTTCTCGAGTTGCTACAAGATCCGAATAGTATATTACCCCAGACGTGACATAAACACGGTTATAGAGTTTAATTTTATTTTCTTTGTATATCCTACATTATACTTAAATAATCATCGTATACAAAAGAATAAAATCAAATCAATCGTCGAGTCTACGCAATTCACTGGAACGTTGGTGAGGCGGGCGGTGTGTGTAGCGGGGTAAGACGCGAGGTGAGCGGGCGCCGCCCAAAATAGCTCGCACGTGCCGCTCGCCGCCGGTGCCCACGCGCAGTCAAAATGGCCGCCTAATCTGCCTCTGTGTGCGTGCATGCTTGCATACTAGCACATAATGCGCATTATGTCGTTATGCACGGCAAACCAGTTCATATATTTAAGTATGCATTTTTTATATAATATTTACAGCTATGTTCGTGTGGTGACGGATTAAGAATACAATTCACTTCTCCATTTCTTGCCCGTTGATGTCGTAAACGACGACAAAGGGATATAATACGCATATATCATTCATGCAAGAGAAGATAAACTCGAAATAAAACTATATACCAACCTGTCTCACCAGCATTGTAAGATCAATTTCCCTCCTATTGTGGAGAAGGCTCGAGTGCAACAGTGGGACGTATATCAGCTGAAATGATAATGATGATTTCCAGCTATATTAGGTGTTATCATATACAAAACTTTTTTGCGAATAAGGTAATAAAGGTTTTCATTGGCCTGTAACTTTAAAAAAATATATGCATTACATTGTAAATAAAACTACTCTACGGATTTTATCGCATGAGCGGACAATGAACACTATAAAGTGTTCGAAACATCGGGCAACCAAAAATCAATTACAAACGCGTAGTGTTGCCCAAATGCAAGACCAAGACGAGACTTGGACTAGTCTTGGTCTTGCAACATCACACCTGGTGTCGTCTTGATCTTAGTATTGCATCAAGAGTCTCGCAAAGTCTTGCAAGTCTTGCAGTTGGAATAGCGTAACAGTCATTTATCATGGCAAGGAAAAATCCAACTAAATTAATCAAATATCATCCTAGCCTATCTATCCATCTGCTAGCCTATAGTCCACTATTGAATATAACCCTTAGCACTGGTGAAAATTACTCTCCTATTCCCCTGGTGTTACATTAGACACCGTTACTACTCCTATGGCAAAGGAAGGAGTTTCGACCGTTTTCTTAAGACGTCACCACACGGGGCAGTTGATACAATAAATTTTGTCATTTTAAATATTTTAATAATAAATGGGAATGTTTATATTCCCCTTCAAGTTAACAATATCCACCATACCTAATAGTTGCGGTATAAAAAGGAATGTGTTAATGACGATTTTTATACCTATAATTCTACCTACCTACCTCTTTGTCCGTCACCCGCAGAGAGGCTGACCGCGCGACGGCGACCGACGTCCCAGGACGTCGAGAGGTGAGGTTACCCGAAAGGGTATTCCGTTGGGCCGACCACTGACGACAAGTCACATCTGCTCCGGTGGTCGGCCCAACAACGAGGTGACGTGGGTACGGGTGGGTTATGGGCCCGCGCGCCGTCCTTTCATCGCCCCGGACGGACTGGAACGCGCGTGCGCTTACCATAGCTCACCCAAAAAAAAAAAGCCTACCTCTAGATATATTTAATACTAGCTGTTCCAACAGCTTCGCTTGCTTGACTTACCTATCCATATAATGCTATTATTTTGTTTAAATACCCATAACGTCCCCTGGCATTAAAAACAATATCACAACTTATAATATCCATAACAGACCTACTTTAATCACAATTTTTATTATCTAAGTAGGTAGTTGCCGTAACAACGGCTACTACGGAGGACGCTTAACAGCTTGAAAATTTTGTCTGATTTGTTAACCTTTATAGACACTGCTCCGGACCAATTTACCAATATGTCGCAGTGTATGTTCTGAGCCTAAAACTTTTCTGGATAAACAGACTATTTGATAAAATAACATTCTTTTGGAATATTTTCTGAGATTAGGGCGTTCAAATAAACAATTTCTTCTGATTTATGATGAGTAGTAGTATAGATAATAATAGTTTTTCATAATATATCTATGAAGAGGGTCACCAAATGTATGATATTCGGCGTCATCATCTCAGTTCATAAAAGTGCCACTGCTGGGCTTAATCTTCCTCCCAGTAGGAGGAAAATTGACCTACTATACCATGCTGGTCAGACATGTTGGTATAAGATTTTATTTCTAGTAATTTTACTTCTCTTGCACGTTATTATGTTGCGATCTTTATGTACGCATAATAATTATTTTGCGAGTGTAAGTGTTATTTATGTAGATTAATTGTAGGCATATTTCTATGTCCAACAGTGGACGTGGTTGGGCTAATGAATAAATGGATATATAAATATGGGCAAGAGCACTCTCGTGTGAAACTTATCAAGACTAACTAACAGGGTGACGATTATGGTATTTTTGTCCTTAAGCCTTTCCAAAGAGTAATTCTGAAAAGCCAACACCAACATTGGGAATCGATTGGCTAATAGATGGATATCTAAAGACTGATTTGACTTGCCGTGTAGTGACGGAGTAAGAATATATTTCATCCCCCCTCCCCTATTTTACCTGTGAGTGTCGTAAAAAACGACTAAGGGCTATAATATATAGGTAAATAACATCGGTACAAGAGAAGGAAAACTTGACATGAAATCCTCTACCATCACGGCCGATCACCGTGGTATAGTAGGTCAGTTGCCCTCCTATTATGTAGAAGACACGAGCTCAACAGTTGGACGTATATAAGCTGAAATGGTGATTTGACTTAAATGCAAGACGCGGGACTCTTGCAGGCTCAGTTTTGGTCTTGCTCAAGTTTTGCAGGGCCAGTCTTGGTCTTGGTCTCGGTCTCGCATTTCTCGCAAGACTTTTTTGGGCAACACTATAAACGCGATAAAATCCGTAAAGTAGTTTTATTTATAATGTGTATTTACTTGTGAAAACATCAGAAATCATTCAATTATAATAATAGGCACTAATTATTATATACTGTATAGTGTCACAAATTGTACAACTGGCTATAGTTTCGTAATCTAGGTACCTTAGAATATTTTTATTCTACCAACATCCAGTATTTAGCTGTGCCTTGATATCTGCTTGCTTGAAGAATGTTATCATGCTACCTGTACATTTAATAGCCTTCACAGTACTTTTTAATTACTTTAAAAATTTGCGAGTCGTTCTAATATTTCAAACAAGTCTAGGTCTAATTTAAAAGGTTTCCCAAACAGTTTGATTTCTTGGATAAGGCGTAATTGCTTGATTTTCGTGAAAAGACTACTATATAAACTTTGTATCAATAAATATATAAATATTTAAAACATTAATTATTAGTATAATTATACTAATCATACTTTTTCGTGTGATGACGCACTAAGAGTATAATTCCCCACCCTTTTTCTTACCCATGGGTGTCGTAAAAGACGACTAAGAGAATAAATATGTATATAACATCTATATTAGAGAAGGACCACATAGAAACGTGGTATAGTAGGTCAATTTCCCTCCTATTGCGAAGGAGGCTCAAGCTCAACAGTGGGACGTATATGAGCTGAAATGATGATGATAATGATGCAGACAACTAATTAGTTCAATAATTACATTTACTGTTTATAAGTGAGCTCTTTGAATATCCTGTTTAAATGTTATTATGACGACACATCCTCTTATAAGCCGATGAAATAAAAGCTTTGCTATGAATCAACCAATCACAATATCCTGTTGGATGTTGGTATTTTAAATTTTGACTACATCATATGTGATGTCTAGCATGTCGACCAAAATGAATCACTAGCAATAATAATATTACATTAACAGTAATATTTCTTAAGATGTTTCTTAAGATAATATAAAACCGATCTTAGTTAGGGATGTACCGATACCATCTAGGTATCGATACTTTTAATGGATACCGTATCGGTCGGTAAGTATAGATACTCAATCAGTGTCGATTGAAACGTATCGATACTTACTGGTATCGGTATCGAATCGATTGTGAAGTATCAAATAGTATTCATAGATTCATAGCGCCTATCAAATACGAGTGCATGCCTATCAAATGCATGTTTAAGGGGATTCGAGAATGGTTTAGATTTACAATTGAACCCGATAGGTGGCGCTTATTTGAACAGAACAACGTCTGTTGAGTTAGTTTGTTAGTTTAATATAAAATATTTACTATTTTACTTTTGCACACATTCTTGGCATTAATTATGTTGAATACGTTTATGAAACCTATAAAGCTCAGTATAATAACAAAGCTATCACGTAGATCGAACGTAACAGTTTACATGAAAATCAACACACAAATTTATCTTATAATTGCCTAATCAAACTAAAACGCCCTTTGCAAAATGGATTAATAAGTTTTGACAAATAAAATAATTAAATTACCGAGCTCGAGCTTACTAATTTAATATTTAACATTTTAGTAACTTTAGAGCGTATTAAATGCCTACTGTATCTATGGCAGATTAAGTTAAATTTGAGAAAAAAAATGTGGGAGTGAAAAAAATATATAATAATGTGTGAGTGAAAAAAATATATAATAGTTAATAATACTATATATTACATAGTAAATAATATTAATAGAATAAATGAGAAAACGTCGGTTTTTTTTTTATAAGCAACTATAATATGATAATAAAGCACTACGTGCACTAAACCTCACAATGAAAACCAAATGCTTTTTAAAATAATTATTATTATGTATCAATAATAACTATTAAAGACTATTGAATAATTGATAATAATTAATAATAACAATTATTAGATATAAATTGAATATAGTGAAAACAGCGACACAGCGGTTATGAGCAGCTGACTGTATCTTTCTCGATCTGGTACACTCGGCGATCCTGAGTTCATCCGATCGAGCCTTTCACCTCAGAGCGTGACGAATTAACCTCAATTACAGACTACAAAAAAATGCGTGTGTGGTACGGAACGCCAACAGAAGTGTTCACTTCAAAAACTTGTTATATCGACTGTTTTTTTCATGCCGTAATAAGATAGACTGATTGATTACATGATATGTACAAGACGCTGAAGCTAAACCATACTATGTTTACTTTGAATATGTAAATAAAGAGCGTAGTAACGGTGGGCGTATATTTCTTAAAATATAATGAAGCATGTGGTGATAGAATATGACTAAGAAAAGTGGTATGACTAAGATTTTTCGGTCACCTTTGTTTAAGTCGGTCATTGTTGATGAATATTACCTACAGGCACATAATTTTTATAAACCGGCCAGGATTTAAACGTAGCCTATATAGCCATATATAGCCAATCTTGCTTTTAGTTATATTCGCAGAAAATTTATATCTAATTAGTAGCAAATCCGTGTGGTGATGGAGTAAGAACACAATTCACCACCCCCTCTCATACATGTGAGTGTTGTAAAGACGACTAAAGGATATAATATTCAAATAACATCTATGCAAGAGAAGGGAAACTTAAAATGAAACCCTATTACCAGCACGCCTGATCAGCGTAGTGGTGTATCATGTGAAATGATGATAATGTCTTTCATTTCTTGAGCGAGATAACCGTAAGCTCCTTTCCACTCCCTCCTTATAATGATTCCTTTATCACCTCCAATCCTCTACTTAAGTAGCGACATAGCCGTAGCCCACAGTATTGTTAAAAATATCATGAACCACAGTTACTATCATCAGATGAACCCTTTACTTTAACAGAAAAGGCAAGAAAATAAAAGCTTATTGAATTCACACGTAGGAATTTCCATCCAGGCGGAGGGGTCCGGGAGTTCCTGTACCGCGACACACTCCGCCGCTAGCACGTGATGCCGGTCTAACCAAGGTCGGGGGTGGATGGACCGGAGAGTCTGCCATTCTTAGAGAGACCGACCGGGTGAGGGTGACGCTCCAGCAATACTCTTATCGTTGCTGGAGCATTGAAAGAGACGGAATCGAAAAGGGTGGGAGGGAACAACGAGGCTTAGGGAGCCGCAACTCAACAGTGAGACGTATAATTAAGCCGAGATGAGTGTGGTGACGACTAATGGAGTAAGAATACCATTCGCTACTCCCTCTCTTGCCCATGGGTATTGTAAAAGACAACTAAGGGATATGATACACATATAACATCTATACAAGAGAAGTAAAACTCGAAATAAAATCCAATGCCAACACGTCTGACCAGCGTAGTGATAGTAGGTCAATACGTATATATAATCAGTGTAAGAGAAGAAAACCTTGAAAAAAACCCAGTTCCAATAAGTTTAACCAGTATACTATGACAATTTCCCTTCTATTGAGAGGAAGCTCGGGCCTAGCATTGGGATGCGATTCCGTGGTGTAGTGAGAATAAATGGTTAGAGACTTCAGCTGTAGATTACTAAGCCATAACCATAAATTTCAGTTATTCAGTCCGTGTTTTTTGAAAGAGCATTGAGTATGATTCAATATATGATTTAGATAAAAACAATTACGACTAATGTGAGTGGGTTATTACGTTTTGTTTTGGATACATGCCGAGCAGATGCCTCATAAATGCGTCCGTACCAGATCTTTTGTTTTAAAAGTTCTGTAATCTTCTGTTACCTCTTTATCTGAAGACCATATCTA
Source organism: Lymantria dispar (assembly GCA_032191425.1). Classification (NCBI taxonomy): domain Eukaryota; kingdom Metazoa; phylum Arthropoda; class Insecta; order Lepidoptera; family Erebidae; genus Lymantria; species Lymantria dispar. Next base: position 33,333,506 of record CM063441.1, read on the forward strand.
TTCCACAATAGCCAAGGCGCTGAAACGTGGACTCTAAATGTCGGCCTCAGAAAAAAGCTCAAAGTCGCTCAGCGTGCTATGGAGAGGGCTATGCTCGGTATTTCTCTACGTGATAAAATCCGGAACACGGAAATCCGTAGAAGAACGGGTGTAACCGACATAGCCCGCAGAATTAGCACGTTGAAATGGCAATGGGCAGGCCACATCGCTCGTCGAACCGACAACCGTTGGGGAAGAAAGGTTCTTGAGTGGCGATCACGAATCGGACGGCGCAGCGTAGGACAACCCCCCACTAGGTGGACTGTCTGACTGAATGTCGTCACATTCTTAAATTCAAAGTTATTTTATAAGTGAAAATTATTTTAAGTTTTATTTGTAAATATAATACATAATATTAATACACATTTATATTACGTTTTTCTTTTATTTTTTTTTAATTGTATTTGAAGATAGATAAATAAATGAAAAAAAAAATGTACTTGATAAATACTGTATACCAATTGCTACGATCAAAAGCTGAAATTAAAGAAACTGAATTATCAATGTCAACGAACATCAAAAGATTTTGATATATATTTAGTTGGCTGACAGCGTGAATAAGTTTAAGATATTCCATAGCGCTGATTGAAAAATCACACACAACGGCGTACCTTCCAAAAACCTGCCAAAAACATGTCAACATTTTGAAATATTGCTATCCATTATAAAAACATTAAAAAAAAATCTTTCTATGCAATTGTATTAACAGTTTTTATGTATAGTTTTAGTAGAAAGACATCCGTGTGATGACAGAGTAAGAATACAATCAATTCCCGACCCCCTCTCTTACCCCTGGGTGTCGTAAAAGATGACTAAGGGATATAATACGCATATAATATCTATGCACGAGAATAAAATCTAAATAAAACCCTATGCCAACACGTCTGACCAGCGTGTTTATAGTAGGTCAATTTCCCTTCTATTGTGGAGGAGGTTCAAGCCCAACAGTGGGAAGTATATGAGCTGAAACGATGAAAATTTTCATAAGAGTCGATTGATAGTAAGCGTCAATCTACTCATATATGTATGTACCTGTATACAACACAAGTTCACTGCTCCCCTCAGGTACATACCACGCCGGCGTCCATCACGCACACATGCTCAACGTATCGCGCATGCGCGGTAGGGCAGGCGTAGCGGCGCGCGCGCATCTAAATATAGCTACGCCTCCCGCCGAGCCAACACTACCAACCGCTGGAGATCTTTAAGATTCCTTAATTATTGTTTTTTTTTGTTCAGTAATCTGATGATGTACAAGATCTAAAGAATGAGGGTTGACGTTTACAAGAATTTGTCTACGATAAGACTACTGAAGCTTAATTTATTATATTTTGAGAATATTAGTTGATATTAATTTGAAAAATACTTTATTCGTTTTCACGAATAAAATAATACTGAATATTAAAGTTATTCACAATACTAGTTCCTCAAATACATATTAGAATTTGGCTTATTAAATTCGTAAATTTTATAATTTATGTATTTTACGTATATATGTATAACATTAAAAAATATATGTTATATTTGAACCTACAGTAATTTACTTGCCTTGATGGTGCAAACAAATGAAAAAGAGATGACTGAATTTATTATCGATATTTCTCAATCAATCTTTATATAAATAATTCCTCTAGTGACTGATTAAGAATATATTTCATCTCTATCATTCCCGGGATGTCGTTAAAGACGACTAAGGGATATATTATGCACATAACATCTATGCACAGGAATAAAAACTAAAATAAAACAGGAATGAAAACTAAAATACCCGTCCAAACAACGTGGTGTTGCATGTCAAATTCCTATTGTGGAGGCAATTCGAGGCCAAATGTAGATACTCTGAGGTGAATGAATGTCATAATTCGAGTGTATATAACTAAACTCTTTCGTAACGGCTGGACGTTACAAGATATAGACATTGTGTTTAGTTTTACATTAATTATTTAAAATAACGACAATTAGGTTAAGTAGTACTTATATGAATGACTATACAATATTCATCATCATCAGCCACAATCGCCCCACTGTTGGGCTTGAGTCTCTTCCACAATGGGAGGGAATTTGACCTACTATACCATGCTAGTCAAACACGTTGGTATAGGGTTTCATTTCGAGTTTTCCTTCTCTTGCGCAGATCTTATGTGCATATTATATACCATAGTCGTTGTTATGTGTATATTATATTCCATAGGGAGTGGTGAATTGTATTCTTACTCTGTCACCATACAGATACAATATTAGTTTCTAAGTTATCGAAATCGAATGAACCAAACAGTTCGCTTGCTCCTCAAATCCAATAAATTAATTTTGTAAGTTTCAGGTGTCGAAGTAACTGATAAAAAATGCATTTAAATAGTTTTAATATATTGTGTACCCACTTCGAACTAATGGAATTGAGATTGGTATTGAGAAGCGCTAAAAGCTACTCTTGACTTTAAACGCAAGTATAATTTTCAAGAGTACGAAAAACAAACTCCAATCCCGATCGATCAGAATTGTAGAGTAGGCACTCAGACCATGACTAGTCAACATTCTGAATTCTGTTTTTCTTAGTTAATGAGAGCTTTTTTAATGAGATCATTTTGATAACTTGCCAAATTTATACAGAAACAAATGACCCGCAATCGTTTGAATTAAAGAAAATGTTCTTACAGTATCATTTATATAGAGTTCGCCATTAACCACATTTTAACACAGTATGAATCTTCAGACTTTACATTATTTGTATATTTCATATCCAGCTGTCAACAAATGCAACTCTGCCATGCAAATTGCAGGCAATGTCAGTTATTTTACGATATTCTGACTTATGAACACATAAGTTAAGAGATTTTTTTCATCTGATTGAGTAACCGATAATATCTCATCCAATGATGCATCGATGAATGAATTGAGCTTTAAGAAGCTTTTTACCATGTGGTGACGGATTCACCATCGAGAGGGTGGACCTGACCCGTGGTGGTAAAAGACGGCTAATGGATTAAAAATATGCAGACAACATCTACGCAAGAGAAGGCAAACTCGAAATAAAATCCTATACCAGACCATATCCAGACCAGGGTATTATAGTAGGACAATTCCGTCTAATTATGGCAGAAGCTTAAGTCCAGTATTGAGATTTATATCAACAGAGATGATTTCCCCGCATGATAAATAAATAAACGTTTAAATTTCATTCAATAGTATTGAGAAAAAAATTACCTACAAGAATTACATACGTTGTATACCTGAAAAATAATCACCGGCCTTACACAAGGTGTTTGTTTACGTAGAACTAGTAGTGCTACTTATATAACCTTGCGAAGGGATTGAACATTACGTGGTGCTGTTTACGCGAACACATTTTATCATTCTATTAATATAGATGCGTTAGTTTCTCTGTCTGTTCGTTCTTATCCATTTTCATTTCAGCAGAGCGAATCAAAAAGCAAATATTTTAATTCGAGTATAAACTTGCTCCACATACTGTGTGGTAGAAGCTACGATTTCCGTGTGGTGACGGAGTAAAAATACAATTCACTACCCACTATCTTACCCGTGGGTGTCGTATAAGACGACTAAGGGATATATTATGCATATAACAACTGTGCAAGAAAAAAACTCGAAATAAAACCATATACCAAACCGTCTGACGCGCGTGGTGAAGTAGGTCAATTTCTTTCCCATTGTGGAGGGTTGAGCCCAGCATTGGGGCACATGAGCTGTGATGATGATAAGCTATGAATAATACCAATCTTTAAATTGTCTCATGGGTGTCTTAAAGTATGGAGCTTTAGATTCATCTGGGCCAACTCAATTTGATACTATAATTACAACAATTATATTTCCTAGGAGGGCTGATATCAGCCCTCCCAAAGCTGGGCCCATTTCATCTAATACCGCTTGATTAACAATTAAAGTTCTAAACATGGCTGACATCAAGCAGACGGCCGGTCATAAAACTATTGTCAAAAGTTTTGCAATATAGGTATATTTCAAAACTTTACTCGTACCTGTGCTCTGAAATAAGAGCACATACTCAGTTGACCGATCAGTGGAGCATATATATAATTCTCTTTTTTCCCTATTTTTCCATTATATCATTAATAATTTTCTTTAAATAACCAGTTAATATCTTTATTATGTCGATTCAATATAAAAACGTTCATCCTGATGAAAATCAGGACGTCATTTGTAGGTATCTAAATATACTCCGAAACCCTTTATTTATTTATTTAAATATATCTTCTAATCTTCTAAAAAAAGAAAATATTTACTGAATAAAAGACTGAGCTAAGCTTAGACACCCAGAATTTTTTAATTAAATAAAGTTACTTAAATATGATTAGCTCACTGAGTTTTTTACCGGATCCTCTCAGCTTGTGGCCGCATTCCAATCCGGTGTTAAATTATTGAATAATTTTCAAACAAAATGTAAAATATACAGTATATAAGTATCCTTATAGGACCTATAAATAATAAATGATTTGAATTGATTTAAATACATATACCTATCAGATGTTCCATCCATCAGCCTATAGACGTCCGCTGCTGGACATAGGCCTTCCCACAAGAATGCCATTCGGAACGGTCCTACGCCATTTGCAACCAACGGTTCCCTGCGACGTTTAAAATGTCGTCGATCCACCTAGTAGGGGGTCGTCCTATGCTGCGTCGTTCGATTCGTGGTCACCACTTGAGAACCTTTCTTCCCAAAGGGTTGTCGGTTCAACGAGTGATGTGACCTACCCATTGCCACTTTAACGTACTAATTCTACGGGCTATGTCGGTTAAATCTTATCAGATGTAATTAAGTACATATTCCACGCTAACAAAACTGCGGGAACTAACTAGTTATAAAACGAGTCTGAGTAATGTGCCAACAGTTTTATGTTGAAGGAACTCATGATTTTATTCATATGAAAACGGTAAAATGTTAATGTAAACGTTTCAGTAATCTACTGAGCAATTCAAGGCAAACAAAGTAGCAAAATGTAGTAATTTATATAAATTTTGTTTTTCAAGAAAGACATATTTTTTCGAGTCTATGATCCAGTCACAGTCCGAACCGGTCGTGATTTTGGGCTGACCACCCGCAGTCCTTATAATCGGTGCCGAAAAATCCTACAGTAGGGCACTAATCTTATATTTTGGGGGCTTTACAAATATTCATCATCATCATCACAGCTCATATACGTCCGTAGGTCCAACGACGAAGGCGTCGTGGTGTTCGGGTGGGTTGCGGGTGTTGCGTGCTTAAGCCCCTCTGTCGCCCCGGACGGAGTGGTGCGGAAGCACGCCGACCGCAGCCCACCCCAAAAAAAAAAGCTCATATATGTCCCACTGTTGGTTTCGAGCTTTCTCCACAATGAGAGGGAAGTTGACCTACCATGCCGGTCAAATGTGTTAGCGTATGGGTTTTGTTATAAGTTTGCCTTCTATTGCATAGATGTTGTATGCCCACGGGCAAGGAAAGGAGTGGTGAATTATATTCTTATTTCATCATCATACGGAAAAAATACGTAATTAATCAACAAAAATAACATCCAAACGCAGAAAAACAATTTGTAGATCGTATAAAGTACCTGTGTCCTGCATGAAAATCAAAGCAGCAATACTTGGCATATTAGGTCATTATCTTAACGACTACTTCATCCATGCAGTCATAATATTAGTTAATATTCTTGTTTATTGTCGACAGACAGTTCTTTGTATATAAAGAGAAGATCGAATATAAGCTATGTGGCATGCCTAGTGGTACACGATTTGAAAGCAGCGTCCTATATGTGAATCCAGTTTAGGACAGTATTTGGTCGCCTATATCAAGCGGTATACAGGGACTGTTCTTGTAGTCTATCGAGTGGAGTTTAGGCTTTACAAACTAATTTGTATCTACGAGAATACTATACGAAGCACTCCTTGCAACGACAACTGTCAATGGATCCATTGTTAAAGACTCCCCGTGTTGTGATGGGTTTAGAATAAAATGTGTTAATATATCTTATATAATTTGGAGAGTTTTCGTGTGGTAATGTAGTAAGAATAAAATTCTCCGCCCCCTATCTTCACGTAGGTATCATAAAAGACGACTAAGATATGTAATACGCAAATAATATCGGTAAAAAAGAAGTGAAACTCGTAATTAGGAAGTTTTATCTGAGGCTCTTTATTACTTGAAATAAAACCCTATATAGGTTATATAGTATACCCTATAAGGGTTTCCTTTTGACCAGAGTGATGTAGTAGGTCAAATTCCTTCCTATAGGAGGCTCGCCCATCAGTGGGACTTATATGAGCAGAAATGATAAACAGAGCGCCTTTTAGCCTATAAGCATTTTTCCAGATGGCTCTGTAAAAATCTGCTGAATCGTGCTTTCGTTATAGATAAATATATAAAATGTTGTTTAAGGAATTGCGTTTGATGATTGATAAAAATAAGAATTCCATATGGACAATATTGGAAAGTATACAAGCTGAGATGATGAATATTGGAAGTAAACAGACTCTTGGTTTTCTTAACAGGTTATTACCGCTGTAGATTTCACTATCTTAAAAATTATTTTCATGTTATAACAAGGCCAATAAGTTTCGTATTCAGTACGTGAATGTTATTTATAAGAAACAACACACTTACGGGGTTTAGACAAAGCAGCTGTGCAATGATTGTATAGGACAGCTGTTCGTGTGCATACCCGCTCGTAAATATTCACCTCAAGTATACTATTCCTCTTAAATTAAGTTATGGGATTAATTTTATAATATTAGTAAAAACTTTTATATTTAGCATAAGCTCTTAGATATGGAATATACGTGGCTAGACAAAATAATCCTATTATGGCTCTAACGAGATATCCTTAGTTTTACCTATTTGATTTTTGAATGTCCGACGTTTGAGACACTTTTCAGCGTTCATGGTCGTGGGATGACTAAAGTTTCTCTGTCTCTCTGTAACAATGAAGGCTTGTTAAAATTGACGTGATCTAAAATCAAATAAAAAAAAAACGGTTGTCTGTAAAGTCGGTTTACGGACGATAGTTTAACGTGACAACGTCATAACAAAACATTGATGAAATGACTACATAATTTTATGTCATTTTTATTGAATTATCATTATTCTGTATGGGTACAAAGAAGGAGTGAAATGAAATCTACAATTTAATTGATAAACATTTTACAATTATAATACGGTTATCTTATTAATAAACCGTATTATTATATGTAACATCAATCAGCGTAACGGTAACGGGACTTTTTCGTGCATGCAGCCAGCGTTCATCGATTTATTAGACGTTATCACGTCAAAAAAATAAATATAATAAATAGAAAGTCCATAAAATAAGTCAAAATAGATTTATTACAAAATTTACAATTATTTTATCGTATTGTAGTTTCTATTTTTATAAGCAAATACCCGTTTTGGAATTAAAGTTTAAAAATTATAAAATACGCAATAATTCACCCACAAAAACAATAATTCTTTAGGAATAATTGGCTCTCTCTGAAACTATAGAAAATTGTCAAACTAAAATTACACGTATCGTTTTAAAGACAAAGATTAAATTAGTGTAACACCGTTATTGTGTCATATATAGTTTTCCCAAGTGTTTGTTATCGCGACACATGCGCCGCGCGCAAAGTAAGCTGAGATCCTTTGGCAGCTGCGTCTCAATCGTGACGCTTGACGTATAGTGACTCATGCCTTGGTTCATTTTAGTTTTTTATCGTTATACACAAAAAAAAATTTAATAATCAGAAATTTTTCATGTACATAGTAACGTAGTAAGAATAAAATTCAACCCTTTTTATCCAATGTGTTATAAAAGACCGTAAGGGATAGGATATTTTGCTCATAACATCGATACAAGGGTTATTAAACTCTATGCCAAATTAGCATGGTACAGTCGGCCAATTTGCCTTTTATTGAGGAAGAACTTCGAGCCCTACATTGGGCAGAAATGAAATCATATATATTGTTATAATATATTTAATAGCACACTCGACAAAACCTTTCCTGTACCTCTTGACGGATTAAAATATAATGCCTCTTTATCCCTTCCTTTACCGTTAGGTGGTCTCCACAGAAACATCTAAGATCTGTAGTGATCATCAATCCGAATTCCAAGTGTGCCAATCCGATATTGGGGTCCCTACGTGCAATAGTATCGATAAGCTGAAAGATGGATCAATAAAACATGTATATCAAAAGCATAATATGAAGTACCTATTTATTTGATTTAAAATTTGTTCTTTGAGGTAACTGTCAGTTTTATTTTCGCTATATAATTATGAAATAAGTATATTCCATATGTTAATAGAAGTATTTCTTTGATTTGAAATTTTTTCTTTGACAAGTGAAGTAATTCTTATCATCTCTATGTCATATTAATATATGTTCTGATATTAAAATGAACATTTTATTGATAAAAAAAAATCGAAAAAGTCTTGTCTTTTTTCACCAATGGCTCCTAAAATTATGGTAACACCTAAGGTTATCAATAAATTGAATTTTATATTTTGAATGTAATCAATATTTTACTAGCCATTACGTTATTTTAATAGCTACGTATATAAAGATAATTTACACGGTAAGGGGTTAAAACGTGTATAAAAATCTCTTCAAAACTTTTAAATCCATTTTATGACATTTTTTTTGTAAAGAGAACCTTGGGCTAAAGGATCAATCATTGTATTACGAGGGCTTTGAAAAATTTTATTAACAGATATAAGTAAACACTCAGATTCAGAACAAAAATGTATGTTTATGAAATCATAAACAATTCTGCTGTGACTGACTGATAACCGAACCTACTGCATTCAGCATGGGAGTACATACTAGGGATGCTCAATGAACATCGATGTTCGATGGTCATCAATGTTGAAAGCTATACGAAAAATATCGTAACATCGATGTTAATGGAATTGTTCATCGATGTTAACTCACGGCCTCACGCAAGACCAATGCAACGAAACAAATTATGTCTTCTATGAACGCTGTTACATCCTTAAGCGGGTAGCTACCTCCAGCTGTTGATTATTCAATAAAACAAAGTAAAACATAACGATTTCACTGTATTTTATTTCTTTGTCAATTATGAATGCAAAAATCATCGATGCTATTTAACATCGATGTGTGGTATATATTGATAAATATCGAATATCGATGCCGGGCCTTCGATTATGATATCGATGTCAACATCGATGTTTCTCTAATATCGATCATCCCAAGTATATACAAAAACTACTTTACGTTACGAAACAAAGCACTCAAAGTATAGTAAGTGGATGTTCAATTCAGTGCAACCTAAATGAATAGCAATAAATCTGTTATGATAGTGGCCAACCTTTGCTTGTTGATCGGTTCAGTTTCAATCGTAAAGTCTATATCAATAAGCTAAGAATGCGTTTTGTCTATGTCCTTAGTTTGCTTATTGTGCAAGCTTTAAGCGACAGCGGATTTTAAGAAAGATTTAGTTTGAAGATGCCTTACCTGGTTAACCTGACTTAAAATATTTAGACTTTCAGTAATATGGAATACTATATAATAATTATTAAAATTGGCATAGTTTTTTTTTTACAGTCGGTGCACTCCTCGCTCCGCTCCGTCCGGGACGACAGAGGGGCGTAAGCGCGCACCTCCGTAACCCACCCGTTATACGTCGCCTTCGTCGTTGGACCGACCACCAGAGAAAATTGGCATAGTAGCATGACTTTATGAGGGATATATATTTATTTTAATTTCCACTTATATTAGATCCGTATGGTGACGAAAAAACAAAAGAAAAGAGTGAGTGTACAAAGTACGCATATCAAAAGTGAAACTCCTTTATCCTTTATTCTTCACCCTTAATTCTTCATCCTACATCCTTCATTCTTTATCCTCTAACCTTTATTTTTTTTTCGGCTGAATCCTATACATTTACGTGTTTGTGTCTCTATGGACTCACTTTTTCGTTTCATCGAGTTTGAAATCACAACGATTCTAAAGAAATTTCACTTCAATAAAAATATTGCTCTTATAAATTTCGTATTTATCCCAAATTTATAAAATTATATAAACCAGATTTTTGTTTTACAATAAAACATTTCAAAGGTGATCGTCGCTTACGTTTTCATTAACGTCAGATATGTCCCCTACTGAGCTTTCTAACAGCCAGACAATAAAATTCTGCGTAAAATGGAACACGCATAACCCCCACACGTTTTCTACTAGTAATCAATTGATAGTTCTAAGCAATAACTACACATGTGTGACCATATCGTTTATGAATTTGTAACGATCATTTTACTAAATGACTATTAGACGACATAAACTAATGAGCTTTTTAATTAGATAGTGAACAGAAATCGTTGTTAAGTTCTGATATAGTTTTTTTAAATATAACGTAACTCTAGAATATTAATGTCAATTAAAGTAATCCATGGGATAACTAATATTCGACAATTATTTTTCTAACAGCAGTAAGACGTTTTCAAAATATTTTTATTATTTCTTCTTCATGTATATAAACTCAACACTCATAAACATTAAACCGTCGACACCAACTATCTCTGATATATCCCTGGTCCAGGTGTGAAAATTGATATTGTGACTTATCAAACAAAGTCATAGTCTGATTTAAATTTAAGTCTCTTTTTTTCTTTTATGCTTATGAGTTACAAAGTTACTTTAGTTGCTTCATGTTAAAAAGAAATTCGGCAAGCTTGTTTAAGCCAAGATTCTATCTTTGTGTGGTGACGAAATAAGGATACAATCTTATGATGTACGGTTTAGAATATCACTCCTTATAATTGCCGTGCGAGTTTTAAATCGGCTTTGAGATCGCTAGATGAATAGGCATCGGCATCCATCAGCCTATCGATGTCCACTGTTGGACATAGGCCTCCCCACGAGATACCACGCGGAACGGTCCTGTACCACTTGCATCCAATGGTTACTTACGAATATCAAGATGTCATCAGTACCTTGTAAGCGGTCGTCCTAAGCTACGTCGTCTGATTCGTGGTTACTTTTCTTCCCCAAGGGTCATTGGTTCGAAATGTATTAGCAATGGGCAGACCATATCGTGAATGAATTTAGCTTTAAAATAATTAAGAGCAGTAACAGTTTCTTATATGTTCCTTATTTATCCAAGATCAGTATCCTCTCAGCTCCTATATGTTTCACTATTGAGGTCGAGCCTCCTTCACATTAGAAGGCAATTGATTTTATACCAACCCGGTTAGAGGGGTTGCTAAAAGGTTTTATTGCGAGTTTTGCTTCTCTTACATATATGTTAACTGCAGTCGCTTTTTACGACACCAACGGGCAAGAAAGGGAGTGGTGTATTGCATTCTCACTCCGTTACTACTCAATCTAATTTTCAAGATTTGCATTCAATAATACTTGTCCGTGTAGTGACCGAATAAGAATACAATTCACCCTCCCCTCTATCATTTTCATGGATGTCGTAAAGCACGACTAAGGGATATAATATGCATATCACTTCAATTTCTCAATCAATTTCTTGCCCAAAATGGAGGAGGCCCAGACCCAATAGTAGGATGTATATGGGCCCAGATGATGATTAGTAAATATGGCATGATTCGGGAACAACTATGTATAAAACGGAATCGCTGGTGAATGAGAAGTTTGATTTCATTTAGTTCAAACTAAACAGGAAGCCGATAATTTAAAACATCATTATGTAGGAAAACAAATGTTTAAATCGAATGATTTGATATTATCGCTATCATCTCACGAATACGGTCCGGCTAAGCGTATGGAGGGGATGATTTGGTGTTTTGGCTGTTCGCCAGGCGGCGTCTTTGGCTCGCTGCCAAATCTTTAGCGTACAGTGGAAAAGAAATGGCGTCGCGCATCTTTGATATGCGTCAGAGTGCGCACACGCACGCCAACATGTTTTTCATGATCTATAGAAGAGGTTTTATTGCGGTTGGTGAAACTGAATCTGTTGGCATAGAAGTGTAGACGTATTATGGTTCAATAGAGTTTACAGGAAGTTAAACATTAAAAAAATATATTTTGTGGCTCTTTCTGCCATTGCGACCTCAATATTATACGCTTAATATTGTTTTTTCGTGTATTAAACATATGAAAAAATTTAAATAATATCGTCTAGTGAAGGAGTAAGAATACAATTCACCACTCCCTATTTTACCCGTGGATGTCGTAAAAGACGACTAAGGGATATAATATGCATATAACATTTGTGCAAGAGAAGAAAAACTTTAAATAAAACCCTATACCAATACGTCTGACCAGCATTTTATAGTAGGTAATTTTTTCTTATTGCAAACAGTGGTAAACGAACAAACAGTACACTTTTTTTTTTTATGGGTGGGCTATGGTAAGCGCACGCGCGGTCCAGTCCGTCCGGGGCGATGAAAGGACGGCGCGCGGGCCCATAACCCACCCGTACCCACATCACCTCGTTGTTGGGCCGACCACCGGAGAAACAGTACATCTGATGGTAATTTTTACTGCCGCTCACGTATCTTTGCTAGGCTGCTGCCTACCGTAAAGAAAGTGAAGGGAGTGTGAATGCATGCAATGATGTTCGGTAAAACTAAAGGCATCACCAAAACCCACCACATGCAAACACTCTCTAAAAATTGGGCTTCCGAATTTCTCGCTCACCGAAAGAAGCGCTGTAACAAATTGCTATTACTGAGACGTCTATTTTCTGCGAGAGTGTGGTACTATCCCAGACGGACCGGCCCTCGGCTGTAGACAGACAACTGTCAACAATGTGGTCCTACCACTAAAACTACCCTCCTATTGAGGGGGCTCGTGCCCAGCATTGGGACGTGTATGAGCTGAGATGACGATACCATTAGTTTATCAATCAGTATCGAAAACATATAGTCTTGAATAAACACTATGTTATAAATGATTGAAACTATGAAAACCAAGTGGTAATAATAAAATAAAAGGTAAACGTATAAAGTTTTCGCCGTCTTTATGATCTTGTGTGGTGGCAGATTAAGAAAGAAACTCTATCACTTATTATTTACCACTGATGACAAGTAACCCTGCTCCGGTGATAAAAAAAATACTTATTACTTGTCCGAGGAAGTCGCCGAGTGATTTCCAAAAGCAACAGCATTCGTCTAGAAAAAGTACATACAACCACCACATATGTTTTGATAGTATTGAAAGATTATTAGATTTTTGAAAGTAATGATGACAAATTGTATTCTTGAACATACACAAGGAGATGTTACTATTACATTCCAAATTATTATTATTGAGCCTTTTACTATTCACTATTAAACGTATGCCTCCTTCATAAATGAGGAAATAGTGCTATCACCACCACGCTTGGTGAAAGTAAAATGTTCTCAGGAAATAACTGCCGTCCACTCTCCCAGTGCCCCTTTTTTATGACATGACACAAGGTAATATGGGGTGGCAACAATTGTATTCTTAATCGGTGGTTACATAGAGAAATATTACGTAATAAATGTTGTTAGTTTATTTACTTAAGTTATGATAATATAGTTCTCAAATATTAGTGTTCAATCACCGTTGATCGATGTTGTACGCGGCATGTTACTGATACTTCTTAGCAACAAGTTTTTTTTTTTTTTTTTTTTTTTTTTTGTGTGTATTTAGCTGTTGGTCGCAGATGACCTTGACAGCTTAACGCGGGCAATGGGCGAGCTGAAGGCTCTCAACCCGGTAAGTAAGTTAAGCGAACATCGCCCGAGGGCTCCCCCTGTGGGGAACGGACCTCGGCTCGGGGCGTCGCTGAAAGCAAAGTGGGCGTGGCCACGTTTAGATTAATGATTTTTACGCGGCGCGGTTTTCGACCTCGTCGGCGAGGCCGATACCGCGCAGTTTTATGTGTTATCGCTGCGCGAGCTGTGTAGGCCCTTTCTTGGGCGATCGTGATTGCATCATCCCCTTCTTCAAGGAGATGACGGGGTCGTCGGACCGCGGATATTTTTGATGGAACGTAGTTTACCGCCCCAACCACTAGTGGATTGGGGTGAGTCGTGGCAGAGTCAAAATAGCGCTGGGAGCAACGCTTCATATACTGCCTGATGGTCGGCAATTCGAGGTCGATGTGTAAATCGACATTACGAACGAACCACGGTGCTCCCGTTGCCCGTCGCATGAATCTATTTTGTAGTGTTTGTAACCTGTGGATCCTGTTTGGCCTAACGTGCGCGAACACTACACTGGCATACGTCATGATCGGCCGTATGCAGGTAGTGTATAATCGGACTTTATTTTTAAGTGATAGTTTAGATTTTGCGTTTAATAGGCAGTGAAGGCGTCCCATCACGAAGGCGGCGCGCGCGCGGACCCGCTTCAAGTGGGACAGGAAGGTGAGTCGGCTATCAAGGGTCACACCTAAGTACTTGGCCTCTCTGCTCCATGAGACAGGTCGGCCGAAGAGAGTGAGAGGAGGGATGCTGTCCGGAGAGCACAGACGGGCAGTTCGTTTAGTGAACATGACCGCTTGGCTCTTCTCGGGATTAATTTCTATTCTCCATTTCCTATACCAATTGGCAAGGGCGGTAACCGCTTTTTGGAGTGTATTGACTACGGTTGTCGGGGACATACCTGCACAATAGAGTGCGGTATCGTCGGCGTAAAGCGCCGTGTGCACACGAGTGAACTTGGGTAAATCACTTGTATACAGTGTAAACAAAAATGGGGCGAGGACCGAGCCCTGTGGAACACCGGCCTTGAGAGGATGGGAGGTCGACAACGTCCCTTCCACCCTATAGCGAAAGCTGCGATGACTCAGATAGTCATGTATTATTAGAATTAAATATTCGGGGATTTTTAATAAATATAATTTGTAAATTAAGCCCTCATGCCAAACTTTATCGAAAGCTTTCGCTACATCTAGAAATAATACACCAGTGTACCGTCCCCTGATGAACTGACTACTGGTGTATTCTACTAGTCTATGTACTTGCTGAACACAGCTGTGTTTAGCGCGAAAACCAAATTGCGCGTCCGGTATGAGTTTGTTGAACTCTGCATATGATCGTAGCCTACTGAGTACTAATCGTTCGTATAATTTACCTAAACTTCTCAGTAGGCTAATAGGTCGATAACTGTTGGGTTCGGTACGTTTTTTGCCGGGTTTGTGGATTCCGATTACCACGGCCTCTTTCCACTGTGAAGGAAAGATGTTATATTTGAGGGCTGCATTAAATATACAACACAGTAATATTATTAAATGGGCTGGGAATAATTTAATTACTCTATTTGTAATACCGTCCGAACCCGGGGCTTTCCTAGCGTGGAGACCCCTAATAAGCGACTCGACTTCGTCGGTGCTCACTGTTGGAATAGGCATATTGTTGTCGTTGTTTATATTCGACCGCGATAAAGTGGTACGACTGGCCACTTCCGAATTAATAGTGTTGTAGTGAGACGCTTCTTGTTCGTATAATGTACTCGGCGTACACTGAAGCTCTAGGCACTCTGCCAGACATTCAGACTTTTCGTCATCCATGAATGCCGGCGGTTGATTTATTCTACTGAGGGGAGGGAGTGTGGACACTACATCTTTTTTGAGTGAGCGGGAAAGCTGCCAGAAGGCTGTGTGCGTGGGCTTCAGCTCTTCTAAAGTGGCGTCCCATCTGCTCTGTCTCATATTGTTAATTTCGGTTTTGACCTCCCTTTGGAGGGCCCGCAGGCGTTTGCGGTTCTCCTCCGTGGGGTATCGGTCGTACGCGCGGGTTGCGGCGTTCTTTCTTCTCAGTAGGTCGCGTACGTCACTCGGCAGTTGCCATCTACGATCGCTCGTATCCGGCACCCGCCGCGAGCAGTCGTCAATTACCGACTGCACGTGACCCGTGAGTAAATCGATCGCCAGGGAGGTTTCTTCCTCGGACTTTATGTCCTTGGGAATCTTATCAAGGTATGCCGATGAGGTGGCCTTGAGATTTCTCCCGAGCCGTGCCCAGTCGGTGGTCAACCTTGTTGTTACGTTATTGTGGCCTGAGGGGCCAGGTAAGCGGGGGGCGAATTCCAGAGTCACCGGACGGTGATCTGAATCTAGTTCGTGTTGTACTTCGATTAAACATAAACGTAAGTTTATATTTTTGAGAAGTACAATATCTAATATGTCTGGCCTGTGGTCGACAATGTTAGGGTAGTGAGTCGGCTCTAATGGCGCTATGACGTCACAACCTAATCTGTCAGCGTATAACTCTAAGACTTTGCCCCTCTTGTTCGAACTATGACAGTTCCACGAGGTGTTCTTGGCGTTAAGGTCACCGCCTATGATGACGGCGCCGCCCAAGTCAAGCAGTGCCTTGAGATCGCTCTCCACTAAGTGTTTACCGTCCCTTCTTTCGGGTGACAGGTAAGCCGAGACAAATGTGATTGGCTGATGGCCGGTGAGCGCTAGTCTGCATACTGACGCTTCAATGTACGCCAGAGGTGGCGGATCCACAGGCGTGCAGTGCAACGACCTCCTATAGTAGATGAGCGTTCCCCCTCCTTGCGAAGTGACCCTATCGTTGCGAACTATATTATAATTCGCAATTCTAGGGTCCTTGTTGAAAGGTTTGAGAAACGTCTCTTGTACCATAAGAATGTCGAGCTGTTGTTCCCTAAGAAATGTACCTAACTCGTCCCTCTGTGAGCAGAGGCTATTCGCGTTATATGTCCCTAACTTTAGGTGTCGTGGTTTGACTCTGCCGGGAGTGTGTATATCCATTTTATTTAAAACTAAGGGACCCCAGACGTTCGAGTAGGGGCGAAAATTTAATGGCAATGTTAAGGAGGGCGAGGTTATTACCCTCGTTCCTCCTTAGCTCTGCGGCGACCTCGCGGATTTCCGCGAAGTCGATAAGAGAGGCGAAATTTGCCACAAGGGCTAGATCCGGGTCTAGGCCTTGTGGGGTCTTAGGGAGCGCGTGTGAAGCTACCCTAACTGGTGCGGGTTTGGTGACGGGTGTGCCCATAAGAGGCTTAGGTTGGCCCCCGGCGGGCGTTTTATGCCCAACGGTTGGCGGTTGGGGTCTTGGTGGGTGCGTGAAGGGGGGTGGGGGGGGCGCTTGTGTGCGCGGTAATGCGGGGAACGCCTCCCTACCTTGGGTGAGGGGGCGAGACCACGCATTGTGAGTCGGGAGGGGGGCGGGCACGAAGGCCTTATTATAGTAGCGGGCCGGACCCGTTGGACGAATTGTCCTTTTGGGCGCCCGTGGACAGCCGCGGAAGTTGGCCGGGTGGCCCATCTCCCCGCAAAGCACGCACGATGGCGGCTCTGTGCAGAGCGACAGGTCTTTGGGCCTCTCACACTCGCTGGTGTGGTGGTTTCCCAGGCACTTAACGCACCTTGGGTGGGCATAGCAGTTATTCGATGTATGGCCATACATCTGGCATTTGTGGCACTGCGCCATTATGCCGGTCTTGTAGGGGGGCTCGATTTTGACGCCCATAAGTCCGCACACATGTGTGATACGGAAAACCTGTTTACCCTCGGGGGTGTTGTCCAGGCATACCAGGACCATATTCATAGGTGCGCGTGCTTTGCCGCGCACCATACGGTGAACCTCCCTTACGGGAAGGTTTTGAGCCTTAAGAGATTCAAGAATCTCTTCTTTGGCGAATTCCCGTGGGACATTTTTGATGACCGCCCGTAGGAGTTTGTCCTCAGGCATAGTGTATGTATGGTAGGGGATGCGTTGCTCCCCTAACATTTTGGATAGCGCCCTGTGGTCGTCGGTCGTACTGACCTCGACTTTGATCCCCTGTGCGGTGGATCTGGCGCTTTTGTAGGACACGCGGTGCGAGTTGCACCACGCGGAGATCGCGAACCACCTCTCCTTGTCGCGAATGTACAGAGGAGGGGGTGTGAGTTTCTTGGCGGCTGATGAAGACGCCGCCGTGGTTGCTTTGACCGTGGGGGCCTTATTGGCCGTGGCGGTCATGACCCCACTTGTGGAGGGGGTGGGGGCACCTTGCTCCTGAAGGGAAGCAGCGGGTGATGGTGTCGGGATGGGTGGGTTCGACTCCACTGCGGGAGCGACCTTTGGAGCCTTTGCGGCCTTATTTTTGCGCGCCTTGCGGCTGCGCTTGCGGGACTTGGCCTCGCTAAACCCCTCGTTGGGGGAGTCTTCCTCTTCAGAGGAGGTAGAAGTCGGAGCGGAGTCGTACTCCATCTCCGAGTTGGTGGTGGTGGTCCGCTCACTCTCATCCCCACTCTCTGGGGTGATCGTGGCGGTGGGCGACTGCGGGCGCGATGGTGTGCGCTCCGGTGCCCTGTCGCGGAATTTCCGGACGATAAGCGTCCAGATTTCCTCGTCTTGGAGTAGGTCCTCAAGCCCTACTCTTGACATAATTAAACTAATAGAGCTCGAAAAGAACTCGAAAAACTCGAAAAACACTCGCTATGTATATCACGCGGTCTCCTAGCAGCCTAACACCCCGGGGGGAGAACCCGGGGGTGTGTGAGGTGTGTTCCCTCCCAACCGGGGTAGGTCGGGAGGATGTACTTAACACTAGGGTGTGCCCTAAGCTGGTATCCACCGGCCGATCTTAATGTGCCTGCGTGGTTCCTAGCAGCTCGAGTGTAGGGGTGGTATGGGCCCTTGCGGGCAGTCACACCCAAACTGACACCCGAGAATGGGAGTAGGGAATAGGTAGGGTGGGTAGGAGATAACCGGGGTAGACTAGGGGCCACCCCCAAGGCCTACTGTTCCGGTCCCGTCCGAGTTTGCGCCTCGCCCTGAAGGGGGTCGGCAGGCGACTCGGGGCTTCGCCTCACCCGGCTTCGTTGACACCGTTAGGTTTCAACCGGGGACCAAGAAATACTTGGTTTTGCTCTTAAGGAGCCACTATAACTTTATCAGACTTGATAGAAATAGATATTACTACCTGACCTCACTTTTGAACAGTGGGCAGTTAGTAATAACTGTGAGTGGCCCAATGTGTCTTGAAAAAGACGGCTTGGGTCACCACTGTCGTCCACCGAAGAAACGCTGCTGTTGTTGGGACCGTTAGAAAGCGCGCGAACACTCGTAACGGTAGTAATTACGCTGAGCGACGGCACGTGTGCACGCCAAGAGGGACGACCGCTGTTGTTAGCAACAAGTAACAAGGATACTGCTTATATATTAATTGAGAGTATCGTCAATCAATAAAAGTCCGTGACTTCATATTTTATTAGAAGAAATATCAATATATAAATTATTATCAAAATTCATATTATTATTCAATTAAGTGGTTAATTCACGTAGCGTAGAAATATATTTTTTTTACGTCTAAATGTCTTTGTAACGGTGTTTCGTAAATATATATCCAATGCTACCGCCATAGTTGAAAATTCAATTATCGTGAGACTTGTCTCATAAACTCTGGGATTATCATTAAACCTAATCACGCTACCCCTTCCTCGTCATTGGATTGAACACCACAGAATGATCTGCCGAAATGTTTCTTGACTTTTTTTTGTATCTATGTTCTGGACACACTCCGCCCAATGCGTCTGGGGCGATAAATGGGTGGCGTGAAACCTCATAATCTACCGTATCCCTCCCCATTGCTATTAGACTGACCACTGGTAACGATTCCTCGGTGGCCAGCAAGGTAAAATACTTTTTACCTGATACTTCTGATGATGCCTTCTATCATAATATCTATAATGGGAAAACACTCATGCTGATGATGCCTCCTATCCGCCAGTTATTATTATTATATTGATCACATTGTTTTACATAGCACTGCATACAAAGGAGGATAATGCTTTATAGTGGACCACGCTGCTGATAGCTTGCCTGCATCCACAAATAGACCTGCTTGTCCGTATTAGATATATATTCTTGCAGAAAACTGCTTCTGCACTTCTTTTCGGTAAGCGATAATGACGGAGGTCCAATCTTTATGACAGTCAGTGATGTGGCTATGTGTTTAATATGGTTATGGTTTTTATGAGGTCAATGAGCGGCAGACACCATCTACCATCAGAAGGGCTACTTATTTGTTTGATGTGAAGGACAATAAAAAATCACTTGGCATTCGGGATGGTGGCCACAGTTAGTTAGCAATTGGTGTTATGAATTTTCCAAGGAAATCCTGTTGCCTACTCCAATATTTTTTTAAGGAAAATACTCAGTACTGAGATAGTAATACTTGTACCGCGGAAGACTTAACATAAATACAGTTAATATGATACATAATAAATTACACCCAGCCTCATATCAGCAATTGGTGGATTGCATTGTCTTGCGTAGGGATCGCGGTCGCCATACTTGATATGGTGGGTCAATATCTCAACTACTACCCCATCTATAATCATCTCAGCACAAATATATCCCAGGGGTGAGCTCGAGCCTCTTTTTACAATAGGGGAGAAAACGAATCAGTATACCACACTAGTAGGTTAGGATAGAATTTTATTTCAAGTGTACCTTCTAAGAATACAATTCACCACTCCCTATCTTGCCCGTGGATGTTGTAGAAGACGACTAAGGGATATAATAGGCACATAACATCTGTCAAGAGATAGAGAACTCGAAATGAAACCCTATATCCATGTCTGACCATCATATTATAGTAGGTCAAATTCCCTCCCATTGTGAAGGAGGCCCGAGCGCAAGTGGGACATACGTGGACTGCGACGTCGATCACATAGTCGTCTTTTATGTCATCTACGGGCCAGATAGAAAGTGATGAATGTTTTACTTACTCCGTCGTCTTACGCTAAACGCCATCTATAAACAATAATTCTAAAATATACTGTTATGACGATAATTTAAGGGGGTATTCTGGTCTAGAAAGCCTAAGTTTTAGGCATTTTTCAAACAAAGATAAAAAAGAAATAAAAAATATATTTACTATAGGATCTGGAATCGCCGATTAATCCAAAGTGAGTAGGTAATAAATGTTATTATCTGAGTTATTCTACGGATATCTTTTCTTAAACTTTAAACGCGTTTTTTTCAAAACCACTTTTTTCGGGGTGATTGACACGATATCTCAAGTTCTAAATGACTGATTCCTTAGAAATTTTATATATATATCTTCTTTACATATATGTCTATAACCCCCGCCTTGGATTTAAAAATAATTGATTTTAAGTAATTTAAAAAAATTCGAAAAGGTGGAAAGAAGGGGGTACAATTTTTTTTTTATGTCGACGCCATTTTGTGAATTTTTTTTCTTTTCATTTGGCAGAGGTCAGAGGTCATAGCGACATCTTTACTAATGAAGAATTTTCTTAATTTGTTTGATTTGGATCACTACAAGGGTTGATATCATGACAACCAGGAAGCGCCGTTTTTTTTGTAGCCCCCACTTCACCGACTTGAATTTAAACGATTTTTTGATTTTTTTATTTTAATTTTGTTTTTATATTCTTAAAATGTCAAAAAAATTATATAAATAATCCATACTAAAAATATATTTCATTTTTTTTTATCCTAGTTTGAAAAATGCTTAGGATTTAGGCTTCTAGACCAGAATACCCCCTTAAGTTTTTAAATAATAGAGCGGTATTTTAGTACATGAAGTTGTCGATTACTACATATTCTTACCTACGACAAGCAGTCCAGTTAGGTAGATGTAATTTCGAGAAAGAGATCAGCCGACGAATGCAACTTAGCTAGGAAGCGTTCGGAAAAATTAAGAAGATCTTCTCATCCAATATTCCCCAGTCTCTGAAGAGAAAGGTTTATAACCTGTGTGTTACTAGCGATAACATACGGCACTGAAATGGAACAAATGGTTATTTTTTGCTTTTGTTGACGGAGTAGGAATCTAATTCACCACCTCCTTTCTTGTTCGTAGGTAAAAGGATGTAAAAGACAACTAAGGAATAAAATATGCGTAGTTAACGCAAAAGGAGGAAACCTTGAAATGAAACCCTATTTTAAGAATTTTGAACAGCTATGGTAAGGTAATATCTATCTCATTGTGGAGGAGGCTCGAACCCAGCAGTGGGACTTATAAGAGCTGAGACGCAATGAATAAATTTTTTCTTACATAGGTATATTTCTTATTTAATTATCAATTACTTGCTGACGCGGCAAACTTCGTACCGCCATAATTTTTTTCGTAAATATATTTTCTAAGTTTCCGAAAATATAGTCTGTCTATACTCTATAGCTGTCATTTGCATTTTGTTATTACATGATAGATACGTTTTTGTTATACCACGTTTTATAGTGACTTGTATTCTTTTTGACGTTTTATGTCAAGTCCCATGAGAAGCCGGTCGAACGGGATAAAAGTATTCTATGTCCTCTCCTGGTCCTAAGCTACCTCCCCGCCAATTTTTAGGTATATCGGTACAGCCGTTCTTGAGTTATAAATAGTGAAACTAACACGACGTTTTTTATATATATATATGGATTTAAAATCAAAATAACTATAATTAATAGCAGCTTTATAATAAAAAAATCATTTTGTATAATTGCCCTCAACAGTTCTGTGATAGATGTTGTAAAAGAAATTTTATATTTTTAGTACCCTAGTGATAGTTAAATAAAATAAAAGCAATAAAATGAAACGTAAAAGAATTTTTATTTCATCTTAAGAAATGCCTATTGCGGAAGTTTTAAATAACGTATTGTCTGTAGACGTGTTCAAAATGTCATAGACGACATTATTTACTGTAACTTGTTATGAAAAAACCGCATGGAGTATTCTGGCACGGTGCCAGAGCAACAGGCGGCTCGTCCTACTACTGATTTCGTGTCACGAGGAAATTTATGGAAAAATATTGTTTTAACAGTTCGTTAACACGTTTTGTGTATTCATTTTTTAATGTATTGTTGCTATGTAGGTACTATAACTATCATTTTTCTATAGCCCGTATGTATTTGATTCCAAATTAATAACTAATTTTAGACACAATAAATATACTTTAACCAAACTAGGCATAGAAATGTAGATTATAATAATTGATTTCCTAAGTGAACTCACAGTAGCGCGCTATTGAGGAAAGTATGTTCTAGCGCGCCATATGGAGGAAAGTATGTTCGAATTTTCTCTGAGAGACAAAATTCGGAATATGAAGATCTATTTATCAGACCATCGGCGTCCACTGTTGGGCATAGGTCACCGCACGGAAGTGGAAAAATCATAGTTACTACGTTTGTCGGCGAGTTGCTGTTAGCATTTTTGTAAATTAGTTGTTTATCTCTTTCTAAGGCTCGATGTGCAATATAGCTATATGGACGGGTAGGTACTGTATAATATATTATAGAAGTGTTTTTTTGTGTGTGTGTATGTACATACTTTGTACTCAAGTAAGAAGTTATATTTCTTTGGCGTAACAAAATAAAAATTACTCTAAAAATGTTACCCTTCGCGTTATGCTACGTTTGCAGCAGAAACGACACTAATATTAGAAAAAAAAAATAGTATTTAATACATTGAAAATTTTAGTTAATACATTGAAATCTAGTTGACATTTGTGACAATGTGCGTGCACATTGTAAGAAATGTCCAGCTAACATCGTTAAAATTTACTTTAAGTTCCTTGAAATCCTATTTATAGTTACGGATATTAGTGTACTTAATCCAACAAATAAATAAATAAATCCTCTAGCTTAATGATAGTAATATATTTTGCCTATATAACTAATTAACATTGTCGGAAAACACATAGATTTATTGATGCGTGATGCCGGGAAATGGCAAATACAGTGAAAGACAACAATTTCCACGAAATTGTTTTAGTCCTTATTTTGTCGATCTTACTCGATTAGGAAACAACATTGTTGGAAGTAAGAATGTTGAAACATACTGAGAGTGTTTTTTTTTTTCTTTTTTTTTTTTCTTTATTTACCATAAGGTAGGGTTTGATCACACAGTGATCATGTCACCCTAATAAATTAACATGCAATAATAAGTATAACTAAGTAATTATGAACTAAATATTTCTATGTCTTAAACCTATATTTACAATATTGTATAATAATTTTGCTTCCTCAGATAAAGGCGAAGATAGAATGCTGTTACAGACTCCAATCATTCTTAAACAGATATCCTTTTCATGTTCAAACTCTTTTCTTTCACCTTCGTTCCGTACACACTCCACTAGGATGTGATAGACGTCTTCCCTAACTGCACAAACACTACAGTCAGGTGAAGAGCGCCTCTTCATTAAGTAAACAAAGTTATTTAAGGGTATGTGTCCGAAACGAAGTCTAAGGGCCGTTACGACATCCTGTCTAGAAAGACTGGAGTCTGCAAACCATAGAAAACTTAAAGGATATGGTTGTAAGGTTTTATACCATATCCCTACTGTACGAGATCTTTCGTCAAAATACTCCCTCCACATTTGAGCACATTTCTTTTTCGCTAAGTATAGCAAATCTGTAAAGTAAGGTAAGCATGGTAGTGGAATTCCCGTCGAAGTGGCTTGTTTTGCCAATTGATCCACTCGAGAATTGCCTCGCAAACCAGTGTGTGCAGGGATCCATTACAATATCGTGTGTTTCTTGTCCTTATGTAGTTTTCTCATACAGTTTACTATGTCATAAGCAATAGGGATACAGCGAATATTCGACGTGCACCGGATTAAATGCTGCAATGCGCTTTTTGAATCCGTTAATACAACGTATTTACCTGCTTGAAATGAATCTATGTAAGAAATGGCTTCAAAAATAGCAATCAGTTCTGTATGCATTATAGAGATGTTAGAATTTTGGATTTTGAGCATAATATGACTCTCTATTTGAGGATCAAAAAACCACCACCACCAGCACCAGCCCTGTTTCATCAATCAAAATAGATTTTTTATGTAGTCCAAACAAATAGTTTTGAGATTGGATAAATGATAACACTGTTTAGGCTTATTGATTGTTGGAATGGTAGGTCTTATAAAGTTGGATAGTCTAAAGTGGCTGAGCCAAATATCCGATGAAAATAATTCAAGCTGCTTACTAACGTGCATAGGTGTTTTAAAATTCTCTAAACAAGACAGAAGTGATGATTTTGTTTTGCGCCTCCAGTTCTGACTCTGCTGTTTGAGTTCATTAATTAAGCATACTGTTTCGTCACCTTCAATTGAACTAATCTTGAGCCAGAATTTCATTGATAAATAAAATCTTCGCACATGTGAAGGTTGTACGTATAGCTCACTTTACATTATGTAAACGGGGGGTACTTTTTACAAATCCGCCAATCACTCGTAAAAATTGGTTTTGCAACCGATCTAATTTCTACTGAGACTGTGTCGTTATAAGTTTGTGCGATATAATTATTTTTAGTCTAGATATTTTGTGTATATTATTTTTTTGAGTTTGTATGTAAAGTAACCGCTATGAAATAGCTTATTCCTTTTTTAAACATAATTAATTACGCTCATAATAATTGATTTTTAAATTTAAAATAATAATTGCATAGGTTCTATAGTAAAACAATAGGCACAACTTATAAGGATCAACCACTTGTGGATTTGCTGTAAACATTTGACTACACAGTTTTAATGTTACGTTTTATCAAACTTAAACTCAAATCATTTATTATGCATAAAAATAAAGTATGGTCCTACCACTATCATTTAGATAGTGGTAGGACCACACTGTCGACAGTTATCTGTCTACAGCCGCGGGCCGCTCCGTCCGGGGCAGTACCACACTCTCGCAGAAAATCGACGTCTGAGTAGTAGCAATTTGTTACTGCGCTTCGTTCGGTGAGCGAGAGAGCCGGA
Organism: Lymantria dispar; assembly: GCA_032191425.1. Taxonomy (NCBI): domain Eukaryota; kingdom Metazoa; phylum Arthropoda; class Insecta; order Lepidoptera; family Erebidae; genus Lymantria; species Lymantria dispar. Next base: position 33,359,161 of record CM063441.1, read on the forward strand.
AGCCCAGCTTTCTGAGGGTGTTTGCGTGTGGAGGGTTTTCGTGGTACCCTTGGTATCACCGAGCCTCAATGCACGCATTCACACTCCCTTCACTTTCTTCGCGGTAGGCAGCGGCCTTATAAAGGTCCATAAGCGGCAGCAACACTTACCATCAGGTGTACTGTTTGCTCGTATGCCACCATTTGCAATAAAAAAAAATAAAAAAAAAATAAACTCCGAGAGGGCACTTACATATTCTCAAGTTTAAAAATTAAATTAAATTATCTAAAAAATAAACTACCACCGGATCGAAACGCGACCGCTACTGAGCTTGTCTATTATATTTTATTATTATTTTTTTTTATCTATATATAAAATTGTGTACATGTTTTGTAATAACTAGCTCCAGTGTGATGCCCTTCGAACCGCAAAATACTTAATATAATTTAAACGATTATCGCTGGACCAGATCCCATAAACATCAATCATGATCAATCTATTAATGACTAGCAATTCGCCCTTGCTTCGCTTCGCTCGCTTTCTGTCGCCTTATCCCCGTAGTTCCCGTTCCCGTGGGAATACCGGGATAAAATATAGCCCAGTTTACTCCCTGATATTATAGCTTTCCATTGGTGAAAGAATTTTTTAAATCGATCCTGCCGTTTTGAAGATTATCCGGAACAAACAGACAGACAGACAAAAAAATATAAAGTGATTTTTAGGCATATGTACAGTGCAAATTACCATGTGAGCATGAAGAAGGCCTATTATTTTGACATTACAAACAGACACTCCAATTTTATTTATTGGTATAGATTTCTGATGTTCACGCGAGTATTAGACATTGTAAATAAAACTACGGATTTTATCGCGTTTAGCCGTGACCATGAACGCTGCAAAGTGTTGGAAACGTCAGGCAATTAATAATCAAATACAAAGGCGCTAAAATCCGTAGTTTTATTTAAAATGTGTAATACTCGCGTAAACATCAGAAATCATTAAGTTTTCTTATTTTCCTCCAGATCTTTCTTTTATACTCTCGAATATTGATCGCGAGAGGATATCGAAGATTTTTTTGAGTAAGACAGCTTCGACGGTAAAGGCCAATAAGAAGTTGAAAGGTTTGAAGAAGGGTTGTAACAGCACTGTTTAATGTTATCTACACAATAATTTTTCCAGTAATAATCTAGAAAAATCTTCTATCTGCACAATAGTTTTTGAAATAATGCTTTCATTTTATTTTTATAAATATACTCATCATCATCATCATTTCAGCCTATTGTCGTCCACTGCTGGACGTAGGCCTCCCTCATGTTGCGCCACAATGTGCGGTCCTGTGCCGCCTGCATCCAACGACGCCCAGCAACTTCCACTAGGTCGTCGGTCCACCTAGTGGTGGGCGTCCTACACTGCGTCATCCGATGCGTCGCCACTCGAGAACCTTTCTTTCCCAGCGGTTGTCGGTTCGTCGAGCGATGTGGCCTGCCCATTGCCACTTCAGCGTGCTAATTCTTCGTGCTATGTCGGTTACACCCGTTCTTCTGCGGATTTCCGTATTCCGGATTCTATCTCGCAGAGAAATCCCGAGCATAGCCCGCTCCATAGCACGCTGAGCAACTTTGAGTCTTGATATGTGGCCTACATTTAGGGACCACGTTTCCGTGCCGTAAGTCATCACTGGTAACACACACTGGTCGTAGACCTGTGTTTTCAGACACTGAGGTATGTTGGACGAGAAGATCCTCCTAAGTTTACCGAACATACTACCTGGTTTAAATGAGGTTAAGTACAAAGTTTTCTATATGTTTTTTTAATCTCTATAGAAAGCTTCTTTTCCGTTTTCAGATTCAGCATAGGTTTTACGCATAATGCGAGGTAAAATGATGGTGAGACGGGTTGCTACAGATTTTGATTTCTTAACTTTCTTTATTGTAATGACACTACAATGAAGTAACTGCCTATATCTCGCCTTTTATTATTCGCCTTTTACAACACCCGCTGAAAGGGAAAGTCGTAGATTGTTATATTTTTAGTTACGCCAAAATTAGAATTACAGTACAGTTTTTTTTTCATCCTGCCACCCTGCACTAAAGAAATAATCCTTGTGTTTTCTTTTTTTTTTTGTGGGTGGGTCGCGGTCTGCGCGCCTCCGCACCACTCCGTCCGGGGCGACAGAGGGGCTTAAGCACGCAACTCCCGCGACCCACCCAAAAACCACGTCGCCTTCGTCGTTGGGCCGACCACTGGAGCAGCGTTAACTTGTCGTCAGTGGTCGACCCGACGTAATACCCCTAATTGGGGGTACCCTCCCATCGAGCGACGTCCCCCCCTCGGGGAGGACGTCGGTCTTTCCTCGCGCGGTCTGCCTCTCGGCGGGTGACGGACTAATCCCCGGTCACGTCACCCGCGGCCTCAGCTAGGGCGGCATGAGGCGCAGATAGTTGCGCCTACGCCGCCCCAGTCGCCGGCGGCGGATCTCCTCATCGAGGCTGCGCTCCTCGCGCAGGCGATCCGCCGCCTCCAATAATCCTTGTGTTGCGGGAGACTTTACATACATATAAACTAACGGATACAAATTATATCCAGACTCAGAACAACAATTTATCGATTGCACAAAGTGTTGTCATGCGTTTTACGATTCGAACCCCCGATATTGGCACGGTAGGTACGATACATTAACCATTACGCTATTTGTGTAGTCAGTTGTCAGTCATTGTAACTAAGAAAAAATATAGTCTTATTAAGTACTTATACATAATTATGTATAAAATTACATGGCAGTAAGAAATATATTGCAACTTGTTTATAAATAAAATTGACATTACAGAATCGTACAAGTTCCTCTATGTTTAACATTTTAATATGCAGATTATATAGAAAATAAAAATTTGTAATCATTGTTTACCGGTAATTCACGTAAAATTTCAAATAACCAAAGAAGTTTTACTGTGACCTACTTAATTATTTTCAACACCTACGTAGTTTAGACTAGGTTGCTCTCGTTAATATTCTTTTCAAAGATTACATTTCCTATTCAATACTCGATTCCAGTGCAAACACATTTCATTTTGCTATTTCTAAGTATACATATAAACAGTAGAAAACGTTATAAGGGGCGGTTATGTTAAATATCTCTATTCTATTTTCAACTCACTCCATTTAGGCCATTTACTACCAAATTATATCTTTGTCAAGCGATATATTCTTAATTTTATTCTTGTAATATATACTTCCAAACATTACATTTTGAGAATGCAAATGGACGCGTTAATATCCTATGTGGCTTCCTCTGAGCTGAGGTAGTAGTTTTGCCAAGAACTAGTGTATTAGAAATTGTAATTTTACTTTTGCAGTATGAAAGTAAATTATCAGTAAATTTTAATCTTTGTATCTCGAGAATTGGTAGAATAATGGCTCATTTTTCACAGTAGTATAGGATAGGATATATAGGATAGGATAGATAGGATAGGATACTCAGCAAGGTCATAGGAAAATTATTGATTTTATTTAACTCATATACATATGTATAAACAAAAGCCGGATGCTTTGTACCTTCCTACGCCATGTTTTTGCTAATCTATTACGCGCAGTAATCGTGTAACATTGTTTTCTTGATAATAAATAAAATAATGATTGATTCTCACCATGCGTAACACTCATTAATAGAGGATGTCCGACGTAATATATACTCCGTGTGAAATACAATTCCGGAGTGAGAATACAATTCACTACCCCCCTTTCTCACCTGCGGGTGAGAAAGGGGGATAGTGAATTGTAGTAGTCCTATAATCCTAAATAGTAGGTCAATTTCCCTCCCATTGTAGAGGAGGCTCGAGCCGATGTGTATATTTTTTTCTATTTAGTTCGAATAAGAACGAATCATAGATAAGTGCAGGATTGGCATCCCGCCAGAATTGATGTTGTAGTGGTGAAAATTTATGCGTGTGTACTAAAGAAATGTATGGTCTGCAAAAGAAATTTAGCTCAACCTAGTCTGTTGACGTCAAATTACTGGCGTTGGCGGCAATTAACGAGTGTATTAAATATTTTATTTTTTTTAAATGCATTGCAATTTCTATTTTGTGTTTTTGGAGAAATGTGTTAGTAATTTTTTTAATATTTTTATATAATATGTGACTGTCATTAAAGTTTTTTTCGATGATATAAGTGGTAAATTATGTAAAATTAAATTACCAGCTGATAGATAAATATTAGTGCCACACATTTTGTAATATTTTGGCACAGCTGTCTGTAAGATAACGTTGGTTGAAATAATTATATGATTTATAAAAGTATGATGTAATAACAATAATAATAACAAAAATATAAAAATGAAAAGGGAGCCGTCGCTCAGGACCCTTTAATCGTAACGCCCATGACGTGCGGTGTCCCACAGGGGTCGGTCCTCGGACCCACCCTGTGGAATATCGGCTACGACTGGGCGTTGAGGGGGAGCGTCCCGCCCGGGCTGGGCGTGATTTGTTACACCGACGACACGCTCGTCACAGCCCGCGGTGGGACGCTAGAAGAGGCGGTAAGCCTGGCGACCTCTGGTACCGAGGAGGTCGTCAGGCGGATCGAGGCGCTGGGGTTGAGGGTCGCCCTGGACAAGACGGAGGCCCTCTTGTTCCATGGGCGCACTATGAGCCCTCCCATCGGCGTCTCGATCACCGTCCACTCGGTCGACATCAGCATCCGGGCCCATATGAGGTACTTGGGCCTGGTGCTCGACGGGCGATGGTGGTTCCGGGAGCATTTCCGCAGGCTCGCTCCACGGCTCGTCGGCGCGGCGTCCGCCCTATCGTGGCTTATGCCGAACGTGGGCGGACCGAGCGCTGCGTGCCGACGGCTGTACGCGGGGGTCATCCGGTCGATGGCCCTGTACGGCGCACCGGTGAGGGCGGGGTCCATGACCGTCCGACTTAGGGCCCTTCTGTGGCGACCACAGAGGGTCATGGCGGTCAGGGCCATCCGCGGATACCGCACGGTGGCGACGGAGGCAGCGTGCCTATTGGCTGGGACTCCCCCGTGGGACTTGGAGGCGGAGATGCTCGCCGGACTATATCGGCGGGTGACGGGGGTGCGAGCGGAGGGCGGTGTGGTCTCGTTAAGGGATCTCACCGCCTGGCGCGTCGACGCCCGCCAAGACGTCATCGCCCGTTGGGCAGTCCGGCTGGAGAGGCCTCGGTTCGGGGTGCGAACTGTGGAGGCCTTCCGGCCGGTGCTGATGCAGTGGTTGGAAAGGCGGCACGGGGTGCTCTCCTTCCGACTGGTGCAGATTTTGACGGGGCATGGGTGCTTCGCCAAATACCTGCACAAGGTCGTTAGGAGGGAGAGTACACCGTCCTGCCACCACTGCGATTGCGACGAGGACACGGCGCGCCATACGCTCGAGGCCTGCGGGGCTTGGGCAGTGCAGCACAGTGAACTCGTCGCAATCATCGGTACGGACCTGACGCTGCCGGCTATCGCTAGGGCGATGGTCGACAGCGTTGGGAATTGGGACGCGGTCGCAGCCTTCTGCGAGACAGTGATCTCGCGGAAGGAGGCGGCGGATCGCCTTGGTGAGGAGCGCAGCCTCGATGAGGAGATCCGCCGCCGGCGACTGGGGCGGCGTAGGCGCAACTATCTGCGCCTCATGCCGCCCTAGCCGAGGCTGCGGGTGACGTGACCGGGGATTAGTCCGTCACCCGCCGAGAGGCCGACCGCGTGAGGAAAGACCGACGTCCTCCCCGAGTGGGGGACGTCGGGCGATGGGAGGGTACCCCAATTAGAGGTATTCCGTCGGGCCGACCACTGACGACAAGTTAACGTTGCTCCAGTGGTCGGCCCAACGACGAAGGCGACGTGGTTTTTGGGTGGGTCGCGGGAGTTGCGTGCTTAAGCCCCTCTGTCGCCCCGGACGGAGTGGTGCGGAGGCGCGCCGACCGCGACCCACCCACAAAAAAAAAAGGGCCCTTTAATCGTCTTTTATGAAATCCCCAGGCAAGATACTGGGTGGCAGATTGTATTCTTACTGCATCACCATACGGAAGTAGCATATATGCAACCCGCCCTCGCTTTGCTTCGGTTTCAGTCGCCTTACCCGCCATTTTATAGCCTTCCATTGGTGAAAGAATTTTTGAAATCGGTTCGGTGGTTTAAGCGTAAAAGCCTAACAAACAAAGAAACTTACTTTCGCATTTATAATATTAGTATTCGTCATAACCTGCCGTATCTAATATCCACCAATTCACCATATGAACCGAGGAGAACCGGTCGCTGTAACCGAGTCCTTATAATCGGTGGCATACAGATGGCCTACAGATGAGTTCAAACTTAAGTGAAGTATTTAAGTTAGTTCCTGTAAATAAGAAGCGATTAAGAAAGATATAATGAGTTTTTCTAACGCTACGCATTAAGAGACGATGACCTCGAATGAACGTCTAGCCAAATGTCGGCGTGCCGATCTTGCATTAAGATCTTAACAGATAAACAACAATGATTTATACATAATATATCTAAGCGACTAATGACCATTCTCAACAACCACACCTATATTTTAGAAAACACCTAAGCTAATCTATTTAAAACTTAATATCAATGTTTTATCGATTTTATCTGTCATTTAGTTATGTAGAATTGACACTAAAATTATTTTAGGTTTGGTTTTTTACGAAAATTTGAGGCGGAGAAGCTCGCCGACCTTTACCGGTAGGTGTCGAAGACACGAGCTGAAGGCGGCATAGTCTCCACCAAGGATATTGCCGCCTGGCGGGTCGACGACCACCGGGACGTCATTGTCCGTTGGGCAGTCCGGCTGGCGAGGCCTCGATACGGTGTCAGGATCGTCGAGGTCTTCCGGTCAGTACTGATGGAGCGGTTGGAGCGGACGCACGGGGTGCTTGCCGACTGGTGCAGTTATTGACGGGGCACGGTAGCTTCGCCAAGTATCTGCACAGGGTAGTTAGGAGGGAAAGCACAGCGTCCTGCCACCACTGCGATTGCGATGAGGACGTGGTGCAGCACACGCTTGAGGTGTGTGCCGCGTGGGCGGAGGAGCACCGTGAACTCGTCGCAATCATCGGTGCCAACCTGACGCTGCCGACCATCACCAGGGAGATGCTGGACAGCGTCAGGAACTGGGACGCGGTCGCCGCCTTTTGTGAGGCCGTCATCTCATGGAAGGAAGCGGCGGATCGTGCGCGAGAGGAGCTCCTCTTCGGTGACACGTTCCGCCGCCGGTGACTCGGGCTGTGCAAGCGCGAGTACCTGCGCCTCATGTCGCCCTAGCCGAGGCCGCGGGTGACCGGACCTGGGATTTTAGTCCAGCACCCGCAGAGGGGCTGACCGCGCGACGGCGACCGACGTCCCGGGACAGGGACGTCGAGAGGTGATGGTACCCGAAAGGGTATTCCGTCGGGCCGACCACTGAGAACAAGGAACTCGGCACTGGTGGTCGGCCCAACGACGAAGGTGACGTGGGTACAGGTGGGTAATGGGCCTGCGTGCCATCCTTTCGTCACCCCGGACGGCGTGTATTACGTGTGAGCTTACCATAGACCACCCATAAAAACAAATAAGGTTATCCAAAATTTATGTATTGCCGTTGAATTTAAGTGTAGATCATGGTAAATTATAAATATCTGTAACAACAATGACTTGTTAGACGTCAGACATCTTAGTTCGCTCGTAACCATGAACGCTGTAAAGTGTTCGAAACATCGGGCAATCAAATACTAACGCGATAAAATCTGTAAAGTAGTTTTATTTACACCAGCGTAAACTGTCAAAAAAGTGTCGTTCAAAAAAGAGAAAAGGGAATGAATGTCTTCATAAAAATATATTATTCCCTATAAAAGATTTCCGTGAAATGACGAAATAAGTATACAATTCACCACCCTCTTTCTTGCAAGTGGGTGTCGCAAAAGATAACTAAGAGATTTTAATATAACAATAACATCTACTCAAGAGAAGGAAAACCCGAAATAAAACGTTATACCAACCCGCCTGACCATTGTGGTAAGTAAATTTCCTTCTCATTGTGGAGGAGGTTCGATCCCAGCAGTGGGACGTATATAAGCTGTAATGATGATAATATAAGACTTAAATTACTTACTTAAAATACAAAAAGAAAGAAATTTAATAATAGATTGCAGCTTTTAATAAATTCTTATCAAGCGTAGACATTATGGTATTATTTCTTTTTCATGTGGAGTACTAAATCTTATAATGGTATTCGACAAGCTCTTTTAATCTGATTAATAGATGCATAAGGACCTACGTTTTTGGATATATGTGACTCAAAAACTATTAATCTAAAGGAATTAAAATAAAAATTTTGAAAGTAAAAGAGATTTCTGAATAAAGAATTCCATCTTTTGGAACTGTAAGAGGAATAGGTATCTGATTGATAAATACATAATGGATTAATGATTATAATAGAATCTATTAAGCTCCCGTTTGGTGCTCGTTGCTTCATGACAACCGATATCATCATCGTCTTAGATCATACACGGTCCACTATTGGGCTCGAGCATCCTCCCCAATAGGTGGAAAATTAACTTACAGTACCATACTGGACAGGCACAGGGTTTTATTTCAGGTTTTCCTTTTCTTGCACAAATGTTATATCCATACTAATATTATAAATGCGAAAGTAAGGATGTTTGTTTGTGTGTTAGGTCAATTTCTCATCTATTTTGTAGGAGGCTTGAGATTAATAATGGAATGCAAAAACTAAAATAAATTATCATTAGATAGATCGGATTTGGAAATACATAAATTTTCTATAGAATAATTCTCATCTTACTTTCACAACATTCATACTAATATTATAAATGCGAAAGTAAGGATGTTTGTTTGTTTGTTTGTTTGTAACGCTTTCACGCTTAAACCACCGAACCGATTTCAAAAATTCTTTCACCAATGGAAAGTTATAATATCAGGGAGTAACATAAGCTATATTTTATCCCGGTATTCCCACAGGAACGGGAACTACGCGGGTTTAAGCGACTGAAACCGAAGCGAAGCGAGGGCGGGTTGCTAGTATATAATATATCCCTTAGTCATCTTATACGACATCAACTGGGTAGATAAGGAGTGGGTAATTGTATTCTTACTCCGTCACCACGTGGAACCGATATAGAGAGATTCCGAAATAATTTAGTATATATTTTTTTTACTAGCAACCCGCCCTCGCTTCGCTTCGGTTTCAGTCGCTTTACCCGCGGCGTAGTTCCCGTTCCTGTGGGAATACCGGGATAAAATATAGTCTATGTTACTCCCTGATAATATAGCTTTCCATTGGTGAAAGAATTTTTGAAATCGGTTCGGTGGTTTAAACGTGAAAGCGTTACAAACAAACAAACAAACAAACAAACATCCTTACTTTCACATTTATAATATTAGTATGGATGTTGTGAAAGTAAGATGAGAATTATTCTATAGAAAATTTATGTATTTCCAAATCCGATCTATCTAATGATAATTCATTTTAGTTTATGCATTCCATTATTAATCTCAAGCCTCCTACAAAATAGATGAGAAATTAACCTAACACACCACGCTGGTCAGACGGGATTTATTTAGAGTTTTCCCTCTTTGCCTTGATGTTATCTACATACTTGCGTTTCTTACTCACATTTTGCCAAACCCAACAAAAAAGGCAGAATGGTGGTACATTATATTCTTGCTCCGTTACCAAAAGGAAATAATGAGAAAATTACACAAAACACAACAATATAATTCAAAGTACATAATTAAGGATAAGAGTGTCATTAATTTGAATTTATAAATAAAAACAATTCATGAAATTTCACTGTGGTTTACTGATAATAAACTGATATAGATAGCGTATTAACTAATGGATACACAACAAAGGCAATTGATTTAATTATTATCAGATTTTATAGACCATTAATAATATACTAGTTGATTTTTCCTTCTCTTGGGTTGATGTTAACTGCGTATCATATCACTTAGTCTTGATTTGTGATACCCAGGGATACCACAGGAGGTTGGTTAATTGTATATTTAGTATACTTACCCCCATCACTACACGAAAGGAAGAATAATCTTATATCATATAGAGTTGAAAAAATCTTATGTCACATAGTAAGAAATTTGCAAACACTAAATGTAAAAAAGTATTAAGAAAAAAATTAAAAGCCTCTTCAATGTTCTATTAAAGTAAATAAATAATTAAATTATTCATTTACCTTTACGGCTTATTTCCGCCCATCGCCGTCCACTGCTGGACGTACTTAGGCCTCCCTTGTGTCATGCCACAGTGTCGCCTGCATCCAACAACGCCCAGCAATTTTCACCAGATCGAAAGATATTTAAAATGAAAAAAAAAAACACCGTCTAACTAGCGTGGTATAGTAGTTCAATTTCTCTGCGATTGTGGAAGAGATTCCAGCCCAGCAATGGGACATATGTGAGCTGTGATGATGATGATGATGAGTCGACTTATAGAGATAGAACAGGCAAGTTTAGTCAAAAAAAAGTAATTTCAATCCAACGCTAAATATTTCCTAGCTGTTGAGATCTTTCATTGCCCTAGAAAAAAGATGCATAGTGACATAATCTAATGTTATTTAATAATAATAATAATAATATGGGCCAGTCGTTATCTCACCATGAGACTAACGCAAAACTAGGAGGAACATTATATGGCCCTCTAAATTCTTTTGATATAAAAGAAAAAATGTATCACAAGATTTATAGGAAAGCCAATAAACCGCAGGACAGCTTGTGGCGTGCTGAATGTGAGTGGCGACACTGAAATGAGTGGTCCTGAGTGTCCCAGAGAGTCGGCCAGGGCCTCGTATCCAGCTGGCCTTTATTGGCTGGCTGGAGTGGAAACCGAAGAGTGCCCGCAGGATTCTCAACTCTGGCTTGCCTTAAACGGCTGGTCAGAGAGGGGTCGCCAGAGCTATATGCTCGGGGGTGGAAGTGTCATTTTTAAGGGCATAACTACGGGGAAACCACTGCGATGGTGAAACCGGCGCCGCACCGCTCGACACCCCAAGCCACTTGCACCAATGTTGCCCTCCTGTTGCCCGTATGGCCTGTGTGCCTGTGGCGACCGTTTGGGGGAGGCCCATTCAGTGAGTTGGCGAGTCACCGTCTGCCAAAGTTCAAGACGATAAAGGTATTGAAGGCAGACGACAGTTTTTCAATCAATAGTTTCATTTAATCCAATCCATCAAACCTCACAACCCCATAATCTGGTTTTAGATATCATAATTGCACAATAGTTTTACACCTACCGTTGGCAGTCCACGAGTGTTGTGTGCAAACGTGGAGTGTCATCGGTAGATGTCCCATCCCATTTTTACATTAAATTTCTCCAAAGGCCTCTGCGTGTTGGATCCATATCCCCATGCAAGTCTTTTAAAGGACCGGGTATCTTCCCTTATTTTAAAACAATATGGAAGATAGCCGTAAAACTGGGAGACACAATATAATAATAATATATCATTCAAGAAAAATATAATTAGTAATAATAATCCGACGCACCTATGTATGTATGTTTCTGCAATATGTATGTTTCCCTTGGCAATCCAAGTTGCTGTGGGCGTCGTAATGCCCCCATATATTTTGCTTTATCTCGGACAGACTTAATAAAACGTTGTGTTTTGGAAACTGCTGTTCATGATAATTTATGACTGAACTGATCTATACTAATATATAAAATTGTATATATGTTTGAACTAATTTATGTGGTACTTTAATAAAACTATTAAGAGATATTTCTTAGGACACCATAAGTAATCTTAGTGCGTGTTTTATTATTTATCGTATCACATAAATTCTTAGAATTGTTACGGATTTTATGGCGTTTGTATTTGATGAGGTCCGTGATCATAAACGCTGAAAAGTGTTCAAAACATAGGGGAGAAAAATAAAATATAAACACTATAAAATTTTTAAAAATAGTTTTATATCAAATTAGTTTTTGCTCGTATAGAAGTCATGTGTGACGTTTCCGTTGAATATGATTTTTATTATTTGTGTTGTAGGGTAAAAAATGTAAAAATCTCTAAGCAAAATTGCCTTTTATTTTACACACTTTATAACACCTCATACACGTCCCACTTGAGGCTTGAGCTTCCTCCACAATGGGAGGGATATGACCTACTATACCACACTGGTCAGACGTGTAGGTATAGGGTTTTATTTCGAGTTTTCCTTCTCTTGCATGGGTATTAAATGCATATAATATCCCTTAGTCGTCTTTTACGACACCTACAAGCAAGAGAGAGGGTGGTGATTTGTATTCTTATTCCGTCACCACGGCTTACACACTTACAGTATACATATTACTGGTGGAGCAGCGATGGCACGAATGCGTGTCAAGACCATAGGTCCCGAGCCTCATGATTTACCCAACAGAGTGCTAGCCTTGGTCCTCGAACACCTAGAACCGCGGCACAGGAGACTACACATCTCTTGTCTAGCATCTGAGCAGTTCTCTGGGTGCTGGAAGGAGGGTAGGATGGTGCTCCTGCTGGAGCTGGGAGAGTCTTGGCTGACCGCATCGACCAGCACTGAGGTCAGCCTTTGTCTGTTAGACGCCTAATTCGGTTTCCTCGGCCGGCGGAGGGTGTTGTTTTTGGTATCTTTGGACATCATTTAAGGAGTCTCTATGTCTCAAAAAGGGTCATTATTAAAATCCCAAGTGTCTAGATTCAGTAGTTTCGGCTAGGTATTGAGTTAGTTTCATTATCTAGTGAAATTCATGGACACCGTACAGATAAAATGTAGATGGGATAATATGCAAAATCAAAACTAATATTATCTTCTTTTTCTTGGCACTAAAGAAGATTATTTTTTACAAAAAATATCACGCACAAAAATACATCTCAAGCTGGCTTTGATTAAATTATATAATTACCTTCTACATCATTTTCAGGTAAAAATGCTTAAAACTATTTTACCGTAAAAAATTGAGTACTTATTAAATAGCATTAGTTGAATATTCGACGTCCTCCCCGAGGGGGGGACGGGGGACGGGGTCGTCACCCGCCGAGAGGCCGACCGCGTGAGGAAAGACCGACGTCCTCCCCGAGGGGGGGACGTCGGTCGATGGGAGGGTACCCCAAGTAGGGGGTATTCCATCGGGCCGACCACTGATAACAAGTAACCCTGCTCCGGTGGTCGGCCCAACGACGAAGGCGACGTGGTGTTCGGGTGGGTTGCGGGTGTTGTGTGCTTATGCCCCTCTGTCGCCTCGGACGGAGTGGTGCGAGGAGCGCGCCGACCGCAGCCCACCCCCCAAAAAAAAAGCCTCTACAGTTGGCGATCATTTTCTCCAATGTTAGATGTTAGTTTTATTCGCGGAAAGTTTTATTTGAGACTAGCAACCCGCCCTCGCTTCGCTTCGGTTACAGGTTATAGTCGTTTTACCCACGTAGTTCCCGTTCCCGTGGGAATACCGGGATAAAATATAGCCTAGTTTACGCCCTGATATTATAGCTTTCCATTGGTGAAAGAATTTTTGAAATCGGTCCAGCCGTTTTGAAGATTACCCGGAACAAACAGACAGACAGACAGACAAAAATTTTTTAATTGCTATTTTAGGCATAGGTGTCGTGCAAATAACCGTGTGAGCATGAAAAACGCCTATTATTTTGACATTTCAAACAGACACTCCTATTTTATGTATTGGTATAGATTTATTTGGCAGTTTTTTAATATTCTGTGAGTATGTACTGAAAGAGAATGTACTTGAAAATCACAGGTCTGGACCGTGGATTAAATCGATGTTTTCTGCATAGTAGCAAGACGGAGGATGTAAATTTTATTTTTACTCCGCCACTAGAAATATTAACGTTAATAGAACATAAATCTACAATTCACATACTTTAAAATTTACTACAAAATCTTATAATGCAAGTTATTTATAGTTTAGAGATTTTCCGTAAGAAGATTACGAATCTATATCTATTCTATACCAATAAATAAAATTGGAGTGTCTGTTTGTAATGTCAAAATAATAGGCGTTTTTCATGCTCACACGGTTATTTGCACGACACCTATGCCTAAAATAGCAATTAAAAAATTTTTGTCTGTCTGTCTGTCTGTTTGTTCCGGGTAATCTTCAAAACGGCTGGACCGATTTCAAAAATAATAGGCTTTTTTCATGCTCACACGGTTATTTGCACTATACACATGCTTAAAAATCACTTTATATTTTTTTGTCTGTCTGTCTGTTTGTTCCGGGTAATCTTCAAAACGGCTGAACCGATTTCAAAAATTCTTTCACCAGTGGAAAGCTATAATATCAGGGAGTAACCTAGGCTATATTTTATCCCGGTATTCCCACGGAATCGGGAACTACGCGGGTAAAACGACTATAACCTATAACCGAAGCGAAGCGAGGGCGGGTTGCTAGTTATATAATAATTCAAATGGCATCACACTGGAACTATTAATAAGCATGTTGTAAGATGTAATTTTATTTAAAAGAAATTAGAAAAGTAAATAAAAAATTTGATAAAAATTTTGACATTACAAACAGACCCTCCAATTTTATTTATTGGTATAGATATAGTTCACAAATATAATAATAATACAGTACACCTGGTGTTAAGTGTTGCTGCCGCTCATGGACCTTTACAGGGTCGCTGCCTACCGCGAAGAAAGTGAAGGGAGTGTGAATACGTGCATTAAGGCTCGGTGATACCAAGGGCACCACTAAAACCCTCCACACACAAAAGCGCAGTAACAAATTGCTACTACTCAGACGTCGATTTTCTGCGAGAGTGTGGTACTACCCCGGACGGACCGGCCCGCGGCTGTAGACAGATAACTATCGACAGTGTGGTCCTATCACTCTTGCGGTCGGACCATACTATCGACAGTATTCTGTCTACAACCACGGGTCGACGCATCCGGAGTAGTACTCCATTCTTACAGAAAATCGACGTCTATGTAATAAAAACCTATTACTTCACTTCATTCGGTGAGTGGAAGAGCCGGGAGCCTCACTTTCTGAGGATATTTGCGTGTGGTGGTATATGGTAATGCCTTTAATATCACCGAACCTCATCGCACGCATTCACACTCCTTTTACTTTTTTCATGGCAGGCAGCGGCCTATGAGTGCTCGATTTTCACCAACAGCATAAAAAAAACATAATACGTCATCAAAAACATGAATGAAAACTGTTTTCAGTAACACTACTGAGACAAGCAATTGCTTGCGGTAGCAGATTATCTATATATAAATACGTGAGGCGAAAACTTTGTACTCCTTTTTACGAAAATTACATGGATGGACAAGTATGAAATTTGGCAGAGTTAAAGTATACAATGAGGAGAAGTGCATAAAACTGAAATTTCCTATAATAATAGATTAGAAATACATTAAATTCATTAAAAAAGGCATTACGCACACTACAACGCAATCGCTACACACACATACACACGTTTGTGTGAGTGTGTTGGGTAGCAACTCTTCTAGACTTTTGTTTACGGGTAAAATCTCTGGTCGAACTGAATGTCAAACAATCATAATTATGATGAGAATGTCTACTAAAGATTTGTGCTTATAATATTAGTTATTAGTGAAATACAGCTTGCTGAATTTACAATTATACATAAGTAAAATTAAAAAAAATTGTGTAGCAAAAAATTAATTAAAATGAATTATGGCCGAATTTCGACCACTCGCGACCACTAGTATGTTTAAAATCCCAACCTAACCACCTATCAAAAGATGTATTTATGCTTGGCTTTAGGAAATCAAGAATTGAACCATTCATAGTAAATAAGTATGTGTAAATATTTAGTTGAACTGACGTGTAAAACATTGCGTGGGTAACGAGAGATATTAAACAGCGTTTCACTGACCTCGTTTTACGTTTCAGCTTATTTAATAGACAAATTAGATTTTGATGGTGATGTTTTTTTTTATATTAAATATGACTTCATCCGTGTGGTGACGGAGTAAAAATACAATTCACCACTCCCTATCTTATCCGTGGATGTCGTACAAGACGACTAAGGGGTATATTATGCACATAAAATCTGTCAGATCAGCATGGTATAGTAGATCAAATTCCCTCCCATTGTGAAGTAGGCCCGAGCCCAACAGTGGGACGTATGTGGGCTGCGATGATGATAATGACTTCATCATTATGTGATTAATTTTGTGTAATAGGAATGTCAAAATCTTGAGAATGCCATTGGAAACAGTCCTGTATACACCAGTATTCAACGATTCTTTGCGACTTTTAAGATTTGGCCAGTTCACCTAGTTAGGGGAACAGCAAAATAATTCTAACAAGTCAAATTACTCATTAAAAAATAAAAGGTTTCTTATGAAGAAATCATGTGAATTAAAACTGAAACCGCATTGAATGATTGCTGATTCAATTTATTTTGTTGATTAAAAAGATTCAATTCATCGAGTTTAATCATTCGCAATGATAGCAGGGCGGCATAGGGGCTTTATAATTTATGCGTACTCTTGATTCCTTTTGAGAATTTCCCCGCCATCCATATAATAGCCTTATCGTTTACCTAGAATATATAATAATTAGAATAACTCAATTACTTGCGATCGACGCAATATGTTCTTTCCTTCAATCGTATTGCAAAAGTTTTGGTAACAGTTTTATGGACAGCTGCCTGATGTCTATTTTTCTTGGGAAACATTTTTGATATTTAAGCTGTTAGTATTCCTTAACGACGCCCACGAACAATGTAAGGGTTAGTTATATTCGTAGCCTTTTCCGGCGGAATATACTTTTACCAAAGTATTTAAAGCATACATATATTCATAACGTGAAGGAGAGAGATGATTAGAAACACAATAATTACCACTTCGTAAAAGCCTACTACGGGACGCAAACAGATGACATCGCTGCAAGAGAAGGCGTTTTCCGTGTTATTATGGAATAAGATGAGCAAAGAACCTCTATATAAGAGAAAATAAAATTCAAAATAAAATTTCCTTCTAACCGGCGTGGTATGGTAGATCAATTTCCATACTTTTGTGAAGCAGGCTTGACCTCAGCAATGGGACGTATATGAGTTGTGATGAAGAAGATCATGAAGAAAAGGTGAATTCAAAATAGAGCCTCACTCTATCGACCGGCCTGATCAGCGGGGTACAGCTGAATATCCTCCCCACCGTGGAAGAGGCTTAAGCCTTAATGGGACGTATTTGAGCCGAGATGAGATGATATAAAATAGATAATTTAAATCTTGCATGATGTAGGTGTTATTGCCCTTTCCTCCTTATATTTTGTCATCATCATCATCTCAACCCACCCTGGTCTCGTGTCCCACTTGGGGCTCGAGTTTCCTCGACAATGGTAGAGAAATTAACCTACTATACCGCGCTGGTCAAACGTGTTGCCATAGAATTTTATGTCGAGTTTGCCTTCTCTTGCATACATATTATGTTTTTTTTTTTATTGCAAACGTTGGCAAATGAGCAACTATTACACCTGATGGTAAGTGTTGCTGTCGCTCATGCTGCCTACAGTGAAGAAAGTGAACGGAGTGTGAATGCGTGCAATAAAATTCGATGACACCACACTCAAACACCCTCAGAAAGTGTTGGGCTGCCGGCCCTCTCGCTCACCGAACGAAGCGCAGTAACAAATTGCTACTACTCAGACGTCGATTTTCTGCGAGACTGTGGTACTACTCCGGACGCACCGGTCCGCAGTTGTAGACAGACAACTGTCAATAGTGTGGTCCTACCACTATAGATATATCTGAATATCATATCCCTTTGTCAGTTTTTAAGACATCCATAAATGAGGTAGAGAGTGATGATTTGTAATTTTATTCCATCATCGTGCGGCAAACGGCTACTCTTGCATTGTTGCATGCCTTAAAAGCATCATCATCATTTCAGCCTATCGCCGTCCACTGCTGGACGTAGACGTCTCTCATGTTACGCCACAAAGTGCGGTCCTGTGCCATCTGCATCCAACGACGCCCAGCAACATTCACCAGGTCATCGGTCCACCTAGTAGGAGGGCGTCCTACACTGCGTCATCCGATAAGTGGTCGCCACTCGAGAACCTTTCTTCCCCAGCGGTTGTCGGTTCGTCGAGCCTTTAAAAGCCGAAACAGGAAATACAGATTTATATCTACATATCATATTCCTTAGTCGTCTTTTACGACACCCATGAGCAAGAGAGGCGATGGTGAATTGTATTCTACTTCTTGGTGGTGAAAACATATATTGCGTAGGTTTCTGTAATTATTATAATCATTCCAATCAGCTGTAGTCACGTCAATATAACATTGTTTACAGAATTAGTCTACGTATACATTAGTTAGGTAAACTATTCATCAAAGCCTATTCATTTTAATTAAACTAAATTGAATATCAGATCCTACCTTCAAAGATCAATTATAATTTTAGTTATTTAAGCCAGCTGTAGAATTCATGACCTTCAAATATATTTCTAATTATCTTATACGTGTAATTTGTCTAGTAATCAAGTGTGGCGAGGGATTTAGAATATAAACAATAATAAACATGTATCACAATACCTTTCTTTTTCGAGTAAGTCGAAAAAACTGGCTACAGAATCCGCTAGAGAAGAGGGAGCAGCACTTGGCGATAGATTTTGTTGTTTTGAAAAAGGAAACCTAAGTTATTACTATTTTTTTGGGAGCAAGTTATGGTTCCGTCATTCTCTGCTTAAACTGCCTGGAACGAAGAAAGAGACTGCATTTAACTCCATGATTTGCCGTACTATATAAACATCTCTATCACCATTTGGTCAGACCAATACTGAATAATAAATAATTATAAATACTTATTTTGCGAACGAATAACGCTTTCCACAAGTGGGACTTGAAACAATATCTATTGGAAATTCTTTCCAATTGTCTTATCAATTAGTTAAGCATGGGCCCTACGTCTGACTGTCTTTTAGGGGAGAGTTACACGCGCCATCTATTGAAAAACGATTACATATTGTTCTGATTTGATACTCTAACTTTTCAGTTAGAATTGTTTAATCCCATTATCTAAGTTACTGAGATTTAGCAGTTAATGTGCTAAATTACTTTAAAAAACTTGTTTTTCGAGTGAAAATGTTTCATGTGGGACTTTAACCCACATCATCAACACAGCTCATACACGTCCCACTACTGGGCTCGAGCTTCCTCCACAGCAGAAGGAAAATTGGCCTTCTATACTACGCTAGCCAGACGTGTTGATATAGGGTTTTATGTTGAGTTCTCCTTCTCTTCGTTCTTGCTATGCTATTTTCTGCAAATCTCATATAGACGCCTTTTAGGAGACCTATGGGTATGAGAGAGGGTGGTGAATTGTATTTTTAGCATCTTTACATCTGTTGATAATTCTGTCCGACTAGACGAGCGTGGGTCGTACCGTACTTCGTATTTGAAACAAATATGATTTTGACAAACATTTGTAATTAAGCTTGCTAGGTAAAACATAGCATGTATATTTCAATAAGTAAAAATCTCTTCTTCGACTACGCATCAATTATGGCATGAAATTGAAGATTCGCATCTTATCATCTCATCATCTCGGCTCATATATGTGGCACTATACCATGGATATGTACCATGATACCATGATACCATGCTCATATATGTGGCGCTATACCGGAACTATACCATGTTTGACGTATAGGTAGGTTTTTGGTTCAAGTTTTGCTTCTCTTATATAGATGTTATATGCGTATTGTAACCCTCTTTTACGACATCCACGGGCAAGATAGGGAGTGCTGAATTGTATTCTTAAACCGTTACCATACGGAAATCGCCACCACACGGCATCAATCTACACCAAAATGAAATATAAAGTCATCTAATGTTAGACGGCGGGTTAGACGGCATATTTCGAAGTTTTCATTTATAAATTGATCTTAGTTTTTTTATCTCCGTAGTCGCTTTTTACGAAATGAAATGAAGGGAGAGTGACTTAGGTATATTCTTACTTCGTCACCACGCGTAAAAGGAAAAATTTGTTAGTAATAATTAATTATTTCTATTATAATAAAAAGTCTTAATTAATTGTCTCACTTTGTTTGCAAGAATAAATAAATTATAGTTCCAAAAACTGTAAAACACGTTTACAAGTTACAAGTCAAGTAGTTACTAGTTTCCAATTTCGCACATGCTTAGTTCGCATACTAACTCTCTTGCTCTTATGCAAAGGATACGAATAGAAATTTCTAAACCCTGGTGAATCTAATCAGGATATTCAGTTATTTTGATCGAATTATTGCATTGTCATGGGTCTTTGACGAGTGTGCAAAGTTTAAATAAAATATGATCGTTCAAAGTGGGGCAAAATTACGTTCAAAATTATCCATTGCATACATAGATAAATTCATACATTTTTTTTTTTTTTTTTTTTTTGTTTTTTTTTTTTTTTTTTTGGTTGGGTCGCGGTCGGCGCGCCTCCGCACCACTCCGTCCGGGGCGACAGAGGGGCTTAAGCACGCAACGCCCGCAACCCACCCGAAAACCACCTCGCCTTCGTCATTGGGCCGACCACCGGAGCAGGTTTACTTGTCGTCAGTGGTCGGCCCGACGGAATACCCCCTACGCGGGGTACCCTCCCATCGACCGACGTCCCCCCCTCGGGGAGGACGTCGGTCTTTCCTCACGCGGTCGGCCTCTCGGCGGGTGACGGACTAATCCCCGGTCACGTCACCCGCGGCCTCGGCTAGGGCGGCATGAGGCGCAGATAGTTGCGCCTGCGCCGCCCCAGTCGCCGGCGGCGGATCTCCTCATCGAGGCTGCGCTCCACGCGCAGACGATCCGCCGCCTCCTTCTGCGAGATCACAGTCTCGCAGAAGGCTGCGACCGCGTCCCAGTTCCTGACGCTGTCGACCATCGCCCTAGCGATGGCCGGCAGCGTCAGGTCGGCACCGATGATTGCGACGAGTTCACGGCGCTGCACTGCCCAAGCCGCGCAGGCCTCGAGCGTGTGGCGCGCCGTGTCCTCGTCGCAATCGCAGTGGTGGCAGGACGGTGTACTCTCCCTCCTCACGACCCTGTGCAGGTATTTGGCGAAGCTCCCGTGCCCCGTCAACACCTGCACTAGTCGGAAGGAGAGCACCCCGTGCCGCCTCTCCAACCACTGCATCAGCACCGGCCGGAAGGCCTCCACGGTTCGCACCCCGAACCGAGGCCTCTCCAGCCGGACTGCCCAACGGGCAATGACGTCTCGGCGGGCGTCGACGCGCCAGGCGGTGAGATCCCTTAACGAGATCACACCGCCCTCCCCGCGCACCCCCGACACCCGCCGATACAACTCGGCGAGCATTTCCGCCTCCAGGTCCCACGGGGGAGTCCCGGCCAATAGGCACGCTGCCTCCGTCGCAACCGTGCGGTATCCGCGGATGGCCCTGACCGCCATGACCCTCTGTGGTCGCCACAGAAGGGCCCTAAGTCGGACGGTCAAGGACCCCGCCCACACCGGTGCGCCGTACAGCGCCATCGACCGGATGACCCCCGTGTACAGCCGTCGGCACGTAGCGCTCGGTCCGCCCACGTTCGGCATTAGCCACGATAGGGCGGACGCCGCGCCGACGAGCCGCGGAGCGAGCCTGCGGAAATGCTCCCGGAACCACCATTGCCCGTCGAGCACCAGGCCCAAGTACCTCATATGGGCCCGGATGCTGATGTCAACCGATCGGACGGTGATCGAGACGCCGATGGGAGGGCTCATAAGGCGCCCATGGAACAAGAGGGCCTCCGTCTTGTCCAGGGCGACCCTCAACCCCAGCGCCTCGATCCGCCTGACGACCTCTTCGGTGCCATAGGTCGCCAGGCTTACCGCCTCTTCTAGCGTCCCACCGCGGGCTGTGACGAGCGTGTCGTCGGCGTAACAAATCACGCCCAGCCCGGGCGGGAGGCTCCCCCGCAACGCCCAGTCGTAGCCGATGTTCCACAGGGTGGGTCCGAGGACCGACCCCTGTGGGACACCGCACGTCATGGGCGTTCGCACAACGTCCCCTGCTCGGTTGGTACAGAGGACGCTGCGCCCCACCAAATAGTCTGCCACTAGCCGCCTCAGGTAAGCTGGCACTCCGTGATACCGGAGCGCCTCCCTGATGCAGCTGAATGGCAGACTATTGAATGCGTTGGCGATGTCTAGGGACACCGCCAACAGCACTCCCCCACCGGTGACGGCCTCAGTCGCCACGGCCCTCAGGCGCAACAGAGCCGCGATCGTCGAACGACCCCTCCTAAACCCAAACTGGGCGTCCGACAGATCGGGCCCCGTGCCGACGAGGTGCCGCTCGATGCGGGCAGCTACCACCCTCTCCAGTAGCTTGCCCGTGTCATCGAGCAGCACGATAGGCCTGTAGGCCGAAGGCGACCCCGGAGACCGTCCCGGCTTCGGCAGGAGCACCAGCCTTCCCTCCTTCCAGCACCCAGGGAACCGTCCGGACGCTAAACACGCGTCGAACAGCTCCCTGAGGCGGGGACCCAGGTGGTCGAGGACCAGGCCCAACACGCGGTTTGGAACACCGTCGGGCCCGGGGGCGGTGGACTTTGCGCACATGCGCGCCACCGCCACTCCCATCTCGGGTTCCGTGATGGGCGGAACACTGTCGTCGTCGGCCTCCCGGTCAGTGTCTGGCGGAGCCATGACCGGGGGCGTGTGTTCCGCCCGCCGCGGGAACAGGTCCTCGACGACCCGGGTGAGAAGGCTGGGCTGGAGAGTCTCGGTGAGGGGAAGGCCCCGCGCGCGGAGCTTATTCAGCACCGCGCGATAGGGGCGTCCCCAGGGGTCACGGTCGAGACCGTCCAGCATCTCCTGCCGACTGACGTCCTTGGCGGAGCGGACGGCCAGCCTGAAGGCCGACCGCGCATTGCGGTAGCCCTCATACAGCAAGGCCTCCCGCTCCGCGTCGCGTTGCCGCCGCCGGCTGCGGGAGATAAATTCATACATACAGGTGAAACTAATAAAAGCTTGTTTAAAAAATAGATTACTACTACACCTTAAAGTTGAACCCATGTCTATTGTAAATATTTTATAAACACCTTACCAATTAGGCCAGCGTGGTTACCTACCCATGTGCGTACCTGCGTATGACAAACAAATTCTGACTTGCATTATCGCATTTACAGTAGACTTTTATATGTTATGGTCGATGGCATGTCACAGTTTGGTTACCATCGATGCCTACCCATACCTGATAACTACATAATGACTACACAGATGGCGTAATGGTTGAGATACCGACCTGCAGTGCCAGTATCAGGAATTCGAATCCCATGCAGGATAACACTTTGTACACTCCAAATTGTTCTGAGTCATTAGTTGTATGTTTGTGGGGTCCTCCACAATACAAAGTTTATTTCCTTCGTGCAGGGTGTTGTCTTGAAAAAAAAACTTCCCACATTGTTAAAGCGGTTAGAATCTATTTCCAATAAACGTAGACTCTAGTTCGCGGAACTAATCAGTAACCATTTTTCGTTTGCAAACAATTTTTTTTTATAAATAGTCTAACATGTCAAAGCTGATTCACAGTAATTTAGAATTTGCTCAAGTACCTGTTGAGCAATAGCTTTAATAACCTTCACTACCTAGTGGACCAATCGTATCATAATCCCAAGTCTCACGTATCCGACGTAACCTTTAACGTCATTTGGCTTCGAGCTGGCCACACTGTGTGACTAATTCTCTGGCATAGCGCCAGTAACTCGACCTATATACTCGCAACAGTCTTCCTACTAGTTCGTTCCTTCAACTAATTAGGTTATGATTTTTATTTCAACACTTTATAGGGGCTTCAAATATTGACTGAATGAACCACGAATGAAATTGTGGTAAAGCAATTGCTTTATATATATATATATATATATATATATGCAATTGCACTATAAAAAAATTCTCGCGGAAACGCAATGAGTTTCAAAAATTAAAAAAAAAAACTGTACGAATGGCGGCGATGTGGTTCGCGACACGTCACGTCTCGTTTCCGTCGGGGGCGAAAAGTGGCCCACAGAGAACCGCTTTGCTACGCTGAATATGTCAAAGATCGTAGCAGGTGGAGGGCAGTGGACTCTGCCTACCCCTATGGGAAAAAGGCGTGAATATATGTATGTATGTATGTATAAAAAAAAGATATGTTTTGTTTCTTGTTGTTGTTTTATTTCATACATCGTCTATTTTATGTGTTTTGGGCAATTTTATCTTCACTTTTACCCTGCTATCACCCCAAACAATCTTACAGTTAAAACTAAAGAACTTATTTTGCCAAATAAAAAAATGAAAACGCATGAGTATATTACAATAGCAGGTAATAAAAAATTGTTTTCAGTTTGTATAATGTCTCAAAAAATTAATAATTTAGGTAAGAGATTTCCTAGATAGATAGATGAGAAAATGTTATCAAAATACAAGAACTTATACATATAATAGATCGGAGAAAAGTCTTTTCACATATAGTCTGTATAAACTTTTAATAAAATCTTTTTGGCTGCGGTAGTTGTATCTGGTTGGTTTTGATACCATTAAAAAGTTTACATTTCAAAAAGAGAAACAGTTTAGTGAAATGTTGTTTGCGGCCGTTGTTTTTGTTTTTTTTATTGTCAAAATGAGTGAATCTAATGAAGAAATTCAATAGTTTTTAAAATGTTATTACAAAAAAGGAAAAAGGCAACGCAAGCTGTGAAAAAGATTGTGACGTTTATGGTTCATAAACTACTAAATGTTGGTCAGACCGGTTGGTATAGAGTACAATTTTAAGTGTTCCATCTCTTGCATAGATGTTATACGCATATTATAATATGCGTAATATAATATAGAATAATAACGTATAGAAGGTAAATTCGCGCACAAAAAGTGAAGTATTTCAATTGGAACCTAAGGGAGCTTACGCCGGAACCATTCTGTAATATGGAAGGTCACTGTACTGCTCGTACGCATGCAACTCTTTTTTTTTTTTCAAATGTATTATGACATCATTTGAATGCACAAATCATCATAATTACCTATTTATTTAATTTTTTTTATTTTTTACGTACGCTACTCTTAATAATAAATAGGTAATTATGACGATTTGTGCATTCAAATGGTGTCATAATACATTTGAAAAACTTAAAAGGTTTTTAACATTACCATTAAAAGTACTTCGACGATTTATGTTAATAAAAACAAAATTTGATTTCATAATTTGTATAGTGGTGTGCGTGTATACGTGTGTAATCGTCTGCGCGCATATAGTATTTTTAGATTAATGTTTCGAACGTTCGAAGTACCGACACTATCCTTCTATACGTTATTATTCTAAGAATATAGTATTATACTACGGTATTATAACCAACCCTTGCTTGTTATATATACTTTTGAAACACGCATGGGTAAGATAAGGGATTGTAGATTGAACTTATATTTTTATAATATAATATTAGTTATAATTTAAACACTTTTAAATACTTTGAAATAAGTTAATACTATATAAAAGATTAATAATTTTAAAATATATTTAAAGTATTAATTATGTATTATAAAAAATTACCTAAATACTATATACCAAAGTTCTATCTACAATTCACAAAGAAATATTTATATAAAGTAGATCGTACACAGATACTACGAAGAATTTACACAAAACATATGTAATAACATTTTAGTCATTATATTATTTATTATATATTACAAATTAAATATTTGGTTGCATCATATTTACCACCTAATCCCTTCCTGCGTAAAAACAATATTTGCTAACGAGAAAACCCATTTAATGTGGCAGGAAAAATTGTATAGAATTTCAGCAGTTAGTATAAGTGTCTGAACGTAGAATGAGTCCGAGGATTGGGTATGAAGACTCGCTGGCGTCAATCACGCACACAACAGCGTGTGGGCGGAGCGTCGCGTGCGCAGTCGATACAGCCGGCGCCCTGGTGGACAATCAATGACATAACGCTTTCATTTTTTTATAATTTAATTTAAATTATTTATGATTTGACGCTTTTTATGAAACTGCGATATACCATCCTAATACCTACGTAATAAGTGGTAAACCTGTAGCTGCTAATTGAATATATTTTCATGTGATAGTGGTTTATGTGTCATCCTTCTTTTTTTTGTTGCCAATGGTGGCAAACGAGCAAATACACCTGATGGTAAGTGATACTGCCGCATATGGAACTTTGCAATACCAGGGGCACAGCCAGGCCGTTGCCTATTGTGAAGAAAATATTCTTCTTAAACCTCGTTTAAAGAAGAACATGCGCTTGGTAAACACAGCATCAGGTAGTTCATTCCAGAGCTTGCACGTACGTGCGAGAAATGATTGATGGAAACGTACAGTTGAAGACCATAAATTGCCAAGTGAAATGGATGAAACCTGCTACGATGTCGAGTAGTACGTTGGTAAAATGGTGGTGACGATGGTACCAAGTGAATCAGTTACGGACGCCCAACTTCTTGTTTGCCAATTTGGCTTCATCCTCCAAATGACTCCCAAATTGGACTTTGCTCGATATTTCCACGCCGAGAACCCCAATACTGCTAGAAATTTGGAGTTACTCCTTGGGACTGTGGCGCCAGGACAAACGGGTCCTTCTTTGCAGTGAACGCGCAAATTTATGTCTTTGTGGGATTGAACTGGACTAAGTTCCCTTCACCCCATTCCGAGGCCCGCCCCAGAAAGCGCTCGACTTTAGACATAATATACATAGGTTAGGCTATAGTCTGGACACACCCCGCCCAGTCTGTCCGGGGTGATATTATAGATCAGCGGCATGCATAATTCAGATTCATGTGGAGATTTAAATGGTCGTATTAGAAAAAGAGTGAAATATATGTGTGAAGAGTTTTATTACCATTAAAAAGCGTCCCTACAATATACCTATTACCTGCATCAGTTGACATAATTATTTACAGCAATTCATTGAAGAAAGCAAAATCAGCTGTAAGAAAAGTTTAATCATTTTGCAAAAATGACAGAATATTACACACTAGAGCCTCTTTTGATGCCACCGAAATAAAGGCAGTGCTACTAGTATCCTGTTAACTGAGTTATGGAACCTCACGCGGTCCTTCAATGAAAGAGGGGTAGGTTATGATTTGTTTAGCTTCTGTGCCTTTTACAAAATACAAGTGTGGTGGTATATGGTATACTGTTGTCACATTTCATGAATCAATTCATATATTTTTTTAACAATTAAAGTTTGTGTTGAAACAAATTGGTGTCGAGTGTATAGTAGTTGCGCCAAGGCAAACCATATACGGGGCGGCCGTCCCCCTCCGCTATCGTGCCACCGTCCGCCCTCCAATAACGTTTGGCTCACGTTTCGACATAGAGTAATTATGTAGATGGGAGATTTTAACGAAATTTACAAATTCTTAAACAGTAAAGAGCCGCCGCCACCCGCCTACCATGTCACTCGTCCCGAGCTACATGGCCTGAGTTACATGGTACGGGGGTGTGAGGTTTTTTTTTTATTGCAAACGGTGGCAAACGAGCAAATAGTACACCTGATGGTAAGTGTTGCTGCCGCTCGTGGACCTTTACAGGGTCGCTGCCTACCGCGAAGATAGTGAAGGGAGTGTGAATGCGTGCATTAAGGCTCGGTGATACCAAGGGCACCACCAAAACCATCCACACACAAACACCCTCAGAAAGTTAGGCTTCCAGCTCCCTCTCTCACCGAACGAAGCGCAGTAGCAAATTGCTACTACTCAGACGTCGATTTTCTGCGAGAGTGTGGTACTAGCCCGGACGAACCGCCCCGCGGCTGTAGACAGATAAGTGTCGACAGTGTGGTCCTACCACTCTTAAAATTTATTTTCGTTACGGAATTTCTTGATTCGGTCCCCGCGCCAAGCTCGCGACAAAAACTATGCCATAGATAAAACTATTTTTTAAAAAATTATCGTGTTTGTATTAGATTTTTTGTTGCTCGACGTTTCGAACGCTTTACAGCATTCATGGTCAATAAATAATTCTGTAGCGGATAGATATAAATCTCTGTAATAAAGAAGACTAGTTGGACGTCAGACGACTTAGTTCACCCGTGACCATGAACGCTGTAGTGTTCGAAACGTCGGACAATCAAAATCAAATACAAACACGATAAAATCGAAAAAAATAATTTTATAAATAAAACTACTTTTACGGATTATATCGCGTTTGTATTTGATTTATGATTGCCCGACGTTTCGAACACTTTGCAGCATTCATGGTCACGGGCGGACTAAGGTGTCTCACGTCCAACAAGTAATCGTTATTACAGACATGTCTGAACAAGTAATCGTTATTACAGACATGTCTGTAATAACGATTACTTGTTGGACGTGAGACACCTTAGTCCGCCCGTGACCATGAATGCTGCAAAGTGTTCGAAACGTCGGGCAATCATAAATCAAATACAAACGCGATATAATCCGTAAAAGTAGTTTTATTTACAATGTGTAGTGCTCGCGTAAACATCAGATATCATTAAAATAATTTTATTTACAATTTTATAGCCTGTTTTTTATATTTCACGTTTTCAAAGTATCACGAATAATAATAAATAGGGACAAAAACAGCGTACCACATCTGTAAGGTCAAGATCACGATCGTTTATTTTGGATCACGTTATTACATAAATTAAATTGGTAGCCACGATATTTAAGGTGGCGAATTTTATTCTTCTATAGAACATAAATGTTTGAATATTGGGCATGGGTTTTTACAATATGAAAAATAATAGTCTCTATGGCACGTTGATCAGACAGAGGTGGGTTTTATTTGTTTCTCTTGTTATGTTATTTTTAACTTAATTGACATAATATGGCAACCATTAAACATTATAATAAATTCTATTTTAACTGCATTATCACATAGAAAACTTTCATTAATTTAAATTTCAGATTCATAATATCGAATTATACATGTAAAACATAAATTTTCTTTATTGTAATATCTCGTATCTTTTTTTTAGGTAAATGAAAAAGGTAGTAATAAAATCTTAGGTTAGGTTTTATATTAGTCATACCACTGAAATCGACTGATCAGTTTAAATGGTGATGGGGTGGTAACATGGCAGATTATGGTGATACAGTCCGCGCTTGTGTCGTAAGCGGGTGGAAATTAAGGGATATGGGCGGAGATTGTAAAGACCTTTACCTGTCGAAAAAGGCCGTGTTTAAGACCACACTGTCTTCTATATGGTGTAGTACCACAATCTCGTAGAAAGTCGACGTCCGAGCAGTACCAATTTGTTACTGCATTTTATTCAGTGACTGAGAGAGCCAAAGGCTCAACTTTCTGAGCGTGTGTACATGTAGTGAGTTTTGTTGATGTCTTTAGTATAACCGAAGTTTATTACACACATTCACATTCTCTTCACTTTCCTCAGTAGGTAAATTTTCCGACGTCCTCCCCGAGGGGGGGACGTTGGTCGATGGGAGGGTACCCTAAATAGGGGGTATTCCTTCGGACCGACCACTGATGATAAGTAAACCCTGCTCCGGTGGTCGGTCCAACGACGAAGGCGACGTGCATCGTGGGTGGGTTGCGGGTGTGCGTGCTTACGCCCCTCTGTCGCCCCGGACGGAGTGGTGCGAGGAGCGCGCCGACCGCAACCCACGCCCAAAAAGAAAAGTAGGTAAATTTTCCTCCTAATGTGGAGGAGGCTTAAATTCAGTAGTGGGAGTTGTATGAACTGTGATGATGGTGAATATATATATATATATATTTATTATGACATTATTAACGGAAAAGCTTATTTTTAGGGTTCCGAATGCAAAGGCCAAAACCGGGACCCTATTACTAAGACTTCGTTGCCTATCCGTCCGTCTGTCTATCACCAGGCTGTACCTTCAGAACCGTGATAGCTAGATAGTTGAAATTTTTACAAATTATGTATTTGTGTTGCCGCTATAACAACAAATACTATGCTATACAACAAACGCGATTTTATTGCCCTTTTTTGATCGATATCGATAATGGCAACAGGTAGGCACTTGAAATATTCATGACATACTCATTTGTATTTTTACTTTAATAATAAATAAAAAACTTAATATAAATATTTAAGAGCCTCATACAAAAACGTCATTTTTTGCCTATTTTTTATATATAATGGTACGGAACCCTTCGTGTGTGACTCTGACTGGCACTTAACCGGTTTTTAAGTGTCTTACGGCATAATGAAATACAGTTTTAAAAGAATTAACAATGTAGTAAATATCCACATTACACTTAGCGAAGTATGCTTATAATATCATAATATAAACAACAAATAGCAATATCGGTGGATTTTCCTCCTGTAGTTTTCCTCTTTCGCTGTGAAGAGTAGTCAATAATGGAATGTATATTACGAAGAATGAAGAGGATACAATATTATTATAAGTCATAATAAGTTTGTATAAGTCATAATAAGACTGCACAGATGGCGTAGTGGTTAATATAGCGACTTACAGCGCCAGTGTCAGGGGTTCGAATCCCACGCGGGACAACACTTTGTGCGATCCACAAATTGTTGTTCTAAGTCTGGACGTAATTTGTGTCCGTCAATTATGTTTGTAAAGTCCCCCGCAATACAAGGATTATTTCCTTAGTGCAGGGTGTTGTCTTAAATAAATAAATAAATAATAAGTTTGTACCCCTCATATAAAACCGTTAGTTTTAAACCTAAATTTACTTTCTCATCTGCACTGTAAATACTCTACGGCACGGCATGTTTGTTTACACGGTGCATTTGTTTTTTCTCAACGTGCGGTGTAGTGACTTGGCTAAAATGATATAGAGTACATCGATGTTTTCCACATCAATTACTTTTGAGGGCATATACATAAATCATAAATCAACTAATATATACATCTAAATATTTTATTTTTATTCATCGTCAGAGCTTAATATATGTACGCGCAATATGAAAAATTACCTACAAAATAATTATCATCCCCTTTTTATACCTCTATTCGATAGAGTAGATCTCAACTCTCGCAAATCAAATGTACATAGATCCAGATAGTTGTTTTGTTATACAATGTATGGAAATTAGCAACTAATAAAGAACGAATAAAGTAAAACCATAGAAATAGCTGCAGTTCATAAAGTATTTAATATTGATTATTGCTATTTATGTCATATTTTAAAAGAATAAATTTCCGTTATTATGCAGTAAATAATATAACTTTAGTTCTGTAAATACTTATATTTACAGAATTAGGTAAAAATTCGCATTTCTTAAGAAAAAATGCTAATTTTAACCTTATTTTCGTATTTATTTTTTAAGTCTTCATGTATTAGGATTCAATTTTAATTATTCTTTAGGTCTTACGTGAAATGACTTAATAAATTTAGATTCTAATCCTGTAGGTTCTGCCATTTATAGACATACCTCCGTATGGTGACATAGTGGTTTTATGGCAGCCACGGACAAGAAAGAAGGTGGTGAATTGTATTCTTACTCCGTCACCACATGGACGAAAAGTTAAGTTGCTTGCGTACTTTGCGTTCTACAGCATAAGTATGTAAATATAACTTATTTGCTAAATACTGGATACTATTATAATAGTATTTAGTATTTAGCAAATAAGTTATATTTACTACTACTAATAATAATAGAAAGCATATATAACTCCCTTACCTCCATAGTGGTTGAGGGGAGTGATGGATGCTCTAGTAGTTAACTCGTGATCGGGTACCGTTTGTGGGATCTAGTCCAGCCATAATCGTTTAAATTATATTAAGTATCTTGCGGTTCGAAGGGCATCACACTGGAGCTAGTTCTTACAAAACATGTACTCAATTGTATAACTAGTAAGAAGAAAAAAAAAATTAAAAATAATGACAAGCCCGCCGAGTTTCTTGCCGGATCTTCTCAGTAGCGGTCGCGTTCCGATCCGGTGGTAGTATATTTTTTTTTGGAAATTGTAAACCTGACAATATGTAAGTGCCCTCTCGGGGTTTATGCATAATAAAATAATTTGAATTTGAATATAATGCTATAGTAGGCCAAAAAGTTTCTACCTCAGCATAAACTGTAACCCTGCTCCGGTGTTCAGCCCAACGACGAAGGCGACGTGGTTTTCGGGTGGGTTGCGGGTGTTGCGTGCTCACGCCCCTCTGTCGCCCCGTACGGAGTGGTGCGAGGAGCGCGCCGACCGTAGCCCACCCCAAAAAAAAACAAAAGTAACATCAGCATAAACTGCAGCATTAAGGTGCTACAGCGCTGGTTATCAGACAAAATTATTTTGCACAATACGGGCCGCCATGACACAATGTGCACACATTATAATAAATATTATTACGCATAGATATGAGATAATATTAGTAATAAAGAGACGTAGTAAGCTAGTCGTATAAAGATCACGATAAAATAACTAAATATTCATCTATACCAATAAATAAAATTGGAGTGTCTGTTTGTAATGTCAAAATAATAGGCTTTTTTCATTGCTCACACGGTTATTTGCACGACACCTATGCCTAAAATAGTAATTAAAAAATTTTTGTCTGTCTGTTTGTTCCGGGTAATCTTCAAAACGGCTGGACCGATTTCAAAAATTCTTTCACCAATGGAAAGCTATAATATCAGGGCGTAAACTAGGCTATATTTTATCCCGGTATTCCCACGGGAACGGGAACTACGTGGGTAAAACGACTATAACCTATAACCGAAGCGAAGCGAGGGCGGGTTGCTAGTATTTAAATATATACATACATTTTTTTTTTGGGTGGGTTGCGGTCGACGCGCTCCTCGCACCACTCCGTCCGGGGCGACAGAGGGGCGTAAGCACGCACACTTGCAACCCACCCATGATGCACGTCGCCTTCGTCGTTGGACTGACCACCGGAGCAGGGTGACTTGACGTCAGTGGTCGAAGGCCCGACGGAATACCCCCTATTTGGGGTACCCTCCCATCGACCAACGTCCCCCCCTCAGGGGGACGTCGGTCTTTCCTCACACGGTCAGCCTCTCGGCGGGTGACGGACTAATTCCCCGGTCACGTCACCCGCGGCCTCGGCTAGGGCGGCATGAGGCGCAGGTACTCGCGCCTAAGCCGCCCCAGTCGCCGGCGGCGAAACGCAAATATATACATAAACAAACAAATATTGTTAGCATTACCCTCATATCGTGGACAAAACGAACAATAAATGTAAATAAACATTATATAAGTTTGTGGGGATTAAATGTTAACATCTGAAGACATATTGTTTTCCGTGTAGTGACAGAGTAAGAATACAATTCACCACCCCTTTTCCTGCTTTAGGTGTCTTAAATGACAACTAAGAGAATGCAATATGCTGATAACATCTATGCAAGTGATGAACAACTCGAAACGAAACCCAACCTGTATGACCAGTATGTTATAGTAAAGTTAATTTCCCTCTTATTGTGGAGGAGGCTCCGGCCCAGCAGTGGGACGTACATATATGTATAAGCCGAGATCATGTTGATGACCTTTTTTTTTTAGGGATTTTGATTTAGGGATTATCACGATGAAGGATCCATCAGGCGGGCGTACTCCCTCCGCCGTTTCCCTAATCGCCGTCTGTGAATTTGATTGGCGTAGGCGTTGGCTTCTCGTGCTCGTTCTGCGGCCTCCTTCTGCGCTATCACGGCTTCGCAAAAGGAGGCGGTCGCCGACCAGCAGTCGTCACTGCTGAGCATCTTTCTAATTACGGCCGGCAGTGACAGATCTCCCCCAATGGTCGCCACTAGGTCGTGCCGCTGCGCACTCCAAGTGGTGCATTCTCCCACAGTGTGGTCCGCATTATCAATAGGTGCACCACACTCATGGCATCCAGGGGCCTCTTCTCGTCTCGCAATCTGATACATGTACTTACCGAAGCACCCGTGCCCGGTAAGCACTGATGCTGATGACCCTAAAAATAAACCGAGAAAACTGAATTCTTTGTGACAGCCCTAAAACTATTCTAGAAATCTCTAAATGCATTTCATTTGCAGATCCTGGAACACAATGTTAAACAATATACTAATATCAACGTTGAATCTAAATACGGTAAAATGAATCAATAAAATAATATTTTTTTATTTTTTTCTAATATCTTATATGCTATTTGAGTTACTGCTACAAGATTGTATCTTGTAATTTCATAAATTAATTGCTTACTTTTTTTTTTTTTTTTTTTGTGGGTGGGCTGCGGTCGGCGCGCCTCCGCACCACTCCGTCCGGGGCGACAGAGGGCCTTAAGCACGTAACTCCCGCAACCCACCCGAAAACCACCTCGCCTTCGTCGTTGGGCCGACCACCGGAGCAGGTTTACTTGTCGTCAGTGGTCGGCCCGATGGAATAGCCCCTACGTGGGGGTACCCTCCCATCGACCGACGTCCCCCCCTTGGGGAGGACGTCGGTCTTTCCTCACGCGGTGGGCCTCTCGGCGGGTGACGGACTAATCCCCGGTCACGTCACCCGCGGCCTCGGCTAGGGCGGCATGAGGCGCAGGTAGTTGCGCCTGCGCCGCCCCATTCGCCGGCGGCGGATCTCCTCATCGAGGCTGCGCTCCTGGCGCAGACGATACGCCGCCTCCTTCTGCGAGATCACTA
This sequence comes from Lymantria dispar, assembly GCA_032191425.1. Taxonomy (NCBI): domain Eukaryota; kingdom Metazoa; phylum Arthropoda; class Insecta; order Lepidoptera; family Erebidae; genus Lymantria; species Lymantria dispar. The sequence continues at coordinate 33,393,615 of CM063441.1, forward strand.
TCTCGCAGAAGGCTGCGACCGCGTCCCAATTCCCGACGCTGTCGACCATCGCCCTAGCGATGGCCGGCAGCGTCAGGTCGGCACCGATGATTGCGACGAGTTCACGGCGCTGCGTGGCCCAAGCGGCGCAGGCCTCGAGCGTATGCTGCGCCGTGTCCTCGTCGCAATCGCAGTGGTGGCAGGACGGTGTACTCTCCCTCCTTACGACCTTGTGCAGGTATTTGGCGAAGCTCCCATGCCCCGTCAACACCTGCACTAGTCGGAAGGAGAGCACCCCGTGCCGCCTTTCCAACCACTGCATCAGCACCGGCCGGAAGGCCTCCACGATTCGCACCCCGAACCGAGGCCTCTCCAGCCGGACTGCCCAACGGGCAATGACGTCTCGGCGGGCGTCGACGCGCCAGGCGGTGAGCTCCCTCAAGGAAACAACACCACCCTCCCCGCGCACCCCCCACACCCGCCGATACAACTCGGCGAGCATTTCCGCCTCCAGGTCCCACGGGGGAGTCCCGGCCAATAGGCAAGCTGCCTCCGTTGCCACCGTGCGGTATCCGCGGATGGTCCTGACCGCCATGACCCTCTGTGGTCGCCACAGAAGGGCCCTAAGTCGGACGGTCAAGGACCCCGCCCACACCGGTGCGCCGTACAGGGCCATCGACCGGATGACCCCCGCGTACAGCCGTCGGCACGTGGCGCTCGGTCCGCCCACGTTCGGCATAAGCCACGATAGAGCGGACGCCGCGCCGACGAGCCGTGGAGCGAGCCTGCGGAAATGCTCCCGGAACCACCATTGCCCGTCGAGCACCAGGCCCAAGTACCTCATATGGGCCCGGATGCTGATGTCAACCGAGTGGACGGTGATCGAGACGCTGATGGGAGGGCTCATACGGCGCCCATGGAACAAGAGGGCCTCCGTCTTGTCCAGGGCGACCCTCAACCCCAGCGCCTCGATCCGCCTGACGACCTCTTCGGTGCCATAGGTCGCCAGGCTTACCGCCTCTTCTAGCGTCCCACCGCGGGCTGTGACGAGCGTGTCGTCGGCGTAACAAATCACGCCCAGCCCGGGCGGGAGGCTCCCCCGCAACGCCCAGTCGTATCCGATGTTCCACAGGGTGGGTCCGAGGACCAACCCCTGTGGGACACCGCACGACATGGGCGTTCGCACAACGTCCCCTGCTCGGTTGGTACAGAGGACGCTGCGCCCCTCCAAATAGTCTGCCACTAGCCGCCTCAGGTAAGCTGGCACTCCGTGATACCGGAGCGCCTCCCTGATGCAGCTGAATGGCAGACTATTGAATGCGTTGGCGATGTCTAGGGACACCGCCAACAGCACTCCCCCACCGGTGACGGCCTCAGTCGCCACGGCCCTCAGGCGCAACAGAGCCGCGATCGTCGAACGACCCCTCCTAAACCCAAACTGGGCGTCCGACAGTTCGGGCCCCGTGCCGACGAGGTGCCGCTCGATGCGGGCAGCTACCACCCTCTCCAGTAGCTTGCCCGTGTCATCGAGCAGCACGATAGGCCTGTAGGCCAAAGGCGACCCCGGAGACCGTCCCGGCTTCGGCAGGAGCACCAGCCTTCCCTCTTTCCAGCACCCAGGGAACCGTCCGGACGCTAAACACGCGTCGAACAGCTCCCTGAGGCGGGGACCCAGGTGGTCGAGGACCAGGTCCAGCACACGGTTAGGAACACCGTCGGGTCCGGGGGCGGTGGACTTTGCGCACATGCGCGCCACCGCCACTCCCATCTCGGGTTCCGTGATGGGCGGAACACTGTCGTCGTCGGCCTCCCGGTCAGTGTCTGGCGGAGCCATGACCGGGGGCGTGTGTTCCGCCCGCCGTGGGAACAGGTCCTCGACGACCCGGGTGAGAAGGCTGGGCTGGAGAGTCTCGGTGAGGGGAGGGCCCCGCGCGCGGAGCTTATTCAGCACCGCGCGATAGGGGCGTCCCCAGGGGTCACGGTCGAGACCGTCCAGCATCTCCTGCCGACTGACGTCCTTGGCGGAGCGGACGGCCAGCCTGAAGGCCGACCGCGCATTGCGGTAGCCCTCGTACAGCAAGGCCTCCCGCTCCGCGTCACGTTGGCGCCGCCGGCTGCGGGTGTAGGCCCTCCGGGCGCGAATACACGCGGTCCGGAGATCCGCCAGCTCCCGGGACCACCAGTGGACCGCCCTCCTCTGGGGCAGACGCCGTACCCGGCGGGCAGATGCATGGCCGCATCGCAGATCTGCGTCAACGCACTGCGGATGCGGCCAGCCTCGGCGTCCACCCCGTCCGACTGGTTGGCAGAGGACAGCCACGAGTAAACGATGGCTGTCTCCGCCAGCTGGTCCCGGTCTAAGCGACCCACAGCCCATCGCGGAAATTAATTGCTTACTTAATAGACCTATTATATGAGGAAACCAATTCATTCATCATAATTTTAGCCTATCGCCGTCAACTACTGGACGCAGGCCTTCTTCATGTCACGGCACATGGTGGTATCCTGTGCCGCCTGCATCCAACGACACCCAGCAACTTTCACCCGGTCGTCGGTCCACTTAGTGGGAGGAGCACTAATACGAAAAGTTTTAAAACTCAACTTGGATATTTAATATTCTAATTCAGGAAAAAATAAAAAAAAAAAGATTATAGATCCAAGTATATTCGACTTTTGGAAGTTCTGCCGTGAAGAAAGAAAATTAACGAGAATAGCTGACCAAACAGGTGATATTCTGTACAAACCCTAAAATAGAATAATATTTCTCCGTCTAGCGTATCGGCTAGAGTAATATGACCAGTTATTAATCTAAACCATTCTTCAACCACTTGAAAATACAAAAAAAATGTATCAAAACCGGTCTAGCTCTTAAGAGGAATTCAGTCACATACAATCGTAGAAAAGAATTATATCTAAACATAAAAAAAAACCTTTACCCGTGGGCATCGTAAAAGACGACGAAGGGATATGATATGCAGATAACATCAATGCAACAGTGGAAATTATGTGGGCCGAGATGATAAAAATAAACATCCGTTGCTATCCAATATCATCATGGGAACATAGTTGTTTATCATATAAAATTTACCTTGGCATATTTCTAAGCTGTTGCTATAACGTCAGACCAAATTTTTCAATCACATACGGTCGAATAATAGGTATACTCGGAGAACAGGCACATTCCGCAATCAACCGCAACATGAACGGATACTTAAGTTTGTTTACTGTTGCGATTTTGTTATTTCTACCGAACGTTGCTCCATGTATGTTTAGCCAAATCAGTTTGGTAGTATATATACATGCATATGCACTGTATTACGAATATATAACATAAAAGAATAATCATACAGCAAGTTATTACACATTTACTGCACTATTTCTTTTCAGTATTTTAATCAGTTTGTCATAAAAATGCCTGTTTTTCTCGGAAATCCGTCTTCTTTGCTATAGTCTTCCAAATTTCAATAGTGTACTTTTTTAATGCTTTTAAAAACAAAATATCATCGTTAATTCTATGCCACTCTAATCATAGTCGCCAGTACTTCCAAAATATTTTTCTCAATATAGGCGTAAAAAAAAAAGACATAAATACCACGACCAGCGTGGAAGTAATACAGCTATTAGTATAATATTTTATATTATGTGCGGTGATGGAGTAAGAATACAATTCACCATATCCTATCTTGCTCATAGGTGTCGTGAACGGCGACTAAGGGATTAAATATACGTACAAAGTTTGTGCAAAAGAAGGTAAGAAAACTCTATACAAACACCGCGTCAGACAGCGTGGTACGTCTAATTCCCTCCTATTGTAGAGAAAGCTCGAGCCCAGCAGTGGGACGTATATGAGCTAAAAATAATGATTTTATATTTTTATACGTAATCTGATAGAAAATTTCTCTTTATATTGATAGACGTTGAACTACAATTTTTGACGTAGTTTTGAAATTTATACAATCTAAATGCAATAAGATAAGAATACAGTTATCACTATTCTTTCCAAGCCCGTAGGAGTCGTAAAAATCAGCTGAGGAATCACTAATTTGGAATGAAAGATCAGTAGTTTAACCCACCATCTATGCAATAAATGTAGATTTATGCTCCATATTTATATTTTATAGCCATCTCTCACTTTATAAATTCTATGCATGTGTTTTCCCTGTTTTGTGCCGCTTTTTCGTTTCATTAAGTTTCTAATTAGAAAGGTAGTTACAAAACTTTTCATTTCAAAAGAGATACTAGGGTAATTATTTTGAAATAAGTACTTTTTTAGGCTAGGGATGTATTTATTTATGTAATTTATTATTACATAAAAGGGTTCTCTTGTAACGTTACAAGGAAGTAATAGTTCTTGGTGGAGAACATTGATTTTATTTCATCAACGACGTTTAGCAATTAACTTTAAGAAGTGAAGTAAGATTACATAATTTTGATCTTATTACTAATTTTAGTAAAAAGTGCCGAATTGTTGGAAGTTAAAATTAGATTTGCTTGCTATCTCTGAGGGAACGTTCAAGATGGGCTTTCTCGTAAGCCTGTTACATGCAAAAGTTTAAAAGTAGGTATATCCTAAGCTTCTAGATAGGCAAGATACAAAAGCCCATCAATTTAAAAAAAACTGCGTATTTGAACTCTAAAATAATCAAATCTGAAACATATTTCTATATTAGGTACTCTTAACTAGAATGCTTATAGTGCAACTCGTTTTATTTCCTAAAATAAAGGTTAGGCCAAAAATATCACGAATTTATTAGCTTTTTTACAGAGGTTTTAATATTAACAGCCAAATATTAAATAAATCCTTGCATTTTCCGTGTGGTGACAAACCCCCTCTCTCTTGGCCGTGGGTGTCGTAAAAGACGACTGAGGGTTATACTATGCATATAATATCTATGCAAGTAAAGGAAAATTCGAAATAAAACCCTATGCCAACCTGTCAGGCCAGCATGGTATAGTAAGGTCTATTTCCCTCTTATTGTGGAGAAAACCCGAGCCCAATACTGTGACGTAGATGATTACATATTAAAACACAAAAACAACTAAATAAAATAAATTACTCTAGTTATTCGGGTGTAATCGACATAGCACGAAGAATTAGCACGCTGAAGTAGCAATGGGCAGGCCACATCGCTCAACGAACCGACAACCGCTGGGGAAGAAAGGTTCTCGAGTGGCAACCACGTATCGGACGACACCGTGTAGGACGCCCCCCCCCACTAGGTGGACCGATGACCTAGTGAAAGTTGCTGGGCGTCGTTGGATGCAGGTGGCACAGGACCGCACATTGTGGCGCAACACGAAGGAGGCCTACGTCCAGCAGTGGACGGCAATAAGCTGAAATGAAAAGATGATGAAATTACTCTATTTTTTTTATTTAAGACGTCCGGCACTCAGGAAATAACCCTTATATTGCGAGGGAATTCACAAACTTATAATTAACAAACAAATTACATCTAGACTCAGAACAACAATTTATGGATCGCACAAAGTGCTTACCTGCGTGGGATTAAAATCCGCGATACTGGCACGGTAGCCACTACGCCATCTTTGCAGTCAAACTTCGAGCGAGACTATTCATGTTGCGTATGCGTTGATGTAAAATGATACACGCGCGCTTTCCTTATATGGTTTGTAATGGCCGCCTCTGACCAATCACAGCCAACTTGCCGCCCAACAATGTTGCTGTTTATATTATTTTATATGACTAGTGAATATATTATGTATACTATGATTAAATTCTGTTCTATTAATAACACTATTTAACTAATTATTATGATTTGAAAACGTAAATATTACCTTTCCGTGTGGTGATGGAGTAAGAATACAATTCATCACCCCCTCTCTTACCCGTGGGTATCGTAAAACGCGACTAAGAGATTTTATTTTGCATATAACATTTATGTAAGATTAGGAAAACTCAAAATAAAACCCTATACCAAGGAGCACCAAAGGAAATTTGAAAATATTAGAGCAAACGTATCTGCTGTTTAGCAATTTTACTGTAGTATGTATGTATGTATCTGTATATGCATAAGTATGTATGTATTTATGTCTATATTTTGATGTGTATTATATGTACATCTTTTTATCTCATTGTTGCGCTGCCTAGTGTAATTCAACTATAGATTGTAAGACATTGATTGCTAGTTTTTTTATATATTTATTTTAAACATTTAATATTTGATTGTTGATTTGATAGTTTCCATTTACAATGAATTTATGTACTCAATGATTGTTATTTTGATTATGTTTTGACATTGCTCGATTACCCTTTCAATATAATTAAATTTCGAATTTATTTTACACAAATTAATTCATACTTAAACAAAAACTAAAATACTGTTTCTACCTGTTATAAATGTAACTAATTCATGGTATGCATTATATTTTTATTTTTTAATTTGATATTGTCTTTAAAAATCTGATATTGTTTTTATTATTCGTTATTATTATCATACAGTTTCGAGCGTACGCCACTTTGGGTTGCAACTGAAAACCAGCATCAGGTAACTTTAATGTCTTCTGATTTTGTGCTGAGTTGCCTGCCCTTTGGCACATATGTCATGTGACAATTTTCTTCTTACCTATTATTTTTCTGTATTGTATGTATGTATATGCCAATAAACGAGTTCTTTCTTTCTTTCTTTCTTTCTTTCTATACCAACCCGTCTAACCAGCGTGGTAAAGTAGGTCAATTTTCCTCCTAATGTAGAGGAGGCTCGAGCCTAACAGTGGGACGTATTATGAGTTGAAATGATGATGATGATTACCTAAGCGCACATCCTTACTAATATTGTAAATGCAAAAGTAAGGATGTTTGTTTGTTTGTTAAATCACCGAACCGATTTCAAAGATTATTTCACCAATGGAAAGATATAATATCAGGGAGTAAAATTTTTTTTTTTTTTTTGGGTGGGCTATGGTAAGCGCACGCATGGTCCTGTCCGTCCCGGGCGATGAAAGGACGGCGCGCGGAACCACAGCCCACCCGTACCCACGTCACCTCGGTGTTTGTTGGGCCGACCACCGGAGCAGATGTGACTTGTCATCAGTGGTCGGCTCGACGGAATACCCTTTCGGGTAACTTCACGTCTCGACGTACTGGGACGTCGGTCGCCATTGCGCGGTCAGCCTCTCTGCGGGTGACGGACAATTCATCAGGGAGTAACATAGGCTATATTTTATCCAGGTATTTCCACGGGAACGGGTACTACGCCGCAGGTAAGGCGACTGAAACCGAAGCGAAGCAAGTTCAGGTTGCTAGTTGTTAATAAAACTATTTTAAGTACGGCAGTCCCCTCCAACCATGAACTCTGTAAAGTGTAACCAAAAATCAAATACAAACACGATAAAATCCGTAAAACAGTTTTATTTGCAACTAGCAACCCGCCCTCGCTTCGCTTCGGTTTCAGTTGCATTACCCGCGTAGTTGCCGTTCCCGTGAGAATACCGGCATAAAAAATAGCCTATGTTACTCTCTGATATTACAGCTTTCCACTGGTGAAAGATTTTTTTAAATCGGTTCAGTGGTTTTAGCGTGAAAGCGTAACAAACAAACAAATAAACAAACAAATTTACTTTCGCATTTATAATATTAGTAAGGATCATCATTCATCATCATTTCAGCCCATATACGTTGTTGGGCTTGGGCCTCCTCCATAACGGAAGGGTAATTGACCTACTATACCACGCTGGTCAGACGTGTTGGTATAGGGTTTTATTTCGAGTTTGCCTTCTCTCGCATAGATGTTATATGCGTTTTATCTTCCCTTAGTCGTCTCGTACGATCACCCACGGGTAAGATAGGGGGTGGTGAATTGTATTCTTACTCCGTCACCACACTAGTAAGGATAATATTTTTATAAGTTAATGCTTTTATTGCTGACAGGGCAGGCAATTGCAGATTTCGCCATCAAATCTTTAATAACTATATAAACAAGCTTAACTATATCCACCAAATATAGACAGGCTCAATAAATAGTCTTTCGAAATACACCAACAGCGCTCTTTTTTGTAAAAAATATATCTACTTACTTAAAAATTTCAACTTTTAACCTCATTTCTTATAACACGGGATCCACAAAGCATTGATAGCAATAGAGGCCATATCATCATAATCATCATCATCACAGCTCATATACATCCCACTGCTGGGCTCGAACCTCCTCCATAATGGGAGGGAAGTTGACCTACTATACTAAAATGGTCAGACGGATTGACATAGGTTTATATTTTGAGTGTTCTCTCTTGCGTAAATGTTATTTGCATATAGTCCCTTAGTCATATTTTACGACACCCGTGGGCAGGAAAGGGGGTAGTGAATTGTAATACTGCATCACCGGACAGAATGAGTCCATATAATAAATAGGTATTAATTTCTAACCATATTGTAATATCATCATCATTATCGCAGCCAATATATGTCCCAATGTTGGGCTTGGCCTGCCCTACAATGGGAGGGAATTTGACCTACTATACCATGCTGGTCAGACATGTTGATATAGGGTTTCATTTTAAGTTTTCCTTCTCTTGCACAGATGTTATGTGCATATTATATCTCATAATTGTCTTTAACGACATCCACGGGCTACATAGGAAGTGGTGAATTGTATTCTTACTCCGTCATCACACGGATATATATTGTCATATCATCATCATCATCATCATTTCAGCCTACAGCCGTCCACTGCTGGACGTAGGCCTCCCTCATGTTGCGCCACAATGTGCGGTCCTGTGCCGCCTGCATCCAACGACGCCCAGCAACTTTCACTAGGTCATCGGTCTACCTAGTGGGGGGGCGTCCTACACTGTGTCGTCCGATACGTGGTCGCCACTCGAGAACCTTTCTTCCCCAGCGGTTGTCGGTTCGCCGAGCGATGTGGCCTGCCCATTGCCACTTCAGCGTGCTAATTCTTCATGCTATGTCGGTTACACCCGTTCTTCTGCGGATTTCCGTATCCCGGATTCTATCTCGCAGAGAAATCCCGAGCATAGCCTGCTCCATAGCACGCTGAGCGATTTTGAGCCTTGATATAAGGCCTACATTTAGGGACCACGTTTCCGTGCTGTAAGTCATCACTGGTAACACACACTGGTCGTAGACCTGTGTTTTCAGACACTGAGGTATGTTGGACGAGAAGATCCTCTTAAGTTTCCCGAACGCTGCCCAACCGAGTTGAATTCGTCGGCTGATCTCTTTCTCGAAATTGGATCTACCTAACTGGACTGTTTGTCCGAGGTAAACATAGTGATCGACAACTTCGAGAATCGCATTGCCAACTAGGACCGGTACAGGAATGACATGGGCATTTGACATGACTTTCGTCCTATCCATGTTCATTCGTAAACCCACTAGTTGGGATACCCTGCTGAGATCATTGAGCATTGTGCTAAGGTCCTCCATGGATTCTGCCATAACGACTATATCGTCCGCAAATCGAAGGTGAGTGATGTATTCGCCGTTAATGTTGATGCCGAGTCTAGTCCAGTCTAAGAGCTTGAAGACATCTTCCAGTGCAGTGGTGAATAGTTTCGGAGAGATGACATCTCCCTGTCTCACGCCTTTCTGCAACTGGATCAGTTTCGTACTCCTATCCCGGACACGGACTGACATTGTGGCGTTCCTATACAAATACTTCAGCACTTCGATATAGCGATAGTCGATTTGGCACCGCTGAAGGGACTGCAGCACCGCCCAAGTTTCGACTGAATCAAAGGCTTTCTCATAGTCCACAAACGCTAAGCACAGTGGCCGATTATACTCCTCGGTCTTTTGTATAATCTGCCGAAGCGTGAGGATATGGTCTATGGTGCTATAGCCTTTTCGGAAGCCGGCTTGTTCGGGCGGCTGGAAGTCATCGAGCTTGCGCGAGAGTCGATTGGTAATGACCCTCGAAAACAACTTATAAACGTGTCTCAGGAGTGAGATGGGTCTGTAGTTCTTCAAGAGAGCTTTGTCACCTTTCTTGAAGAACAGCACCACCACACTCCTGGTCCACGACTCTGGAACGTCGCCCCCGAGGATAACGGAATGAAATAGCTTCTGAAGGGCTATTAAGACTGGCTTGCCGCCCGCCTTCAGAAGCTCTGGCGTAATTCCGTCATCTCCCGGTGCCTTACCGTTACGTAGTTGTTTGAGAGCCATTCTGATCTCGTACAAGCTGATGTCCGGGATTTCTTCGGTATAGTGCCGAGTTAGCTTGGATCTGGGATCTTGGATCAAGCCGACAACAGGATTTCGGGATGATTTGTATAACTGTCCATAGAACCTTTCGACTTCTCCCAAGATCTCACTTTGGGATGAAATGACAGTGCCATCGTCGGTCTTCAGCTTAGTCATTTGGCTTTGCCCAATAGACAGATCTTGTGCGAAAACTTTTGAGCCACGATTCCGCTCTATCGCTTCTTTAATACGGAGCGTATTAAATCGGCGAATATCGCGACGCACAGACCTGGAGATCTGCCTATTTAGCTGCCTATGTTTGGACCAATCGGCTGAAGACTGCACTGTCATCTCTTTTCTCCGCTCCATGAGCTCGAGAGTCTGGTCAGAAAGTTTTTTAGGTCTATTGACGCGGTGAGCCTTGAAAAATTTCGACCCAACCGCGTGGACAGTTTCCACGAACCTGTTGTTCATATCGTTCGGAGATTCGCTCTCGTCCAGACATTGGAAGCGATTGTGTAGTTCGAGTTGAAAGCTTTCGAGGTTCTGGTATTGGACAGATGTAGGTCGGAGTGTAGACTTCATCAAGCGTGACCGCTCGACTTTTGTATGGATATTCAATGTGGCTCGTACCATCCGGTGATCGCTCCCAGTTTTAATCCTGTTGATCACTGAGACATCATTGAATATCTGTCGTTTATCTGACAAGATGAAGTCTATCTCGTTTTTTGTTGAACCATCGGGGCTAATCCAGGTCCATTTCCTTTGTGGCTGTTTCCTGAAGAAGGAATTCATCATAAAGAAGCTTTCCTTCTCCAGAAAATCAGCCAGTTTCTGGCCCCTCTGGTTTCTCTGTCCATATCCATGTTTCCCCACTCTCAACTCATCATCACTCCCTTTGCCTAGTTTTGCGTTAAAGTCTCCCATAACCACCGTGAAGTGGGTTTTGGACGCGTGTATGGCTTTCGAGATGTCCTCGTAAAATGCCTCCACCTCGTCTTCGGAGTATGTCGAGGTCGGTGCGTATACCTGTATAACCTTCAGCGAATACCTCTTGGTAATTCTGAGTATAAGGTACACTACCCTTGTCGACACACTCTCGATCCTCTCCACGTTGTCTACGAGAGACTTACGAACGATAAACCTTATACCACCTTGGGACGGGTGATCGCCCTCCCGGTAGAAGAGCAAGTTTCCAGACTGGAGGATTATCGTGCCCTCGCCCTCTCTTCGCACTTCTGATAATCCTACAATGTCCTAGCGATTTTGCTCAATTCCTCTTCCAGCTCGATGACCCTCTCGTCAGTCCTGAGTGTCCGAATGTTGTGTGTTACCAGGGCCAAGGGTCGTTTTTGTTGGTAGCCGGATCGCTGCCGGAGATTCCTCGCACCCCCCGCTCCACCACTACTGGGCCCGCCATCAAAATGAGCCCGTAGAGTACCGGAGCCGCCGTGACTGGGGGCCATTTTTTTTTTTTTGAAAGGGAATATTGCCGTAATCGCCACGCTTGGCAGGCGGGTTGGCGATCGCAGTATTGGTGTTTTACGTTTCCCAGGAGAGAGCTGCTGCCCTGCTCTCCTGGTGAACCCTCAGCCGATTTTTACGACTCCCACGGGCAAGTAAGGGGTGGCGACACATGTATTCTCAACCCGTCGCCACACGGCATATATTGTCATATATTACTATAAAAATAAACATTTATTCTAGGTAATCATGTACAAGCAAACTGCACAGATGGCGTAGTGGTTAAGATAGCGACCTACAGCACTAGTGTCAGGGGTTAGAATCCCTCGCGGGACAACACTTTGTGCGATCCACAAATTGTTGTTCTGACTCTGGATATAATTTGTGTCCGTTAATTATATGTTTGTAAAGTCCCCCGCAATACAAGGATTATTTCCTTAGTGCAGGGTGTTGTCTAAAAAAAACTTCCGTATAATAATAGTTAAAGGTTATAACCACCCCATTTTTTGTGAGTGTCTCAAAATACAATAAACAAACGTAAGTAAATAATATAATAGCAGAAGAAAAGTATACCTATTAAAACCTATTTCAACCCGTCATATCCATTACTAATATTGACATATTGTATACCTATGTATATATTATTTAGCAGAATATTGTCTGGACGCAGCACACACAACTGTCTCTTGGAGTGGGATATCATAATTCGCAATGCGTCTTCAATTCAACTTTTTCGAGTGGGCTAACGGTATTGCTACCTTAATTTAGGATCAGCGCAATTTAGCTGACAGTTTTTTTTTATTGCAATCTGTGGCAAATGAGCATACAGTACACCTGATGGTAAGTGTTGCTGCTGCTCATGGATGGATGCTTTGCTATGCTGCTGCCTACCGCGAAGAAAGTGTGAAGGGAGTGTAAATGCATGCAATGAGTTTCGGTGATACTAAAGTCATCCAAAACTCACTACACTCAAACACCCTCAGAAATTGGGCTGCCGGCTCTCTCGCTCACCGATAGAAGTGCAGTAACAAATTGTTATTACTCAGATGTCGATTTTCTGACCACTGATGTCAAGTAACCTTGTTCCGGTGGTCGGCTCAAAGACGAAGGCGACGTGGTTTTCGGGTGGGTTGCGGGAGTTGCGTTCTTAAGCCCCTCTGTCGCCCCGGACGGAGTGGTGCGGAGGCGCGCCGGCCGCAAACCACCCACAAAAAAAGGAAAAAAAAAAGATGTCAATTTTCTGCGAGAGTGTGTTGGAACAACCCTCACCTGTTGACAGATAACTGTCAGCAGTGTGTTCCTACTACTATTTTAGATACATACTCTTTTAGTAACTTAAATTATATTCATCCATCCATCAAAGTTCACTATTGGACATAGATCGCCCTAAGTAGCATAATCTCCTAATTCCTACGTTTGACTAGTGAATTAGCGATCGCAGTTCGTATTATGTTTCCTAGGCAACTACCGCTAGTCATTTTCAATCCCCCACAATTTCAATTCACCTGCAATACCAGGATTAATTCTTTAGTGCGGAGCGTTGCCTTTATAAAAAAAAATCCTGCTGTGAGAAGTAAGACAGCTCGATTATCTATTTGCTAAACAAATGTCTTCGTATAAATAACTAAGCTTGTAATCAGAAATATTATATAGTATTTTAAAATATAACAAGCTATGGAAAAATAAATTGGAAAATTATTAAGATCTAATGGTGATGAAGTCAAACCAACATCAATTGTACCTATAAGATGGAAGATACAAAATTATATGATTTTGCATCAAACGCTATGTTTACAGTCAATAATAAAAATGTATTAGATATGCACCGAGTAGCTGTCGTTGTTCGATAAATTTCCCAGCTAAATGCCTTCTGGTTCATATCCCACCGAAAGACGCATCTTAAAATTTGTGACTATAGTCCATCAAATATAGCTTGATCTCTGTGACAGATGTCAACGAAACCAACGAAGTAAGTTTGAACGAGCGACATGTTTAAAATTTCATTTTATATCAAACATATTTTCATTCTTTTCATGCCAGTTTTATTGCAACTGAATTGCATTATATTATAAATATAAAGATATTATGTTAAATTAATATTCATGCCTAAAATGCACCTCGTAAGTACTGAAATAACTAGTAAACATTATATACATAAATGACGCTTACACACGAACAAGGTCATACTGGACTGAAAATAAAAAAGAGATGGGACAGTCGATATATGTAAATCGCTAACCGATCTTTATTAAATTATTCATAAAAGAAAACCCAATACAGTACCTATATAAACTTTCAACATATTTTTTACAATTAAAACAGACAGTTACATTATAAAGTACATGTATTGAATTAATTAAACATTATGAAACTACCTTTCGTCTCAGAATAGATGATAATATTATGTACGCATTATTGTCAATAAACTAGATATATTTATTTATAAAACAGTCGTAATTGATTGATTGATCTAACGACTGTCCCTATTTGGCAAAAAATGATAAATGTTCTAGCAGGAACACTTCAGTGATGACGATAGTAGTGACCTAAATCTTGAGTGTACTCCTTTTGAATAATTAAAACAGTCAAAAAATACTTTTTGTTTGAAATAAATTCAAAAAGATTTTCATTGATTGTAATTTAATTATAATAGAAAATCACAATTATAAAAATAAAGAGTTTATCGATAAAAAATTACGGACTTTATCGTAAGCGTGACGGCACTAGGGACAACTGTCACAGAGAGTATCCTATATTTTATGGATTATAGGTAATTAGATTGTAATTCAACTTATAAGATTGCAACAAAATAAAGTAAAAAAAAATGCAAACAAAACAATCTTGTTTTTATAATTATGATTTAAAATTTATCTTGGTAAGTGCATATTAATTAATTTTATGAGTAGAAACTGTTAATCTAAAACGTGACGTTAGTGAAATTCATATCAAGGACGCAGTGCTTATTGAATAGTAGGGTGTACATAATTCAAAAATTTAGTAACGCGCTATTCCTAGAAATGACATATAAAAAACGAGTGTAACCGTCGTATACCATTCAAAGGGCATACTGAATGTACAAATTTAGCAATGGACAGGCCAAATTCCTCAACAAAATAAACTAATAAACTTCTCGAGGAGCGAATAAGTTAGATAACGTAACTTGAGACAACAAAAGGGGAGGATCCCTATGTAAGGAGCTTTTGGATGGTAGGTAGTCCGCGCGTTCGAACTTAGATAGCACTAAACATAGAATACGTTATGGTAAGTCATGCTAAGAATGCGTGACAAACCTATTTCAATGTACATAAGCCCATGCTAACAAATTCATTGTTTTAATTTAATTTGACATTAATAAAACAGTATATACCTATATTTTTCTTTTCCGTGTGGTGCCGGAGTACAATTCACCACTCCCTATCTTGCCCGTGGGTGTCGCAAAAGACGACTAAGGGATATAATAAGCATATAACATTAATGCAAGAGAAGCAAAATTCGAAATAAAAACCTATACCAACCTATCTGATCAGCATGGTATAATAAGGTCAATTTCTCTCCAATTGTGAAGGTAATTCGAGCCCAATAGTGGGACGTATATGAGCTGAAATGATGGTGATGGTATTAATTTATTAAAAATAACGTTATATTTACACACTAAAGCTTTGTAGCCTCATTTGACCACCTTAAAAAAAATCTTATTTATTTTTCGATAATTTATCATTTATCTATCATTTTGACTGTTTTATCATAATATTAAAAATATCGTAAAATGTGAAGATATTTAAATTAGCCTAAGATTTTTTTTTTATTATTTAGCCATTATATAATGATAACGACACTATTTAATTGTGTTGTTCAAATCTAAATCAATTATACATTACAATAGTTTTATATATATTAGGATATCCTTCGTTCGCTAAAATCATCATCACCCTAATGGTTGAAGCTTAGTTGCGTAGCTACGAAGCGTACCCTCTCCTCTACCTCACCCTGCGGATACCAGACATAGCTCTCTCCCAACCACTTGTTGATCAACTCAGTAAATTAATGGTGAAACCAGTAAACAGCCGTTTTGAAAGCTAAAAGCAAATTATCTAACAATTGAGTCGTTTGAATTTTCTACTGTGGTTGACATCGGGCAATGAAAAAGGATATCGCTGTGTCATTGTTTGTCATTAAAGAAGTTAGAGGTTCGATGAAATAGTGAAAGATTTTATATATTTATACATTCTAATTTACGTTTTTGTTTGATATATACAAAAAAGTAATATCCTAACATATCTTTGCGAAAATATCCTAAAATATTTTACCTACCTTCATGTGCGAATATCCTAATCCTATCCTATCCTGTGCTGTGTGGTAGCGGCTTCGAATACTACCAACCCTTGCTTTGCTCGTGGGTGTCGTAAAAGACGACTAAGAGCCCTAGATTGACCCGGACCAACTCCATCTGGTACCATTTGGGTCAACGATTACATTCCCAAGGAGGGTTGACGTCAGGCAGGCGGCCGGTCATAAAAGTCATTGCCGAAACTTTTTGCAATATGTCAAAACAGATGACATATTGCGTCGACCCCAAGTAATTGGGATAAGAGCAAGATGATGATGATGTGCGAATATCCTAAAATATTTCACCGGAACCTATTTTTGGGGTGGGCTATGGTCAGCGCAAACGTCGTCTGCTCCGTCCAGTGTGACGAAGGGGCGGCGCGCGGCCCCACAACCCACCGCATCTCCTCTGCTTCGCTATTCGGCCGACCACCGGTACCGAAACAGACCAATCCTCCGTGGCCGGCCCAATCATCCGTGGTCGGTCCGAATCTATAGACTAGGAGCCTGTGAACCCCAGACCTTCATGATTTTATTAAAGCTGAAAGTTTCTCAGCACATGCTCCCAACACAGGTAAGAACGGTGGCCGATTTTGAAGCTTGAGTTCCAGTGGCAGATAAAAGGTACTAAAGGTCGATAAAATACCGATCTAATTTCGTCAAATTATTAAGCGTGATTTTTTGATATTACCTTGAGAATATTTTTAAAAATCACGTTATTCATTGCCAGATACTTAACATCGTGGCAACCCCTTGCCAGACACCCTTAACGTTCATGAAATTATAATTCTACTTGCGTTATAGTATAAAAACTGATTTTTATCTATACCAATAAATAAAATTGGAGTGTCTGTTTGTAATGTCAAAATAATAGGCTTTTTTCATGCTCACACGGTTATTTGCACGACACCTATGCCTAAAATACAGTTTAAAAAATTTTTGTCTGTCTGTGTGTTTGTTCCGGGTATTCTTCAAAACGGCTGGACCGATTTCAAAAATTCTTTCACCAATGGAAAGCTATAATATCAGGGCGTAAACTAGGCTATATTTTATCCCAGTATTCCCACGGGAACGGGAACTACGTGGGTAAAACGACTATAACCTATAACCGAAGCGAAGCGAGGGCGAGTTGCTATTATATAATACTTAAGTAATGAGTAGATGATGTTTCCTCATAGTATTAACGAATCTTACAATTTCCTCTCATTCAATGTAATTTAGATTTTATTTATTGTTGTTGGTGGCAATCAAGGACACAGCACACTTGATGGTAAGTGATTCTGCCGACCATGGCGAAGAAAATGAAAGGAGTGTGATGACATAAGGTTCCTTGCCTTCGTTATTGATTTATTTTATTTTAATGTATTGACTGTTCTATTGGTTAATTCTTACCGTGCCTTTATGGGCTCAAGTTTAATCAAATTCTGTCGGTGTCGAGCTTTTGCAACAAAAAAATCTCAATAAACTTACACTTAATTTGAAATTTACCTTAGTAGACGACGTACTGTCTATTATATAAGACGAAAAATTATAAGGAAAATTTATTAGGAAAATATTACTTTTAAATGAAATTTGAAATGAACTTGAACATTCTCAGAAAACCCACAGCGACGGAAATGTCCTTAACAAATTAATAAGAGCTTTTATTACGCAGTATTTAAATTCCACCGATCCGTGTACTAATGGTCTAAAAATATTATAGTCACCATCAAAAAGACTACTAAGGGAATGTAAGCAGTAACATTGCTGGAAGAGGAAGAAAACGTCTTCATACTTGATCAACTGACCTCCTACTGTGGCAAACTGTCGAGCGCTGTAATTAGGGATGTGACTTGGAGGGAAAATAATCGATTTTTTGTTCTATAAAATAAATCGATTATAAAATAATCGATGAATTAAAATCAAATAATCGATTATAAAATAAGCGATTTCTTCTCCCAACAGGATTATGATGACCTTTTTTTTTAGGAAATGTGAGCTTTATTTTCTAATATAGTATGAAACATTGCACGCAGTATCGTGATGAGCTTTTTTAGGATATCTGGCAGTGAAATAATCGATTAATTTCGATCGATTTTCGAATAATAAAAATCGATTCATAATCAATTTTTTATTATTATGATAATCGATTGTAAAAATCGATTATTACAAAAAATAATCGGTTAGTAATCGATTATTATAAAGATCGATTATTTTTTCACATCCCTATCTGTAATGAGACGAATACGACCTGGGAAGATAATGATTATTTAAAATCACCGCAAAGTAGATACAGATTACTGCACTACCAAATTTTTCGGGATATGTTATTTATTTTGCAACATTGCCAATATCAACATTTCTTAAGGCCTAACGTCAGGTTAATAACAACTGAATCGGAATCAATTCAACACTTTATTAGGGCTTCGCATTTTTCACACTAATTCACAACGTTTGTTGCTATCTTCATAAAATTAAAACCTTAAAACTTATCTTTTTTATTCATAGATATGTCCCTGATATATCCGTGTGGTGACGAAATAAGAATACAATTCACCACCATCTTACTCGTGGATATCATAAAAGACTAAAGGATACAGTAAGCATATAACATCTACGCAAAAGAATGAAAACTCGAAATAAAACCTTATAACAATCTGTCGGACCAGCACGGTATAGTAAGGTCAATTGCGCTGCTATTGTGGAGGGGCTCAAGCCCAGCAGTGGGACGTGTACGAGCCAAGATGGTGATGATAGGTATATCTTACTACAGACCTCCTTGATAAAGAAGATTGTGACAGGTAGAAACATTCTGTGTTAAGTTTTAACTTTACCTGTGCTTTTGTGTCGATTTTTTCACTTCTTTTACTTTTTTAAATCGTTAGTTATATTTTTAATTTACTGTGAATTATACTCGTACTACGTCGTCACCAGACACATTCGAATATTATCACAGAAAATTAAACGAAATTCTGCACTGGAACCTTTAATGAAAGTACGTAGGCGTCAAATATTTAGCTACGCGAAGTTGGTGTTTGATGTGAGAACCTCTTATATTGATTCCAAGAACTACGTCAAAATGTTTTACTAAATCTTGCTAGAGCCCACACAAATTGTGTTGCTTTTACCTTCAATATTGGATTTTACTTAAATCAAACGATCTATAATCCTATTATATCCCCGTACTGTATCCACACAAATTCGATTTCACACCGGTCACAGTAGACGGAGTACCGACCTCCCGTGCCTAGTGCAAGACAATTCTTTACGAGATTTACAAATTACTGTTTTGAGTCTAGGTGTAATTTGTGTCCGGTAATTTTATGTACCCGATACATAATCTATTCCTTAATGCAGGGTGTGGTATTTAAATATGTGTATAAGCTTCAGGGTGCTTTTAGTGAAGTTTGTCTTCAGGAGGATTGAATAAAATGGCGATATAGATGGTTTTCTTATGTGAAGCGAGCGAAGATAATGATGAACTTACTAAATTTAAAATATATTTTATTTTTTATTGATCATACTCATTGAAAAGCCTGCTAGCGCCAACTTCATCTTGATTTTCTTTCTAACATTTTAGTGTATTTTTAATACGCTTTTTTGTATCAAGAATTTGACTGCGCAGATGGCGTAGTGGTTAAGACCGACCTACCGTGCTAGTGTTACGAGCTTGAATTCGATCGACAATGCTTTGCAATCCACAAATTGTTGTTTTGAATCTGGATGTAATTTATGTCCATTAATTATATATTTGTAAATATTCCCACAAGGATTAACTCCTTTTTTTTCGGAGTGGGCTACAGTCAGCGCACCTGCCGCCCGGCGCCGCCCGGGACGACGGAGGGGTGACGCGCAGCCCCGTAACCCACCCATATAGCAAATCAGCTTCGTCGTTGGAAGGATTACCTTATGAGTATTTCAACTCATATACGTCCCACTGCTTGGTATGAGCCTCCTGCAGAATACAAGGCAAATTCATCTCCTATACCACGCTGGTTAGATGGATTGATGTAGCTAACATGAAATAAGAAAAGCTACCTTATCAGACAGCATAAAGAGGTGCTATTAATTAAACTAAAAAAAAATAGATAAGGCAATCAATGTGTCTTCAAACGTTTCTGCGCTATATTCGCTTTGGGGAAACATTCGTGAAATAAAAGTAAAAATTCGTTAATATACAATTGAATTATATTTTAAAATAAGTAATACTATATGATGAGATCAAATTGTAAATCGTTTAAGTATCGCCCACACGCACTCAGTTGCTCCTGTTTTCAAACACTCCAGCGGATAAATCCGTACCTTCATATTATTTTTTAAAAGGCTTTTCTTTTCATGGTTCTATTTATGGATTTCGTTTACATAGTGTATATAGGAATAAGAGATGAAACAAATACGTATATAGACTTCCCTGGAAATTGATAGGATTGTATTGACAGAAAAATGTCTCCTTATTCTAGTGATATTAATTTCTACTAACAATGAAACAGAAGTATCGTATTGGAAATAAAAATGAGAACGTATGTATAAAGTAAACTTTAGATTTTATTTTAATATGTTTTATTGTAATGTGTAAAGGCATATTTATTTATGTAATTAAGTAATATTTAAATTGTCTAGTTGTACCATTAGTGTAAGCCTATAGTCGATTATAACGAGCTCCAATATTTGGATCCTGTTTTAGTCCTATTACGACCTGACATTTTACTGAATAGAATCTCAATCGTGATAAGAAACTTGGAATATAAAATGTAGCAAGCTCATGACTGTATAATAGATCTTCATAATAATTTTCATGACGTCAAATATATTAAATTTCACATAAGAAATAGTAATTAAAATCTAGAGTTTCAAAAGGTCATAAACTCCACTTAGGATCGCCACTCGTCTGCGTCCGATAATCTTCGGCGGCCGACAAAGAGGTTCGCGGCTCGGTGGCGCCTATGCACCTGAACCTCTTGACTCCATTAAGTGCCCCATCGAACAGCATTTGAAACGTGAATGAGACGTGCTATCATCTTAATATCCTGTAAGTGTAAGTAGAAAACATGAAGACGATGATTGTGGGAATATAGTTAACTTCTTAATTTTTTTTTATAATTTTCTTCATGACATGATACAGAGTACTTAAGTCAATGACATTTTTAAGAATATGTCCTCACAGATGATATAGTGCTTAACATACTGATCTACCAGGCTAAGCATAGGAATGGAACCCGCGGTAGATTTATAATCCATGCAGAACAATATTTTGTGGGATCTACAAACTGTTGTACTGATTTTCAGTGTAATTTTAGTTAATTATACATCTCTAAATGTCAGCCTCATAAAAAAGCTCAAAGTCGCTCAACATGCTATGGAGAGGGCTCTGCTCGGTATTTCTCTAAGTGATAAAATCCCGCATACGGAAATCCATAGAAGAACGAGTGTAACCGACATATTACCCGAAATATTAGCACGACCCGAAATATTAGCACGTTGAAATAGCAATGGGCAGGCCACATCGCTCGTCGAACCGACAATCGTTGGGGAAGAAAGGTTCTTGAGTGGCGACCACGAATCGGAGGACGCAGAGTAGGACGACCCCCACTAGGCGGACTGACGACATAGTCAAAGTTGCAGAGAACCATTGGATGTAGGTAGCGCAGGACCGTTCCGAGTGGCATTCTCGTGGGGAGGCCTATGTCCAGCAGTGGACGTCTGTAGGCTGATGGATAGATGGAAATTATATGTTTATAAAGTTTTTAAATGCCTCATTATTTTATCTAGGAGTTCGTGTATCCGATAAGTTCATGCTTGCATTTTTTCTACGAAATCAATTTGTATTGGGGAAAAGTGAGATTGCGCAATAGCGCTAAAAAAGTATAGTAAAAGTACTTGTAAAACATAAGGTTTACAACTAAGTTTAAGTTAATTGCTTCATAACTTCAGTCTTTTTCATTTCACCTTTTTTTTTTCACATTTCACATTTCACCACTATGGTTCTATATGAAAACCAGCGCTACACCGTCTTGGTGCAGCTTATGCTGATATAGGACCTTTTTCGATCTCTATGTATTTTCTCTTTATATTTGTATTTGTTAATTAATCTGTTATATCTTCGCTTTCGTTTTGTAACTTATTTTATTACTAGCTTTTGCCCGCGGCTTCACCCGCGTAAAAGTTGGTTTTCATAATTCTTAATTTAAGAAATACTCTGTGTCAATTTTCGTCCAAATCCGGTCAACAGTTTACGCGTGATTGAGTAACAAACGTCCAAATATCTTCACAAATTTTTATATTTGAATATTACTTCCACCCTTGTAGTTTAAATTCAAGTGGAAAGACGATGAGAAATATGGCCATCCTTAGTCGCTGATAATACATTATCCATGATAGGTTTCCATTGGGGAAAAAATAATATCGATCAAACTCCCGCAGTTTCACCCACGTAGACCCCATTTCCATGCAAACGCCGAGATAAAAATTGCCTATGTTACTCGCTGATATTATAAGTTTATATGGGTGAAAATAAAAATAATAATTATCAAATCCCATACAAACATCCGACATAAAAATTGCTTATCTTACTCGCCGTCCGTGTGGTGACGGAGTAAGAATACAATTCACCACCCCGTATCTTACCCGTGGGTGATCGTACGAGACGACTAAGGGATATAAAACGCATATAACATCTATGCGAGAGAAGGAAAACTCGAAATAAAACCCTATACCAACACGTCTAACCAGCGTGGTATAGTAGGTCAATTACCCTTCCATTATGGAGGAGGCCCGAGCCCAACAGTGGGACGTATGTGGGCTGAAATGATGATGATGATGACTCGCTGATAACGTAGCTTCCTATTGGTGAAAGAATTTAAAAATTAGTCAACATCCACCGGTTTTACTCGCGGAGTTCTTGTTCCCGGGCAAACACCAGGATGAAAATAGCCTTTATTTGTTATTCACTGATAATGTAGATTTTCATTCGTAAATTAATTTTCATATCCATTTAGTTCCCGCAATTTCACCGGCATTGTGCCCGGTCCCGTAGGAATATCGGGATAAAAAATAGCCTAAATACTCGCTCAAAAATAGCTTTGCGTTAGTGAAATAATTTTAAAATCGACTAAATTCTGAATTCTAAATTCGTCTGTCTGTCATCAAGCCATATCTCAAGGACCGCGATAGCTAGACAGTTGAATTTTTTACAAATTATGCATTTCTGTTGCCGTTATAACAATAAATATAAAAAACAAAATAAAATAAATATTTAAGGTTCCTATACAACAAACGCAATTTTCCCCCTTTTTATAGATAATGGTACGGAACCCTTCGTGCGCAACCCCGACTCGCACTTGGCCGATTTTTTAGACATAGGTATCGTGCAAATAATTGTGTTACCATAAATAAATCCTATTATTTTGACAGACAAATAGACGCTTCAAATTTGTTTATTTCTAGACATAGAAAATTGGATTAATATCTTGATTTTAACTTACTGTCTGGTAGCGGCTAGGAATATTATAACGCTTTCATTGTTTGTGAGTGTCGCAAAATACTACTAAGACAAAGATTTACATCGACCTGGACCAATTGGTGATGCCATCTAGCCAGCAATGTCGTTTGGCAGGCAGCTGGTCATAAAATGTTGCTAGAAGAACCTTTGCAATATCTATGATGGCAGAGCAGTGCCTACATATTGCGTCGATCCAAAGCTATCTTGATAAGCGAGCATTAAGAAAAAATAATGGGGTAACCCAAGAAAGCCGACCGTATACTAAAATGATCGTTCCTAGGCTCAGTGATATCGGTTATATGCTTTTCACCTCCTTGGGGGTAAAATTGCAAAAAACCATTTTTTAGTGAGCACTTTCTCCAAGAGAGACAACTTTGTACAAAATTTCATATTTCTAGGCCTAATGATTTCGGCTATACATTTTTCACCCTCTTAAAGAATGAATTTCAAAAACTAATTTCTTAGAGCTCATTTACAACAAAAGAAAGAGAATCGAACAATATACAGAAATACACAGTTTCACGTTCCTAGCCCCAATAGTTTCGGCTATACGCTTTTCATTCCCTTAAGGGGGTGATTTGCCAAAAATACTTTGCTAGTGCTCGTGTATCCCAAAAATACGCCGGAGTAAAAAAAAATACGTTTCTAGGCCCAGTGGTTGCCGCTGTATACTTTTTGTTTTTTTAGGGGTTGAATTTCATCCCCATGTAAGTAAAATTTTCAAAATGCTAGAACGAATACTTATTTATTTATTATCAAATACCTTAATACAAAGATTTCTTTGCTAGAGTTCGTGTACCCCAAGAAATACTACGGTGTAAAAAAAACTTCGTTTCTAGGCCCAGTAGTTTCGGCTGTATGCTTTTTTGTCTTTTAAGGGTTGAATTTCATCCCCATATAAATGAAATTTCCAAAACGCTAGAACGAATATTAATTTATTTATTATAAAGTGCCTTAATACAAAGATTCATGGTTTTATCATCGAAAATGACGAATTTCCATACAAATTGTCATCCCCTATTTCAACCCCTTATACCCATTTTTTCGCGATTTCTTTGCTAGAGTTCGTGTACCCCAAGAAATACTACGGTGTAAAAAAAAATTCGTTTCTAGGCCCAGTAGTTTCGGCTGTATGCTTTTTTGTCTTTTAGGGATTGAATTTCATCCCCATATAAATGAAATTTCCAAAACGCTAGAACGAATATTAATTTATTTATTATAAAGTGCCTTAATACAAAGATTCATGGTTTTATCATCGAAAATGACGAATTTCCATACAAAATGTCATCCCCTATTTCAACCCCTTATACCCATGTTTTCGCGATTTCTTTGCTAGAGCTCGTGTACCCCAAGAAATACTACGGTGTAAAAAAATTACGTTTCTAGGCCCAGTGGTTTCGGCTGTATGCTTTTTTGTCTTTTAGGGGTTGAATTTCATCCCCATATAAATGAAATTTCCAAAATGTTAGAACGAATATTTATTTATTTATTATAAAGTGCCTTAATACAAAGATTCATGGTGCTATCGTCGAAAATGACGAATTTCCATACAAAATGTCATCCCCTATTTCAACCCCTTATGCCCATTTTTTCGCGATAAAAAGTAGCCTATATCCTTTCTCAAGCTTTAGTCCATCTCTGTACCAAATTTCATCAAAATCAGTTCAGTGGTTTAGACGTGAAAGCGTAGCAGACAGACAGACAGACAGACAGAGTTACTTTCGCATTTATAATATTAGTAAGGAAGTAAGGATAAACTGCCTCAATACAAAGATTCATGGTTTTATCATCGAAAATGACGAATTTCCATACAAAAGGTCAGCCCCTATTTCAACCCCTTATAACCATTTTTTCGCGATTTCTTTGCTAGAGTTCGTGTACCCCAAGAAATACTACGGTGTAAAAAAAAGTGAGATTGCGCAATAGCGCTAAAAAAGTATAGTAAAAGTACTTGTAAAACATAAGGTTTACAACTAAGTTTAAGTTAATTGCTTCATAACTTCAGTCTTTTTCATTTCACCTTTTTTTTTTCACATTTCACATTTCACCACTATGGTTCTATATGAAAACCAGCGCTACACCGTCTTGGTGCAGCTTATGCTGATATAGGACCTTTTTCGATCTCTATGTATTTTCTCTTTATATTTGTATTTGTTAATTAATCTGTTATATCTTCGCTTTCGTTTTGTAACTTATTTTATTACTAGCTTTTGCCCGCGGCTTCACCCGCGTAAAAGTTGGTTTTCATAATTCTTAATTTAAGAAATACTCTGTGTCAATTTTCGTCCAAATCCGGTCAACAGTTTACGCGTGATTGAGTAACAAACGTCCAAATATCTTCACAAATTTTTATATTTGAATATTACTTCCACCCTTGTAGTTTAAATTCAAGTGGAAAGACGATGAGAAATATGGCCATCCTTAGTCGCTGATAATACATTATCCATGATAGGTTTCCATTGGGGAAAAAATAATATCGATCAAACTCCCGCAGTTTCACCCACGTAGACCCCATTTCCATGCAAACGCCGAGATAAAAATTGCCTATGTTACTCGCTGATATTATAAGTTTATATGGGTGAAAATAAAAATAATAATTATCAAATCCCATACAAACATCCGACATAAAAATTGCTTATCTTACTCGCCGTCCGTGTGGTGACGGAGTAAGAATACAATTCACCACCCCGTATCTTACCCGTGGGTGATCGTACGAGACGACTAAGGGATATAAAACGCATATAACATCTATGCGAGAGAAGGAAAACTCGAAATAAAACCCTATACCAACACGTCTAACCAGCGTGGTATAGTAGGTCAATTACCCTTCCATTATGGAGGAGGCCCGAGCCCAACAGTGGGACGTATGTGGGCTGAAATGATGATGATGATGACTCGCTGATAACGTAGCTTCCTATTGGTGAAAGAATTTAAAAATTAGTCAACATCCACCGGTTTTACTCGCGGAGTTCTTGTTCCCGGGCAAACACCAGGATGAAAATAGCCTTTATTTGTTATTCACTGATAATGTAGATTTTCATTCGTAAATTAATTTTCATATCCATTTAGTTCCCGCAATTTCACCGGCATTGTGCCCGGTCCCGTAGGAATATCGGGATAAAAAATAGCCTAAATACTCGCTCAAAAATAGCTTTGCGTTAGTGAAATAATTTTAAAATCGACTAAATTCTGAATTCTAAATTCGTCTGTCTGTCATCAAGCCATATCTCAAGGACCGCGATAGCTAGACAGTTGAATTTTTTACAAATTATGCATTTCTGTTGCCGTTATAACAATAAATATAAAAAACAAAATAAAATAAATATTTAAGGTTCCTATACAACAAACGCAATTTTCCCCCTTTTTATAGATAATGGTACGGAACCCTTCGTGCGCAACCCCGACTCGCACTTGGCCGATTTTTTAGACATAGGTATCGTGCAAATAATTGTGTTACCATAAATAAATCCTATTATTTTGACAGACAAATAGACGCTTCAAATTTGTTTATTTCTAGACATAGAAAATTGGATTAATATCTTGATTTTAACTTACTGTCTGGTAGCGGCTAGGAATATTATAACGCTTTCATTGTTTGTGAGTGTCGCAAAATACTACTAAGACAAAGATTTACATCGACCTGGACCAATTGGTGATGCCATCTAGCCAGCAATGTCGTTTGGCAGGCAGCTGGTCATAAAATGTTGCTAGAAGAACCTTTGCAATATCTATGATGGCAGAGCAGTGCCTACATATTGCGTCGATCCAAAGCTATCTTGATAAGCGAGCATTAAGAAAAAATAATGGGGTAACCCAAGAAAGCCGACCGTATACTAAAATGATCGTTCCTAGGCTCAGTGATATCGGTTATATGCTTTTCACCTCCTTGGGGGTAAAATTGCAAAAAACCATTTTTTAGTGAGCACTTTCTCCAAGAGAGACAACTTTGTACAAAATTTCATATTTCTAGGCCTAATGATTTCGGCTATACATTTTTCACCCTCTTAAAGAATGAATTTCAAAAACTAATTTCTTAGAGCTCATTTACAACAAAAGAAAGAGAATCGAACAATATACAGAAATACACAGTTTCACGTTCCTAGCCCCAATAGTTTCGGCTATACGCTTTTCATTCCCTTAAGGGGGTGATTTGCCAAAAATACTTTGCTAGTGCTCGTGTATCCCAAAAATACGCCGGAGTAAAAAAAAATACGTTTCTAGGCCCAGTGGTTGCCGCTGTATACTTTTTGTTTTTTTAGGGGTTGAATTTCATCCCCATGTAAGTAAAATTTTCAAAATGCTAGAACGAATACTTATTTATTTATTATCAAATACCTTAATACAAAGATTTCTTTGCTAGAGTTCGTGTACCCCAAGAAATACTACGGTGTAAAAAAAACTTCGTTTCTAGGCCCAGTAGTTTCGGTTGTATGCTTTTTTGTCTTTTAAGGGTTGAATTTCATCCCCATATAAATGAAATTTCCAAAACGCTAGAACGAATATTAATTTATTTATTATAAAGTGCCTTAATACAAAGATTCATGGTTTTATCATCGAAAATGACGAATTTCCATACAAATTGTCATCCCCTATTTCAACCCCTTATACCCATTTTTTCGCGATTTCTTTGCTAGAGTTCGTGTACCCCAAGAAATACTACGGTGTAAAAAAAAATTCGTTTCTAGGCCCAGTAGTTTCGGCTGTATGCTTTTTTGTCTTTTAGGGATTGAATTTCATCCCCATATAAATGAAATTTCCAAAACGCTAGAACGAATATTAATTTATTTATTATAAAGTGCCTTAATACAAAGATTCATGGTTTTATCATCGAAAATGACGAATTTCCATACAAAATGTCATCCCCTATTTCAACCCCTTATACCCATGTTTTCGCGATTTCTTTGCTAGAGCTCGTGTACCCCAAGAAATACTACGGTGTAAAAAAATTACGTTTCTAGGCCCAGTGGTTTCGGCTGTATGCTTTTTTGTCTTTTAGGGGTTGAATTTCATCCCCATATAAATGAAATTTCCAAAATGTTAGAACGAATATTTATTTATTTATTATAAAGTGCCTTAATACAAAGATTCATGGTGCTATCGTCGAAAATGACGAATTTCCATACAAAATGTCATCCCCTATTTCAACCCCTTATGCCCATTTTTTCGCGATAAAAAGTAGCCTATATCCTTTCTCAAGCTTTAGTCCATCTCTGTACCAAATTTCATCAAAATCAGTTCAGTGGTTTAGACGTGAAAGCGTAGCAGACAGACAGACAGACAGACAGAGTTACTTTCGCATTTATAATATTAGTAAGGAAGTAAGGATAAACTGCCTCAATACAAAGATTCATGGTTTTATCATCGAAAATGACGAATTTCCATACAAAAGGTCAGCCCCTATTTCAACCCCTTATAACCATTTTTTCGCGATTTCTTTGCTAGAGTTCGTGTACCCCAAGAAATACTACGGTGTAAAAAAAAGTGAGATTGCGCAATAGCGCTAAAAAAGTATAGTAAAAGTACTTGTAAAACATAAGGTTTACAACTAAGTTTAAGTTAATTGCTTCATAACTTCAGTCTTTTTCATTTCACCTTTTTTTTTTCACATTTCACATTTCACCACTATGGTTCTATATGAAAACCAGCGCTACACCGTCTTGGTGCAGCTTATGCTGATATAGGACCTTTTTCGATCTCTATGTATTTTCTCTTTATATTTGTATTTGTTAATTAATCTGTTATATCTTCGCTTTCGTTTTGTAACTTATTTTATTACTAGCTTTTGCCCGCGGCTTCACCCGCGTAAAAGTTGGTTTTCATAATTCTTAATTTAAGAAATACTCTGTGTCAATTTTCGTCCAAATCCGGTCAACAGTTTACGCGTGATTGAGTAACAAACGTCCAAATATCTTCACAAATTTTTATATTTGAATATTACTTCCACCCTTGTAGTTTAAATTCAAGTGGAAAGACGATGAGAAATATGGCCATCCTTAGTCGCTGATAATACATTATCCATGATAGGTTTCCATTGGGGAAAAAATAATATCGATCAAACTCCCGCAGTTTCACCCACGTAGACCCCATTTCCATGCAAACGCCGAGATAAAAATTGCCTATGTTACTCGCTGATATTATAAGTTTATATGGGTGAAAATAAAAATAATAATTATCAAATCCCATACAAACATCCGACATAAAAATTGCTTATCTTACTCGCCGTCCGTGTGGTGACGGAGTAAGAATACAATTCACCACCCCGTATCTTACCCGTGGGTGATCGTACGAGACGACTAAGGGATATAAAACGCATATAACATCTATGCGAGAGAAGGAAAACTCGAAATAAAACCCTATACCAACACGTCTAACCAGCGTGGTATAGTAGGTCAATTACCCTTCCATTATGGAGGAGGCCCGAGCCCAACAGTGGGACGTATGTGGGCTGAAATGATGATGATGATGACTCGCTGATAACGTAGCTTCCTATTGGTGAAAGAATTTAAAAATTAGTCAACATCCACCGGTTTTACTCGCGGAGTTCTTGTTCCCGGGCAAACACCAGGATGAAAATAGCCTTTATTTGTTATTCACTGATAATGTAGATTTTCATTCGTAAATTAATTTTCATATCCATTTAGTTCCCGCAATTTCACCGGCATTGTGCCCGGTCCCGTAGGAATATCGGGATAAAAAATAGCCTAAATACTCGCTCAAAAATAGCTTTGCGTTAGTGAAATAATTTTAAAATCGACTAAATTCTGAATTCTAAATTCGTCTGTCTGTCATCAAGCCATATCTCAAGGACCGCGATAGCTAGACAGTTGAATTTTTTACAAATTATGCATTTCTGTTGCCGTTATAACAATAAATATAAAAAACAAAATAAAATAAATATTTAAGGTTCCTATACAACAAACGCAATTTTCCCCCTTTTTATAGATAATGGTACGGAACCCTTCGTGCGCAACCCCGACTCGCACTTGGCCGATTTTTTAGACATAGGTATCGTGCAAATAATTGTGTTACCATAAATAAATCCTATTATTTTGACAGACAAATAGACGCTTCAAATTTGTTTATTTCTAGACATAGAAAATTGGATTAATATCTTGATTTTAACTTACTGTCTGGTAGCGGCTAGGAATATTATAACGCTTTCATTATTTGTGAGTGTCGCAAAATACTACTAAGACAAAGATTTACATCGACCTGGACCAATTGGTGATGCCATCTAGCCAGCAATGTCGTTTGGCAGGCAGCTGGTCATAAAATGTTGCTAGAAGAACCTTTGCAATATCTATGATGGCAGAGCAGTGCCTACATATTGCGTCGATCCAAAGCTATCTTGATAAGCGAGCATTAAGAAAAAATAATGGGGTAACCCAAGAAAGCCGACCGTATACTAAAATGATCGTTCCTAGGCTCAGTGATATCGGTTATATGCTTTTCACCTCCTTGGGGGTAAAATTGCAAAAAACCATTTTTTAGTGAGCACTTTCTCCAAGAGAGACAACTTTGTACAAAATTTCATATTTCTAGGCCTAATGATTTCGGCTATACATTTTTCACCCTCTTAAAGAATGAATTTCAAAAACTAATTTCTTAGAGCTCATTTACAACAAAAGAAAGAGAATCGAACAATATACAGAAATACACAGTTTCACGTTCCTAGCCCCAATAGTTTCGGCTATACGCTTTTCATTCCCTTAAGGGGGTGATTTGCCAAAAATACTTTGCTAGTGCTCGTGTATCCCAAAAATACGCCGGAGTAAAAAAAAATACGTTTCTAGGCCCAGTGGTTGCCGCTGTATACTTTTTGTTTTTTTAGGGGTTGAATTTCATCCCCATGTAAGTAAAATTTTCAAAATGCTAGAACGAATACTTATTTATTTATTATCAAATACCTTAATACAAAGATTTCTTTGCTAGAGTTCGTGTACCCCAAGAAATACTACGGTGTAAAAAAAACTTCGTTTCTAGGCCCAGTAGTTTCGGCTGTATGCTTTT
Source organism: Lymantria dispar (assembly GCA_032191425.1). NCBI lineage: Eukaryota > Metazoa > Arthropoda > Insecta > Lepidoptera > Erebidae > Lymantria > Lymantria dispar. The sequence continues at coordinate 33,425,033 of CM063441.1, forward strand.
TTGTCTTTTAAGGGTTGAATTTCATCCCCATATAAATGAAATTTCCAAAACGCTAGAACGAATATTAATTTATTTATTATAAAGTGCCTTAATACAAAGATTCATGGTTTTATCATCGAAAATGACGAATTTCCATACAAATTGTCATCCCCTATTTCAACCCCTTATACCCATTTTTTCGCGATTTCTTTGCTAGAGTTCGTGTACCCCAAGAAATACTACGGTGTAAAAAAAAATTCGTTTCTAGGCCCAGTAGTTTCGGCTGTATGCTTTTTTGTCTTTTAGGGATTGAATTTCATCCCCATATAAATGAAATTTCCAAAACGCTAGAACGAATATTAATTTATTTATTATAAAGTGCCTTAATACAAAGATTCATGGTTTTATCATCGAAAATGACGAATTTCCATACAAAATGTCATCCCCTATTTCAACCCCTTATACCCATGTTTTCGCGATTTCTTTGCTAGAGCTCGTGTACCCCAAGAAATACTACGGTGTAAAAAAATTACGTTTCTAGGCCCAGTGGTTTCGGCTGTATGCTTTTTTGTCTTTTAGGGGTTGAATTTCATCCCCATATAAATGAAATTTCCAAAATGTTAGAACGAATATTTATTTATTTATTATAAAGTGCCTTAATACAAAGATTCATGGTGCTATCGTCGAAAATGACGAATTTCCATACAAAATGTCATCCCCTATTTCAACCCCTTATGCCCATTTTTTCGCGATAAAAAGTAGCCTATATCCTTTCTCAAGCTTTAGTCCATCTCTGTACCAAATTTCATCAAAATCAGTTCAGTGGTTTAGACGTGAAAGCGACACAGCAGACAGACAGACAGACAGACAGAGTTACTTTCGCATTTATAATATTAGTAAGGAAGTAAGGATAAACTGCCTCAATACAAAGATTCATGGTTTTATCATCGAAAATGACGAATTTCCATACAAAAGGTCAGCCCCTATTTCAACCCCTTATAACCATTTTTTCGCGATTTCTTTGCTAGAGTTCGTGTACCCCAAGAAATACTACGGTGTAAAAAAAAGTGAGATTGCGCAATAGCGCTAAAAAAGTATAGTAAAAGTACTTGTAAAACATAAGGTTTACAACTAAGTTTAAGTTAATTGCTTCATAACTTCAGTCTTTTTCATTTCACCTTTTTTTTTTCACATTTCACATTTCACCACTATGGTTCTATATGAAAACCAGCGCTACACCGTCTTGGTGCAGCTTATGCTGATATAGGACCTTTTTCGATCTCTATGTATTTTCTCTTTATATTTGTTAATTAATCTGTTATATCTTCGCTTTCGTTTTGTAACTTATTTTATTACTAGCTTTTGCCCGCGGCTTCACCCGCGTAAAAGTTGGTTTTCATAATTCTTAATTTAAGAAATACTCTGTGTCAATTTTCGTCCAAATCCGGTCAACAGTTTACGCGTGATTGAGTAACAAACGTCCAAATATCTTCACAAATTTTTATATTTGAATATTACTTCCACCCTTGTAGTTTAAATTCAAGTGGAAAGACGATGAGAAATATGGCCATCCTTAGTCGCTGATAATACATTATCCATGATAGGTTTCCATTGGGGAAAAAATAATATCGATCAAACTCCCGCAGTTTCACCCACGTAGACCCCATTTCCATGCAAACGCCGAGATAAAAATTGCCTATGTTACTCGCTGATATTATAAGTTTATATGGGTGAAAATAAAAATAATAATTATCAAATCCCATACAAACATCCGACATAAAAATTGCTTATCTTACTCGCCGTCCGTGTGGTGACGGAGTAAGAATACAATTCACCACCCCGTATCTTACCCGTGGGTGATCGTACGAGACGACTAAGGGATATAAAACGCATATAACATCTATGCGAGAGAAGGAAAACTCGAAATAAAACCCTATACCAACACGTCTAACCAGCGTGGTATAGTAGGTCAATTACCCTTCCATTATGGAGGAGGCCCGAGCCCAACAGTGGGACGTATGTGGGCTGAAATGATGATGATGATGACTCGCTGATAACGTAGCTTCCTATTGGTGAAAGAATTTAAAAATTAGTCAACATCCACCGGTTTTACTCGCGGAGTTCTTGTTCCCGGGCAAACACCAGGATGAAAATAGCCTTTATTTGTTATTCACTGATAATGTAGATTTTCATTCGTAAATTAATTTTCATATCCATTTAGTTCCCGCAATTTCACCGGCATTGTGCCCGGTCCCGTAGGAATATCGGGATAAAAAATAGCCTAAATACTCGCTCAAAAATAGCTTTGCGTTAGTGAAATAATTTTAAAATCGACTAAATTCTGAATTCTAAATTCGTCTGTCTGTCATCAAGCCATATCTCAAGGACCGCGATAGCTAGACAGTTGAATTTTTTACAAATTATGCATTTCTGTTGCCGTTATAACAATAAATATAAAAAACAAAATAAAATAAATATTTAAGGTTCCTATACAACAAACGCAATTTTCCCCCTTTTTATAGATAATGGTACGGAACCCTTCGTGCGCAACCCCGACTCGCACTTGGCCGATTTTTTAGACATAGGTATCGTGCAAATAATTGTGTTACCATAAATAAATCCTATTATTTTGACAGACAAATAGACGCTTCAAATTTGTTTATTTCTAGACATAGAAAATTGGATTAATATCTTGATTTTAACTTACTGTCTGGTAGCGGCTAGGAATATTATAACGCTTTCATTGTTTGTGAGTGTCGCAAAATACTACTAAGACAAAGATTTACATCGACCTGGACCAATTGGTGATGCCATCTAGCCAGCAATGTCGTTTGGCAGGCAGCTGGTCATAAAATGTTGCTAGAAGAACCTTTGCAATATCTATGATGGCAGAGCAGTGCCTACATATTGCGTCGATCCAAAGCTATCTTGATAAGCGAGCATTAAGAAAAAATAATGGGGTAACCCAAGAAAGCCGACCGTATACTAAAATGATCGTTCCTAGGCTCAGTGATATCGGTTATATGCTTTTCACCTCCTTGGGGGTAAAATTGCAAAAAACCATTTTTTAGTGAGCACTTTCTCCAAGAGAGACAACTTTGTACAAAATTTCATATTTCTAGGCCTAATGATTTCGGCTATACATTTTTCACCCTCTTAAAGAATGAATTTCAAAAACTAATTTCTTAGAGCTCATTTACAACAAAAGAAAGAGAATCGAACAATATACAGAAATACACAGTTTCACGTTCCTAGCCCCAATAGTTTCGGCTATACGCTTTTCATTCCCTTAAGGGGGTGATTTGCCAAAAATACTTTGCTAGTGCTCGTGTATCCCAAAAATACGCCGGAGTAAAAAAAAATACGTTTCTAGGCCCAGTGGTTGCCGCTGTATACTTTTTGTTTTTTTAGGGGTTGAATTTCATCCCCATGTAAGTAAAATTTTCAAAATGCTAGAACGAATACTTATTTATTTATTATCAAATACCTTAATACAAAGATTTCTTTGCTAGAGTTCGTGTACCCCAAGAAATACTACGGTGTAAAAAAAACTTCGTTTCTAGGCCCAGTAGTTTCGGCTGTATGCTTTTTTGTCTTTTAAGGGTTGAATTTCATCCCCATATAAATGAAATTTCCAAAACGCTAGAACGAATATTAATTTATTTATTATAAAGTGCCTTAATACAAAGATTCATGGTTTTATCATCGAAAATGACGAATTTCCATACAAATTGTCATCCCCTATTTCAACCCCTTATACCCATTTTTTCGCGATTTCTTTGCTAGAGTTCGTGTACCCCAAGAAATACTACGGTGTAAAAAAAAATTCGTTTCTAGGCCCAGTAGTTTCGGCTGTATGCTTTTTTGTCTTTTAGGGATTGAATTTCATCCCCATATAAATGAAATTTCCAAAACGCTAGAACGAATATTAATTTATTTATTATAAAGTGCCTTAATACAAAGATTCATGGTTTTATCATCGAAAATGACGAATTTCCATACAAAATGTCATCCCCTATTTCAACCCCTTATACCCATGTTTTCGCGATTTCTTTGCTAGAGCTCGTGTACCCCAAGAAATACTACGGTGTAAAAAAATTACGTTTCTAGGCCCAGTGGTTTCGGCTGTATGCTTTTTTGTCTTTTAGGGGTTGAATTTCATCCCCATATAAATGAAATTTCCAAAATGTTAGAACGAATATTTATTTATTTATTATAAAGTGCCTTAATACAAAGATTCATGGTGCTATCGTCGAAAATGACGAATTTCCATACAAAATGTCATCCCCTATTTCAACCCCTTATGCCCATTTTTTCGCGATAAAAAGTAGCCTATATCCTTTCTCAAGCTTTAGTCCATCTCTGTACCAAATTTCATCAAAATCAGTTCAGTGGTTTAGACGTGAAAGCGTAGCAGACAGACAGACAGACAGACAGAGTTACTTTCGCATTTATAATATTAGTAAGGAAGTAAGGATAAACTGCCTCAATACAAAGATTCATGGTTTTATCATCGAAAATGACGAATTTCCATACAAAAGGTCAGCCCCTATTTCAACCCCTTATAACCATTTTTTCGCGATTTCTTTGCTAGAGTTCGTGTACCCCAAGAAATACTACGGTGTAAAAAAAAATTCGTTTCTAGGCCCAGTAGTTTCGGCTGTATGCTTTTTGTCTTTTAGGGGTTGAATTTCATCCCCATATAAATGAAATTTCCAAAACGCTAGAACGAATATTAATTTATTTATTATAAAGTGCCTTAATACAAAGATTCATGGTTTTATCATCAAAAATGACGAATTTCCATACAAAATGTCATCCCCTATTTCAACCCCTTATACCCATTTTTTCGCGATTTCTTTGCTAGAGCTCGTGTACCCCAAGAAATACTACGGTGTAAAAAAATTACGTTTCTAGGCCCAGTGGTTTCGGCTGTATGCTTTTTTGTCTTTTAGGGGTTGAATTTCATCCCCATATAAATGAAATTTCCAAAATGCTAGAACGAATATTTATTTATTTATTATAAAGTGCCTTAATACAAAGATTCATGGTTCTATCGTCGAAAATGACGAATTTCCATACAAAATGTCATCCCCTATTTCAACCCCTTATGCCCATTTTTTCGCGATAAAAAGTAGCAGCGCAGTAAAGCGTAGCAGACAGACAGACAGAGTTACTTTCGCATTTATAATATTAGTAAGGATTATATAACTCTTAAGTATAAGTTTTTTAAGTTATTCGTTCCTTCGAATTTTATATAGATTCTGTACCGTTTTATTACTACGAGATCGAAATAAATGAGTTTTATTTCTTTCTTTCTTTCTTTCTTTAAAAATTGTTAAAGACCATTTGGGATTCAAAGAGCATTCCACATCCTGGTATAATTTAGGATGTTGTGGATGTTCAGAAATAGTCTGAAATGTTCTACAAAATATTAGGTCACTGTGGTACGTACCCTATATATATATATATATATGGATCGTTCTTTTATATTTGAAAGTTTCTTTTATTCTCCTATATAATTTCATATCAACTCTTACGTAAAACCGGGTATTCCAGTTAGTATCACATAAAACTTTTATATATTTTTTCAAGTCCATAATGTCTGTACACGTGCCCCCTGTACAATAAAAGAAAAGTTGAACTTATGCCTTACCTAACAATAATAAAACGGTTTTTATGGGATTTTCCTAACAAATTTTCCTTGCAATATTATTTGTTTACTAGGAGCTTAAGCTCTTGCGATACTAATGGGTAAAAATAATGATTACGTATAAAAAAAAATCCGTGTGGTGACAGAATAGGAATACAATTCACCTCCTTGCCCGCGAGTGTCGTAAAAGATGACTAAGGAATTAAATATGCATATAATATCTATTCAAGAGAAGGAAAACTCGAAATAAAACCCAATGATAAATTAACTATCGAAACATCTGATCAGCGTGGTATCGTAGGTTAATTGCTCCCCATTTGTGAAGAAGGCTCGAGCCCAGCAGTGGGACGTACACATATGAGCTGAAATGAATGCGTTATATTTTTAATCCGTTATATTGATTACCGCATATCACGTAAGCGCTTACGCTATTTCTACATCAACACAACATGAAGCGTTGAAGTCATTTTATACTCTCGCCCTACCTAAATTCAAATCATTTGTTATGCATAAACTCTGATGGGGCACTTAAATTTTCTCAATTTCAATAAAATTAAATTATTTCAGCCAATAAACTAAACTACCAGTGGATCGGAACGCGATTGCTACTAAGAAGATCCGGAAAAATATTCAGCAGGCTTATCTAATACATATCTTAATATATATAAATTACGTGTCACGTTGTTTGTCCGCGATGGACTCCTAAACTACTTAACCGATTTTAATCAAATTTGCACACCGTGTGCAGTTTGATCCAAAGTGAAAGATAGGATAGCTTACATCTTAATTTATAGTCGCAATATTATTCTATTGCAAATTATTTGTCTATTATTTGACATTCACAATTATCTGTTAACTCCAAACGATTTTAACAGATGGCGATATCTGTTGACTGGCTTGGGTAAGTAATTTGTGTGTGCCCAAGGGGATTCGAGAATGGTTTAGATTGACAATTGGACCCGGTAGGTGGCACTTTATTTGAACAGAACAACGTCTGTTGGGTCAGCTAGTATTTATATACATATATTTTATTTTTCTTTCTTTCTTGCTATCAATTTCTATATTCTATTCCTATTGGGTTAGTCAATAAAAATGTAACACTTTTTAGATTTCTTACTCTAGTTAAACTGCTACTCAAGATATAAAATTTTGTTATGCCAGTAGTTCACAGAAAACTCTTACCTACCTACTGGTTTTATGACGAAGCTGATGTGAAAGTTCTGTGACAGGCATAAAATAAAATATGAATGTGGTTAAAATGAAATGAGCCACTCGAAGCGATTGCCTTCAAATATTCAGTGGCCGTCCCCCGCAATTACCTTCTTATAACAACGATATATTTTTTATGAATTGGATGTTACGCTTACGTGGAGACAATATCTATTATAATATTTTCTAAGTATTATTATTAACATAATTAACATAAATATAACACAAGTATTAGAAGTCTTGTAGAATTAAAATATGACGGTTGATAGTGTACCATCAATATCATCAACATCTGGCCTTAGCCATCCACTGCTGGGCAGAGGACTCCCTCAAGTTTCGGCACAAAGTACGGTGTATCGACTGCATCCAACGGTGTTCAGTAACTTTTACTACGTCGTCTGTTGAACTTGGGGTGTCCTACACTTTGTCGTCCGATATGTGGTTGCCACTCGAAACTTTTCTTTCCCGGCTGTTGTCGGTTCTTCGAGCAAAGTCACTTGCCCATTGCCATACTACAGATTATATCTCGCAGAGAATTCCCGAGAACAGCCAGCTCCATAGCATTCTGAACGATTTTTGAGTTTGGTTGTAAGACTTGCATTTATAAATCACGTATCTGTCCCCAGTCATCATTGGTGGTGTGTTTTCAGGCATTGAAGTATCTTGGAATAGTTTTGAGTAAATTTTTTGATTGAGTCAATAAGTGGTGGGACTCCCTGCAGATCTTTTCTTCCATGTGGCGACGTAGTAAGAATACGATTCACCACCAACTTTCCTGTCCGTAGGTGTCGTAAAAGGGATTAAATAGTGGGCATTGTAAACTATGATTGTCGTTTACGAAATAAGTTTCGATACACATGACTTTTGTAATCTAACACTTAAGTTAGCTTTCTTCAGGATAATACCAGGTAGAATGCTCTTGTTTTATCTGCGTATCTTTTCTCAGTGACTTTTTTTTTGTTTGTTCTATTAAATATCGCTATTCCATCTAATAGTTAAATATTGAGCGTGGCTATTTAAGCCGACTTGTTATTTTTCTTTATATTTAAATAATGTTCATTATATTGACTGCACAGATAGCGTAGTGGTTAAGATATCGGCCTACAGTTTAGTGTCGGGGGTTTGAAACCCACGCAAGGTTACACTTTAAGCGATCCACAAATTATTGTTCTCAGTCTGGATATAATTTACGTCCGTTAGTCATGTTTATAAAGACCCCGGCAGTACAAGGATTATTTCCTTAGCGCATTCAGAAGAAATATATAGAAGAAGATCAGGAGAAGGCAATCTTGAAATGGAACCTTGTACCAACACATCTGGCAAGCGGGATAGTGAGTCTGAGGATTGCCTGGGCGTAGCTACGCCACAAGTCAATTGCCCTCCTATAGTTGAGAAGGCTCGAGCCCAGCAGTGGGACCTATACGAGCTGAGATGATAATGAATGTTCATTATAAAAAAATAACAAGAGTCCACATTATTTCTTTAAGAATGCTTAAAAAAATCTTTCATTATTTTGTTATTTATAAAATAACCCTTTCATTAAAATCAGTGTAGCCATAGCTGAAGCGCTCTTATATGAAAATAAACAACAGTTCAAGTGTAGGCTTGTAGCGTGTAGGTTTCATGGGTCAATGCGTATGCCCACAATGTGCAACGCGCGTGAGAATCTCTTCCTAAGCCCATGCAGTAGGTATATAATATATGTACCTTATTTTATAAAACGCTTATATACCTACATTACATAACGTATAAAATCGTCGTTTTATCATGAAACAAATCTTAAGCAAAATAATTTAATATTATATTATACTAGCAACCCGTCCTCGCTTCGCTTCGGTTTCAATCGCCTTACCCACGTAGTTCCCGTTCCCGTGGGAATACCGAAATAAAATATAGCCTATGTTACTCCCTGATATTATAGCTTTCCATTGGTGAAATAATTTTTGAAATCTATTCGGTGGTTTAAACGTGAAAGCATAACAAATAAACATACTTTCGCATTTATAATATTAGTAAGGATTCTTTCCGTGTGTGATTCTTAGCTGTGTGGTAGCGGCTTCGAATACTACCAACCCTTGCTTTGCTCGTGGGTGTCGTAAAAGACGACTAAGAGCCCTAGATTGACCCGGACCAACTCCATCTGGTACCATTTGGGTCAACGATTACATTCCCAAGGAGGGTTGACGTCAGGCAGGCGGCCGGTCATAAAAGTCATTGCCGAAACTTTTTGCAATATGTCAAAACAGATGACATATTGCGTCGACCCCAAGTAATTGGGATAAGAGCAAGATGATGATGATGATTCTTTCCGTGTGGTGAGGGAATAAGAATACAATTCATCAGCCCTATCTTACTAGTGGATGTCGGAAAACGACTAAGAGATATAATACGCAAATAACATCTATGCAAAAGAACTCAAAATAAATCTCTATTCGTCTGACCAGAATAATTTCCTCTTCTCTTGTGGAAGACACTTGAGGTCAGCGGTGGAACATATACCTATAAATTTAGATGATAACGTTGATTATTATTGATTTATTATTTATGAATAAGAGTTACAAACTCTTACATGAAAAACCTGTTGAAAAATTATTAAATACTAGCAGCCCGCCCCCGATTTACTTCGATTTCAGTCGCCTTACCCGCGTAGTTCCCATTGGAATACAGGTATAAAATATAGCCTAAGTTATTCCTTGTATACTGGTGGTAAAATATTATAAAAATCCAACCAGTCGTTTTGAAGATTACTTCAAACAAACAGTATTTTGACATTCGGACCGTGTGCGGGAGGAAAGACTCCACGCGGACACGGTCCTCCGCCGGCGATTGGGGCGGCGCAGGCGCAAGTACCTGCGTCTGATGCCGCCCTAGCAGAGGTTGCGGGTGACCGGACCGGGGATTTAGTCTGGGCACCCGCGGAGAGGTTATCCTCAAGTCGAAGTCAAGGAACTCTGCAGTGGTGGTCGGCCCAGCGATGAAGGCGACGTACTATACGGGTATGCGTGCTTACGCCCCTCTATCGCCCCGGACGGAGTGGAGCAAAGAGTGCGCCGACACCAAAAAAAGTCTTTTGACATTACAAACAGACACTTCAATTTTATTTATTTATAAAGAGTATAGATTAAAACGTAAACCGTGTGGTGACGGAGTAAGAATACGATTCACCACCCCTCCTCTCTTGCCCGTGGGTGTCGTAAAAGATGACTAAGGGATTAAATATGCATATAACAGCTATACAAGAGAAGGAAAACTCGAAAACCTATGCTAATCCGTTTGACCGGCGTGGTGTAGTGGGTCAATTTCACTCCTATTATGGAGGAGGCTCGCGCCCAACAGTGGGACGTATATGAGCCGAAATGATGATGAATAATTGCATAATTCTCATTAAATTGTCTTATATTTTAGGGTTTATTTTTACAATATTAGACGAATATTTTCAATATACTGTATTAAATCCTTAATCCATACTAATATTATAAATGCGAAAGTAAGGATGTTTGTTTGTTTGTTTGTTTGTAACGCTTTCACGCTTAAACCACCGAACCGATTTCAAAAATTCTTTCACCAATGGAAAGCTAATAATATCAGGGAGTAACATAGGCTACATTTTATCCCGGTATTCCCACAGGAACGGGAATTACGCGGGTTTAAGCGACTGAAACCGAAGCGAAGCGATGGCGGGTTGCTAGTAATATTATAAATGCGAAAGTAATTTTGTTTGTTTGTTACGCTTTCATGCTAAAACCACGGAATCGATTTCAAAAACTCTTTCATCAATGGAAAGCTATAATATCAGGGAGTAACATAGGCTATATTTCATCCCAGTATTCCCACGGCAACGGAAACTACGCGGGTCAGTTGACTGAAACCGAAGCGAAGCGAGGGCGGGTTGCTAGTATAATATAAATACAAATAAAAGAATAGTGAAAATTTTAATCAAACTATGTTGTTGGCCACGTTGCTCATACTTTTATGTTTGCAGCCAAAAATTGTCCAGCATGTCTAAGATACGTAAGTACTCCACTCTTGCAGAAGAACGATATCCGATTAGTAGCAAATTGCTAATTAAGCTGTTTGCCTGTCTGGCGTTGAGGAAAATTAAAAAAAAATATATAATGACTTCTGATGTTTACGCGAGTATTACACATTATAAATAAAATTATTTTTATTGATTTTGTCGGGTTTGTATTTGATTTTTGATTGTCCGATGTTTCTAACACTATTCAGTGTTCATGGTCTAGAGCGGACTCGTGGATTGGACTTAAAAAAAATATATATTCACTTGTCTAATATGCCAAATCATAACCGCCATTTTGATTTCATATTCGAAGACTTTACAAACAATAACGAAAACAAATTACACAATAATATATAACACCAATTTGTAGATCGCAAAAAGTACTGTGTGGGAATTGAACGAGCGACACTGACTCTATAAGTCGATATCTCAACCTACCTGTGGAGTAATTTGAAGAATGAGAGAGACAAAAATATATGTATTGAATATAGAATACCCTATCGGGTACTATCTCTCCCCTCCTCACGCGATCAGCCTCTCTGCAGATGATGGACTATTCCCTGATTCAGTCACCCGAACCTAATATACCCCACAATATTTTTTTGTTGACCTTAAATACGGAGAACCCAGCTCACCCGACTTTTCAGAGTGATAAAATGTTCACACAGAGCTTCAAGGAGCTTCAAACCCCTAATGTTCTTGGCCTTTCATCTAATTAAAGTACGATATAATACCGTAAATATTTTTAGTATTGAAATTATCGTGAGACTGATGCATATTATAATATCTAAAACGGCAAAACACTCACGTGCTGAGATCGATTACGTCGACCCGGGTTTCGAGCATGTCCGATGCTCATCATCAGGGCGAGTGCGCGGCGGCGTCTGCGAGGCCCCGGCGTGCACTGCGCGATGCATATCGAGCAGCGCGCCTCGATACAGCCATGAGGGGTGCGTGGGAGGTGTTCGCCTCTTGATAGTCCTCGGCGGAAACGTCGGACGAAACTTCACACCCGGGGTTAAGCGGCGTTGTTGGTATGTCACTCCGTGTGTCGTCACCATCACATACCACGCTGGTCACGTCACTCTCCACGCACACCATCACCTTACGACTCACGGCAGTATTAAGAGCTGGTAACCATGCTGACGACAGCTTCCATCCACCGTCTCTGTTGAAGGTCCGATGTCAGTTTATCTCTATGGCCTCACGTATTTTCCGCGGTCTATAACGTCTCTCTGTGGCTAATACGGAGGCTTTGTCGAACCGAATGTAGTGCCTTGTATTCGCGAGACTGGCATGCTCTGCTATTGCTGATTGTGTCGTATCCATGCTCTTCATACTCCTGATGTGTTCAGTTAGTCTGGTGACGATGTTGCGTCCGTAAATATTGTCGAAAGAAAACCATAATTTTACACCAACGTTTTTCCATATGGTAACGGAGCAAGAACACAATTCACCACCCCGTTTTCACCCTAGGGGTGTCTTTAAAGACGATTAAGGGATTATGATATGCATACTACATCTATGGAAGAGGAGGAAAACTAGAAATAAATCCCTGTACCAATCTGTCTGACCAGCGTGGTATAGTAGCTCAATTGCCCTCCCAATGTGGAGGAAGTTCGAGCTCAGTAGTAGGACGTATATGACCTATTATGATGAATGATGATGATGAACTTTTCTATTCTTTTTTTATTTTATATTTTTACAAGAGACAACACCCTGCACTAAGAAAATAATCCTTGTATTACAGGGGATTTTACAAACTAACGGACACGATTTACATCCAGACTCAGAACAACAGTTTGTGGATCGCACAAAGTGTTGTCCTGCATGGCATTCAAACCCCCGACATTGGTACTAAATCGATAACTTAACCACAACGCTATCTGTGCAGTCATATTCCTCTATTACTTAAGGATGTATATATCAACAAGATCAGTAAAATAGTTACTAACATTTGCTTTTCACATTAATAATACATATTTGGTCAATCATTATATTCCCCATCATTATTTTATTTATAGGCGTTAAAATTATTCAGTTATATAAATATTTCCCCGAGGGGGGGACGTCGGTCGATGGGAGGGTACCCCAAGTAGGGGGTATTCCGTCGGGCCGACCACTGATGTCAAGTAACCCTGCTCCGATGGTCGGCCCAACGACGAAGGCGACGTGGTTTTCGGGTGGGTTGCGGGTGTTGCATGCTTACGCCCCTCTGTCGCCCCGGACGGAGTGGTACGAGGAGTGCGCCGATCGCAGTCCAACCCAAAAAAAAATATATATAAATATTTAATTATGTATGTGGTCCTCATTATATTCGAGGGTTCAAGAGCGAGAAAATTTTACTATTGTTACGTAATAGGCCTACCGCCTAAAACATTAGTATATAGAAATTCATAGAACCGATGACAAATTCAATTTTAATCTATTATAGACATTAAACCAGATAGGAAGAAGATGTTAATAAGAAGAAAAATAAAATCAATACAAAAATCTTTTAATAAATCATCATTATCGCAGCCAACATACGTCTCACTGTTGGGCTCGGGCCTCCTGTACAATGGGAGGGAATTTGACTATGCTGATCAGACATGTTGGTATAGGGTTTCATTTCAAGTTTTCCTTCTCCTTCACAGATGTTAAGTGCATATTATATCTTTCTTTACGACATCCACTGGCAAGAGGTGAATTGTATTCTTATTCCGTCACCACATAGCAAATGTATTTTTTATAAAAGTAATTTTAATAAATGAGTATTTATAATTACTACATTCATCATCATAACTCAAATACCTATATCAAATATCATTATCAGAAATACCAATAGAGTCGGTAGCAAATTGTATTCTTATTCCGTCATCACATTGAATAATTGAATAAATTTAAACTTAATTTTAATACCCTATATGAATTTCGATCGCCTAACTATACTAAGAATACTAAAAAGTATTATTTTAAATTTATTATTAACGGTCAAAATATAACTATAAAATTGCGTTAAATATCTATGTAAATAAAATAAACTAAAACTTTTATTTACTCTAACATTTTGATTATAAATGGGACATTAGAAATTATTATCAAAATATTTTTCTTTTGTAAGAATTGGACTCCCAGAAGTCTTTTTAAATTATTAGCATGTATTTATAACAATAATATTAAATTTCACATCTTCTAATATAACCATTTAAAATCCAGATAATGCAATATAACACCGCATGAAGTGGAGAGAGAGAAAGCACCATAATTGATTGACTACCTGGTTGGAAGGGGGTGGCGTGGGCTGGTTGCCATGGAGACGCCCACGCGCCCGCAACATTGACCCAGCAGACCTTGAACTTAGGTACAGCTGATCGACGCGTGCCGGGGCGCTTCTTGTTCAAAGCTTTGGTACTTTGAATAAGGATTTGAAATACAGCAAGATTTTTTATTAATTTTTAGTTTCACGTTTTTCTTTTCTAAATGGTAGGCTAAGATGTATACTTACCAAGGACCGAATTTTGTATGTATACTTATTTGTTAAAAGAGTTTAGTTTTGATCTAAGCTGTCTTTTTTATCTTTGTTTTGATGTAATTTTTTTCTCGATATTATATTCTGTCTCCGAACTTTGAGCTTAATATTTGCGAGTTCTTTGCTAAATTATATATTTTTTTGTTCCATGTACATTTGAAACCTTGTGATTGGCAATATGGTATGAATAAACGAACGCCTCCTTCACAATGGAAGGGAAAACTTACCTACTATACCGCCCTGGTCAGACTTGTTGTTATAGGGTTTCCCTTAGTCGTCTTTTACTACATCCACGGATAAGAGAGAGGGTGGCAAATTGTATTCTTACTCTGTAACCACACGACAATTTAAAGTCCTTATTAAATTCAGATTTTGTTGTGTTAGAAAGAGACACCTATATAATGTATGTGTTTATTGATTTTTCTCCGCAAAATTTCTTACATTAGCCGAATACATACGACAATAAAGAGTTATTTCACAATACATAACGTTTTAGTATATAATGATTAACAATTTATTTGCATTTAGTGAAGGAAAACTGGGAAAAAACTCTGTACCAACCTGTCTGACCAGTATGGCAATTCATTCATTTCAGCACATATATATGGGCGCATATCGCCCTCTATCGGCAATATTTGTAAATTGTTGATGTATGTGTTATCAATTATAGTTATAAACTAATATTTCAATAATTATTTGTAGTAACAACACTGCTATTTATCATGCTATGATATTTAAAAGACACTTTTTGAATGTATTTCTAGATATATTTGATTTAGTTGTTTAAATATTTATATAGTTGATTAAATTAAAATCGATTAGAATTAATGTAATTATTTGTAACCATATTTAGTTGTTTTTACACAATAAATATTGCAATTTATTTCTAGTTACAGCGCCGTCTGTTGAACAATATATGAGAACAATATTTCCATTTGGAATTATGTTAAATGCATTAGAATATTTATCATTATTATTTAGCTATATGCCGATAGTTATTTAATAGTTGTTTTATTTGTTTGTTATAAAAATTGTAGTTGCTAAGACTAGACCGTTTCATTGTAAAGCGGAGGTTATAAAAACATTGTAAGATTAGAATAGAGGACAGATTTACTTCACTCACTTCTCCGGCAAGAACTCTTAATAAATACAGTGATTACATACTCAGTATTTTACTATCATCGTCCAAATTCCTGGCGCAACGCCGACAGCAGCGGTGGGATTCGAACCCACGCCTCCGAAGAGACTGGTGGGCAAATGTTAACGAGACGATCATGGCTTTCAACATATAAGCCGCAAGAAGCAAGAACGGAAGCTATTCTTGAACTCAACGGTATGGCAGACACATGGACGCTTCAATCAATTACATGGCAACAAGTGGAAGATGACATCGTTACAACCTTCGGCAAGGAGTTCCGGTATGCTGGCTACGTCCCGTGGTGGCGCAGCTGCACCTCTGAACAAGCTGACAGTTACGCAGACTACGCTACAACGGGCTGGGCTCTGCTCAAACGTTTGAGACGTGAGGCTACGGACTCTGAGGTGATAGACGCCGTAATAACAGGTATTTATCTTGAATTAATAAGAACTTGAGCTATTGCGAAACACTCCTAGATTTTGTCTTTGTTTAGACGAAAACTACCGTCTAACAGTAATTGTAACTGTCTGAAGGCGACGCCGGGAGTTTCACCGGTGTGCAGGCGGTGAAGAGTTATGTAATGACTATTGACGCCAAAAAGTACTGATGTGTTGAGAGAAACTAGTTTATTTAGATAACTAGCAAGCCACCCTCGCTTCGCCTATGTTTTAGTCGTTTTACTCGAGTGGTTCCCGTTCCCGTGGGAATACCGGGCGTGAAATATAGCCTAATTTACGCCCTGATATTATAGCTTTCCATTGGTGAAAGAATTTTTGAAATCGGTCCAGCCGTTTTGAGGATTGCCCGGAGCAAACGGACGGACGGACAGGCAGAGACAAAAAAAATTTGAACTGTATTTTGGGCATAAGTGTCGTGCAGGTGACCGCGTGAGCGTGAAAAAAGCCATTTTGACATTACAGACACTCCATTTTTATTTATTGGTATAGATATTGACTAATAATAATAGTAAACAGCACGGGACATTTAAAAATGATAAGGGCCGTATTTGGCACCTTTCGTGACGTAAAAGGCGCTCAAGTCCCAGTGACGTGAGCGCGGCAGCGCGCGAGAGCCTCTCCCTGCGCGACCAATTACCCCGCGCGCCAGTTACCCCGCGCGCACTTGCATAGCAACAATAGAATGCCTACTACATATTTACAATTATTAAATAGTTCTTATTTTGAATAATTCGCGTCGCTTACACTGTCTAGTAATTGTGTTAACTGTAATAACCTAGGACCTTTTTGTGATGCAAATAGAAGCGTCTACTTATCACGCTTGCAGAGTTCTCGATTTATAACTTTCATAACCCCTTTAATACGACGAAGTTTATAATACCGTTTTTGTTATAGAAAATACCATAGTGAAAATAATTATTTCCGTAAGCAAATCGATAAAATTTATGGTTAACTAACAATCGGACTATTTTTACTTCTAGAGATCGCATTATCACAAGGTAAAGTTTTCAATAGCTTATTCCATACTGGTGTTGATTGTTCTCTGATCCGAAATAAGTTTACTGGTTCGATTCCGGCCAAACGCCAGATCGTTGATGTTACTTGTATTACAACCAAAGTTAGTTTCCATGACGTGTCGAGGTAGAATTGGTTATGACATTATTAGTGCTGTTTGGTATTACCGTAAGTCTTAAAGAGGGTATAATATAGAAAACTGTAACTGCTGATAAATGAACCCTCCATGCTATCTATAACTTCGATTTTAACTTCAATCTAAACGACTCAATATTGTTTTAAGTTACATGATGTTCTCAAGCTTTAAATCTAGTTTCATACTCTGCAACTGTGTATCGCAAATAAAGACCAGTGCGTTAACAATAAAACTAAAAGGCTGATTAAATAGTTCAACGCAGACCCTATAGATTATCACCTCTATAACGCTATGAAAATGAGATAAGCTGCCTTCACTTTAAATATCACTAAATATGTTCAAAAGTCCCCGTGTAGTTCAGTATGCGAACCGTGTGCGTTGAAATAAATACCGCTCGTGAGCTGAAGACGCTAGACTTCGTTTGAAGCTATTAAGCATTTCCGTCACTTCTTAGGTGGTCAATTATTTAAAGTGGTAACTGATTATGTTGTAACTGAAATTCACTTAAGGTTTCAAGGCAAGGCAGAAAGAGCACACTCCAGGAGTGCATAACTGGTAGCATTTCTTTAAAATTTTAGTTTAAAGTAGAATATCGAAAGGGTGACTGCTTGGTTAATACAGATTAGTCTTAATCTGTGTTAAGTAAACCATATGCTCTAAAACGAAGTAATTGTTTATCTCGTCGTAAATTCATCCACTCTTGACCATACTTGGCTTCATGTAGGGCAGAAGAGTGATCCTTCAATAAAGGAGATTGACTCTGACAGTAGTCTATACTTTATGTCATTTAACAAGATATTGCTGCTGAGCCATAATGTTCAAATAGTATCGTTTCACGTAATTACCGTTAGAAACTCGTGTTACGATCACACTGCACTGCACAGATGACGTACTAAGATATCGTGCCAGTGTCGCGGGTTCGAATCCCGCGCAGGACAACTCTGTGCGATCCATAAATTTTTGTTCTGAATTTGGATCTAATTTGTTTCCATTAATGTGTTTATTACCTCCACCGCAATATAAGGACTATTGCGAGACTACCACAACTTTTGTTGCGAAAAGGTACTGGCTAAAATCGGCGAACAATATTGGTACCCGAATATGTTCGAAAATTTGTGAAGAATTGTGTTAGCTAACATTCGTAAAGCCGAAATCGGGCGTAAAACAATCTACTTCCAATCTATAAAATTGCAATATAATTTTCATACTGTGTTCGCTGACATTACAGGCTACATTCATGGCGGACGTCATCAGCCAGAATACGCATTTGTCTTTATAGTAGTTTACACTAAAGACGTCACAATCGGCTATGAGGTCTTTTGTGAAGTTGTAACTATATTTGGAACTCGTCTCTTCTTATAATAATGAATAAATACGGTATGGAATATACCTTGTGGCTAAGGGAACTAGTAGAGCAAATGGTTAAGTGGGACTAGTAGTGAAAATTATCAAAGATATTAATGTCTGTACTTGAGCTTGATAAACCATGCCACAGTGCTATTTGCGATTTCCAGTTGGCTATAAACTGCAATATTACTGGGAGTATTGTTTGGAAAAATATTGACCGCCGCTTATTAAGAGTTTGCAGGTAAATTACGACGAACGAACAAAAGATTTAACGTCTCTACGATGAGGATGGACGAGCGGTCTTTTCCGAGTTAATTGATTTGACAAAGATAGAGCCAAAATAAATGTATTTTTTGGCAATTTTGTTCTCGTGCATCGTCACGATCGACGCACTCTCTTCAAGGGTCTCATGGCACTTTTGGAGGTATTGCCTAATGACCGATACATGTTGAAGCATAATTATCTCCGCGGATGTGATGTAAGTATCGCTAGCCATGACTTTTATGACCAGCGCCTGTTGCAAAGACTGATTTTTTTTTTGATCACAGCAATGCCGTATGGGCGGGTGAATATTAATTTTGAAACAAATGCTTTTTATTTTTCCTATCCAAACCATCCTTCCTAAAGCGCTGGCTGGCCACCATGCGTATCCTTAAACCTGGTCTTGTTGGCTAGATCCCAGGATGGGTGATGCCTTATGGTTGGCTAGATCCCGTATGGGTGATGCCTTATGGTTGGCTAGATCCCGTGGTGGTGATGCCTTATGGTTGGCTAGATCCCAGGATGGGTGATGCCTTATGGTTGGCTAGATCCCGTGGTGGTGATGCCTTATGGTTGGCTAGATCCCGTGGTGGTGATGCCTTATGGTTGGCTAGATCCCGTGGTGGTGATGCCTTATGGTTGGCTAGATCCCAGGATGGGTGATGCCTTATGGTTGGCTAGATCCCGTGGTGGTGATGCCTTGTGGTTGGCTAGATCCCTTGGTGGGTGACACCTTAACAGCGCAAGGGACGCGCTGGAGTCAGTATGGCCGTATGGGCGCATATCGCCCTCTATCGGCAATATTTGTAAATTGTTGATGTATGTGTTATCAATTATAGTTATAAACTAATATTTCAATAATTATTTGTAGTAACAACACTGCTATTTATCATGCTATGATATTTAAAAGACACTTTTTGAATGTATTTCTAGATATATTTGATTTAGTTGTTTAAATATTTATATAGTTGATTAAATTAAAATCGATTAGAATTAATGTAATTATTTGTAACCATATTTAGTTGTTTTTACACAATAAATATTGCAATTTATTTCTAGTTACAGCGCCGTCTGTTGAACAATATATGAGAACAATATTTCCATTTGGAATTATGTTAAATGCATTAGAATATTTATCATTATTATTTAGCTATATGCCGATAGTTATTTAATAGTTGTTTTATTTGTTTGTTATAAAAATTGTAGTTGCTAAGACTAGACCGTTTCATTGTAAAGCGGAGGTTATAAAAACATTGTAAGATTAGAATAGAGGACAGATTTGCTTCACTCACTTCTCCGGCAAGAACTCCTAATAAATACAGTGATTACATACTCAGTATTTTACTATCATCGTCCAAATTCCTGGCGCAACGCCGACATATACGTCCCACTGTTAGGCTCGAGCCTCCTCCACAATAGGAGGGAAAATTGACGTTACTATACCATGCTGGTCAGACAGATTGGTATAGAGTTTTATTTCGAGATTTTCTTCTCTTGCATAGATGCGTATTATATCTCTGAGTCGTCTTTTACGACATCCACGGGCAGGATAGGGAGTGATGAATTGTATTTTTACTCCGTCACCACAGTATGATATAATAAACTCAATTTCCCTCCTATTGTGGAGGAGGCTCGAGCCCAGCTGTAGGATGTATATGAACCGCGATGATGAGTTACATTTATTATCATTAATTTTAGCTGATATTTCTTCCTCGAGGCTCCTGCATAATAAGAATAGAATTGTCTTATTAGACGCTGATTAGATTAAACACGCTGATTAGACGTATTACGATTAGACCGTAGAAAACACGGGGTTTTATTACGAGTTTTCGTTTTCTTAAATAGATGTTAAAGGCTTAATTAACCTTACTAGTATTTTATAACGCCCACGAGCAAGAAAGGGCGTGGTGATGTACTGAAGTCTTACTCCATCACCATACGGATAATTTAGTTATGCAATGATTTTAATTATAAGTTATAAATTTTATTTGTGAACTAATTTAAAGAACTATATTTTGACGTTAAGGGGAATCACAAATGTAGCCTTGTCATAAATTTACTGGGGTTTTAGACAAAATTAAAATTTTCAAAATTAAAAAGAGATAAGTACTGTTTGAGATATGGTTCAAAATCTTGAAAGTGCTGAAATTGTAGGGTATCAATTCGCGAGTTCTATTCTAAAATGATCGGTTTTCTTGGCAAATTAAATAGTAAGCCCGAAGTTTGGAATTGTGTCTGGTTAGCAGTAATTACTTGACTCTGAAATTATCTGAAGAAATGAATTGTTGTGGCGTAGTGGACTGTAGGGCGGTTTATGCCAGCAACATATCGACGTGGGTGACCTGAAGGACCAGTGGAAAGCCCATCTCACAAGTGGGACCGATTCCTACAAAATGAGGGTGTGTCAGGGAAGCGGTGGGAAGTAAGTGGAGAACTTACCTCGTTTCTCGAGTATTACATTTTTGTCAACCCACCAACTTTATAAGGCGGGAGTCTATAAAATTAAAAAGGACCCTAAAGGACATATACACACAAGGACATATAAAGTATTTTCAATAAGTATCTACGGAAAGGAAATTGGATAGAAGAGAGCGGGTAATGGAAATATTTGCTAGTATTGATTCAACATATATTTGAATTGCGTGGGGGAAGCATTCTAGTCCCTTACTAACTTCAAAATTTAGTAATTTATTTAGTTTTATATATAGCGCATATATATATCTCAATATTAGGTATGCCTCCTTGGCAGTGAGATAAATTTACATACCCAAACCAACTAAATTAATTTGAGACATAAATAGAATATTATTTCTGTAAAACAGAATAAACAATTAAAAATTGTTCATACTAATAAATTATGTTATTTTCCTACGCATAGTTTTGGGTAAGCGGTTTACCAATACTTTTTTCTTGATGACCACGGAAAATACATTGAGCCTTTACTTTTCGAGGCAATTACAGATTCGAAAAATAACGTATGTCTGCTCAAAAAATCATATTTATTATGCATGTGATATTTACTTTTAATTAGATGTTACATTGTCATTTGTATTTTAATATGTATATTGTTAAGTATCTATGTAAACAATCTGTTGGTGAACCAAATAAATAAATAAAAAATCAAAAATTACGTATAAATCCTGTGGGGATAATTTAATAAAGTAAATTTTGTATTTTATTTTAAAATAGTGTAACATTTACTATCAAATCGCCAATAGAAGATCTAACAAGAAATTTAGAGGGCATTCATATTTTTTTAAATTACCGGTAAGATTGCTTGAAATTGACTTTCTAAATTCTTACATAAAATAACTTATTGTGTATAAAAATGCTTGTATTTATTATTACACATATTTATTTCACTTGAGTGTCGAAATAAATTTTAATTCAGATGGTTTATAACTAATATATGTAAACTAAGTCAATTGCATTTGTTGGGGTATAATTTCACTTTGTGGGAGGTACATCTGCAAAGCGAGATCGCAACTTCGAAGGACATTTAATATTGAATTTTTTTAGAAGTTCAGTAACCTTGACAGTTGTAAAATTATATACCTTCCATATAAACTACTTATTGCCCAACTCCAGGGGGTCGTGCAATTTGTTCCCGAGTAGAGAAGTATAATAAGGCAGATTATGCCGACATCATGCTTCTATCGCCATAGAGGGTGTTGAGAGGACATAAAAGAACCGTAAAACATTGAAAAAAGAAATGGATATCACCCAATACCATAGTAAGAAGGATTTTTTATGCTTGTGGGCTGAATGGGCGGAGAAGGAAAGCTGGGCTTTCCTAGACTGAACTGATTTACACCACCACCCGACTTAACCTTCTATCATCCCGGACGATTAAAGTGTGGTTGTTAAATAAAAGCATGGATCATTTACAATATCTGAAGTTTATGTCTTACAGTTTAGTAATTCGTGAGAAGATCCTACAAAGAAACTTAATTCCAATCAGACAAAATTTTTTTGATGCTTCCTAAATTTGGCCTATGACAGTAATTTTAGCCTTTTTATTTGTAACTCTATCTTGCATTAATGTTGCATGTTATATCCCTTAGTCGTCTTTTACGACACCCACGGGCAAGAGAGGGGGTGGTGAATTATATTATTACTCCATCACCACAGAGACGTACACTCGTATAAAAAGCTCTATACCAATGATATTTATGTATGTTAGTTATAGATATGTTTATAAAGCCCCTAACGACAAAAGGATTTATACTTTAGCGATCTAAAGAATAAATCTTTGTGTTGAAGAGCGTGGTTTTTTGAAGAAAATATTATATGCTTTATACGTTAATCGAATCAATAAGAAATCTTGTAAAGGGGATTATTTCTACGCACATTTATTTAAATGTCGATTCGACATATTTCGATACAATGAGTACATCTCGGATTTAAATTGTGAGGTTAGTGTGTGTAGTTAGTGGTTTATTGTGCTATTAATAAAAAACGCACTAACTGTAATTTCTGACTAATTTCTCATTTATCTTACTAATATACTACATAATATCATTAACTATATTGAACTTCACTTCTGCCGTGCGGTAAGACCGGACACACATATTTAACTTTTGCTTGCTAAATAGCTTTTTTGCAGTTATCTAATCATTTCGCCGCCATATCATTTACATCTCTGTTTTATATAGCCTAGGTCTATAAATCTCATGTATCGACAACAGGCTGTATTGCACAGTATATTCCTACCTAAAAGTAGGCTCCGTCATTGCCTTATAACACAAGAGCTGGATCGTGGACCCCAGACCTTCGTTATTTTATTAAAGCTGAAAGTTTGTGAGCGCATGCTCCCAACAACAAAGAAAAGATTTTTTGATTGGTCACGTAAGTAGAATTATAATTTCATGAACGTTAAGGGTGTCTGGCAAGGGGTTGCCACTATGTTAAGTGTCTGGCAATGAATAACGTGATTTTTAATAACGTTCTGAAGGTAATATCAAAAAATCACGCTTAATAATTTGACGAAAATAGATCGGTATTTTATACACGTTTAGTATCTTTTATCTGCCAAAGCCACTGTAACCTAAACTTCATAATGGGCCACCATTCTTACCTGTATTGGGAGCATGCGCTGACAAACTTTCAGCTTTAATAAAACCACGAAAGTCTGGGATCCACAGGCTCTTAGTCTATTACTCTAGATAATGATCAGGCAGAAAATATAGTGACTGCTTCGCAATTTCTGTCGTATTTTATATCATTCTGACGACGGCAGCATGTAACAACAAGTCTTCGCCAATGTTTTTAAGAAGCTATTCTTCACGGTTCTGCCATGAACATTAACGGTAGGTCAGTTTTCTACTAACGACCAAGGCACTTCAAAAAGTAACCATGTCCCAACAAAATCTGTACCAGGCAGAAGAAAAAGACGCTCTGTCATTACGGATATCAACCGTATTCTATTTCATTATCCTTATTTTGTTTTCGTAAAATGATTACAAATGGGACTTAAATTACTTTGTTTGCGGTTTTACTAAAGCCTGCCATTTAGGTATGTAATCTATTTCGCTCAAATACCTACTTGAACTCTGTATAAGTATAATCTTTTGGGAAGAAAACCTTTACAAATTAATTAAGTATATTTTCCTGCATTCGAATTATGGCTACATTTGTAGGGTAGAACTGTTATTGGTACAGTGGAATAACTGTATTATGATCATGAGTCCCTTTTTCCTCTTTGTTTTTTTGGGTGGGCTAAGGTGTAGCCCGCCCAAAGCCTCTACAAGCCGTTCGCTCTGTCCAGGCTGACGAAAGAGCGGCGCCAACCGAATTCCTTCCCCATCGCCATTGGGCCAACCACTAGTATCGAGTCTTTGACGTCTGTGGTCAGTCCAGCAGGTTATCCTTTTGGGTACATCGGGTACAATCTCTCTCACTCGTGACATCACGGCGAGCATCGGTCCGCCAGGCGGCCGTTTTACTGAGCGAGGTTGTGCCAAGCCTCCAACGGCATCTTCAACACCCGCCAGTTGATGCCGGTCGAATCTCCGCCTCCAGGTCCCACGTAGAAGTTCCAGCCAAAAGACACGCTGCCTCCGTCGCCACCGTGCGGTATCTGCGTATTACCCTGACCATCATGGACCTCTAAAATAAAACCCTCAGACGGATGGTCGTGGACCCCGCTTATAACAGTGTACCATACAGGGCTATCGACCGGACCATCCCCCGCGTACAGTCGACCAGCTACCGTCCAGACGCGTAGCGCTAAGTCCACCCTCGTTCAGCATTTGCCACGAAAGGGCTGACTCCGAGCCAACAAGCCACGGAGCAAGGCGACGGAATTGCTCCCGGTACCAACAACGCCCGTCGAGCACTGGGCTCCAGTACTTTATACGAAACCGGGTGCTGATGGGAGCCGAATTAATGGTGACGGCGATGGGTGGACTGATGTTCCATGGGAAATAGTAGTGCCTCCATCCTGTCTAACGCCAACCTCCACCGCAAAGCCTTCATCCGCCTGACAGTCTTCTCAGTGCTGAGAGTTGACAGGCGTAACGCCTACATGATCATGAGATAAAATCCTGCAAAAACGTAAAATGCCGAGAACTTTGAAAAATTTGGACTTGTGATTATTTCAGAGTGGTCTAATTCGTATAATTATGTTTTATTATTAAACATGACTATTTTATCGATACGTAATTAATATTTTATAGAGCTTTTTACTTCTGTATGTTAATATCAATTGAAACTAATTTACCAATTATGTTTGACAAGTTTACCAAATAGTTTAGTAAAAAATATAATTTTGTAATGGTTTCCGTGTGGAGACGGACTAACAACACAATTCATCACCCCCTTTCTTGCCCGTGGGTGTCGTAAAACATGACTAAGGGATTATAATATGCACATAATATTTATTCAAGAGAAGCAAACTCGAAATAAAATCCTATACCAACTCGTCTGACCAGTGTATTATAAAAGGTTAATTTCATTTCCATTATGGAGGAGCCTCGAACTCAATAATGCGATACAAGGGCTCTTGATGATAATGATGATGACGATTTTTCATTTTTACTTGAGTATTTAACATTTGAAATAAAATATTATTACAATTTTGCCCTTTTTGCGGTCATGGGCGGAATGTCCTTCCATGCACACTGAAAAGTATCCAAAACATCGGGCAATCAAAAATCAAATACAAACGCGATAATTTGTAAGTAGTTTTACTACAAATATGTTTTTGGTTGAATTGCCAAACCTTAAAAAGTAAAACCTTATATAATTAAAGTACTTCATTCAAATCGTTGAAGTCGTGATATGTTTAAAAGAATTGATAAAAACGGTCAAAAATTTCTAACAACAGGTCTAATAAATTCATTATGTAATATACTGTCTATTTTTATATCTAACAATAGGTATATACTCTTGTTTGCGTTTAAGGTAAACAGCTGAAATCATACAAAACTCAACTTTTGGTGAGCTTTTTTAGCGTACTCCATTTTATTAATTACGAAGTTGTTGAATTTTCTCATGACGAAATTTGTTATTTACAAGTTTGGTGTTTTCAAGATAATTATTCTCAACACAATTACGACACAATCATCTTTTAGACCAATGAAAAAGACTTGCAAAATTGTTCTGGATTGTTAGGTTACTTAATTTATACGTGCTTACCATTTTTTAACTTTGCTTACAGAATGTGAGTCTCAGCAATAGACTTGTAATTTATTAAAAGATTGTACAGACGATTCTTATAGGTTAATTATATTTGAGTTCTTATAGGTAAATAAAATTGGAGGCCTTACAAATCTCATGCTATTGTCAAAAAAAGGTAATAAGATTTGTCTGATTAAGGCCCTTCAAAATATTTCTATGCAGTTAAAAGGAATACTTTACTTAGGGCTGTTAAGAAATACTGTTGGCTTCTCTTGAATACTTTAGAAGGCATTTGATTTTATTCTGACGGAAAAGGGAACTTTTGATTTTGACTTTGGTCTTGAGACCGCAAGGCTGAGAAAAATCATCATCATCAACTTTTATACGCTGTTTGACTTGGGCCTCCTCTATTATGGGAAGGAAATTGACCTACGTGATTACGTGTTCGAGTTTACCTTCTCTTGCATAGATGTTATAAGCATATTATATCCCTTTTTTTGGGGTAGACTACAGTCAGCGGACACACCACCCGGCTCCGTCCGGGGCGACAAAGGGGCGACGCGCGGCCCCGTAACCCACCCGTGGCACGTCACCTTCGTCGTTGAGCCGACCATCGCGTGGGTAAAAGATGGAGTGGTGAATTGTATTTTAAAATAATATCACATTTTACATACCTACTCTGACACTGTGATATGTAATTTTTTTTTTCGAAGTCTAACTGCTAAATAGTATATAACGATTTAGAGGCTTATCATCATCATCTCAGCTCATATTCCACTGCCCGGCTCGAGCCTCATCCGCATTGGTAATGTAATTTTTATTTAGGTAATTAATCTTAAACCCCGACTAAATTTCAATAACAAAAAAACAAAAATCTTCTAATCTTCTAAAATGTGATTCAAACAGCTGTAATCCAGTAATCCTTAAAATCAAAGAAGAGCAAATTTCACGCATTATATCTCAGTAAAACTTCTATTTTCTTATCCTTCTCTTTTCATATCCATCTCTTTTCGTTTTGTCATCGTAATTTTTCATTCGTTTGCCGTTGCATTTCTCTGAAAAAATATAGTAAGATATCTACGTAAAGCTTATAATGATTATTCATGTCTGGCTCGTCTCATTTATGACCATTTCATTGCTCATCACATTTGCCATGACTATTATCATATTTTATTATATTTTCTTTGGATCAGAAATTCCACCTTCTCATTTCCTAAAATATGAAAATTAAATTTCAAATTAGGCATTATAGCAATTCTAACTAGTCATAACAGCCAATGTTCAGGTTAATATGCCTACCTTGAATACGACAAATTTTATTCATGCAATGTTATCGGCATTGGGAACGAAAGGACTCTATTAGTGACCAAGAATTGGATGATGCAGTATAGGAGAGGCTTTCAGATGGACCAGATTATTCGTACTTATAAGAACCTATTTGGTTTTAGTTGGCATTGGGTTTTGCTATATTGTATTCTCCGGAGGAGCCCTAACGTAGAAGGTGATGAAAAGTCAATACTGTACCCTATTCATGTATTTATCGAAATGCATTATAAATTCATACCAATATGGTGTCTAATAAATAATTCTAATACAACGACAACAATAGAACTCATCAAATATGTATATTTAGGTAATTATCTTTTGACATTGGCGGTTAAAAAATGAGTATTTAAAACGTTATATATAGACTAATATAGGCTTAATACATAACCACAAATATAATAAATCATCATGTTCATCATCATGATTTATTATATTTGTCATATTCGTCATGATGATGATGATAAAGTAGATATAGATTAGGAGACACATAGGTTGGGGGACGGGGCCGGAGCACCTCCACGTGGTGCTCCCTGGAAACGTCCATTTGGACGTCACGCATCCATTTGGACGGCCAAGATTCCGGCAGGAGGGGGTCTCCGCGTGCGGCTCTGATGGCAGAGCGCACGGCGGATCTGACCCGGGGCCAATGGGGCGGATGTGCCTCATGGCACTCCGTCGCCAGAGACGGTGGCGTCACGGCCCGGGGGCGTGACGGGTCGGTCGCTCGCGAGCGGCCAGACCCGGAAGGCCCAAACCGTAACCCTGAGTGTGACTGCGGCTGAAGCTCAGGGCCGGGGGTCTTCGGACCGCGGGGAAGAAAACCCCTATAAAAAATCACCCCAATCTTAAGTTTGGCCACTCGGCGAGGAGATGTATGGCTGGTGGGTTAAGAAGCGCGCGAGCGTCCAGTCCTTAGAGTGGTAGTCAAGGCAAGACTTAAAAACGTCCAACAAGATGGCAAGTGTGAAAACGGACGTACCTACTCCAGAGGGTCCCGGCCACGCCGGGGAGTCCCTCACAGTGCTGGTTTCTGAGCGCGAGAGGCGTACAGTCACCAGCACAGTCAGTCCCCAGTCGTATGGGAGGGGGACAACACCTGCTTTATCTGCCGAGAGCCCGGCACAACACCAAGAGGCTCACCGGGGGGAGGGGAAAGAAGAGGAGAAGGAGGAAAAGAAGGCGGAGAAGAAGAAGGCCCGGAAGAAGCCGAGGCGCTCTGCCGCGGCACGAGCCCGCATAACATCAAAGGCATATCGTGAGCGGTAGAAGGCGGCCGCTATTGCCGCACGCGACAAGGGTGGCAGTACTGTTGCCGCAGGGCCGTCGCGGGACGGGGGTGGCGTCGCTGTCCAGCCGTCGGAGGAGGAGACTGGGTCCACCACAGGGCTGTCGCTGGAGGAGAGCGTCAGCGTCGGCTGCAGTAGCGGAACCGAGGACGAGGGCGGCATTGCCGCAGGGCCGTCCAAGAAGATTGACGGCAGCTCGGAGTTGAGGCTGCCGAGCGATGAGGGCGGCACTGCCGCAGAGCCGTCGCAGGATGAGGGCGGCAGTGCCGCAGAGCCATCGGTAGATGAGGAGACCGACGCGGCTTCGGAGATGATAACGGACGAGGGCGGAAGTGCCGCAGGACCGTCCGAAGACGCGGGGCTGCGGGTCGGCCAACGTATGAAGGAGGGCACCGAGTACGCTGTCCGGGATGATGGGTGGTGTTGGTTCGTCCGGGATGGTGGATAGGGTGGTTAGGCAGGTAGCGGATAAGGGGGCCGCCGCGTCGGCGGCGGCCTTAAACGTTAGGAGGGTGAGGGAGGAGGCCCTCCCCCCGAGAGTCCGAAAGCGCCCCCGCTAGAGGGTGGCTGCTTCAACACCGACTCGGAGGGGAGCTCCATCATGCCTCCTCCCAAGGTCTCGGCCATGCGCCGGGGGCGCAGAGGTAGGGCATCGGCGGTGGCGGCGAGGCCGGGGACCCCAGATCCGGCCGGCCAGAGCGGTGAGGTTGCGGCCCTGCAGGCCGCGAATGCCCGCCTCAGTAAGGAGGTTTCCGGCCTGCGGGAGCGCAACCGGAAGCTCGAGTCGGAGCTGTCGGTGGTGCGGAAGGAGAACCGCGGGGTGGCCAAAGACGTGGCTGACCTGCGGTCTCAATTCGCACTTTTAGTGCCAGCCGCACCGCCGACGCCGGCCTCGCCGCCGAAACGTCTGCGCCGGAGAGGGCGGGCCCGTCGACTGCGCCCGTGGCGCCGCCTGCGCCTGTGGTGCCTGCCGCGCCGGTTGCGCCCACCGCGCCGGCCGTGGGCGCCGCCAAGAAGCGCGGTTGGCCCCAAAAGTAGGCAGAGCCGCTGCCCGTGGTGCATGGCGTGCCGGAGGGGTCGATGCGCGTCATCTTTGCTAAGCTTGAGCTTATACTGGATGCGCGCATCAAGGCCTTGGTGGATCGCCTTCCGCCCGAGCCACCCCTCCAGCCACCGCTCACCACGGATAGAGTGAGGCGGCTGTAAGCGTCGGCTCCCACCCCGCTGCCCTGTCAGGGTGGCCGCGTGGTGAGCTACGCTGCGGCTGCCGCTGGGCCTAAGGGGGCTAAGAAGGGGGCCAAGAAGGCTGGCAAGGTGCCGGCTCCCGCCATGGCCGGGCCGCGGCCGGCGCCAGCGATTGCACCGCAGGCACCGGCCAGCGCACCCGCGACCGCTCCTGCTGCGCTCAGCGCTGCTGCCAGGCTCGAACAGGGCTAGCAGGTGGCTGAGCGGAGCAGGAAGGCACGCGGCCAGAAGCGGAGAGCGGCGGCCAAGACTGCCGCCGTGGCCGCCGCTCCCCAGACGGGAGCCGGCAGGAAGGGGAAAAGGTCGCGCAGGGGCCTCAAGTCGCCGAAGACGGCCGCGGTAGTCATCACCGTGCTGCCTGAGGCGGCTGAGAGGGGCCTCTATGAGGCCGTCCTAAAACGCGCCCGGCGGGAGCTGGACGTCTCCGACATCGGAGGCGTCGAGGCTAGAACCCGCAAGGCCCGGACAGGGGCTCGAATTCTCGAGTTCCCTGGGGCCGAGGGTACGAAGACGGCCGATAGTGTGGCTTCGAAGCTGCGGGGGCTGTTCGGGCCAGAGGATGGCGTCCGAATCGCCAGGCCTGTCAAGTGCGCAGAGATGCGCCTGACGGACCGTTAATGGACCCCGTATCCATCCGTCTCCTCCAAGCCAATCTCAACTACTCCGCCGGTGCGCAGGACGTTTTCCTGCAAGCCATGGCGGAGTGGTTGATAGGAGTAGCCGTAGCCGCGGAGCCGTACGCGGTGCCCGACCGGCCAAATTGGCTGGGCAGCACCGACGGTACCGTGGCAATCGTCGCCTCCACGTCGTGGCCTTCGTCGCCTCTGATCCTTAGGGACAGGCGCGTCGGATACGTCGCGGCGGACTGGGGAGAGATTACGCTCCTCAGAGTATATCTCTCCCCTGCCTGGAGAGCGGCTGATTTCGGGGTCTCCCTTACCATCTTGGGAGCCTCGTTACGGCGATTGGCACCGCGCCAGGTGGTCGTATTGGGGGACTTCAACGCCAAGTCCGTGGCGTGGGGGTCCTCCCGTACGGACGACCGAGGACGGGCGGTCGAGGATTGGGCGGCGGCACTGGGCCTCTGTTTGCTGAACAGAGGCTCAGTGCATACGTGCGTGCGACCTCAGGGCAGGTCGATAGTGGACCTTTCGTTCGCTAGCCCTGAGGTCGCCGCACGCGTGGGGAGCTGGTGCGTCGAGGAGGAGGTTGAGACCTTGTCGGACCACCGGTATATCCGGATGGAGGTCTCCCTGTCAATCCCGGCGCCCGGCAGGGGTCACGGGGCCCGCCTTGGCCACTTGTGGCTGAGGCGTTGGCGGAGGTCTACCAGCTCCGTGCAACAGCGCGGGCCAACGGCGAGCAAGTCTCTGCAAGGAGACTGGGCAGAGCACAAGAAGTGGCCCGAAGGGAGGTTACCCGGCGGTGGAGGGATGACCTGGAGTCCCCCGTAGCAGGGCGGGGGACTGTGGAAGCGGTTGCGCCGCATCTCCATCGCTGGCTCACAAGGAAGCACGGCAACCTCACATTTAGGATGGTGCAGGTGCTTACCGGACACGGGATCTTTGGTAAGTACCTGCATATGATTAGAAGAGAAGAGACCCCCGGATGTCATGAGTGTGGCGCGCCAACTGATGATGCGCGTCACACATTGGAGATATGCCCCGCCTGGGGGTCTCAGCGCCACGACCTGTCGGCGGTACTTGGAGCGGACCTGTCGCTGCCGACCGTTATCGCAAAGATGCATGGCAGCGACAGGTGCTGGTCGTCGATGGCCTCATTTTGTGAGGCCGTCATATCAAGGAAGGAAGTGTCGGAGCGGGAACGCAAGGCGCTTGCGTCTGCTGACTCGCTTCGTCGCCGGCGACCCGGGAGGAGGAGGCGACAATATGCCCACCTACTCCCACCGCCCTAAACAGTAATGACAGGACGTGGCCAGACGGCCATGCGTTGGGGTGTCGGGGATTGAATGTCATCAGACGACCTCTCCGGCACCCCGTAAAAGCGCGGAAGGGGCCGCTGTGGTTTTAGTGGGTAGTCCGGCCGCGAATGTGGTCGGTGAGTCCCACACGGCCCCCCCCGTCCGTCACTGGCGGGGGACAGTGCGTAACTGCATTTCCACAGGGCGAACAAAAAAAAAAAAAAAGGGGTCACGGGGCGGTAGGGCGTCCTGCGTTCCCGCGATGGACTGTAGGTCGCTTGGACCGGGACCTGCTGGGGGAGGCAGCCATTGTTCACTCGTGGCTGTCCTCTGCCAACCAGTTGGACGGGGTGGACGCCGAGGCTGGCCACATCCGCAGTGCGTTAACGCAGATCTGCGATGCGGCCATGCCCCGGGTACGGCGTCTGCCCCCGAGGAGGGCTGACCACTGGTGGTCCCGGGAGTTGGCGGATCTCCGGGCCGCGTGTATTCGCGCCCGGAGGGCCTACACCCGCAGCCGGCGGCGCGATCGCAGCGCGGAACTGGAGGACCAGCTTTACGAGGGCTACCGCAATGCGCGGTCGGCCTTCAGGCTGGCCGTCCGTTCCGCCAAGGACGCCAGTCGGCGGGAGATGCTGGAGAGTCTCGATCGTGACCCCTGGGGTCGCCCCTATGGCGCGGCGCTGAGTAAGCTCCGCGCACGGGGCCCGCCCCTCACCGAGACTCTCCAGCCCAGCCTCCTCACCCGGGTCGTCGAGGATCTGTTCCCACGACGGGCGGAACACACGCCCCCCCCGGTCATGGCGCCACCAGACAATGACCGGGAGGGCGATGGTGGCAGTTTTCCGCTCATCACGGAACCGGAGATGGGGGTGGCGGTGGCGCGCATGCGCGGAAAATCCACCGCTCCCGGGCCCGACGGTATTCCAAACCGTGTGTTGGCCCTGGTCCTCGACCATCTGGGTCCCCGCCTCAGGGAGCTGTTCGACGCGTGTTTAGCGTCCGGGCGGTTCCCTGGGTGCTGAAAGGAGGGGAGGCTGGTTCTCCTGCCGAAGCCGGGACGGCCTCCGGAGTCGCAATCGGCCTACAGGCCTATCGTGCTGCTCGATGATATGGGCAAGCTACTGGAGAGGTTAGTAGCTGCCCGCATCGAGCGGCACCTCGTCGGCACGGGGCCCGATCTGTCGGACGCCCAGTTTGAGTTTAGGAGGGGTCGTTCGACGATCGCGGCCCTGTTGCGCCTGAAGGCCGTGGCGACTGAAGCCGTCACTAGCGGGGGAGTGCTGTTGGTGGTATCCCTGGACATCGCCAATGCATTCAATAGTCTGCCATTCAGCTGCATCAGGGAGGCGCTCCGGCATCACGGGGTGCCAGCTTACCTGAGGCAGCTAGTGGAAGACTATTTGGCGGGGCGCAGCGTCCTCTGCACCAACCGGGCAGGGGACGTTGTGCGAACGCCCATGACGTGCGGTGTCCCACAGAGGTCGGTCCTCGGACCTAAACTGTGGAACGTCGGCTACGACTGGGCGTTGCGGGGGAGCCTCCCACCCGGGCTGGGCGTGATTTGTTACGCCTACGACACGCTCGTCACAGCCCGCGGTGGGACGCTACAAGAGGCGGTAATCCTGGCGACCTCAGGCACCGAACAGGTCGTTAGGCGGATCGAGGCGCTGGGGTTGAGGGTGGCCCTGGACAAGACGGAGGCTCTCTTGTTCCATGGGCCCCGTATGGACCCTCCCATCGGCGTCTCGATCACCGTCAATTCGGTTAGGATCAGCATCCAGGCCCATATAAAGTACTTGGGTCTGGTGCTCGACGGGCGATGGTTTTTTTCGGGAGCATTTCCGCAGGCTCGTCCCGCGGCTCGTCGGCGTGGCGTCCGCCCTACAATGGCTGATGCCGAATGTGGGCGGACCGAGCGCGGCATGTCGACAGCTGTACGCGGGGGTCATCCGGTCGATGGCCATGTACGGCGCACCGTTTTGGGCGGGATCCATGACCGCCCGACTTAGGGCCCTTCTGTGGCGTCCACAGATTATTAGGGTATTCCGTTCGGGGCGACCACTGATGACAAGTAACCCTGCTCCAGTGGTCGGCCCAACGACGAAGGCGACGTGGTGTTCGGGTGGGTTGCTGGTGTTGCGTGCTTAAGCCCCTCTGTCGCCCCGGACGGAGTGGTGCGGAGGCGCCCACACCAAAAAAAAAAACAAAAAAAAAAAAAAAGGAGACACATAGGTTAGAAAGTACCTACTAGCAAATACGAGTACCTACCTATATTCCCATTCACCCTTTTTTTATTCAGCCGGCTAGAGAATGAGATAAAGGCTAGATAGGACGAAGGATGAAAGATGAAGGATGAGGGATGAATGATGAAGGATGTAAAATGAAGGATAAAGGATGAAGGATGAAAGATGAAGAATGAAGGATGAAGCATAAGTGAGTTTCACTTCTGATATGCGTACTTTGTACACACACTCCTTTTTTTTGGTAGGCTATGGTCTGGACACACTCCGCCCCATAACCTACCGTATGCCCTATCGCCATTGGGCCGACCACTGGTACCGATTCCTTGATATCCATAGTCAGTCTGGCGGGTTACCCTTTCGGGTATCGTCTTATTCGTCGCCCCGGCAACACAGTCATCACCCACACTGCGGATGGCGGACTAATCCAAAGCCCGTCCAACCGCGACCTCGGCTAGGGTGCCATCAGGCGCAGGTAATCGCCCCTGTGCCGCTCAACACGCCGGCAGCGAAGCCTGTCGTGGTACAGGAATTACTCCCGGACTAGCTCCGCCACCTCCTTCTTCGAGACAACTGCCTCGCAGAAGGCGGCGACCGTGTCCCAGTTCCTGACACTGTCGAACATCGTTCTGGCGATGGTCGACAGCGTCAGGTTGGCATTCCAAGTCACCCTGACTTTCAAATTTGCCTGTATAATTATGTAGTACTGTAAATGGACTGTAACGGGCCACTCGTAAAAGACGACTAAGGGATATAATACGCGCAGCGTCCTCTGCACCGACCGAGCAGGGGACGTTGTGCGAACGCCCATGACGTGCGGTGTCCCACAGGGGTCGGTCCTCGGACTCACCCTGTGGAACATCGGCTACGACTGGGCGTTGAGGGGGAGCCTCCCGCCCGGGCTGGGCATGATTTGTTACGCCGACGACACGCTCGTTACAGCCCGCGGTGGGACGCTAGAAGAGGCGATAAGCCTGGCGACCTCTGGTACTGAGGAGGTCGTCAGGCGGATCGAGGCGCTGGGGTTGAGGGTCGCCCTGGACAAGACGGAGGCCCTCTTGTTCCATGGGCGCACTATGAGCCCTCCCATCGGCGTCTCAATCACCGTCCACTCGGTCGATATCAGCATCCGGGCCCATATGAGGTACTTGGGCCTGGTGCTCGACGGGCGATGGTGGTTCCGGGAGCATTTCCGCAGGCTCGCTCTACGGCTCGTCGGCGCGGCGTCCGCCCTATCGTGGCTTATGCCGAACGTGGGCGGACCGAGCGCTGCGTGCCGACGGCTGTACGCGGGGGTCATCCGGTCGATGGCCCTGTACGGCGCACCGGTGTGGGCGGGGTCCATGACCGTCCGACTTAGGGCCCTTCTGTGGCGACCACAGAGGGTTATGGCGGTCAGGGCTATCCGCGGATACCGCACGGTGGCGACGGAGGCAGCGTGCCTATTGGCCGGGACTCCCCCGTGGGACCTGGAGGCGAAGATGCTCGCCGGACTATATCGGCGGGTGACGGGGGTGCGAGCGGAGGGCGGTGTGGTCTCGTTAAGGGATCTCACCGCCTGGCGCGTCGACGCCCGCTGAGACGTCATCGCCCGTTGGGCAGTCCGGCTGGAGAGGCCTCGGTTCGGGGTGCGAACCGTGGAGGCCTTCCGGCCGGTGCTGATGCAGTGGTTGGAAAGGCGGCACGGGGTGCTCTCCTTCCGACTGGTGCAGGTTTTGACGGGGCATGGGTGCTTCGCCAAATACCTGCACAAGGTCGTTAGGAGGGAGAGTACACTGTCCTGCCACCACTGCGATTGCGACGAGGACACGGCGCGCCATACGCTCGAGGCCGGCGGTGCTTGGGCAGTGCAGCGCTGTGAACTCGTCGCAATCATCGGTACGGACCTGACGCTGCCGGCTATCGCTAGGGCGATGGTCGACAGCGTCGGGAATTGGGACGCGGTCGCAGCCTTCTGCGAGACAGTGATCTCGCGGAAGGAGGCGGCGGATCGCCTCCGCGAGGAGCGCAGCCTCGATGAGGAGATCCGCCGCCGGCGACTGGGGCGGCGCAGGCGCAACTATCTGCGCCTCATGCTGCCCTAGCCGAGGCCGCGGGTGACGTGACTGGGGATTAGTCCGTCACCCGCTGAGAGGCCGACCGCGTGAGGAAAGACCGACGTCCTCCCCGAGGGGGGGACCTCGGTCGATGGGAGGGTACCCCAATAAGGGGGTATTCCGTCGGGCCGACCACTGACGACAAGTTAACGCTGCTCCAGTGGTCGGCCCAACGACGAAGGCGACGTGGTTTTTGGGTGGGTCGCGAGAGTTGCGTGCTTAAGCCCCTCTGTCGCCCCGGACGGAGTGGTGCGGAGGCGCGGCGACGGCGGCCCACACACAAAAAAAAAAAAAAAAGGGATATAATACGCATACATATAACATTTATGCAAGTGAAGGAAAACTCAAAATAAAACTCTATACCATCCTGTATGACCAACATATTAAGGAAGGTCAATTTTTCCTATTGTGGAGGAAGCTGTTCAGGGAAGCGTCTCACTGCAGGGCTAGCCTTGCAGTGGGACGTATATAAGCTGAAATGATGATCTATTTCTATATACTCCGTGACAGATTGATGACTATAAGATTCTGTATATTTAGAAAACTTCTTCCATAATGCTACATCAATATTAAGGTTTGCTACACCTTTTTGAATATTATTTTCGTCTCTATAGATGAAAAAAGGTTTGCTACACCTACAAGATTATTTTCGTCTATAAGATAACTAAAGATATAAATATAAATGTTTTTGTTATAAAAAACACAGCTTACAGATTACATTTTAACACGCTTTTTTATAATTTTTATATCTAAACTCGATAATATTAATTAAAAAATTATATTCGGCAATAAAGGTCATCTGTTGGCAAAGCCTAATAAACGTTACGATTTTTACAAAACCTTACGTAGTAATTTTTAACTGAGAGAACAGTTAAAGTTAAAGAAAAGATATGTGGATTTTGGCAGGCTGTTGAATCCTGCCTGAAAAAGTGGCCACAATTCCCATCGGGCCTATCTGCATCTTAAGTCAGCGCCTCACACTCAATATCCCAACCAAGACTTCACCGCCGTAAATTTCGGTCATCATCAAAACCTACCACATGCAAACACACCCAGATAATTGGGCTTCCGGTTCTTTCCCTCGCCGAACGAAGTGCAACAACAAATTGTTACTGCTGAGACATTGATTCTCAGCGAGATTGTAGGTAGCAAACCCCAGGCAGACCGGCCAGCGGATGTAGACAGAGGACCGTCGACAGTGTAGTCCTACCACTATAAAGGTCTATAATAATAGAAGTTTAACTTTAAAACTGGGTAGTTATTTATCTTAAAAAAAAAAACAATTTCATACTAATAAATATCTCCGTAATCAACGCAAGCAAATCAGCGGCAAAACTGTTTTCTGAATAAATATCTGGCTTACAACGCACAAGCATAATTATGCTTAATTTTCATTTGACATCCTTAGAATGACGTCAGTTAAATGAGTGACGACGTTAACATGGACGAGTATATGTATAGAATTCATACGAATTATTATATTAATTATATTATTATTATACGAATTCAGTAGAGCAAAGTTCAGTAGTCATCAGTGACTACACAGGTGGACTAGTGATTAATATACCTGACCTGCCAAGTGTAACGAATTCGATTTTCGCGCAGAACAAAACTTTATGCGTCCGACAAATAGTTGTGCTGAATCTGGGCGTAATAATGTCGTGTAATGTCTACTAATTATATGTTTGTTCGTAGTCTTCCACAATACAAGGATTATTACTTTAATGGAGTGGTAAAAAATTATTAATATGTACCGAAAAAATGCAATAATGAACATTTTAGACTTAATTATTATGCTGGTTATTAT
Source organism: Lymantria dispar (assembly GCA_032191425.1). Classification (NCBI taxonomy): domain Eukaryota; kingdom Metazoa; phylum Arthropoda; class Insecta; order Lepidoptera; family Erebidae; genus Lymantria; species Lymantria dispar. The sequence goes on from CM063441.1 coordinate 33,463,301, forward strand.
CGTTGTTGGGAACACGGAGGGCAAAAGAGGCCGTGGACGGTCCCCAACCAGGTGGAGCGATCAAGTAAAGGCATCATCTTAAGCCAAATTCTGTTCAGTTGTCAGAGACGCGATGGATAGGCACCGATGGAGACAAATCATAAAATCTAGGTGCACCACTGCACCAGCATTAGCCAATGATGACCACGATCCTCAGTCATGAGGGAACGACCAGAGACAGAGAGATTATGCTGGTTAAAGACATTTATTTCTGAATGAAAGATCTTAATCATTAGATTCTTTATCATTTAGTCTGTCGCTGTTAAATGTACGTAGGCATTTGGCAAATGAAGGAATAGTTTCGTAATTGTAATGCTTAGCCGGTAGCTATCGCAGAGGTGCTATACGTTCCCCAGAAAAAACTGCTGCACTCTATCCTGGGGAGATTCTTAGCCGATTTCTACCGTACCAATACCATGCACAAATAAGGGGTGGCGATTAGTGTATTCTTCTCCCATTACTACACGGGATAATTAGTTTAATTTAAAGTTTAATAGTAAGTAACCAAGGTAAAGTATCCGTGTGGTGACAGAGTAAGAATACAATTCACCACTCTCTATATTGCCCGTGGATGTCGTAAAAGACGACTAAGGTATTTAATACGCATAATACAACCATTCAAGAGAAGAAAATCTCGAAAAATCCCCTATACCTATCCGACCAGCATGGTCAATTTCCTTCCTATAGTGGAGGAGGCAAGCCCAACGGTGGGGCGTATATGAGCTGAAATGATGAACCAAAGTACCATAAACTTTTATGTAGAATCATTTCTTTTTCCTACATATCTTATTAATAGGCAGGCAAGAGAGTGTGTGGTTAATGTATTTTACTCCGTACAGATAGCTGTACGGAGTAAAAATACATTAACCACACACTCTCTTGCCTGCGGGTGTTGTAAAAAATGACTAAGGAATATATGCAAGTAACATCGATGCCAGAGAAGAAAATATATTTAAAACCCTATTCTAACACATCTGACCAGCATGGAATAGTAGGTCAATGCCTCTCCCATTGTGGAGGAGGTCTGAGCTCAACAGTGAGATTTTATAAGCTGAGGTGAATGATTGTCAGTCAGGCCAATACAGTAGCAATTGAAATATCTTTTTTTTTTTTTATATATATAATGACTATGACTTGTTAGACCTCATATAACTTAGTCTTTTCATGATCATGAATGAGGAAAAGTATTCCAAACTTCGGACTAGTAAAAACAAAAATCGCGTAAGAAATAAAACTAATTAATTCATATAATGCAATTAAATTAGTTTTTTGATATTTCAAAGATTTATTTTTAATAAGGAAATATGCATATCGTCTGCACATACTTCTTTCTCTTTAAGCTTCTTTTAACTTAAAAGTATGCCTATATATATTCAAGAGTTTATCGAAATCTTGTATTACACATACGACTGTCGAAGGTTACATGATCGTGCTTGTTAGACGGGCTGAAAAATGCAGTTGATGGAGCGTGCTTCTGTCCGAGCTCCAATGGCTAAGCGAATGAAAAGTATGATGATAGTATAATATTCTAAACTTATAACAATAAAGACAACTATCAGCGCCCTGCGGTTTTACCCGCATAGTTCCTCTTTCCGTGGGAATATCGAGATAAATTATAGCCTATGTGTTATTCTGATATTTGATTTATTGTGAAGATTCATCAAAATCCATTCAGTATTTTTTTTGTGAAAGAACAACAAACATCCTCATATACTCGCAAACTTTCGCCTTTATAATATTAACTAGCAACCCGCCCTCGCTTCGCTTCGGTTTCAGTCGCCTTATCTGCGGCGTGGTTCCCGTTCCCGTTCTCGTGGGAATACCGGGATAAAATATAGCCTATATTATAGCTTTCCATTGCTGAAAGAATTTTTGAAATCGGTTCGGTGGTTTAAGCGTGAAAGCGTAACAAACAAACAAACATCCTTACTTTCACATTTATAATATTAGTAAGGATAGGATTTTATAAAATTGTGCGATCTACAAATTCTTGTTCTGAGTCTGGATAAAATTTGTGTCCGTTAATTGTATGTTTGTAAAGTCCCCCGCAATACAAGGATTATTTCTTTAGGCCAAGGTTGCGTCTTTTTTAAATAATATATCGTGTTTATTTGATTGTAGCTAATTCCCGCGCTTTCACTCTCATAAAACCTGTATCCGTAGGAATATGGGAATAAAATATAATTTATATTACTCGCTATTAATTTAGCTTTCCATTGGTAAAATAATTGTGGTGTGACAAGAATGGATAAAGTGAGGAATGAACACATTAGAGGAAGTTTGAAAGTTGCGCCAGTGACGAAAAAGTTAAAGAGTGAACGGCTGACATGGTATGGACATGTGATGAGGCGGGATGAAAATAATGTTGTGAGGCAAGTTTTAGGTATGAATGTGGAAGGCTTTAGGGGGAAAGGAAGACCGAGGAAAAGATGGATGGACTGCGTGAGGCATGACATGGATAACGTGGGAGTGACTGCAGAGATGACGTCTGATAGGACCGTATGGAAGAAGATGACATATTGCGTCGACCCCAAGTAATTGGGATAAGAGCAAGATGATGATGATGATGGTAAAATAATTTTGAAAGTGGATGTAGTGGTTGAGACGTGAAAGTGTAACAAATGAGCTCACATTTGCTTTTATAATATTAGAGTTATATTATGCTTCACATCGTTATCACATTTTTGCTAGTCACGTATGTAGTTCGGTGCTAAGGTTTACCTGTTCAAAGAAAATTGAATATAATGTGAACACGTATGTGATTTGTTTCGTAACGCCAATGTCACTTACAGTCGAGGCAATTTCACGTTTCAGGAATATTTTCGGATATCTCAAAGGTTAACCTCTCTTTCATTTAAAAGCTCACGGAAGTAATCCCCTGTTCAATATGATTGCGGTGAAATAATATACTTTATGTGTAGGCGTACGTAGATTTTCTTTTTAACTTTGAATTTTTATACGATTAAACATAATTACGATTCTTAAATTATCTTTGTGCTACCTACGAATGGTTTTGAAAGTGGTTGGAATTTGAATCTGTTAACCCATGTGTTTGAAAAGTTATAGACGATATAAGGTTCTATTGTTTGGTACAGGATGAGTTTGAATGTATTTAGCTATATAATGGCAATGTCAATATGGAAACGCAATGAGTTTCAAAAAATTAAAAAACTGTACGAATGGCGGCGATGTGGTTCGCGACACGTCACGTCTCGTTTCCGTCGGGGGCGAAAAGTGGCCCACAGAGAACCGCTTTGCTACGCTGAATATGTCAAAGATCGTAGCAGGTGGAGGGCAGTGGACTCTGCCTACCCCTATGGGAAAAAGGCGTGAAGATATAAAAAAAAAAAAAATAATATGGAAATATATTTTCACTAAAAAAACGAATTTGACGTTGACGGATGTCAAGTGATTTTATGCGCTCTGAATTTATTATTTTCTTTAAAATTCAATTATACGTTTATTTTACTGCTATTTTTTTAGTGAAAATATATTTCCATATTGACATTGCCATTATCATATTCCGCTGTACTACAGGGACGTTCTAATTTATACCTACCAATTGTGTCATTACGACGGAACATCATGCCACTAAAGTGTAATTGTTGTGGAAAATTTGTATCGGCAACAGAGGCTGCTAAATGTAAATTGTGTAGGGTATCGTTCCATAAGGCATGTGTGTTTTTACCACTTACTGATGCAACTAGTCCGAATTGGAAGTGCGCTGAATGTAAGAAGCGTCGACCTAAAAGCAGCAATGCATCGGAAACGACGTCAGAAAATACTATGGCTAGAGCATCTCAGGATGAATGCGGCCCTGATGAGTTTCTGGATTCGGTTAGTCTCAATAGCCCTCTTCATAGTTCTATTGACTGCACAGATGGCGTAGTGGTTAAGATAGTGACCTACAGCGCCAGTGTCGAGGGTTCGAATCCCACGCGGGACAACACTTTGTGCGAACCACAAATTGTTGTTCTGAGTCTGGATGTAATTTGTGTCCGTTAATTATATGTTTGTAAAGTCCCCCGCAATACAAGGATTATTTCCTTAGTGCAGGGTGTTGTCTTAAATAAAAAAAAAAAAAAAAATATTAACATTGCCTTTGAGATTAGATCGTTTAGATCAGAGTTACGAGAATTACGTGAGGAGCTTAAGGAGTATAGGCGTGAGATGGCCGATCTTCACACTGCTTTAAATATTTACGAAAAACGCGTCGAGAAAATAGAAAGTAGACTCGATTTATTAGAAAGCCGCCCAATATCCACTTCTTCGGCTAGTCAAATTGGTCTGTTGGAACAAAAGGTAGAAGAGCTTAAGATGGAACTCGACCATAAAGAACAAGAATCCCTTAGTTCTGATTTGGAAATAGCAAAATTTCCCGAGGATAAAGGCGAAAATCTCATGCACACTATGAGCCTCATTGCAGGCAAGCTTGGTGTTTCATTGCAGGCCAATGACATTGTTTTTGCTCAGAGAGCTGGCGTCCAGTCAGATGTATCGCAGAGTGGTAAGGCGCGCTCGCGTCGTGTCGTTGTGCGTTTGGCTAACCGTGCACTGCGCAATGACCTGCTGCGGAATGCGAGAATGAGGCGTAACCTTAACTCAGAGGGACTGGTACCTGGTGGTCATCCCCGCCGTTTTTATCTTAACGAAAGACTTACCAGAAATAATAAACGTCTACTTCATCTTTCGCGCGAGGCTGCCAATGTTGGTAATTGGAAATACACCTGGGGCAAGCATGGGCGTATATTAACAAAAAAAATTAAGGCTACAAAACTCAATGGATACGCACTGAAAAAGACATAGTTCGTGTTTTTGGCGATAGTACTATTAATAATAACAAATTATCAAAATATCAAAAATAACAGTTTTTAAGTTTTTTTATATTAGAATAATCGTAATTAAGGTAATATTTTTAATTATTAACTATACTATTATTAATGCTTTTCGCCATAATATTTATTTACTTAGATTCAATTTTAATGTAAAAAATTATCGCTATAATCTGAAAAGGAAATATCAAGCAACAATTACTTATATTGTCGTAAAAAGCTTATTTACACTAATTTCCTTAACATTAAGGAATATGAAATCAATTTCATACGTTACTTCTAACATTAAATACTTTGCTAGCTTAGTCCATTCAAATATAAAAGTAGTATATGATATTTTACGATATCCTCTAATTTACAGCTCTTCATTATTGTGCATATCTATCTATTATTTTATATATAAAGAAAATAATTTGTTTTCAATTAGTATTTTTAATTACGCTAATGATATTCGAAGAGTTCTGTACATTTTTACATTTTCTCATCGATGTTCAAAATAAAAAATTTAAAGGTTGGTTTATTTAACGGGATCTTTAGGATCGCGTCACGAGGAATTTCTTTTAGCAATAAATGAGGTTAACGTTGATGTTATGGCTATAAATGAAACCTGGATTAGACCGGGTGAGGAAAATCGAGCACCTATAGTTCCCAATTACCGCTTACGTCACTTGCCCCGCCCACAGGCTATCCACGGCGGTCGAGGTGGTGGTGTAGGTTTTTACGTTCGGCGAGATTTGAGAATCCAAATTATTATTTGGATAAATTGGCGGTGGAGGCTGGGTGAGATATTTCTCACCCAGCCTCCACCGCCCTAGTTGAGCAAATGTGGCTTAAACTAAGTCTAAACTCGCAAAAGATAATTATAGGTACTGCTTACAGACCTCCATGGCTTGATGTGAATATTTTTATTGACACAGTCACAGAGTCCATCACTTCTTTTAACAGATATGACAAAATTATCCTTCTTGGTGATTTTAATATAAATATACTTAATATTAATGATAATAAAACTAAGCTATTAATGATTTCTGATGTTTACGCGAGTATTATACATTTTAAATAAAACTACTTTACGGATTTTATCGCGTTTGTATTTGATTTTTGATTACCCGACGTTTCGAACACTTTACAGCATTCATGATCACGGGTGGACTAAGATGTCTCACGTCCAACAAGTCATCGTTACTGCAGAAAATTTTATAATTATCTACCCGATACAGAAATTAGTTATTAAATATTGACCCACATTTTGATACAAAATTTATTGCCAGTGTAAGAAGAAAATGATTCTATATGAAAAAATTATATTGTTTATGGTTAGTAATAATTAAACATTAAAATTAATAGTAATTATATTTAAAAACTAACTAATAATCTAGTATACTACCACCGGATCGGAACACGGTTACACTGAGAAAGATCCGGCAAGAAAACTCAGGTAACATGATGCTAAATTAAAGTTAATTTTGAAGGCGGCTTACTTTATGTTACTAAAAAGGTTTTAATTTATAAAATTATCTTTAGTTATTATTATTGTGGGTCAAAGCTATACAATATGAGCTCACGGTGTCTTGCAGTCTTGTGGTGGTCTTTTTGGATTTCTTTTTAATAATGTTTATAACAGGATCCCAGCTTGATGGTAACACCCAGCCATCCTCTCTATTGAAATTTTTGTGTTTTTTAATCTCAATAGCCTCGCGTACCATTCTAGGCAGGTATCGGTGTTCTTTTGCGAGGATTTGTGGTTTATCAAACCTGATGTTATGGTGGGCGCGGTCCTGGCTATGTTCACAGACTGCAGACCTAGTGTCCCGGCGGTGCTTCACATCGGCTATGTGTTCTTTGATCCGAGTTCTTATGGATCTCTTTGTTTGTCCAATGTAAGAGAGACCACAGTCACAGTCAAGTTTATATACTCCTGCATCTTGTAAAGGGATCTGGCACTTGACAGGTGGTAAGAATTGGCTAATCCTCTTCAGTGGCTTAAAATAAGTTTTAATGGAAGAGCGTTTCAGGATGTACCCAATCTTGTCAGTGACTCCTTTGACATAAGGTAGTATTGCAGGAAGGCGCTCAACTGTGGGTGGTTTCACTCGGTCTCTGCGACGGGGGCGAGGAACTGGCAGCTTGTTTGCACGTAGCACCTGCTTGACATGCTGCAGCTCCCCAGCCAGGTGTTCATCGTCACAGATTCCTCGTGCTCTCTGCAACAAAGATTTACACACGGTAGCTAACTGTGAAGGGGGATGATGAGAATCACCGTTCAAGTATCTGTCTGTATGTGTTGCTTTACGATACACTGTATGACTCAAGGTGTTATTAGGGTTACGTATAACCAAAATGTCTAAGAAGGCTAAAGAGTTATTTGACTCCAGTTCCATAGTGAATTGAATTTTTGGATTAATGGAGTTAAGATGGTTTAGGAATATGGTTATTTTGTCTGTGGGTAATATTGTGAAAGTGTCATCTACGTACCGCTTGTAGAACCTGGGTGTGACAGGTGAGCTTGATAAGGCCGTCTCCTCGAAGTCCTCCATGAATATATCGGCAACGACCGGGGAGACCGGCGAGCCCATAGGCGGAACTGGAGTCAAATAACTCTTTAGCCTTCTTAGACATTTTGGTTATACGTAACCCTAATAACTTATAGTATATAAACTTGACTGTGACTGTGGTCTCTCTTACATTGGACAAACAAAGAGATCCATAAGAACTCGGATCAAAGAACACATAGCCGATGTGAAGCACCGCCGGGACACTAGGTCTGCAGTCTGTGAACATAGCCAGGACCGCGCCCACCATAACATCAGGTTTGATAAACCACAAATCCTCGCAAAAGAACACCGATACCTGCCTAGAATGGTACGCGAGGCTATTGAGATTAAAAAACACAAAAATTTCAATAGAGAGGATGGCTGGGTGTTACCATCAAGCTGGGATCCTGTTATAAACATTATTAAAAAGAAATCCAAAAAGACCACCACAAGACTGCAAGATACCGTGAGCTCATATTGTATAGATTTGACCCACAATAATAATAACTAAAGATAATTTTATAAATTAAAACCTTTTTAGTAACATAAAGTAAGCCGCCTTCAAAATTAACTTTAATTTAGCATCATGTTACCTGAGTTTTCTTGCCGGATCTTTCTCAGTGTAACCGTGTTCCGATCCGGTGGTAGTATACTAGATTATTAGTTAGTTTTTAAATATAATTACTATTAATTTTAATGTTTAATTATTACTAACCATAAACAATATAATTTTTTCATATAGAATCATTTTCTTCTTACACTGGCAATAAATTTTGTATCAAAATGTGGGTCAATATTTAATAACTAATTTCTGTATCGGGTAGATAATTATAAAATTTTCTGCAGTAACGATGACTTGTTGGACGTGAGACATCTTAGTCCACCCGTGATCATGAACGCTGTAAAGTGTTCGAAACGTCGGGTAATCAAAAATCAAATACAAACGCGATAAAATCCCTAAGCTATTAAATTATTTTCTTCAGTATTGTAACCTTCAACAAATTGTCGATATTCCAACTCATTTTACAGAACACAGCGAGACTTTAATCCATGTAATTTGTACTGATGCACTAGTTAGCAATATATCTGTTCTGCACAAACCAGATCTCGGTCAGCATGCTGTAATTACTGCGCAACTGAGCTTGAAAGTTAATAAACTAGCCCCTAAATACATAATTTGCCGACCTCTGAACGATATAGTCTTTGATTTATTTAATACAGACATCTCTGAGCTGAATTGGAATTTAATCCTAGGATTTAGAGATGTGACTACTATGGTGTCAACTTTTAACACATTTATTATTACTTTATTTAACTTACATGCTCCTCCCAAAAAGGTCATAATCAAAGAAAAGTCACTGCCTTGGATCACAGAGACTATAAAATGTATGATTAAATTGCGTGATAAATATCACAAACGTTACAAATTAAACAAATCAGATACAAATAAAATTAGTTATAAGAATCTCAAATCAATCGTTAACACCGCAATTGACAACGAGAAAAGAGCATATTTAAGACCTTTATAAATGCAAATATAAAAAACCCAAAAAAGGTTTGGAAAAATTTTAAATCTACACTAGCAATTTCAAATAAAGCCATACACGATTTACCTACGTTTTGCAATAATCCTGAAGAGCTAAATAAACATTTTTTAGATGTACCTGGTAGCGATGTTGTCAACATTTCCACTCTTTCATTCTTTGAGTTCCACAGATTTCATTCTATTTCATTTAGTCTGAAATCTGTTAGTGAAGACACAGTACTTCAAGCTATTCATAACCTGAAGTCTAATGCCTTGGTCTCTGATGAGATATCTTTGGCAATGCTGTTGATGACACTGCCTCATAGTTTACCATGTATTACCACAATTATAAACAATTCTATTAATTCATCAACGTTTCCAGCACTGTAGAAAACAGCAATAGTAAAGCCAATACCTAAACACTCTAATCCAACGTGTGCTAAAGACCTCAGACCAATCAGCTCGCTGCCCTGTATATCTAAGGTATTAGAGCGGATCGTTTGTAATCAAATGAGGGATTACCTCGAAAAATATAATATATTACCTAGTATGCAATCTGGTTTCCGGCAGCGCCATAGCACAACTACCGCACTTCTGAATGTAGTTGATGATGTATTGGCAGCTAGCGATCTGGACATGGGTACTATCCTTACTCTCCTTGACTTTTCTCGTGCCTTCGATTGCATTAACATTACGCTTCTTCTCTCTAAACTTTCATATTATGGATGTGATTCAAAAACAGTAAAATGGTTCAATAGTTATCTTTCTCAGAGACGTCAATTTGTTGAATTGCATAGTGGTGATGGCACTACAGCTAGATCATCCCTTAGTCCAGTCTCCAGGGGTGTCCCTCAAGGATCCATACTCGGACCTCTTCTTTTTATTTTATACAGTGCTGATATTACCAAACAAATAGTAAATTCAAAATTCCACTTATATGCTGATGACTTACAGATCTACCGGTCTTTCAAACCTGAGGACTGTGCTAATTCTACAAAAGAAATAAACGAGGATCCGGACTGTATAACGAAATGGGCAAATGATAACTGTCTTGTACTGAACCCTAATAAATCTAAATATTTAATATTGAGCAGGTTTCCGAAGCTCGCAATCTTGGGGTGATTTTTGATGGTCAACTTCATTTCGAGACGCATATAATGGAAGTGGTAAAAAATTGCTTTTACCGTTTTAAACTTCTATACCGAATTCGCCCTTACCTTAGTATCGATTTACGTGTCACCCTTTGTGAATCACTCATTTTATCGAAAATTAATTATGCTGACAGTGTTTATGGTACATGCTTATTAGCTAGGACGGAAAACTAATACAACGAGTGCAAAATGCTTGCGCCCGTTATTGCTATGATATTCCTCGCCATGCACATATCACACCTTTTTTGAACGCAGGTGGTTACCTGCGTTCAAAAAAGGTGTGATATGTAAGGTAAGGTTAAGGTAAGGTTTTCATAAGGTTTTATGAAAATGTCAGCACGTAGGCATCTCCATCTAGCTACGCTTTTGTTGGGTATTGTTTCTCATAAAAAACCTATATATCTTTATGAGAAGATAAGCTGGTCTCGAAAAAATAATAGTTACATAACTAGAGCATCAACATACCTGATGAATACTCAGAAACATCGAACTACTGCCTTCCGCGGTAGCTTTAGGTTTGCAGCAAGTCGTTGCTGGAATGTACTTCAACCCCCTTTATTGCATTCAAAAACTACAAGGGTTTTCCAAAAAAGACTTAAGCTAATCCTACTTGAAAATCAAAAATTGATACCTTAATATTCTGTATACAGACCACAAATTTACTGTAGTTATTTCTCGTTCTATTTTATCAAGGACTCCTAGCTAACCACAAGATTTATGTACTTTCGGTTTCTTCTTTATACTATTAATGTTTATTTTATTTTATATTCTATATGTCTTTATTAAATACCACAGAGGGTAATGGCGGTCAGGGCCATACGCGGTTACCGCACCATGTCGACGGAGGCAGCGTGCCTCTTGGCCGGAACTCCCCCGTGGGACCTGGAGGCGGATGTTCGCCGACATTTATTGGCGGGTGTTGGAGACGCGCGCCCGCGGCGGTATGTTCTCCCTGCAGGAGATCACCGCCTGGCGGGTCGACGCCCGCCGTGGAGTCATTACCCGTTGGGCAGTCCGGCTGGAGAGTCCTCGGTACGGTGTCAGGACCGTCGAGGCCTTCCGGCCGGTGCTGATGGAGTGGTTGGAGCGGACGCACGGGGTGCTTTCCTTCCGACTGGTGCAGGTGCTGACGGGGCACGGATGCTTCGCAAAGTACCTGCACAAGATTGTCAGGAGGGAGAGCACACCGTCCTGCCACCACTGCAGTTGCGACGAGGACACGGCGCAGCACACGCTCGAGGAGTGTGCTGCGTGGGAGGGGGAGCGCCGTGAACTCGTCGCGATTATCGGTGCCGACCTGGCGCTGCCGACCATCGCCAGGGAGATGCTCGTCAGCGTCAGGAACTGGGACGCGGTCGCCGCCTTCTGTGAGGCCGTTATCTCACGGAAGGAGGCGGCGGATCGTGTGCGAGTAGAGATCCTATTCGGCGACACGTTCCGCCGCCGGCGACTCGGGCGGCGCAGGCGCGAGTATCTGCGCCTAATGCCGCCCTAGCCGAGGCCGCGGGTGGTCGGACCGGGGAATTGTCCGTCACCCGCAGTGTGGCTAACCGCGCGATGGCGACCGACGTCCCAGGATGTCGAGAGGTGAGGGTACCTGAAAGGGTATTCCGTCGGGCCGACCACTGACGACAAGACACATCTGCTCCGGTGGTCGGCCCAACAACGAGGTGACTTGGGTACGGGTGGGTTATGAGCCCGCGCGCCGTCCTTTCATCGCCCCGGACGGACTGGACCGCGCGTGCGCTTACCATAGCCCACCCATAAAAAAAAAAAAAAATGTCTTTATTAAATAATTTGTTTCTTTTACTTAAGCTATTCTATGTGATAATTATGATAACTAGAATATGATATAGTATAGTATTAATTTATTTTATTCTTAATTTAATGTTACTATTTCAAATATTACTGTTTATCTTTTTTAAAATATATTTGTTTTGCATATATTGTTGCTTCCGCGACTTGATTGTACGGGTCCATCAGAATATCAGCGGTGTAGTATCATATTTACTGTACCATAAGCTGAGATGGGCACCATATTTTGGCCTCACATATTCCACTCCTTGTTTTTAGTTAGTAGTTCTTATTTCTTTCATTGGTGTCTATATTGTGTGAGGTTTACAAAATAAAATTTCTTTCTTTCTTTCTATATAAAAAAGTATCATCGTCATCATCATTTCAGCCTATCGCCGTCCACTGCTGGATGTAGGCCTCCCTCATGTTGCGCCACAAAGTGCGGTCCTGTGCCGCCTGCATTCAACAACGCCCAGCAACTTTTACCAGGTCATCGGTCCACCTAGTGGGGGAGCGTCCTACACTACGTCGTCTAATACGTGGTCGCCACTTGAGAACCTTTCTTCCCCAGCGGTTGTTAGTTCTTCGAATGATGTGGCCTGCCCATTGCCATTTCAGCGTGCTAATTCTTCGTACTATGTCGGTTACACCCGTTCTTCTGCGGATTTCCGTATTTCAGATTCTATCTCGCAGAGAAATCCCGAGCATAGCCAGTTCCATAGCACGCTGAGCCTCTTTGAGCCTTGTTATGAGGCCTACATCCTACAAAAGTGTCATTCCAATCTAATGTCTTTATTTTTGATAGTTAATTGGAGATGGACGTTATATGGAACTAAATATTAGTAGGCGTTAAAAATGTAAAGCTGATTACTATAATGGAGGGAGTTTAGGGTTAGAAACGTTGTATACTTAGTACGTCATAAAATGAAGAATAATAACTTCTTGTGTATAGACACAACTAGGGTTGCAAACCATACTTTATAATAAAGTATCCTACTTTATTTTTGGTAATTATAGTTTATTTTTTTGCATACCAATAAAGCATGTGAAAATACCTTTGAATTATAACGTATAGAAGGATAGTGTCCATACGTCATCCATTAAAAATTTGGAACAATTAAAAATAATGTTAAAAACCTTTTTATGTTTTTCAAATGTGTTGTGATACCATTTGAATGCACAAGCCGTCATAATTATCTATATATTTTTTTTAAGAGTTGCGTACGTATGTACAGTACAGTGATCTTGTGCATTACGGAATGGTTCCGGCGTAGGTTCCATTAGGCTCCAATTGAAATGCTTCACTTTTGTGCGCGAACTTACCTTCTATACGTTATTATTCTAAGGAAAATACTTTATTTTCCAACCTTTACTGTGATGCATAAAACAAAACACTCAGTATGGGTACTGAACTATTCAACGGTACACATCTGTGAAAACGGATGATGGAAATGATTTGTAATTACTTAACGAAATTTTAGACGTCCATTTGGTGTGAATTAGACTTTACATGTGCTAAAAGCACTCAAAAATACGTTTTAAGGCAATAAAAACGTAAAATTAGACAAATACTTTTTTTCTTCGCAAATACTTAATATTTTTTCTATCCAAACTATTTTATACGTTTTTTTGTCAAAATATGTTGGCAACCCTACACATAACATACATACCTACACAAACATACGCACGCATGCAAGCATACACGCATACGCGCATCCCCAAACTCATATATAGGGAAGGTAAATCAGTCATTAGTTTCAAACATGAATAAATAATTTTAAAGTTATTTACTGACTAAAATAAAATTAGTTATACTCTATTATTAGTCATAGTAGTACTACAGTTGTATTAAAGGCACAAATGTGTACATTGACCTACAACACCTTGATATTTGTATCAGCCTAGTTACGTCACCTTGTACAAAACATAGGCTTTGAAACAACACTTTCACGCTTAATCCGAGAGAAGCCAATTATCTGGCCGAGGCACACGTGCCTCCACGCGACCTAACCGTCACTCTATGTACACGCGATCTCCTGAAACAACTATTAGGATGTACGAATGTTTGAATACGGCATTTAAAGGTATTATTATATCACACTCTCACAGAAAATCGACGCCTGATTAAAGTATTTTCAGTATTAGACAATATTTTGTAGTAAATTAGGTAGTCAAAAAAAAAAAACAACTAAAAATAAGCTTTGTAAAGAACTGGACAAAAAGTGCGATGCACAAAGTAGGGATTGGATATTCATGACATAATCCCGACAACCGATATAAAAGTACAACGATATTTTTATATCGGTTGCCGGGATTTTGGCTGATATTTTCCTGTAAGGATTAGAAATATTTTCTGGGTGGTGATGGAGTAAGAATACAATTCACCAGCCTATCTCTAGCCCGTGGATATCATAAAAGACGACTAAGGGATTAAATATGCATATAAAATCTATGCCGGAGAAGAAAATCTCGAAATAAATCCCTATACCTATAAGTCTGACGAGCTTGCAGTACAGTAAGTCAATTTATCTCCTATTGTGGAGTTATAGGAGTTCCAACCTGTAAAGATAATGGGACAAACTATTTCTGGCTTAAGACATTTATTTCTCGTAAAAGAATAACATAATTCACTTAACACTGAGAAATCACGATAACCTAATACTAATTTACACTTGTGAGCATGCAGTCGGTAATGGTACTTTAATATATTTTGATCTTATACAATAAACTGAATAACTAGCAATTGGGAATAACTAGTTTATGAAAATATATCATATGCTTTAGATATTCGTGAGGAAGAGAATACTATTAAATTACGATTATTATTACTAGAATTACAGAAAATTATTATGATTAAAATTACACGCAAAATATTTGTACGTTTTATTAAATGAAGTTTATTTAATTATATTTATTATTTCAGTACCTTATAAATTCTTTCAAAACATAATGTTTCAGAGATTTTTTGTATAATATATAGTATTGTATTTTTTTCATATCATTAAGTAGATTGTTGTATATCTGTGCTCCTTCAAATAGTATATTACATAGACCATAATTAGTTCGTGGATGTATGAGACAAATGTTGTTTCTCCGTCTAGTTATACGCTTTTGAGTCTGTCCTAATTTAGTAAATGAAATTTTGATGTGTATGTCTTTCTTTAATATTTTTCTAAGCAATATATCATCATCATCATTTCAGCCTATCGCCGTCCACTGCTGGACGTAGGCCTATTTCATGTTATGCCACAAAGTGCGGTCCTATGCGGCCTGCATCCAACGACGCCCAGCAACTTTCACCAGGTCGTCGGTCCACCTGGTACCAACCAATATATATGTATTATAAATATATATATGTGGTAATGTCATTAAGTTAAGTCTCTTTGTATACCTTTTCTGTTGGAGTTAAATAGTTAAAGCGGAAGAGTAATTTTATTACTTTATTAAACTATTTAAATTTTCTGGGTTTCTGATAATTAATTAATGCGACATTTGGAAGGAGGTGAAAATTACCTTCAAAGTTGCCGTTATATCAATACAAAATTAATAAATTAACGACTTAGCAACTCGTGTATAATATCCTTGGTCAGCATATCGTCGTCCACTGCTTGATGTAGCCCTCGCTAATGTTTCGCCACAAAATGCGGTCCAATGCCGCTTGCATCCAACGACGCCCAACAATTTTCATCATGTTATCGGTCCACCTAGTGGGTAGGCGTCCTACACTGCGTCGTCCGATACGTAGTCGCCATTCAAGAACCTTCCTTCCCCATCAGTTGTTGGTCCGTCGAGCGATGTGGCCTGCCCATTGCCACTTCAGTTAATATTCATTAAATATTAATTTAGAACTTGAGTTATATTCTCATTTTATTCAATCAATGTACAAACTTTATGGCGTGTACTCGACAATTTGCACGTGATTACAGAAATAATTGTGTGTGAATTGTTGTTTTCTAAAGTAATCCATACTAATATTATAAATGCGAAAGTAAGGATGTTTGTTTGTTTGTTTGTTTATAACGCTTTCACGCTTAAACCACCGAACCGATTTCAAAAATTCTTTCACCAATGGAAAGCTATAATATCAGGGAGTAACATAGGCTATATTTTATCCCGGTATTCCCACAGGAACGGGAACTACGCCGCGGGTAAAACGACTGAAACCGAAGCGAAGCGAGGGCGGGTTGCTAAAGTCTAACTTTTTATTAGCTGCAGTAAAATGACGTTTCTAAAAGTCATTCCGTAAAATAATGTTGACAGCCTAATCTCAATAGGGATGTGATTCAGTTCACAAAAATTTGTTTTGATGTCGAAACTTATGATTCTTTTTTGTTCTTTTCAGGTCATACTACAAAAAAAACCTGGATTGACGGAAGTATTAAATCTTCTCGACAGGCATTTTTAGACGGCCTGACTACGGGATTAAAAAATCCCACAGGAAAGGGCAAACGACTCATAATTAGTCACATAGGCGGCGAAGAAGGCTTCCTGGTCGACGGACTTCTTATGTTTGAAGCAAAGAAAGGTACAGAAGACTACCATGATGAAATGAACGCGGAGTGTTTCGAGGATTGGTTCGGCGGTATTCTACCTAAACTCAAGCCGAATGCAGTAGTCGTAATGGACAATGCGCCCTATCACTCTCGGAAGATCGAAACAATCCCGAAGATGTCGTGGACGAAAGCACGAATTCAAGAGTGGCTGACTACTAAAAATATTGCGTTTGAACCAAATAAGGTCAAGGCCACTCTCATAGATATTGTGAAACAACAAAGTCATACTGAGAAATATGCCGTAGACGAGATGGCTGCACAAAAAGGTATCACACTTTTAAGACTGCCCCCTTATCACTGTGAATTGAACCCCATTGAGTTGGTATGGGCGCAGGTAAAGAGTCACGTCGCAAACAATAATAAGACGTATAAAATGCAAGAAGAGAAAACTTTATTCCAAGAAGGAATCAAGAAAGTGACACCGGCTAAGTGGAGTGACTGTGTGTCTCACACTATTAAAGAGGAAGATAAAATGTGCCACCTCGATCATATTATAGATGAAGTGACAGATAGATTTGTTATTAGTGTGACCGAAAGCGACAGCGACAGTGATTTCGAAAAAGATTAATTAAATAACATTATTATGACGTTTTTGTTTCATTTTGAATGTACCTCCCTATACTTCCACTAAAAAAGATCAATCCTCTAGTATAGTAATAATAATAGGTTAAAAAAATACATTACAACTTAATATTAAATCTCAAAAAAAAACCAAACTGATTATTCATTTATGATTCACTCATTTAGCTACATCCCTATTTATTTTTCTTCAAAAACCGGCAACCCACAAAACGTCATTTTACTGCAGCTAATAAAAAGTTAGACTTTAGTGTAGAATAAATAATACATTGGTAGGTATTTATTTATTATTGTGATTTTGAATTAGTTTGAATAACGCTATAGTCTATTCAAATGTTTTGAAGAATGACTACATTGAATTCAAGAGAGCTTAAATTTTCCACTTTTACCTACGCACATAATTAATAGAGCTTAAATTATTCACGTTTTGTATCTAAATCCTTTAAATAATTAAAAGTAAGTATTAATCATCCGGACGGTGGCGCAGCGTAGGACTGACGACATTCTCAAAGTCACAGGGAACCGTTGGATGCAAGTGGCGCAGGACCGTTCCGGATGGTATTCTCGTGGGGAGGCCTATGTTTAACAGTGGACGTCTGTAGGCTGATGGATGGATGTATTAATCGTCGGTATGGTGACGGAATAAGAATACAAATCACCACCCTCTTTCTTGCTCATGGATATCGTAAAATACGATTAAGGGATTATTGCAGATGATATCTATGCTAGAGAAGAAAACTCGAAATAAAACCCTATGGTAAACCATCAGATCAGCGTGATATAGTAGGTCGATTCCCTTCATATTGTGGCGAAGTCTCAAGCCCAGCAGTGGGATATATGCGAGCTATTACGATGATTAAATGGGAGTCATCCGTCTGGTGACAGAGTAAGAATGCAATTCACCAGTCCCTATCTTGCCGTTGAGTATCATAAAAGACGGCTATGCGATTAAATATGAATATAAAATTATAAATGAAGCTATTTTTACTGGGTCAAAAACCCTGACCGTCCGTTTGTGACCATGAACGTTGAAAAGTGTTCGAAACTTCGGACAGTCAAAAGTCCAATACAATCGCCTTAAAAACCGTAAAAATATTTTTATTTATAATGTGTTTATAGCAATACTCGTGTAACCATCAGTATGATCATTTCCGTATGGTGACGGAGTAAGAATACAATATACCAACCTCTCTCTAGCCCGTGAATGTCGTAAAAGTCGACTAAGGGATTTAATATGCATATAACATCTATGCAAGAGAAGGCAAACTCGAAACAAAACCCTATACTAACACGTCTAACCAGCATGGTATAGTAGGTCAATTACCTTCCTATGGTGGATAAGGCCCGAGCCCAGCAGTGGGACA
Source organism: Lymantria dispar (assembly GCA_032191425.1). Classification (NCBI taxonomy): domain Eukaryota; kingdom Metazoa; phylum Arthropoda; class Insecta; order Lepidoptera; family Erebidae; genus Lymantria; species Lymantria dispar. The sequence goes on from CM063441.1 coordinate 33,481,672, forward strand.
TATTTGAATTATGATGATGATGACGAAACATTAGAAATAATTACGTATGTAACATCTATGAAAGTATTTTTTATGTACATATACATACATGCTAAATGTTCTAAAAACTGGTCATAAGTTGCCATACATAGGCTGCAATTACTCTGAATGCTTTGAGGTTCTAGAACATTGATTACTTCGTGCAAAGTATTAATTACGTCACCTTATGATTTTATATTAAGGAATGTGTTGTTTACTTTTTAATATACATATTTATTTGCTGTATTGAAGCGGCTAAGAATACTACCAACGCTTGCATTGTTTGTGAGTCTCGTAAAAGACGATTACGAGCTTTACATCAACCTGGGCCAAAACTGACCTGGTCACATTGTAAATAAAACTACTTTTACGGATTATATCGCGTTTGTATTTGATTTATGATTGACCGACGTTGGTCACGGGTCACGGGCGGACTAAGGTGTCTCACGTCCAACAAGTAATCGTTATTACAGACATTTATAATTATCTACCCGATATAGAAATTAGTTATAAATTTATTAAATTGTTACCCACATTTTAGTACAAATTTATTGCCAGTGTAAAAAGAAAATGATTCTATATGAAAAAATTATATTGTTTATGGTTAGTAATTATTAATTATTAAATTTGTAGCAATTATTGTTACAATTTGTTACAATTTGTTTGTCGCCATCGCTTCCCTATGGGAATCGTAAAAATCGGCTAAAGACTGCGCAGATGGCGTAGTGGTTAAAATACCGACGTATCGTGCCAGTGTCGCGGGTTCGAATCCCATGCAAGACAACACCTTGTACGATCCACAAATTGTTGTTCTGAGTCTGAATGTAATTTGTATCGGTTAATTATGTTCTTTGCGTGTGGTGACGAAGTAAGAATACAATTCACCACTCTCTATCTTGCCCTTGGATGTCGTATAAGACGACTATGGGATATAATATGCACATACCATCTGAGCAAGAGAAAAAAACTCGAAATGAAACCCTATATCAACATGTCTGACCAGTATGGTATAGTGGGTCAAATTCCCTCCCATTGTGGAGGAGGCCCGAGCCCAACAGTGGGACGTATGAGGGCTGCGATGAAGATGCGATGATGAATTATATATTTGTAAAGTTCCCCACAGTATAAGGATTATTATTCCCTTAGTGCAAGGCGTTGTCATTTAAAAAAAAAGATTCAACAGAAGAGTGGGCAGCAGCTCTTGCCGGAGAAATGTATGATATCTCACTGCGAAACCAACCCGCCTACCAAACGTGGCGATTATGGCATTATTCCTCATATGGCGAAGAAAATTGAGTTTAGTCATGGCAACTCTGTTACCCTTGAGCGTCGTTGGATGCAGGTGCCATAGTACCGCACTTTATGGTGAAGCATGGGAGGGTCTATGTTCTGCAGTGGATGGCGATAGGCTGAATGACGATTGGCATAATAGGTGTAGACAGATCATCATCATCATCATTTCAGCCTATTGCCGTCCACAGCTGGACGTAGGCCTCCCTCATGTTGCGCCACAATGTGCGGTCCTGTGCCGCCTGCATCCAACGACGCCCAGCAACTTTCACTAGGTCATCGGCCCATCTAGTGGGGGGGCGTCCTACACTGCGTCGTAGACAGATACCTAGATATAATTATGTTCAAAGATAACTTGTAAAATGGTCAATCAACGGAATGAAAACGCAAGAGTGGGACATGTCTTATGAAATTGTACCAAAATCTCCCAAAGTACCTATTAAGCAAACTAAATTGCCCGAAATTTACCTGAAAGAAAGAACGCCATCATTAGGCTCGATTGCCATCAAAGCGAAGAGGAGACTAGAGGAGATGTGTTTCAAAAAACCAATCAAATTTCTTTATTTCCACATCTCTCCGCTTAGTTGGTAGAAATGACTCAAGCAGAAAGGATAGATGTCTCGTTTTTCAGATAGTGGGCTCTAAGAAAATCCGTTGTTGGTATTCAAGAAGTAGAAGGTACCGGAAAGAAAAATAAGTAGGTCTATCTACAAAAGGAAATGAGATACCATCAAAAACTGAACTTGTAAAAAAAAGCCAAGCCTCGCAACTGAGTTCTTCTACCATAAAAAGTTGTGAGATTCATATTATACAAAGTCGGTTAACTCATTCAGTCCCTGCTTAAGGGACCTTTCTTCTTAAGTTATTACGTAGGTAAATAGCTAACATAACAACTTCTTATAGTGACTATATCAATATTAAGGATCTTTTATGTTTTAAATAAATAGATTGACTTGACAATCGCACTTTGTTTAGTACAATTTAATAAAATATGTATTACTTGTGAAGTACATTGTGTTTTCATGCAATTGCAATGTGGCCTGTTAATTTTTCGAGCTAGGTTACATCCGTTCTTCGGTGAATTTCATCACATAGAGAAATAGTGAGAATAGCTGTCTCCATAACATGCTGAGCGACTTTGAGCCTTCCAATGAAATGGCCATTTAAAGACTAATCTGTATAATCTGTATAAAATCCAAATTAAATATTTACGAAATTTGTAGGCCTATCTGCTTAACTTAGTGAACTCTACAATATTGTATCGTATAAAATATACATTTCCTATTACCTATATATTAAGCAAATTGATAAACGATTTAATTTGATTTGTAGCATCAATGACAGGTATAGGTTTTTAAGCACGCAAATACGCAATCCGATTTAGCGTCTAATAGTATTTGTCAAACATTAGATATTGTAGACAGAAATAACATTAATTTATATATACACCTCTTTAGCACCTCCAAGACTGCTTATTTAACTACTACTTACCTTTATGTAAAAGCTAGAAACAGGCTTAGGTGTCATAATGCCTATTTATAGGATACCACGGATAGTCTGCCACATTATATAAACTCAAAACAGATACAATACATAACGAGAATACATTTTTATAGTTGGTTACTAAATCTATGCTTAACAGTGAAGATGCTTCGATATTTTTTCTACTCATATAGAGTCGAAATAGACACAATACACAATAAAATTTTATTTTTTAAATTAGATACTAAGTCTATAACCGTGAAAAGTCTTCAATACCTATTTTTTCTATAATAAACTTGAAATAGATACAATACATAATGATATTTTTGACTAGGGTACTAAATCTATAACCGAGAACATTCTTCGACATCTTTTGCTACTTATATAGGTACTTATATTTACTACTTATATATTATATTTACTACTTATATATATATTATATATATAGGCTCAATAGTTTTATTATACGTGCCTCTAGAACCTTTAATGAAATTCCCGCTAAGTTTGACTTCGATCTTTTTAATACCAGTGTCTCTCAAGTTAAGAATGTTTTGGCCAACGATTTCTTTTGTGAAATGAAGTAAGTTAAGTAATTAATTCATATAAGTAATTACATATTTTGTTTAGATAACTTTTAAGCATATTGCACATCCTTTAGTTATAATTTATCATTTACCGACTTTCATTATTCTACTAATCCCACAACACATTCCCACCATTGTAACTCCTGTAAGCCAGGATCCACAATGGTCTCCATAAATGACACCGAGGTTTGACCCTCAGGCAGTCCCGGGATATGATTTTAATTGTCTTGGGACCCACAACAAATTTAATTAGAAAAGATTAAAGAGGAGGAGTTGGAAAGAGAGATTCCACTTCCCTCCTAGGCAAAGCGGGAGACAGGAAAACAAAATGACTAGTCAGCCAATAAGTAAACAGGAGTACAGCTACGATAGCGCAGCAGTACGGCACCACGGATACGGAAGAGCTTAACGGGGCCTATATGTGAGCGTTAAGATTGATTGCTACAGTAGGTATGGCAGAAACGCATGAACGCACGGAAATTTTCTCGAGTTGCTGCAAGGTCCGTATAGTATACTACCCCACAGGTGACTTGCAAACTGTTTAACATAAGGTTACGCTCGTTTCGCCAGAGATCGCACTCCCAGAGAATGTGATGTGCTGATTGTTCATACTCGTGGTCAGATGTGGAACATTGACATAATGGTGATGGTACGAGTTTAAAAGAAAATAATTTACTTTTAAAGTTGCCATGCCATTTCATTATTCTACTAGTCATTGTAAGCTATATGTGAAAACTTGTAATTGACCTTTGTTATTTAGTATATATTGTTAAGCATGTATTAGCTGTAAGTTTTCCGAATAAATAAAAATAAAATAAATAAAATAAAATATAAACTCAAAATAGATTTTATTTTTATTTTATTTGGGAAAACAAACGATATTACATTATATTTTAGCTTAATATGTACACTTATTAGCAATACAAATAAATGTAATAACAACAACATTTTCCACTTATTGAATAGATATTATACACACCAAGAATATATTTTTTGACTTAAGTGAAGATCCTTCAATATTGTTTGCTGTTTAAATAAACTCGCAATAGGTAGGTACAATTAGTGTTGCCCAAAAGAGTCTCGGTCTTGCAGTCTTGGTCTTGCGAGAAATGTGAGACCGAGACCAAGACCAATACCGCTTAATTTTTGCAAGAACAAGAGCAAAACTGGTCCTGCAGGACTTCAGCAAGACCAAGACTGAGCCTGCAAGAGTCTCGTGTCTTGCAGTTAAGTCATATATTATCATCATTTCAGCTCATACATGTCTCACCATTGGGTTTGAACTTCCTACATAATAGGAGGCAAATTCACCTACTATACCATGCTGGTCCGTCTAGGGTTTCATTTCAAGTTTTCCTTCCCTTACACAGATGTTATATGTATATTATATAACTTAGTCGTCTTTTACGACACCTAGGGGTACAAGAGAAGGTTGCGAACTGTATTCTTACTCCGTCACCACACAGAAAGTCAATTCAGCCTAGGAAAAGTCATCCATCCGCCAATCGATTTTCGATGTTGGTATTGGCCTTCCAGAATTACTCCTCGAAAAGGCTTAAGACCAAAAATACCATAATCGCTAACTTTTTTTTTGGGGGTGGGTTGCGGTCGGCGCGCTCCTCGTACCACACCATCCGGGACGACAGAGGGGCGTAAGCACGCACACACGCAACCCACCCACGATGCACGTCGCCTTCGTCGTTGGGTAGACTACCGGAGCAGGGTTACTTGTCATCAGTGGTCGGCCCGAGGGAATACCCCCGGGGTTAATTTGGGGTACCCTCCCATCGACCGACGTCCCCCCCTCGGCGAGGACGTCGGTCTTTCCTCACGCGGTCGGCTTCTCGGCGGGTGACGGACTAATTCCCCGGTCACGTCACCCGCGGCCTCGGCTAGGGCGGCATGAGGCGCAAGTACTCGCGCCTGCGCCGCCCCAGTCGCCGGCGGCGGATTGCCTTATCGAGGCTGCGCTCCTCGTGCAGGCGATCCGCCGCCTCCTTCCGCGTGATCACTGCCTCGCAGAAGGCTGCGACCGCGTCCCAGTTCCTGACGCTGCCGACCATCGCCCTGGCGATAGTCGGCAGCGTCAGCTCGGCACCGATGATTGCGACGAGTTCACAACGCTGCTCTGCCAAAGCGTCACAGACCTCGAGCGTATGCTGCGCCGTGTCCTCGTCGCAATCGCAGTGGTGGCAGGATGGTGTATTCTCCCTCCCAACGACCTTGTACAGGTATTTGGCGAAGCACCCATGCCCCGTCAACACCTGCACAAGTCGGAAGGAGAGCACCCCGTGCCGCCTGGCACCCCGTGTCGCCTGGCACCCCGTGCCGCCTATAATCGCTACCTTGTGAGTAGTACTTATTGATAAGTTTCTCATGAGAGTGCTATTGCCCATTATATTTATACCTAGCAATCCGCCCTCGCTTCACTTCAGTTTCAGTCACATTATCCCCGTAGTTGCCGTTTCCGTACGAATACCAGGATAAAATATAGCCTAGGTTACTCCCTGATATTATAGCTTTCCATTGGTGAAATAATTTTTTAAATCGGTCCAGCCGTTTTGAAGATTACCCGGAACAAACAGACAAACAGACAGACAAAAAAATTATAAATTGATTTTTAGGCACATGTGTAGTGCAAATAATCGTGTGAGCATGCAGCAAAAAGGCCTATTATTTTGACATTACAAACAGACACTCCAATTTTATTTATTGGTATAGATGTACAACTAGTGAGCTCCCAAGCGATTTTTTTTACCGGAAAGGGGTGGTGACACTTTATATATTTAACCCATGATCATATGGGATTGAAATTGTAAATTGTTAATTTGTTCTCTTAGTGATCTCTGTTAGTGCACGGTTTTTGTTTTAATCGTCCATCATTCATCTATTCATCCAACCATCCATCAAGCCCATAGATGTCGACTGTTGGACATAGGCCTCCCTACGAGAATGCCACGGTTCCCCATGATATAGATTTTATAAGCACTTTATATTATAGCACTTAGGTGGTGGCTTGCATAGGCAAGAGATGGGAAACTCGAGAGAAAATCTTATAACAATCAATAAGTAAAATACCCTCCTATTGTGGAGGAGGTTCCAGCCAAACAGTGGGACGTATATGAATCGAAATTATGACGATAAAATCTATAATCGTGAAGATTCTTCAATATCTTTTGCTGTTTACATAATGTTGAGAATTATCATCACCATCGCAGCTCATATCCGTCCCACTGTTGGGCTCGGGCCTCCTCCGCAATGGAAGGGAATTTGACCTACTATACCATGCTGGTCAGACATGTTGGTGCAGAGTTTCCTTTCGAGTTTTCCTTCTCTTGCACAGATTTTATGTGCGTATTATATCCCTTCACGACATCCACGGGAAAGACAGGGAGTGGTGAATTGTATTCTTCTTACTCCGTCACCACACGGAAAATGTTGAGAATACATTATGAGAATTATATATATTTTTTTATTTAGTTACTAAATCTATAACCGTGAAGATTCTTCAATGCGTTTTGCTGCGACGATGGAGGTAAGTAAGGAAAAGTAAGCAACTCACGCTTGTTTTTATCGACTTCTCCTAAATTTTAGGTTAAAGCACACTTAAAGCATTGATAATTGATTGATGTTGGATCATTGAATATGTAACATTGTTATTTAGATTACCCTAGATGTTATCTAAAACTTTGGTACCGTTGAAAAAAACACTACAAATTTGGCAACTGGATGAAACCCATGTTTCAGAGATTATGAATAGCGATTTAGTAACCTCAAAAATATCCTGTCCTTTAATCTATTCCTATAATGTTGTTCTAATTTCTGGTTCAGTAAAAGAATTAAAAACAACCAATATAAGGCTAAATGCGTGTCCTGTCGAATGGGTCATCATCCCAGCAACAGCTGGCCTTCACCCAGCACTGATCTTCTACTGGCAACCCTGTTGCTGACTCATGGTAACTCACTGTAACAAACTAATAAAAAAAAAATTAACGTGTGTACAAAGTACGCATAGCAGAAGTGAAACTTCTTTATCCCTTGTCCCTTTGTTCATTTGTCCCGTTGTTCCTTTGTCTCTTTGTCCCTTATCCCTTTATCTCTTTATCCCCTTATCCCTTTATCCCTTTATCCATTTATCCCTTTATCCCCTTATCCATTTATCCCCTTATCACCTTATCCCTTTATCCCCTTATCACCTTATCCCCTTATCACCTTATCCCTTTATCCCTTTAAACGATATGCTATCCCTACTCCACTGGAGAAAGTAGTCATTATTCGAATCGACCGTGGTGGGGACGAGAAAAAGATGGCGCGTAACGAAAACATGTGACGCGTAACCGAAAAATGTGACGGTAAATTTTTTCCAACGTCGATAAAGAAGTTTCACTTCAAAAAACAACTTTTAAAATGGATAATTAAACACATAAAATTTTAAACGGACGGCGATTTTATAGACCACAAACATATTTAGCGAGAATTTAAAAACAAAATCTCAACCCAAAGAGCCACTGAAGACCCACGCATTGCTCCCCCGCCTCGCAATAACGCAGATGTACAAGGAACGTGCGTTTAACCCCCACCATCATACTTTCTTTCAGCTCACCATATCATTATAAACATGTATATTTGCAAATTCTTCTTCCGTGTGGTAATGGAGTAAGAATATACAATTTACTACTTACTCCCTCTCTTGCCCGCGAATGTCGTAAAAGATGACTATAGGATATGATATGCAGATAACATCTACCCAAGAGAAGGAAAACTCGAAATTAAATATACCATGTATACACGTCTGACCGGCGCGGTATTGTAGGTCAATTTTCCTATTATTGAAGACGCCCTAAGAGTGAGACTTACGTAGGTTGATATGATGATGGATTTGCAAATTATTGGACCATAACAAATAATATAGTACTTAATATATTTAAACGAATAATTCTTGTACCTATATTTCTTTATATTCAGAATCTCGGAAACGAAGCCAACGGTGTGCATGCAATTTAGTATACAGCAGGCTTTAGCAGCTTTAAATCGACCTAGTAGTTAAAAGGAAATATCGTCATCAGTGTTTTTGAGTAATGAAAAAATATAATTAAAATATGAAGGCAAATTTAGTCACTGCCATTGAGAATACAGGTAGCTCAGTTGCTAAATCTAACAGTCCTTTAATCCAGACAGCCCCAGTTTGATGTTTGGTTTCCCTTATTTGCAAGTTTCTATACCTATGTTTTGTGAAAAAACACTATACATAATTATTTAATTCTATCTATCCATCAGCCTGTAAATGTCCACTGTGGGACATAGGCCTCTCCATGAGAATGCTGTTAAGAACGGCCCCGTGCCACTTGCATGATACATCCAACGGTTCCTTGCGACTTTCAAGGTGTCGTTAGTCCACCTAGTAGGGGGTAATTTTATCTCGGCACTTCTTTTTTATATAAAATCATTTTTCTTGCATTGAATTTGTATCAAAATTTTGGGTCATATTTTATCTGTAATAATGATGCCTTTGTTTCTTTTGCCTGTACCTATCTCCTAAGCAATAACAAAAGTGCACACTTCTTTTTACGATCCATGTCACGGCCTAGTTTTCAAAATATGTCCAGTACGGTTGAATGATGGTCGTCGAAGCAATGGTATGGGAATGGTCACCTAGGGAGACGCCTTGCCGCACGAAATCGCATCGCAGCAATTCGTGTCGAAACTTTTTGCGTTGCAAATTCGCATGTACAAGCCCTTAGTCTTTCTGTGACCATGAACGCTGGAAAGTGTTCGAAACATCGGGCAATCAAAATTGAAAAACGTAATAGAATGCGTAAAAATGTTTTTAATTCAAATGATAAATTAAAATTAAGAGAAACATCTAAAGCTATATAAGTGACACAATCTTTATAAATATATTTCTTGTGTACGTGTGAATGTCACTGAACTCCTCCTAAATGGCTGGACCGATGTAGATGAAATTTTTGTGTGTGTTCAAGGGGATTCGAGAATGGTTTAGATTCACAATTGGACCCAGTAGTTGGCGTTGATTTCAAGAATTCCTTTTATTTTATTTGGACAGAACAACATCTGTTGGGTGAGCTAGTCTTTATATATATATATATTTCTTGTGTATGTCACTGAACTCCTAATCGGCTGGACCGATATTGATGATTTTTTTCGTGCGTTACTGCCTTAGATGTTAGGAGTGGTAGGACCACACTGTCGACAGTTATCTGTCTACAGTCGCGGGCCGGTCCGTCCGGGGCAGTACCATGCTCTCGCAGAAAATCGACGTCTGAGTAGTAGCGATTTGTTACTGCGCTTCGTTCGGTGAGCGAGAGAGCCGGAAGCCCAACTTTCTGAGGGTATTTGCGTGTGGAGGGTTTTGATGGTGCCCTTAGTATCACAGAGTCTCAATGCACGCATTCACACTCCCTTCACTTTCTTCGCGGTAGGTAGCGGCCTTGTAAAGGTCCATGAGCAGCAGCAACACTTACCATCAGGTGTACTGTTTGCTCGTTTGCCACCGTTTGCAATAAAAAAAAAATAAAAAAAAAAGATTTAACCTGACCTTTAAGCATCATTAGTAAAAACGATTATCATTGCTTTTATACCGGAATTAGGGATTGTGAACTATTCTCCTATTACACTGTTGCATGTGTTCCATTCATCCATTAACCCACAGACGTCCACTGCTAGACATAGGCCTCCTCACGAGAATGCCACTCGGAACGGTCCTGTGCCACTTGGGGCGTTGCATGTGTTACATTTTAATTATGTAGTAATTTTTTATAAGGGTCCGATTTTGTCTAAGTCTGCTATCACCATACAATTTTCTATATCTCTTCCCCGTCAGAATGCATATTATATGGGAACAAGCATCGATTATTGATAAGGAAAATAAAACAAAAACATTAAAATATATATTTTATATTTCTCAGATTAGATAGGTATATAACATCTTGAGGTTCACACGATAGGAATCATAGGATCACATCAAGTTAGGCGAAAGTCTATGACATCGATACAATAGACAGCAATAATTATCTAGAATAAAATATTTATAGACATTTAATGACTTAGGCCTAACAATTATTATACATTACTAAAATATTATTTTACAATAATACTAGCCATTCCAACAAACGTTGTCCTGTCCCTATTTTAATTAAATTTAAACGAAGGATTGACCCCTAGCTTTTAGGTGACATTTAAGACAATATAAATGACACAACATTAATGTGAATTACTTTTTGGTTTCAAGAGATGTTAAATAAAATCAAAATGTTCTAAGGCATAAATGTTACATTCCATTTCTATCGAGAAATGGCATGTAAACACTTATACTGCCACTTATATTCCCTTGTAACCTAGAATTTAGGTTCGTTAATGAAATTAGATATACAGATCTTGATAAGAGCGCCACTTAGTAAGAATTAAGCAAAGAATGCCTACAAAAATCAAACAAATCAAATCACTTAAGAGAATTTCAAATACATAAACGCACACCAGATTTTTTTTATGATAAATACGAAAAATTACGTGATTATCTTGTCACAGTATTTGAAGGTATTTTAGGTATTAAAAGTGAGATTAATTCATTTTTGGCATTTTCTATTTAAAAAGAAGTATTAATCAAACAACTTGTCGTTATTAACAGAGGTAAAATTTAAAACTTAACACGCGAAACCTACTTATAAGAATATTTTTTGATATATTTATTGTGATTGGTACTGGATCAAAAACCAGTCATACAACTGGTCATGGACATACAAAACAGCACATTAATTACCTAGGTAATTAGCAAAAATAACAGCATTATGGTAATTGTCAGTAGCAGTTTGATTCGTCTAATCACATTATAGCATAAAGTCGCACGATATTTTTTTTTCGTGTTAACATTTTACCCCATGGACAACATTACGGAGTAATTGGCGATTTGCACATACTAAAGCTTCTGGACAGTTAGTGCGGTAAACTCTACTGCATTTATCGGTTACGTGTACGGTTTTTTTACTATTAGGAATTTTATTCTTATATTTCGGAATTATATCGAAGTTTGTTAACCATTTATTAAAAATAAATTTAAGTATTATCGATGGAAGATTCTAGACCTTTTGGAATAAGACAGTTTTTATGGATTTCCTCGCTTTTGTAATTGGTTTTAATTTCATTATATTTCGAACGCTTTGTGGTTTCTATGATTCCGCGAGATGAGCTATACCGTGAAAATAGTTTTATTTCAAACTAGCAACCCGCCCTCGCTTCGCTTCGGTTATAGGTTATAGTCGTTTTACCCGCGTAGTTCCCGTTCCCGTGGGAATACCGGGATAAAATATAGCCTAGTTTACGCCCTGATATTATAGCTTTCCATTGGTGAAAGAATTTTTGAAATCGGTCCAGTCGTTTTGAAGATTATCCGGAACAAACAGACAGACAGACAAAAATTTTTTAATTGCTATTTTAGGCATAGGTGTCGTGCAAATAACCGTGTAAGCATGAAAAAAGCCTATTATTTTGACATTACAAACAGACACTTCAATTTTATTTATTGGTATAGACATGTAATACTAGCGTAAAAAACAGAAATCGTTAAGTCCTATTAAATATACGTTAAGACGTTTAAAAATATATGATTGCAATCCTTACTGATGAATCAAAATAGATTGTACAAAATTCGAATTCGTAACACGTTCGAGGATATGTGACACGCGTGATATGTGGATCGTGTATATATTTCACTAGTGACATTTATACACACATAATGATCTTTGTATCAGTATATTTTGTACACGAGTCATGATAACCAAAATTAATGCAGTTTTTTAATTTTTTTATTTGGTACTACAATAGCCTTGATGATGTGAGAATATATTAGAAGTTCTCGTTAATATATTGATAATATATATGATATTCGAAAAATTTATAATATACTAAATAAGATTTTAAGAAACTAATATTTGTATAAGGCATATAAAAAAATAAAGATCTCTTTTGTGCCGAGATTAACAATAATCTAAAATTTTAACAATAAAAAGGCCGACTTCAGTAAGACTGGTATGCTTTTTTCATGGATGACATTGCCAGAGCTGGACCAAATTATTGGAAATGGTACCATACGGGAGGCAAAAAAAAAAAAAAAACCATATAAAAAAAGAATCATTAAAATCGGTTCACCAAGTCGAAAGCTGTGAAGTAACAACGAGGAATTGAGAACTGCCTCCTGTTTTGGAGTCACTTAAAAAAGAATGCATTAGAGGGACATGCTTACCCCAGATCTATATGAAGTTGATTTGGTACCATTGGTATTCAATAGCTCACCTTTTATGATGGAACCACGATATGCCAACAATTTGTATGTTTAAAAAATCTAGGTGCTAGCAGATCTTGAAGATTAAACACTCGAATCTTGATACTAAATTACGTATTAAAAAATCTGATACCTTCAAATTTTTGTGTTTCAATTCAAAGTGAAGTAGTATTATGCTTTACAATTATTTTAAAATACATTTATAACATATTTTTAATATTTAAAAATTTATACAGGGTGACTGGTAAAAGATTGTACATATTGAAGGAGGGTATTCAGTACTCGATTCTGATACCGAATATATAAAAAAAATTAGTACTTAAATTTTGAACTAATTATTTTATAAAAATATTTAGTTATGGACACATGGGATAGGTCAACGTACGTCAGCACTTGTAGGTACTAAACAGTTCGCGTAACATTGAACTACATTTTAGGTAAATATTCTACCTATGCGACTCGACCCAGTAGGTATTTTTTTTGGGTCGCGGGCCGCGGACAGTGGTCAACGTACGCCGGCAAACCTATTGTTTTGATTAGAAACAAATCACTTTATCTCGGGATTGGTAAGAGCTATGAATCTGCAACTAACTTTAGTGTTTTTTATGACATTATTCCTACACCTAGTTTTAGTAATTCTAGTAATAAATATCCAAAATCTTGACAACAGTGCTAACAAAACTGTTACTCGATATTCGGTATCGGTGTATCGCCAGTAGGGTGACAATATTTTTGGAAGTCTTGTAACACTAATATTGTTGATGTTTACTATGTAGTTAATTAATATTATCTTCTTTTTACACTTTTATTAGTTACATGTGGCCATTATCTATCGTTTCCTTCAATATGTACAATCTTTTACTAGTCATACTGTATATTTAGGGATTCTAAACAATCGAATACTAATATAATGTTTCCACGTTTTCCTCTTCAATTTGCTATGAATTAGCAGATCTTAATAAAATTGTCCACATATAATTGTACTAGCTGTGGCGAATCCACTAATGGCGAATTTGTATTATTTGGTGCAATATTTCACGATTAAATTGATACTGTCACTACAGAGTAATAGATATTTTATCTATCATAACAACGAATTTTAATAAATTCGGCACAGTCGTTTTTGCGTGATTCTATTAATCTACAAATTAATAGCCAAACAATAATTCCTTATATTGGTTTTCAAATATTTTCAAATCTATAGCTGTCGTGTCTTTGACATATGACAACCAGGTACATAATTTCAATACTGAAAAATGTGAAACTATTCAACAACGTTCAATAACAACAAAAAAGTACCCACATAAATAAAATAACAATAACGCCACTTAAAAACCTTTAACTCTTAACCAAAGCACTAAAGCTATATTATATACACGTAATAATTGCAAACCCACGCTACCATAATAGCTAACAATAAGACAATAATATAATTTAGCCTACGTAGACGTTAAATATATATTAATAAATTTTACCTAGTTTTATTTATGTAGACCTTAAATTTATAATATAAATTTAGCTTTTGTGGACATTAAATTTAAATTTAGCCTTCATAGACATTAAATTTATAATATAAATTTAGCTTACGCGTTAACTTTATAATATATATTTAACCTACATAGACGTCAATTTATGGATGTCCTATTTTAATATATTGTCTACTACAAAATGATATTTAAGTTTAAAGACAATATTTGCTTAACACATTCAAAGCCACAATACTTATTATTACCAAGTAAAAATAAATACAATTATTCCTTAAATATATATAAGATAGGTTTTTGCTGCTATATTGGCAGTAAATGTATATATATAAATTTATCATAGTCCGATTTGCAAGCCATAGTCGTCACAATATAATTAAGTATGTCTTTTATTATAATTACAATACATTATGTAGTTAAACTACCTCTTGTATTCTTATTTACAATGATAAATGTAGAGTTATAAATTCGGATAATTTGTGGTTAACGTGTTGATAAAATAGATATGCGAGTCAAAAATATTCTTTTAAATTTTTTTCTAATGCTTTATTAAATTAAGTAATCGGTTAAAATTTAATAATTGTTAGTAAAATCACATTAAAAGAAATCTCAAATACATGTTGTATTTCGAATATTTTACGAAATAAATTGAATTTTTTAAATACCAAAATTATAATATACTAATTGGAAAATACTTGTCCATATAGTCACGGAGTAGGAATATAGTACTTTCTTTTTCACATAGATATTGTAGAAAGCGTTTAAATTATAACAGCGGGTTATAACAGTTGTAAGAGAAGGAAAACGTGAAATCAAACATATTATAACCCGTCTCGCTAGCTGCCCAAGTTTGACTGGCTAATTACCCCGTGAACTACATACATGGGTACCTCTATAAGCTGAGAAGAATATATTAACGATAACAATATTAAAATAAATGCAAACTATACTAAAAATAATAAAATTATTTACGAAACTCTTTTAATTTTATAAGATTTTTGTCAATTAAGAAATTACAGTCAATTAAGATGGTAAGTTTTTTGTACACAGACAACACTTCAAAGGACAGAAAAAATACTTGTATATTTTTCATCTTAGTAATGCATATTCATATAAATTTCATACTGACCTTGACTAGAACTGTAAATACATTTTCATTACATTTTGATAAAAAGCAGATCATAATGTTGTAATTCTTTAAACATTTTGTAATATAAATGCAAGTACAACCGTTAATAAAATAATGTATAGCTTAAAAATAAATATAGTTATTTAATAATAAGTCTTAACCGTGGAATGTTTGTATATTTCAGATCTTAAAATGGGAAAATTGCATTTTTATTTAGATTATTTCATCAAATCTGAGATATTAAATGAATCATTCATTTAACTGAGAAAACGATAAATGATGACAAAAATAATGACACTAAAAGATTCATTTCACTCAAACAATTATTTTAAGTTATGTGTCGTTGTTATAGGAATGCTATGAAAAATGGAATGTATATAATTTGCGTATATCGGAACGTATTATTGTTCCGAATAACAACAAGGAGCGTATAAATATAGTTATAAAACTAAGCAGGTTAGTGGTTAAGGCAGTTACATACTGCTACTCTTTGTGAAATTTAGTTTCTCAGTCATATGATATGCAATTATAGCGAAATTTAGTGTTTGTACTAAGCTTTCGACCGAAAATTGTAAATTTTAGCAAGATTAATATTGTAATTTTAAGCAAATTAAATGGATAAAGCTCATTTTCAGCCAACATATGAAAGCACAGGTCTACGACCAGTGTGTGTTACCAGTGATGACTTATAGCATAGAAACATAGTCTTTAAATATAGGCCTCATAACCAATCTCAAAATCGCTCAACATGCAATGGAACGGGCTATGCTTGAGATTTTTCTGCGAGTCAGAATCTGAAATACCGAAATCCGCAAAGGAACGGGTGTAACCGACATAGCACGAAGAATTAGCACACTGAAGTGGCTATAGGCAGGTTACATTGCTCGACGAACCGACACCCGATAGAGAAGAATGGTTCTCGAGTAGCGAGAACGTGCTGGATAACACGCCCCTAACCAGGTGGACCGACGATCTGGTTGTTGGGTTTCATTAGGTGCAGGCGGCACAGTACTACACTTTGTGACGAAACATGAGGGAGGCCTATGTCCAGCGGTGGATGGCGAAGAGCTGAATGATGAAAGCTCATTTTTGAACTAATTATAAAAAGCTAAGAATTTCTAAATCAAGAAAAAAAGAATCGATGACTTAAAAAATATACTACTGAAACGTCAGATCTATCAGAGTTTTATTTTTAAGCACGATATAGCCTTTTTAGCCAAGTATAATAAAGTTTTCCTGAAATAATCAGCATTTAGTAATTGCGTTGCATATTATATTAAATCACTCTATAACCGTTTCAAATGGCGTACGTCTAACAATAGAAGGCTGTTATGAGAGAAATAATGAACGCTTTAAAAAGGGTACGAATAAACAGATCTAACTGATTGAAAACATAATTTAAACTTAAAAAAAATCCTTCCACTTTTACACATTTCTGTACTTATTCTTTTAAGATGTGGTAGGAATGTTGCTTAAATTTTCACGGGCTCTTGACCAGTAGTAATATGGTGGTCCGGCTGAAAAACAGTACTTTTGTTCTAAAGGAGTGTCGCTTTCAACCCAATACATTAGATAAAAGTTGCACATCTCGTCTCTGTTTGTTGCGCTGAAATAAAAACAAGATATGCATTAAAATTCTATTTACTGGATATTTTGCTGTGCATAGCATATGATAGTCAAGAATTAAATAATTTTTGCGGATTTTATCGCATTTGATTTTTACTTGTCAGACGTTTCGATCACTATTCAGCGTTTCTTCATGAACGGAAGACCGGGTTCATGAACGCTGAAGTCATTTCATATTTAATACTAACGTAGATTAAAAATAGATTAGAAATATTATTTCTAAAGTGGGCTACTAACCGTATTGCAAGTTTAAAATAACACTGTTAGAGATGGTGATAGCCCATCTATCTTTGTTGTATGTTAAAATACGAGATATTAAGAAAGTAAAGTTTAAAGTAAGTTTTTTAAGCTGTTGGCCTATCGATAAATAAGTTAAGTGACTGCTGAGCGTAAGTCCAGATTTCAGTTGTCTCTTTATTTTTTCAAAGAACAAGATGTAGTACCTACTAACGGTTAAATCCTTCTGATCTGATTCGGAGGTCGTTACAAACATTTAAATTATCATCACAGCTCGTTGAGCATTAAGGGCTCGAGCATCCTCCGCAATGGGAGGGAAATTAAGCTACTATACCACGCTAATCAAATGTGTTTGTATAGAATTTTATTTCGAGTTTTCCTTATCTTGATTAGATGTTATCGGCACATTATAATCCATGTGTCGTCTTTTACGACACACACGGGCAAGAAATGAGATGGTGAATACTAAGTATACTTATACCGTCACCACCAGTGGCGGCTGTACCTTAAGTGCGCTCGTGCACTGAACCACCAAATCAAAAGATTTGAAAATTACAAAATGTTACTTCATCTTTATTTTTAAATGACCATATTAATATTTATTCTTTAAACATACAAGAACATATAACAAATAAAATTTCAAATTATGACGAAACAATTTAAGCGCTTTACTAAACTATAAAAACTTATTTTCCCTGTAAAAAACTCGTGCGCTTAGGCGAGCGCACGAGGACTGCCCATACAACTTCTATTAGTTATGAGTAGGGATGTGCGATATTTATCGATATTTGCCACCGAAATATCGATATTTCAATATCGATATTATGAACACGATATCGATATTATTAACACGATATCGATATCGCTTTTGCAATGAAACGAAAAATTATTAATAACATAATTTTGATAAAAAGTGTGATGCCTAGGCATCCGGACAAATTGCCTAAAAAAAAGCTCATCAAAATTTTCCGGAGGATTTTATTTCGTCGTAAGTCCCGCTGTATCTTAATACATCCAGACAAATTTCCTAAAAAAAAAATCTCAACAAAATTTGTCCGGAGAATTTTCTTTCCATTAGTTTCGATATTATAAAATATCGATATTTTGTGTCCGATAATATCGACTTATCGATATTTGGCTATCGATTTCAATATCGATATTTTACTAATATCGCTCATCCCTAGTTATGAGTTAAAACGCCTGGCGCGTGAGACAGAAGATAGTTGATAGAAATATACTGAAAAATGAGTCTGTTCCCGTACGGCGCACGGCCGAACCGAATATTGCCGAGAGAACTCGACTTTCGACGAAATTCGCCGATGACGTCTCGTTAAGTGCAGTAAGTAGGTATATTTTCGATGTATCTGAGACGCGTTAAATATGGTTTGATTACATTGTTTTTTTTTATTTTGGTCTTAGTTCTATTTTATACTGCGTATACAGTGTGTGGTGTGAGTGAAAATGACCATAAATATAAAGTTGATATAAATTGGCGAGACTTTGTGAGCAAGTAAATTGCACCACCACTTTGACGACCCACCAGCCGCCACTGGTCACCACACGCTAAATATTCAAATAACGGTTGCAAATTACACCCAGAGACCGTTGCAAATTACACGAGAACATCATTAAAAATCACATAAAAATTTGTTCTGCATGGATATCGTCGACAGCATCTGATACTAGAGGTCGCTACTTAAACAATACGCCATCTACGCAGTCAGTCACCGACTCACAGTGTATTATAAACCTCATTTTTGTTGCATGCCGTTTTTATTGTAGAAATAGATAGTTCTTATCCTTTTAAGCATTAGAGTAGAACACCGGAGTCGATAGAGCAAGTAGTTTTTTTTATAAAAATTGCCAATGTTGACCATAATCTGGGTCCGAAAAATCACTTTAAGTTTTGATTACAGTCAATAATTACACACATAATATTACATATATACACAAGTTTCATTCATTTAGATTGATCAATTAAAAATATATAATTTATTTTAAAATTTTTCTTTATAATTTTTTTACTCCGCCATATTGGCGTAGATTCTGATTTTTTTAAATTAAACGATTGATTAAATCTGCCTTTATTGGTGTTATTTAAATGACATTAAAATTCCGCGTTATTTCGAAATTATATCTGTTTAAATTTTTATCCGGATTTTTAAGGCTTAGGGTTGTCACCTCTACTGAAAATATTAATTTAATTTTACTAATAAAAACTTACCTAAACTCTGCATAAAACTTTTATACGATAACGAGGTATATAAAAATTATCCACTTTTGTTGTATTAAATTATTTTAAATTTTTTAGGGTTCCATAGTAAAAACAAAATCATCGTTTTATTTAGTTTCGTTATTATAATTATATGAAGTAGACCTCCCTCTTACCTTACTTATTTAATACTTTGATCGGTTCGCAGTTAGAGTATGCTGTACTTATCTGGAATCTTTTGTGAAAATATAAATATGGCATACAAATGGAGATAAGTTATACGTTCTTAAAATTTTATATTTAATGTTCATTTTTAATACTGCACTGTACAACTGCTTTTTGTTCCAAATAAATAAATATGGACAGATTAAAACACCAACTGTGTTATCCTAAGCTAAGAAACTCTTGTACCGCATAATGGACTGACGGTGATGCCAGTGACACCAAGACCAGAGCAAATTGCGAAATGGTCGTTGCCGAGATTTGGCTCTATCAAGAATAGAACTCGCAACTACCCGATGCAGATGGTCAATCTAATCCTGCAAATAGCGGTCGTCAAACTAAATTTTCATGTATTTTACTGCATATGTTAGGAAATTGCTAAAACCCCATGCTATTACATATAGCCGGGCTGGCCACGGACGTCAGGGGTTGTTCGGTAACAGTAGTCGACCCAATGGCGAAGGGTATACTTATGGGGCTGCATACACGTGCCGCTCTTTTGTCATCCTGGACAGAAGAGACGGTGTGTGTAGTGAAAATGACATTATATGTAGCAAAGAGAAACCGGAGTGAGGCATTTTGGGAGCGTTTTTGACTCATAATGCCCCTTTGCCTCAGGACCTGCCCCGAGCTGCTAGGGGATGTCCGTCTGGGCTCCAACTAGAGGACTTAATGCAAGGAGAGCATGAATGAGCGCCAACCTTCATGCCGGGCAGCGGATGGCATTTTGTGAAGTTGTTTGTTGGCGTTTGCAAATATACGAGGAGATGACTGCAAAACCGTTTCTTCAGGTTCCGGTATGAAAGTGCTAACTCGTTTATAGCTTTCAAACTCTTCAAGAGAAATGTAAGAGATCTGCTACCACCAGAGCGGATGCGTATTGCAATTCAATCGTATTCCAATAAAGAGTTTAAAGGCGTCAATGCTATAGGGTAAACGACCCATATTTTTTTACTAGTAAGCGGGCTAGCTTTGATATTCTTGTTAGTGGCTAGTGTAACTCAAGTATTATGAAAGAAAACTAAATATTATCTCCGAAACCTAAAATAGGTTTAGTTTAAGCAGCGCCTCCTGTGGCGACCACAGAGGGTCATGGCGATCAGGGCCATACGGGGTTACCGCACGGTGGCGACAGAGGCAGCGTGCCTCCTGGCCGGAACTCCCCCGTGGGATCTGGAGGCGGAGATGCTCGCCGACATTTATCGGCGGGTGTCGGAGACGCGCGCCCGCGGCGGCATGGTCTCCATCAAAGAGATCACCGCCTGGCGGGTCGACGCCCGCCGAGAAGTCATTGCCCGTTGGGCAGTCCGGCTGGAGAGTCCTCGGTACGGTGTCAGGACCGTCGAGGCTCTCCGGCCGGTGCTGATGGAGTGGTTGGAGCGGACGCACGGGGTGCTTTCCTTCCGACTGGTGCAGGTGCTGACGGGGCACGGTTGCTTCGGGAAGTACCTGCACAAGATTGTCAGGAGGGAAAGCACACCGTCCTGCCACCACTGCCGTTGCGACGAGGACACGGCGCAGCACACGCTCGAGGTGTGTGCTGCATGGGAGGGGGATCGCCGTGAACTCGTCGCAATTATCGGTGCCGACCTGGCGCTGCCGACCATCGCCAGGGAGATGCTCGTCAGCGTCAGGAACTGGGACGCGGTCGCCGCCTTCTGTGAGGCCGTTATCTCACGGAAGGAGGCGGCGGATCGTGTGCGAGTAGAGCTCCTATTCGGCGACACGTTCCGCCGCCGGCGACTCGGGCGGCGCAGGCGCGAATATCTGCGCCTAATGCCGCCCTAGCCGAGGCCGCGGGTGATCGGACCGGGGAATTGTCCGTCACCCGCAGGGAGGCTGACCGCGCGATGGCGACCGACGTCCCAGTACGTCGAGAGGTGAGAGGTTACCCGTAAGGGTATTCCGTCGGGCCGACCACTGATGACAAGTCACATCTGCTCCGGTGGTCGGCCCAACAACGAGGTGACGTGGGTACGGGTGGGTTATGGGCCCGCGCGCCGTCCTTTCATCGCCCCGGAAGGACAGGACCGCGCGTGCGCTTACCATAGCCCACCCATAAAAAAAAAAAAAAAAAAAAGTTTAAGCAGCGCCCAATAATATAGCTCAAAACCTAATTTTCAGGAGATTCTAGCTATAATTCTTCTTCTAATAACGTAAATGAAAACTTCTGCCGCATTATATCAAAAGCTTATAAACTGTAATAAATGTGTGCCTTACATCCGAAATTGAAAGAAAACAAAAATAAAAACAGTGTAAGTTTGAGACTTATACACCAAAGGAGGTATTTCTATCATTATTGATAGAAATTTATTGGTTGAAATCGGATTTCAATGCTCTCTAGAAATTAGTATCTCTATTGATTTTCAAAAAAATATATATTTTATCCGCAAAGCTTTAATTGTACTATAATATACAAGTGACAACCCTGACCGAAACAAGATAATTACCGATAACTTTGGAATAACGCGGCATTAGAATGTGATTTAAACAACACTAATAAAGGCAAATTTATTTAATCGTTTAATTTAAAAATCAGAATCTAATACGCCAATATGGCGGCGTAAAAAAATTATAAAGAAAAATTTAAAATAAATTATATATTTTTAATTAATCAATCTAAATGAATGAAAACATGTGTATATATGTAATATTATGTGCGTAATTACTGACTGTAATCAAAACTTAAATAAGCAGTTTAGTTTTTTTAATAAATTTTTTAGTGATTTTTCGGACCCGGATTTGACTTTGGCAATTTTTATAAAAAAACTACTTGTCCTATCGACTCCGGTGTTTTACTCTAATGCTTAAAATGATAAGAACTATCGATTTCTACAATAAAAACGGCATGCAACAAAAATGGGGTTTATAATACACTGTGCGACTTTATTAAATTTTCATCAGAAAGTTTTACACATACCGTATCAACATCATGTTCTATTTAAAAGAAAACTAATGTATTTATAATTACACGAGTATATATCGCATTGATAAATCGAAACTTTTTATTTTTATTATAAGTTATATAAATTGATAAAATTTTAAAAGAATCACGTTACTCCAGGCTCGCCACGATTAGTCAGTGTTGTCCCGCGTGGGATTCGAACCCCTGACGTAGCGAACTTGACTATCATGCCATCTGTGCAAACTGCCTTATATGACCTGCGATAATACTAAATACTGTAAACATTTCAATAGACTTACCCAATCCGAACTATATAAGGTCGTGTATTATTCATAACACAACGAGCGGCAAGGATATCGTCTTTCCTTATAGCATTAGTGTCGACTACGGGATAAAACATTTGGGGTAGTTGGGGATTTTTCTGTCCAAGCAATGTCCAAACATCACCGCTATCATCTTGACGGACCACGTAACCACTGACAGATATACCTGAAATTACAAAATTGTGTGGTGATGAATAAAATAAGACACCGAAACTTACTTTTTTGTCAGTCCAAAAAAATTGGTTGAGGTATCAGGAGAATTAACAGCAGTAGGACGTCGTCTCAGCTCATATACGTCCCACTGCTAGGCTCGAACCTCCTCCCCAATAGGCGGGTAATTGACATACCATGCTAGTCAGAGATATTTCGAATAATAATTCGAGGTTTTATTTCGAATTTTCCTTTTTCTTGCACATGTGTTATATGCATATTAAATCCCTTGGTCGTCTTTTACGACATCCATGGGCAGGATAGGGAGTGGTGAATTGTGTTTATACATCGTTACCGCATGGAGATGCAACAGTAGGAACCCTGTTAGTAATATCAAATGCCCTTTTTATTAATTTAGCATTTGTCATGGTACTTGGTTGTAAAAATACTAGCCGACGATTTTGATAATATTTTACTAACTGGCAGCTGTCGATATAAAGAGTAACATAGGCTATATTTTATTCCAGTATTCCCCTGGGAACGGGAACTATGCGGGTAAGGCGTCTGAACACGAAGCGAAGGCTGGTTGCTAGTTGTAAATAAAATTATTTTACGGATTTTCGAACACTTTACAGCATTCACAGTCCGCCCGTGATCATGACGCTGTAAAGTGTTCGAAATGTCGGTCAATCAACAATCAAATATAAACGAGATAAAATAGTTTTATTTATAACTATTTTATCTCGTTTATATTTGGGTGATTACGAAAAAATTAATAGGGAGATAGCGGCAATCGATTGGGATGTCAAGCTTAAAAATACATCGATCGAAATTGCCGTACAATGTTTTTATTCAATCTTAAACGAAATTATTACAAAGTATGTGCCAAATAAAA
Organism: Lymantria dispar; assembly: GCA_032191425.1. NCBI lineage: Eukaryota > Metazoa > Arthropoda > Insecta > Lepidoptera > Erebidae > Lymantria > Lymantria dispar. The sequence goes on from CM063441.1 coordinate 33,505,524, forward strand.
TGTATAGGAAAGATTGCTATCCTATATGGTTTACTTTGGGTCTAAAGAGCGCTATAAAAGAAAAATATAAATACTTTAAAAAATATAAAAATTATAGTAACACATCTGACAAAGCTACTTACCAGTCATTGCGAATTAGAGTAAAAAAATTGGAAGCAGAATGTTATCAAAATTATCTCAATTCTGTTGAAAATTCTATAAAAATTAATTCTAAAAGTTTTTGGCGCTTGGTTAAAACGAGATCTAGTAATTCTGACATTCCCAACACCGTTAGATATGGGGATACGGTAGGTACTGGTGGTGGAGATATTTGTGACCTATTTTCAAAATATTTCTTTTCAACATTTTTACATTCCTCACTTAGTTCAAATTTAACCGACTTTAATTATTACAGCAATTCGCTTGCCCATATTTCAAATATAATAATAAGCAGGAACGAATTGGTGCTATTAATAAAAGGGCTCGATCTTAATAAATCTGTTGGGCCTGACCAAATACCTGCTATTTTTTTTGGTCAATTGTGCAGAAACTATTGCTATACCTATCTCTATTCTTTTTAAGTCATCGTTGCAGGAGGGTGTTATGCCTTCTATATGGAAGTCTGCCTTCATAACCCCTGTACACAAGAAGGGTTCAAAGGTGGATGTAATGAATTATCGTCCCATATCAAATTTGAAAAATCATTCACAAACAGTTATATTGTATTTTAAAGAGTTCTTTTAGCGATTCTCAGCATGGTTTTATTAAAGGCAAATCTACTATATCTAACCTAATTCTCCTAGACGAATATATAACGGATAACCTATCACGGGGTAAGCAGGTGGACGTAATTTACACTGACTACATAAAATGTTTTGATAGAATTGATCATAACATCTTAATTCACAAATTAAAGTCAATGGGTATGCATGGAGATTTATTAAGATGGTTTATATCCTATATATCAAATAGAACTCAAGCAGTTGCCATTAAAAACTATATATCTGGTTGGATAACCGTCCCTAGTGGCGTTCCTCAAGGCTCGCTTTTGGGCCCATTGTTGTTCATTATCTTTGTAAATGATATCGGCCAATGCTTCCACACATCTAGAGTGCTGTGTTTTGCTGACGACATGAAGATTTTTAGCTCCATATCATCGTTTAATGATGTTCAGGCCCTACAATCAGACTTGTTGCGACTTGAGGACTATTATCATAGAAACAATTTAGAACTCAACCCACTTAAATGCTCTGTTGTCACTTACTACATGTTATTTTATCAAACTATACTTTATGTGGGCATAACATTAGTAGATATAATAAGATTCGTGATCTCGGTGTTATTTATGACTCAAAATTACTTTTCAATGATCAGATAGATGAGATTATTAAAAAAGCCACGAAATCCTTAGGATTTATGATGAGAATTTCGACTTGTTTCAGGGAGATTAAAACTCTTAAAATACTTTATTGTACGTTTGTCAGGAGCATACTGGAATACGGTTCACAAATATGTAATCCTAGATATGATAAATACATTACCAGGATTGAAAGTATTCAAAAGCGGTTTATTAAATATTTATGCTACCGCGCTAATATAACATTTAGATCTGCCGAATACTTACAACTATGTGCTAAATTTCACATTCTTCCACTGTCTAATAGACGCGAAATCTCAGATGTTACTTATATTTTAAAAATCATCCGTAACAATGTTGAAAGTCCCGAGCTTCTCTCTAAAATAAATTTTAATACTCCAGTCAAATCAACACGGCATCATACTCCATTAAGTTTAACCGTATTACCTAATTACAGACAAAATAGTTTTTTGTGGCGAGCAGGAAGGACACTTAACGCAAAATGCAAAGTGCACGACGTTGACATATTTAACACAAGCGAAGTAACAGTAAGAAGATTGCTAAGCCAGGAATTTTTTAAGAACTATGTTTATATGTAACCTACCTAATTGGATTACCTATTTATAGTGTCTACAGTCTTTTTGTTTAAAATGTATCATATTAGCGGAGACCTGTAATTAGCGGTCTGATGTATATCAAGTATTTTAATATTATTGTTGTGCTGTTGGTCTTCCAAAAAAAAAAAAAAAAATAAATAAAAAAAAAAATAAATAACGCCATATTTACCTAATCCATGCGTATGAGTTCTAAACGCGAAAGGATGTATGACTTTGTTTTCATTAATGGTACACGCCGTTTCCATGTGTTCGACATTATTAGGTTGTATCATCCCACTAGTGCCCAGCAAAATTACTCCAGCCTGACGCGGCATCCTGAAATAAAAAAAAAACATTGACTATATGTTACTACTTAAATTTAAAATTTTTAACCATTATTTTTTATTTTTCCGTGTGGTGACGAAATAAGAATACAATTCACCACTCCCTATCTTGCCCGTGGATGTCGTAAAAGACGACTATGGGATATAATATACACATAAAATCTGTGCAAGAGAAGGAAAGCTCAAAATGAAACCCTTTACCAACATGTCTGACCAGCATGGTATAATAGGTCAAATTCCCTCGCATTGTGGAGGAGGCCCGAGCCCAACAGTGGGACGTATGTGAGCTGCGATAATTATGACTATAACGATTTATTATTTACTTTTTGGTTCGGCTTAAAAACAGACTTGATAAGCAAATAGTAAATTTTATGACAGGCCTGACGCCAACCCATTTTTGGGGAATGCAAAAGATGACCAAACAGAGTCATTTAGAGTCGACCCTGGTCGATGTTAAACTTTTAGTCGCCTTTCACGACCCCCGCGAGAAATGTTAAGAATTAATGGCCTTCGTACCACACAGCACATTGTTTAAATAATAACAAAAAATTAAATAAAGATAAAAAAAAACTTACTGTCGCTTTGTATATTTCAGGAAAACTCCAGAATTGTCTGTCTTGCCCTCTGAAATTAATTTAATATAATAAATAAACGAATTGTATTGTACAAAGATAGACGAGAAAGAGACCAGCAAAGAACTGTCAGATTCAAAATCAAGGCACCTATTTCCATATTTTTGGAGATATATAATAAGACTTGCAAGGGTTAAATTGGCGCTACGACGCACCTCTTGACACCCCTAGGCACTTGTACTAATGTTCCTGTTGTGTAACGTTCAAAAAAGTTATCCGTGTGGTGACGGAGTAAAAGTACAATTCACCACTCCCTATCTTGCACGTGGATGTCGTAAAAGACGACTAAGGGATATAATGTGTATATAATATCTATGCAAGAGAATGAAAACTAGAAACAGAACGCTATACCTAACCCCAACACGTCTGATCAGCGTAGTATCAGTAGGTCAATTTCCCTCCCATAGTGGAGGATGCCCGAGCCCAACTGTGAGACGTGTATGGGCTAAGATGATGATAATGATGAAAGTACAAATTTGAATTTTCCTAGATTTCGCGATGTATTTTTAAGTGGCTACTAGGGTTTTCATGAATATCTAAGCAGTTTTCACAATGAATTTAACGAAAATAATTCATTGATCGAAAAAGTAAATGCGGGTAGATCAATAAAGGTCACCTAACTAAACAGGTAGCTATAAAGTTTTATATGGAAATTTGCTGCTTGCTGTAATGTTATTTGCCTCTCCAAGAAGCTTACTACTTGCAAGATAATAAATGGTACATATTGTATTTTTAATACTAATAGATACAGAAATACCAATAATTATTTACGATTTTAACTATTTCTCAGAACTGCTATACTTTTAAAAGAGAATACAGCTCTTTACAACTATACACTCTTTCGCAAGGAGGCTTGATGCCAGGTATCTGCCTGACGTCTTGCGAAATGGCAGTAAAGGCAATAAAAAACATATGCTAAATTGATCTAATACCTTACTGGTATTTTCAATCATATTAAACATGCAACTTCAAAGCACTTGGAAGTTGAGAATTGTTAACAGCCACAGGGATACGCCACAAGATAAAGGACTTATTGATAATATTGACCAATATTTTCACTGATTTACTTACGTGAGAAACGATGCATGTAATGCACTTGCAACACCAAATACTTGATTGGAGAGTCTTTTCCAATATGAAATCCAACATCTTGAGGTAAATGCAAACTGGGGGCGTCTCGAGCCCAAGCGTATACTATCTGTAAGAGAATTGTTGTCCGATATTAAAATGAGAAGTTCTAAATTTCGCAGGCAAAGGCGCTGCATGTTGTGTATCATATAGTAGAACGCTACAAAGTTTTATGGTGTAGTTATATTAAAATAACCCGCATACCGCAATGACGAAACCGATCGTATCTGAAAGTATAACACGTCAGGCACGTCACAAATGTCAAGGAATCAGTAGTAGTTACCTTCACCAAGTCATTGGTCGACCTGGTGCCTAAGTGACGTTGCCCAAGCATTGCAACTTCACCGTGCGATCGGTTACGCTCGTTCTTCTACAAATCCCACGAATAAGGATGCTCGAGCTCACTCAATAGTTTATTGAGCGCCTGAGAATAGGTGTGAAGCCAATATTTAGAGACTACGTTTCCATGCTATATGACACCACCGGTAACACATACTGAACACAGAGAGATATTAGATGAAAAGATTCATGTAAATTTGCAATCATCAAATACCTGTCATTGTAAGAATAAAAAAAAATGTACAAACCTCAAGTGTCTGAAAACACAGGTCTACGACCAGTGTGTGTTACCAGTGATGACGTACGGCACGAAAACGTGGTTCCTAACTGTAGGCCTCATAACAGAGCTCAAAGTCGCTCACCGTGCTATAGAGCGGGATATGCTCAGCATTTCTCTGTGAGATAGAATTCCAAATATGGAAATCCGTAGACGATCCACCCGTTATTAGCAATATAAGACGAAGAATGAGCACGTTGAGGTGGCAATGGGAAGGCCACATCGCTCGACGAACTGAAATCCCCTGAGGAAGAAAGGTTCTCGAGTGGCGGCTACGTATTGTACGACGCAGTGTAGGACGCCTCTCCACTAGGTGGACCGATGACCTGATGAAAGTTGCTAGGCGTCGATGGATACAGGCGGCACAATACCGCACTTTGTGGCGAAACATGAGGGAGGCGTACGTCCAGCAGTGGACGTCGATAGACTGAATGATGATGGTGAATGATGTACAAACCTGAGACCCGGAACGGCATGGACTGGCTGTATTGTACGTGTCATCAATCTCATTGCTCTGCATCTCACCACAGCTCCTGAAAATTATAGTTACATGTGTATGCATCCAGTGTTCAAATTAATGTGTGATCATAATACTCTACTTTCCACGTGGCGATGGAGTAAGAATACTCAGTCCTTCTCCCTCCATCCTGCCTGTGGATCTCGTAAAAGACGACTAAGGGACTAAACATGTATATAACAACTACGCAAAAGAAGGAAAACTCCAAATGACACCCTATACCAACCCTCTTGTGGCGACCACAGAGGGTCATGGCGATCAGGGCCATACGGGGTTACCGCACGGTGGCGACGGAGGCAGCGTGCCTCCTGGCCGGAACTCCCCCGTGGGACCTGGAGGCGGAGATGCTCGCCGAAATATATGGTCTCCATCAAAGAGATCACCGCCTGGCGGGTCGACGCCCGCCGAGAAGTCATTGCCCGTTGGGCAGTCCGGCTGGAGAGTCCTCGGTACGGTGTCAGGACCGTCGAGGCCCTCCGGCCGGTGCTGATGGAGTGGTTGGAGCGGACGCACGGGGTGCTTTCCTTCCGACTGGTGCAGGTGCTGACGGGGCACGGTTGCTTCGGAAAGTACCTGCACAAGATTGTCAGGAGGGAGAGCACACCGTCCTGCCACCACTGCAGTTGCGACGAGGACACGGCGCAGCACACGCTCGAGGAGTGTGCTGCATGGGAGGGGGATCGCCGTGAACTCGTCGCAATTATTGGTGCCGACCTGGCGCTGCCGACCATCGCCAGGGAGATGCTCGTCAGCGTCAGGAACTGGGACGCGGTCGCCGCCTTCTGTGAGGCCGTAATCTCACGGAAGGAGGCGGCGGATCGTGTGCGAGTAGAGCTCCTATTCGGCGACACGTTCCGCCGCCGGCGACTCGGGCGGCGCAGGCGCGAGTATCTGCGCCTAATGCCGCCCTAGCCGAGGCCGCGGGTGATCGGACCGGATGATGAGACGCATATCTTGGTAAAGCTATTTTGATTATAGAATAAAAACAGATACAATTGATGATTATCCGTTCCATTTATGTAAACTTGCAATGAATCAATGTCTTATTTATAAACGTACAAATTACGAGGACTTGTAACAATTCGTCTGTCAGTCTATCCCTTCCTCTCTCTGCAGATAGTGACGAGCTAAGACATATCTAATGCCCATTTCTCGATGATCATTTAGACGATTCCTAAGACTTCCATGGAAAGGTAGAGGGTCGTAAGTTACGACCCTCTACGATAACCTATATTAAGAATACCCTCTGTTACGACTCGTAACACAAGGTATTCTTAATTCGTCACCACACAAGTTAACGTACAATCTCTCTTTATATTGATTCAAATGTATGTATCCTTTATTTCATGAAAATCACGGTTTCCGTGTGGTAACGGTAGGAATACAGTTTATTACCGCCTCTCTTACCCGTGGGTGACTGACTAGCGTGGCATAGTACGTCAATTGCCCTGCTATTATGGAGGACGCTCGAACCCAATAGTGGGACATTTATAAGCTGATATAATGATGATGAGGATAACTGTATGATGGCATCGTTAAGACGTGTCTACTAGAAAGAACTCAGGCGTAAAACTCACAATTTTACATGACCTTCGACACACAGAGACGCTCAGTAAAATTAACAATTTAATTAGTCACAAACCACGAACCGTACAAATGGATTTTCTGCGTGGTGATGGAGTAAGAATACAATTCACCATCGCCTATGTTGCCCGTTGGTGTCGTAAAAGACGACAGTGGAACGTGTTAGAACTGAGATGGATGGAGGTAGGTGGGTTGTTATAGCTAGTTACTCTAACTAAAAATGGCGTTTCCTGCTTACACTACTAAAGAAACAAAACAGTTGGGAAAATAGTCTCTTAAATCATCATCATCATCGCAGGCCATATACGTCCCACTGTTGAGCTCGGGCCTCACTATACCATGCTGGTCAGACATGTTGGTATAGGATTTCATTTCTCTCTCTCTCTCTCTCTCTTAAATAATTTAAATAAATTAGTTGAAAATAATCGAGACTGTTTTAGTGTATTATTAGTTAGTAATCAACCAAAATACTGAAGTAATTTACTTCGTTCAGTAACAAAACTACGGCAGTTATAAAAGTAATTATGTGGTTAATGTACCGTAGAATATGAATACGTAGTTTATATTTTAAATAACATACTATTGTCAACAATAATAATGGTGATTTAATATTCGGATATTTGCTATACGCAAATAATATGAAATTTTATTTGTGATGCAAAAAAGTTTAGTTAGTTTTTATTTTATTTTATTGCAAACTGTGGCAAACAGTACACCTGATGGTAAGTGTTGCTGCCGCTCATGGACCTTTGCTAGGCCGCTGCCTACCGTAAAGAAAGTGAAGGGAATGTGAATGCGTGGAATAAGGTTCGGTGAAACTAAAGGCATCACCACACGCAAACACCTTCAGAAAATTGGGCTGCTGAACGAAGCGCAGTAATAAATTGCTACTACTCAGACTACCTCGGACGGACCGGCCCGCGGCTGTAGACAGACAACTATCAATAGTGTGGCAATCTAGTTACGAATTTGCCTAACTAGTGTTTATCTTTTTGATACTATAAAAAACTCTTGCTTTATCACACACTGTCTAACAATTTAAGTATGGTACTATACAAAAACATTATGGCATAATTATATGATATTAATTAATATGACCAGTCTAAGATTAAACTAGATAAAGTTTTGATTTAAATAATTACGTTCTAATTTCCGTGTGGTGACGGAGTAAGAACACAGTTCACCACCGTCTTTCTTCCCTGTAGTAATTGATATTTTAAAATTAAAGTAATAATGTACATATATGTAGATTAGAAACAGTAATAACTTTTTTTTTTTTTTTATGGGTAGCATAATGTTTCGTATTTATTGATTTATACGCGTAGACATTCCATGTTTAAATTTAAATTTTTCTTTAACAATATTTTGCAATCCATACTAATATTATAAATGCGAAAGTAAGGATGTTTGTTTGTAACCCTTTCACGCTTAAACCACCGAATCGATTTCAAAAACTCTTTCACCAATGGAAAGCTATAATATGAGGGAGTAATATAGGCTATATTTTATCCCGGTATACCCACGGGAACAGGAACTACGCGGGTTTAAGTGACTGAAACTGAAGCGAAGCTAGGGCGGGTTGCTAGTACGAAATAAATCTAAGTATCGCTAGGGATTTTATCCGTGTGGTGACGGAGTAAGAATACTTTCTGAGGTTGTTTGCATGTGGTGGGTTTTGGTGATGCCTTTAGCATCACCAAACCTCATTGCACGCATTCACACTCCCTTCACTTTCTTCACGGTAGGCAGCGGCGTAGCAAAGGTCTCTGAGCGGTAACAATACTTACCATCAGGTGTACTGTATGCTCATTAGCCAACGATTGCAATAAAAGAAAGGCAATGTTTATCTACACGACTGTTCAACTTGTGTCTTGAGGACTTTTTATTGTAAGACTATTATTCTATAATGTAGGAGGCAATCTTTGAAAAATATCCTTATTATTTTGTTTTAAAACTACTTACCAGACAGAATCATTAGCTCCAGGTTCTGAGCATCCATACAACAGCATATGATGAGCTGTATGCATTGTCGCATTGGGTTGAAAGCCCACTGAAAACAAAATAAAGTTGGACTGTGTGATCTTTAATATTCTTGTTTAACAAACCGGATCAATATCGTAGATAATTTGTTTTACTTCAATAAAATAATACAGCTGTAAACAAGTTATCAAGAGTGGTTCAGAATATAATACTGTAGTACGAACAACTCGAATATAGATAATTAATATAAGAAGAGTTTCAGGGCAGTCTATTTTCGTTCACTTCCCTCGAACAATTTCTGAAAATTTATTTTCAAAGAATCCATTAATAGTATTGAAAATTGATGCAATAAGAATTTCGTTCAAATTGGTTTTGTTAATACTTTTGCCTGCGGCATCCTCATCCGGGGTAGTACAAAACGCTCGCAGAAAATAGACATCTGTGCTGTAACAGTTTGCTTCTATTTCGTATGATGAGCAAGAACTGCGGCCTAAATCTTAAGATAGGAAGTAACGTGGCTGTGCCCCTGGTATCGCAGAGATCTATGAGCGATGATTACACTTCCTGTTATTTGGACACCCTGCTCGTCTACCACTGATGATAAAAACAAATAAGAGTTCTGTTTAACCCCAGATTACGACTTAGGATCCCAATGCATGGAGACATGCTTATAATATTGCATTAAGGAATATTTTTTTTATATATAAAATCCATAATTTTTTATATATAAAATATATATATATATATATATAATCCTTATAGGGTATACTGTCTTTCAACTACAGTATACCTTATAGAGTATACCGTCTTTCAAAAAAAATTTCTTCAGTATACTTTGTAAGAATTTTTTTTTGTATTGCTAGGGACTTTACAAAAATACAGTGAACAGGTAAAAATTACACTCAGAACAACAATTTGTGGATCATGCAGTATTGTGTAGATACCCACGATACTGGCATGGTATCTTAACCACTACGCCATTTGTGGATTCAATTTTAAATAGATCCATCAACCTATCGACATTCAATTTTAGACACAGAACTTCCCAAAAGATATTATCCCATAATAGCTACGGAATTCGTTAGTGGCATTCATCTGGGAAATTAATGACACCAATTGTGATCACCAACCGCTTACCGTAGCGATTCTGGCACTTACTACTCTCTATAGTAGAAATATGTCCAATAGTGGAGGTCGACGAATTAATGAATAGAAGTATAATACGCCAATTTTTTATTGTTTCTAATCACATTGGGCAACTAATCAATTTCAACTCGACATAATTTTTTCACGGAGTGAAGTAAAGGCTAAAACTATACACATTTATGTAGTTGAATGCCGCTATAATTGTGAGCATAAAACATATTTTAAGCAATAACAGTTTACATATTTACAAAATTCACATATATTTTTTACATATTTACAATACGATGTGACTATTAAATATTAGTATTATTAAGGATTTTAACGTAGGTTTTATTATCCATGGTCATATTAGGAAATTAGCAACAATAATTTAACATATAATTACTAAAATAACATTGCAATGCATATTATATATAATGAAGGTAATTAAATTACATCTTATCAGATACAGAATTATGTACTTGAATAACATAAAAATAGATAGACAAAAACAATGTTAATTTTTAATACACATTTTATAATATTTATAAAAAATGTGTACAACATAAGCACAACAGAAGCTTGTAATTAAATTGTTAAAAAATTGCTATTTAAATTTGAAACCCAGCATTAGTCCTTAATTAATTTTGGTTTACAAAAAGTGTATGAAAATTCTTAGAATATTTTAAAACGTAAAATACACTACTTAATTAAATAGATGTAGTGAATTAAAATATTTCGGTGCTTTCCGTCCGTTGAAAAGAATACAACGTATTTACATAAATAAAATACTGAATTAAATTTGACCGTTTCGTGGAATATATAAGAAAACTATTGTACCATTTATTGAAGTGAAACTTCTTTGGAATCGTTGTGATTTCAAACTTGATGAAACGAAAAAGCGAGTCCATAGAGACACAACACGTAAATGTATAGGATTCAGCCGGCGAGAGAATGAGATAAAGGATAGAGGATGAAGGATAGAGGATAAAGGATAAAGAATAAAGGAGTTTCACTTTTGATATGGCACTTTGTACACACACCCTTTTTTTTATTGGAATGATCTTATCAATTACGACTTCTGTCTCATTATAGTTACATGTCATTGTGTATTTACATACACATTATTTTAATTATATCCGAATTAACTGTTGGTGTTAATGTTATCAATTATGTTACACGAATTCCCTACTAAACAGAAAATGTTCTCAATTTCATGGGTTTTAAATTTATGAACGCACGCTCTTTAAAATAAAAGTAGTTAGGCTAATCCTTAAAACATCAGCTATCATCTTGAATCTTTAGTTTCATCAAAATCGCTAAGGCTGTTTCAAAAAATGACAAACAAATATTTTTTTACATTGGTTTTCATTTTTAATACCGCTTTCAATAAAACATTGATTTTGACATTACAATTTTATTTACCTATCCATTGAAGAAAGTGTCAACTTCCCTACTGAATTTCTAAACTCTTTACAAGTACCAGGAATGCCATTACACTGCCTTCGTCTGAAAATTGGATCTCCAATGATACTACTCAGAAATCTCAACTCCCCAAAACTATGTAATGGAACGAGGATGATCGTAAAATAGCTATCGAATAATATCATTGAAGCTGAACTTATTTCTGGAAAGAACAAAGGACACATAGTATTTATACCTAGAATACCACTGATCTCTTCTGAATTGCCATTTCAATATAAAAGATTGCAGTTTCCGATTAAATTAGCCTTTAGTTTTACAATTAACAAAGCGCAAGGGCAAACTTTAAAATATTGTATAGATAGGTGTATAGATATTTTTGTCAAGATAAATATTTTTATATCAACCTGGGCCAACCGCATCTGAAGCCGTCTGGTTTGTTTTTTTGGGTGCCTGCCGCCCGGCTCCGTCCGGGGCGACGCGCGGCCCCATAAGCCACTGCAACTCGTCGCCTTCGTCGTTGGGCCGACCACCGGTACAGAGTTCCTTCTCCTCCATGGTCGGTCCGACGGAATAGCCTGAGGGGTACCCTCTCCTCTCGACGTCACTCTCCCGGGACGTCAATCGCCCTTGCGCTTCAACCTATCCGCGGGTGGCACTAATCCTCGGTCTGGTCACCCGCACCCTCGGCTAATGTCGTCTGATTAACAATACATTCACAAGAGGGGTTGATGTCAGACAGGCGACCAGCCAACTGCCAAAACTTTCGCATATTGCAAAAGTATAATCGATGAAGAAGATATATGTTATATTGCTTTAACCCCAAATAACTAGGATAAGAGTAGAATGCAAATGTGTACATAGTGTATAGAGGTACATTTCACGATTATCGAAGGAACCATGTCACACATTTAAATATCAATTCTTTTAAAGGCGAACACGACATCCACGTATATTTTAATACTGAACTTGACTATTAATATACTGACTAAATAAATAATTTAATTTCACAAAAAATCAAATTATTTGTTTATTGCCCATATTTCCGTGTGCTGACAGAGTAAGAATACAATTCACCACCCCCCTTTCTTGACCGTGGGTGTCGTGAAAGACGATCAAAGGAGATATATATGTATATATAAAACATCTATGCAAAACTCGTAACAAAATCCTATACCAACACGTCTGACCAGCGTGGTATAGTAGACCAATTTCCTTCTCATAGTGGATGAGGCTCGACCCCAGCAGTGGGACATATATGAGTTGTGATGATGATTTCCCATAAAATAAGAGTGGCATGTGATAATAATTGCACCAATTTAATGGTTTTGTCAACCATAATAGTAACAATGAAAACAATATGTAATGGTGACCTTAAGATGTGTATTTATTAATTATCACACGCCTTTGTTTCTAATTTGTAATATTTTTTATCTAATAACCACAATTTTAATCGTCTTTTAAATTGTAGACGAGGAAGTGTCTTAAAATGCTCTGATAATCTATACAAATAAATAAAATTGAAGTGTCTGTTTGTAATGTCAAAATACTGGGCTTTTTTCATACTCACACGGTTATTTCAACGACACCTATGCCTAAAATAGTTTAAAATTTTTTTGTTAGTCTGTTTGTTTGAGATAATCTTCAAAACGGCAGGACCGATTTTGATAACATTTTGCTGCCAGGTAGCTGTCTACATAAGGAGTAACTTAGGCTATATTTTATCCCAGTATTCCCATGCAAACGAGCACTATGCGTTGCTAGTTTGTTATAAACTAATATGCACATGGAATAGCAATTTTAATGAACTCGGTAGTACTTGTTATAAATTTATAGATATTACGATATATCTAAATTAAATGTACTCTAAACATACCTATGTAGTAATTGGCATGAGGTGAAATCCTGATAGGCGTGCATAAGTAGAGTTCATCCTGAAACAAGAATATAATTGAAGAAAATGTTTGAAGAGTTAGAATGTATAGAGGAATGTATGGAGTCGTTTACCAACCTCTCATGTTACGTGTCGTGAGTTCGATATAATACTTATTTATGTAATCTATAGATAACTATGAGCCTGAATGTAATTTATATCTGTTTATTGACGTGACAACGTCTTATAATTCGATGGAGCCGGCTGCACACACGAAAAAACATGACGTATGCGGCGTTACCTCGCTCTGAGGCGTTCCATTTAAGGCTTGATCCATACAAAATATCTATCAAACAAATAAAATTTTCTTTTGAAAAATGAAACCATTCCATCAGTATTTTCTTATGACGTTGTCACGTTCAACTATCGTCAGTAAACCGACTTTACAGACAACCGATTTTTTTATGTTTGTGAAGTCCTCCGCGACATACGAACTTTTCTTTTGCGTATTACAATTGCTTGCTGCGGAATTATACTAAAAACAAATATAAATTATAGTGACTTTAATATTCTTAATAAGTTTTACAGATATAAAATATATACATAATTCTATGGTAGATTTTGGTTCCATGAAATAATTTATGAATAGAGATTATTGACCATGATACTATTATTCCTCATGACGGGGTTAAGAATGTTATGTGTTACGATCCCTTTCTTGTGGCAGTTTTAAAATCGACAGAGAATTCCGGTGCATCAAATCACTGGAAAAAATATAATATTAACTGCGATTGTGAACTACTCGCAAAGAGTGTCGGTTATGATATTAGGTATAGCTACGTCCAACAGTAGGCATTTATAGTCTGGGTGTTACTAATGAAAACGTAACAGAAACTAGCTGAAATTTTGACAGGGTATGATGTGGACACTCCACGTTCTATCCATCCGGGGCAGCTCGTGGCCTCATAACCTACCGAATGCCCTTCCTATTACTATTGGGCTGACCACTGGTATCGATTCCTTGGCCAGCCCAGCGGGTTAATTTTTAGGTATCAGCCCCGTCGAAGTGGACAACAATCTAGCTGACCTAATTTTATTTTATAGTAACAAATAATAAAAATGTGTGTGGTAAAAGTGCTGTGTGGTAGCGGCTTCGAATACTACCAACCCTTGCTTTGCTCGTGGGTATCGTAAAAAACGACTAAGAGCCCAAGATTCATCCGGACCAACTCCATCTGGTACCATTTGTGTCAACGATTACATTCCCAAGGAGGGTTGACGACATGTAGGCGGCCGGTCATAAAAGTCATTGCCGAAACTTTTTGCAATATGTCAAAACAGATGACATATTGCGTCGACCCCAAGTAATTGGGATAAGAGCAAGATGATGATGAGTAACAAATAATAAAAATTAAATTCCTAGAAACATCCTGCCATCTATTTGTGAATCTAAATTATTCATTAAAATACATAAAAATATTCAGTGGCTGATCTTTTATTTTTGTTCAGCGATAAAACCCCAGAATAAATTGAATCAGTTCTAAAAATAGATTAATATGAAGGCGTAGCGTCCTTCAATGTTCTATTGAATGAGTTTACGCCTCCACACAAATGAAGTTAAGGGTTGATTCATACTGTTTTACAAATTGATAACTTGTATTATTATATTTTACTATGGAAATGAAACTAAATCGAAAAGAATCTTTTTGGAAATAATTTAAAATTGATCCCCGAATGTCAATCCAAGCTGGCGAGACGCGGGGACGCGAGCTCCAGCCGCCATCTTGGAAAACATTCGCATTCATACTCCCTTCACTTTATTCACAGTAGGTAGCGGCCCAGCAAAGGTCCATGAGCGGCAGTATCACTTACCACCACGTATTCTGTTGCTTCTTTGCCACTAACAGCAATAAAAGTGATAGGAAATGTGATTATCTACAAAGACGATATCTAAAATGTTAATCGTACGATGCACGGTTACAGAGATATTTAATGAAACGAGTTTGGTAAGATGGCGCCTGATAGAACTTAGTATCTATATGTGGTATTGAAACGTTCATAATTCCTCGTGTGATGATTACAATGTGCCATCACTTCTTACAATCCCATGGGTATGTGTAAAAACACCGGAATATCGTGTCTGTTTTTTTTTTTGTTTTCGGCTACGGTCAGCGCATCCGCCACCCAGCTCCATCCGGGATGGCGCACGGCTCTGTAACCCACCCTGTAGCACGTCGCCTTCATTGTCGAACCGACCACCGGCGCAAAGTTCATTGCCTTCAGTGGTCAGTATTGTATCCACTAGCATCACATTGTGACTTTATGCATTTTCGAGCTGTCTTAATGTTTATTTCTTTCGCCGTATACGAAAATCAGGTATGACATTTACAAAATAAAACATTGTATGTCTTTTCTTCCTTTCTAAAAAGCCGCCTAAGAGAGCACAAAGTAAGTGGATAGTAGTAATTTCCTGGGAAGCCCATAATATCAATTGCGATAGCGATAATATCAGTAGCGATTATTGACATTATCCCTCCTTCGTGAAAAGGTTTATCTCCAATAGTAAATCTGCTAATGTTGATGGATGGTTAACAATAGATATACACGAAAGTTTAATATTATTTATCATCATTCACAATTTTAGCTGATATACGCCCCACTGTTGGACTCAAGCCTCCTCTACAATAGGAGAGAAATTGACCTACTATACCACGCTGGCCAGACGTGTTGGTACAGGGTTTTGTTTCGAGTTTTCCTTTTCTTGCATAGATAATATATGCATTTTTAATCCCTCAGTTGTCTTTTAAGACCACAGGCCAAAAGAGGGGAGTGGTGAGTTGTATTCTTACTCCGTCACCACACGGAATATTATGTATCATAAGTAGGTATACAAAAATAAAATTGTACAAAATTAGACGGTACTTATAAAGCAGGACAAATTTCACAGGTCACAGCCAAAGGACACCCCCGCAATTTGATGTTATAATAAAACATATCTCCATTGACCTTTAAATTTATCTCAAGAGCCTTTATCTATATGAACTATAATTGTTGAAGTGTTTATTTGTTTTGATGAGTGAGGGATTTACCGCAGATATTGTGATGTACTCAGCGCTCGATTTCACAAGTCTATCCATTCTTGCGAGTTAAAAATAGGGGGCACGTTACGACCCACCGCCTTTCCAAGGGAGTCGTGAACTTCGGCTTTCAGATCACCTAGCGAATGGTTAACAGCAAACTTTTGGGCAATTTAAGACGATAAATGCGACCGCCAATCCGGCTGCTAAATGTGTAATTACGACGTGATCCAACCCGGAGGAGGGTTATGCTAAATAGCGGACTTTAATAGATTAGCGAATGGGTCCATCAATTCATCCAGCAAGATTTAATATCAAGATCATCTTAGCAATTATTTCCTCATATCTCAATTAGGTTATTAGTGTTGAAGCAATATGGTCCTTAGGCTCATTCCTAATACATGTCATCTCTATATTTAATTTTTTTCACAAGTACATATACCAGATGTGATCTTGGAGTTTGCTCCTCTTCTAACCATATCATATCTCACATTATCCTTACATTATTTCTATGTTCATCCTTTGCTTAAGGCTTGCCGACATTTATAGTAATTAATTCTTCGTTACTTTCATCCGCCTCAACACATGTCTGTATGAAACGTTCATCCTTTCATTTTTCTATAGTGGAACTGGGCCTGTACCATAGTCCAACGCTACCTAACGCGGTCATCGGAGTGGATATTGCCACTACCGTCGCCCTTGGCACTCGAGTAAGATGTTATACGCTTATCGGGAAAGCCCTGCTCCTCATTTTCTTAGAGAACCCTTAGGCGATTTTTACGACTTCTAGGGGCAAGTAAAAGGGGTTACAACGATAAGTGTATTCGCATCCTCCCACCACGTAGGCGTTTACGTAGGCGCTACCAGTAGGCATAGCTTATTAGCCACCCACGATATATAAATTTAACACAAATGAAACTGCAAGTACTTCCAGTTATTCGAATAATAAACTTGAAGTGGTTTGCATCAAATATCACCCAATACATGATAGGGATTATTAGTAGATAAAAGCTTGATATTAGAAAGGTAAATTGGTATGCACCAAAATATAGTGGAACTAGTAAATTATCAGCTTGATAAATGAAACTAATATATATGAACTGTGTTATACAATTATATGAACTTTTTTCCATCCTTTATCAGCTTATGTTACCCATTCTTGGAAAGAAACCCCTTCTGTTGTATATAGACTCCCCTAAAAGGATATGCCATAATCGCCACACTTGCAAGTAAGTTAGCGATCGCGGTTGGTGTTAAGAATTACTTCCAAGCAAATGGCGCATGGTGATTTCTTAGCTCGTTTTCCAGGTAGTTTTATGACTCCTATAGGAAAAGTAGGGGTGATGACACTTGTATTCTTAACCCATTACCACATGGAATAATTTTTTTTTAAGAAACTAATATTATCCCAAACAAGGCCTTTATAATAGAAGTGAAGTTAGCCTACTACTTCAGACTAGACCATAACCTAACATCATGATAATGCCTCTAAAAGATCAAGGCTATCTTGTTTCTATAAATACTCACGGTTTATAGATCTAATTACTTCAGATTAAGCTTCAGATTTCTATCATACATTTCAGGCGTAGCCAAAGAATAAAATACCTAGTCATCATCTCAGTCTATAAATGACCCACTGTTGGGTTTAGACCTTCTCCATAATGGGAGGAGAATTGACCTACTATTCCACGCAGGTCAGACACGTTGGAGTAAGGTTTTGTTTCGAGTTCTCTTCTTGCACAGACGTTATATGCTCATTATATCCCTTAGTCGTCTTTTACGACATCCACGGGCAAGATAGGGAGTGGTGAATTGTATTCTCACTCTGTTGGTTTAAATATAGATATTGAATGCAAGAAAACATTCTGGAAAGTACCACAAATTATAATACAAATTAGACATTTATTTTAAGACATATTATCTTAAACTAGAAATGTAACATTTAAAACGAAGTGTTAGAGCCATGCTGCTTACTATTTTCTTTCTGCAATCATAAATGACCTGCTCGTCCGGGGTAGTAATACACTCTCACAGACAGACATCATTTGCAATTACAGCAGCAAATTACTATACTTAGTTTTACTTTCTTACATTGAGCCAGAGAACTAAAAGGCGAAATCTTTATGGTATATTCTGCCTGTGCCCATGGTATTGCAGAGTTCATTAGCAGTTACACTTCCAAAAAATATAACCTAATTATGTGAGCTGTTTAGAGAAAGAGGGGATCAGTCAAAATGCAATGCTTGAATAAAATTGGATTTAATTTTGTACTACACCAAATTGGAGCCACAGAGTTAAAAATTAGAAAAAATTGTTTAATGGTGGTATCACATGTTTAATTCAATACCGTCACTAAATGAAATTTTCAAAAAACTGTTTTTAATGTCATTTGCTGAGCACTGAATTTATTTATTGCTTCAATTCCTATATTTTAATTCTACTTAACTTTTTCACTTTTTTATAAAATGGTAGTATTGTATCATTATTTTTTTTAATTATTTAAATCCACTAATGAATAATAATTAATATGAAAAAATATATGTTTTATTAAGAATAATAGTTATTAATAAAATAAAAACAATTATTTCTGAAAATCTAATATAGGGTATATTATTATATCAGTTAAGGATTGCCATAAATTTTTAAATAGCTTTCCTGCATAATCTCATACTCAAGTGTTTTGCCTGATCTGCCATGGAAATTAATAACAAAAATATTTTATTCTATTTATGTCATAAAATATGTCTGTTTATCAGGAGCTAAATTCATTTACAGAGAGAGGGAGAAACTAACTTCCTAAACCACTCTCTTCTAATGATATTTTCTGCTTTCTTATATCCATTTTTTATATTTCACAACACCCAAGAGGGACGGTATATGTGACGGATTTACCTCTTCTTACAGAGGCATGTTTTTGGTTTTGAAATAAGAATAGATTTTTACACTTTTAATAGCATAAAATCACTAACATATCTGGTTAGTATTAAATAGGCTTTTGAGCCATAAGCTAAATGCTGTAGTGACAGAGTAAGAATACAATTCACCACCCCCTTTTTTATCCATGGATGGTAGTGATACACGACTTAGGGATGTAATATGCAGATAGAAATCCGATAGTTGGTATAGAAGGAAAACTTGGAATGAAGCATGTACTAACACGTCTGACCAATGTAGTCAATTTTCTTCCTATTGTAGAGGAGGCTCGGGTCCAAGAGTGGGATGTATATGAGCTGAGATAATGATAATGAAATAAAGAATTAATTTACATTTAAATAATAATTTACTTTCTTACATTTATAATGAGTTAGGTGTATATTTTTTGGAAATTAAAATAATGAACTACCCAATGGATCCACTAGGAAATAATGTACTTAAGGAATAGGGTAAACTACAGTTAACAATAAACAACGGCTTTCCCAACAAGGAATGATATAAGGCAGAGAATTAGTTCTTAAATTTCGCCTAAGCCTTTAGAGCGGGGATTCCAAATGTGTGTTCCGCGGAACCAAGGGGTTCCGTAGAATATTCATGAGCGTTCCGCCAAAATTAAATAGCTTTTAATTTCAGTAATTCAGCTATGAAATAATACCAAGGTATCTTTTGATATGGGGTTCCATAAAATAAGGGTATTCCGATTGGTGTTCCGTTATCTTTAAAATTTAGGAACTCCTGCTTTAGAGTATGTGTTTTTATTTCAGGCATGATCAGAAAGAAAACATCATATACTAAAGGTATTTGTTTAACAGAACTTACAAATACAATATTTTGGGATACAATAAAAGAATTGTATCATAGGCTGATACCTACTACTACTGTAATAAAACAGTGAAATTATTGGTTTATAATTTTTCTGACACAGGTTACAGAAAGTAATAATTATTCTATAATAATAATAATAATTGGATGAACATTTATTTAAACAATATATTCACAAAACTATATATAAGATGCATGTTTGTCTACGAAAGCAAAAAAGGTAATTCCCTTAAATAAAATTGACTTAGACTTACCTTGTGTGGCCAAACATTGGGCATGAGAAAATCATAGGTGTCCACTTCGTACCCAGCAACAAATCCTATATAACTCAACGATACGAAAAAAATAAAAACAGATTTATCCATAATTCAAAATTCGAATAAAAGTTTAAAAAATGAGTGGTAAATAAAACTCTCTAACAAACTGTTTTCTTATTATATACTTGTATGAATCGTAAATGTACAGGATTTAATAGAAATAACGGTAGAATATTTTACGTGTTGCTTCAGTAATGAAATGTATTCCGTCTCAGAAGCGACAAATGTTTGTGTAAATAATTTTGCAAATAAATCGGATCAATAATATTGAAGCAAGTTTACTAACGTCATAACTGGGTTGCCAGCTGTACCACTTGTCAGTCTTGCCACTGTTGAATTGGCATTCTTTTACAGATGTGAAAAAAATATTGAAATCTAATTAATTATTATATACTATTAATTAAAAAAATAAAACAATGTGTATTAGACTATGTTAGCCTTTATTACATTACATAAATGAATAAACTTGTATTTCATGTAATGTTGTTTAGTATTTTTTTTGTTAGGGAGTAAGTACCATCTATGAACAAACATTGAAACTTCTTTTAAAATTTAAATAGTTTCAATATAAAACATTAGATGTCGCTAATAATTACAATGAATCATGAAAGGCAATATTTAGGAGATTTTGTGACAATTGTTGTGGTGACAATAAAAAAATATACGTAATGTAGCACTATCCCTTATTTTCCCTTAGGGATCGTAAATACAAGGGAGGGCACACCGTCATCACTGCGATTGCGACGAAGACACGGCGCAGTACACACTCGAGGTGTGTGCCGCGTGGGCTGGGGAGCGCCGTGAACTCGTCGCAATCATCGGTGCCGACCTGACGTTGCCGACTATCGCTAGGGAGATGGTCGCCAGCGTCGGCAACTGGGACGCCGTTGCCGCCTTCTGCGAGGCTGTCATCTCGCGGAAGGAGGCGGCGGAATGTGTGCGGGACGAACGACACGGTGGACACAGTCCTCCGGCGGCAACTGGGGCGGCGCAGGCGCGAGTATCTGTGCCTGATGCCGCTCTAGCAGAGGCTGCGGGTGACCGGACCGGGGATTTAGTCCGGCACCCGTGGAGAGGTTAGCCTCGCGACAGCGGTCGGCGTCCCGGGGGAACGTTGATAGGAGAAGGACTCCCTCGGAGTATTCCGTCGAGTCGACCACTGAAGTCAAGGAACTTTGCACCGGTAGTCGGCCCAACGACGAAGGCGACGTGCTATATGGGTGGGTTACGGGGCCGCGCGCCATCCCTCTGTCGCGCCGAACGGAGCCGGGTGGCGGGAGCGCTGACCGTAGCCCACATCAAAAAAAAAAGAATCGTAAATACTGGCTTAGGGATCACCTGGAGAATGGCTAGCAATACTCTGTTCTGTTGGGTAACTTGCAACGCCAACTGCCATCGCTAATACCACTAGGCAAGCGTGGCGTTAAGTATCATTTCCACTTGGGAAAAAATGAAGTGGGCTGTCTAATAGTGGATGGAAATGAGCTTATAAATGGATGAATATTTACAGAAGTGTTTAGATGGTGTCTGTGACTTAAGTACCTACTGGGATGAATTGTATTCGGTCGACAATATAGTACCTACTTTATACTAATATTATTACTGATATTATAAGGCTGAAGATGTCGTTTGGTTGAACGCGCTGATCTCTTTAATCACTAGTTCGGGTTGAAAATTCTTTTATCTGTTTTTCTCTCCTGACGCTGACGAAGTTGAGTAGTTTGAGAGGTAGGTAGTATTTTATAAATGAGTAAGTGAGATTTTATTGTGATGAAGGAGAGAAGGAATACAGGTCACCAACTTACGCTAGAGTATTTTTAAATACGTCTAAGTGATAAAGATTTTCGTGTGTTGATTAAGTAAGATATACTATTCACCATCCCCTTTCTTGTCCAAGGGCGTCGTAAAAGTCGATTATGGTAGTATTGTAGATAGTAGCTATGCAAGAGAAGTAAAACTCGTAATAAAATACTACACAAGTAAGTAATGAGACAAGTATGTAATGAGATAATGATAAAGAGATAAGTAGGTACCTATTTAGTTATATTAACGATTTCCCTACGATTCTAGACCTACCTACTTGATGAGACCACTTAAGTAAATAGTCTAAAACCCACCTTTTTATTCATTTTGACTAGCTATGGTCTGGTTAGAACTTGTTAAGCCATTCGGTGTGTCAGAAGAGTGCTTCCGTGCACCGTCTCTTCTCCTTTTGCTTTTTCGTGAATATCTGCTATATTTCTTTAAAAATGGAAAAATATATATAAGGTAACAACCAAAATAATTTCCGTGTGGTGACGGAGTAAGAATACAATTCACCACTCCCTATCTTGCCCGTGGATGTCGTATAAGACGACAATGGGATATAATGTGCACATAACATCTGTGCAAGAGAAGGAAAACTCGAAATGAAACCCTATACCAACATGTCTGACTAGCATGGTATAGTAGGTCAAATTCCCTCCCATTGTGGGACGTATGTGGGCTGCGATGATGATGATGATGATGAACCAAAATAATTATACTTCATCATTCACTGCTGGACGCAGGCCTCCATCATGTTTCGCCACAAAGTGTGGTCCTGTGACGCCTGCATCCAACTATGCCCAGCAACGTTCACCAGATCGTCGGTCCACTTAGTTTGTCCTACGCTGTGACGTCCGATACGTGGTCGCCACACGAATATCTTTCATCCTTAGCGGTTGTCGATTCATCACGCGATGTGGCCTGTCCAACGGCATTTCGGCTAACTAATTCTTCATGCTGTATCGATTACACCGGTTCTTCTACGGATTTCCATATTCCAGATTCTATTTCGCAGCAAAATCCTGAGCATATTCCGCTCCATAGCACTCTGAGCGACTGAGCTTTATACTCACTCATTATCATCTTTGAGAATTATACTTTTTCATTGAAAATAAATTTATTCATCCTTAGTAAGTATAATGGAAGATTCTTGTTGCAATAATAAAGTTATATACACCGTCAAGTCTGTAAACTACTTACGACGTTCCCCTCTCAAAATATCTATTCCGTTTAGCAGGATAAATTGATAGCGGCGACCAAACATCAGAGGGTACGCCTGAATGATCTTTCACAATAAGTTCAATTTGTATGCCAGATGTCTTGATGTACAATATTAGGATTTATGTATCGTTACAAAAAGCGTTTCCCAAAATAACTATCTTCTTTGTTCAAGATTCATCATACAGAATAAAATGTGTCGCCATCATTTGAGAGTTGTAAAAATCGGTTGGTGCATCACCAGGGTAGAAGGAATGCTCTGGGTTACGTACATCTCATAATTTCCAAAGATAGCAATTGCCTTTTCAGTTTATGAATGGCAATGACGCTATATGACGTTCTATGGCGAAGGCGCATGTCCAGCCTTGAACCGGAAAATACTGACAGGATTAAAAACTAAATAAATAACCTAATTAGAAAATTTGTCCAAAAACGGCAACTTTAATATAAATTAATTTATTACCATCACAGTTATTAAGAATTAAAAAAAAACTATCACAGTTCATATGAGCTCGAGCCTCCTCCGCAAAGGGAGGGAAATTGAACTACTACACCATGCTAGTCAGATGGTTTGTTATAGAGTTTTATTTCGAGTTTTAGATTATATGCATATTACATAGGTATCTTAATCGCCTTTTTCAACACCCACGGGCAAGATATGGGGTAGTGAATCGTATTCTTACTCTGTCATCACACGGAAACTACTAATACCTACTATCACGAGTACGCAATTATTACCATAGGAAAGTCTCTACGCGTTTGATTTATGCTGAGTGCCCGACTATTTCTATCTCTCATACTCTCATGCAGAGGATGCGGAAAGAAGTTGATGAATCCTGGCGAATCTAATTAAGATTATCGTAATTTTTATTTTTTTTTAAGCTGATTAGTAACATCCGACCACTGACGTCAAGTCACCTGCTCCGGTGGTCGGCCCAACGACAAAGGCAATGTGTCGCGCGGGTGGGTTACGGATGTGCACGCTTACGTCTCTCTGTCGCCCCGGACGGAGTGGGCGAGGAATGCGCCAACCGTAACCCAACCCCAAAAAAAAAGCGGTTTATTGCATTGTTATCGGTATTTGATAGATGTGAAAAGTTTAAAGAAAATCTGATCGCTCAAAGTAGGGCAAAATTGAGCTCAAAGGTGGACGTTACAAACAAACATACAGGTGAAGCTAATAAAAGAGTGTTAAAAAGAGCATAAAGCAGTAATGAGGACTTCTGGCAGAAGTAAAAACTTAAAACTATAAACAAAGAGTTGTTATTTTCGGATATAACTGTTTGATCTTAAATGAAAATTTGTAAATTTAAGCTTTTTATTAGAAATATATGTAATATCTAGTTTTGACATCTATCGGCACAGATATAGTGATATTGACAAAGCTACAGATTTAGTATTAGTGTTAACAGATCACGTGATGACTTCACTTGATCTTATCTTATCTTTCTTATATCTTTAAACGAGCAATTCTTGTATATATAATTATATATATATATATATATATATATATATATATATATATATATATATATATATATATTCAGGATCTCGGCAACGGCACCAACGATTTTGATGAAACTTGGCATACTAGAAAATTCGGGTCCAAAAAATCGATCTAGCTAGGTTTTGTTTATAGAAAATATTCTTTTGTCGGTGTTTTTAGCAAAACATTACAATGACATTAGATTTTAAAAGAATATGAATTCAAATTTCGTTGTCAACGTCATGAGTTACGATAGCTCAGATGGAAAGTTGACAGGTTCTAATTTTGATTTTGTTGACATTCAAACAGCGTCGGTTCGAATCTCGGTGTTATTATTATTCTCTTTTTGTAATTTGTTATATAATTTTCATTATTTATTTTTTATTTTTTATTAATATATATCTAAATAAATTCGACAAAAATATTCCGAGCGAAGCTCGGTCAACCAGATATTGACACTTCACAGATGAATTCACTGCCCATCCAGAACTACCTATAGAACTGTTCACTTTAAAGCTCCAAGCTGTCCCAAGCTTACGATATTTTGTCCAAAAATTGCTTTACCGTAAGTAAAGATATCATCCCATAAAAATTTAAATAGTAATAAAATTTCCATATTCACTATTATCCATGGAAATATCTATAGCCTTAAAGCCCACATTAACAGGGTTAGAGGCGATGGACGTAAATCAATGTGAAGGTCGAACAAATGCCCTGATACATCGCCGATACAGCTAGGGAGCGTGATTTGTGTAACAATTGATGGTCCAAAGATGAGTAAGTCAGACGTGACGACTTACTTCAAAATTACATTATGTCAGAATATTTAATTATGACAATTTTCCTCACCATAGTCACGTCGTAAGCTAATGTAAATGTGTGGTAATTTTGTGTAATGGCTTTTGGTGAAGTCTTTAGTATCACCATACCTACCTGCATTGGCATCTCATTGTGCCGAACCTTATTACACATCCCTTTATTTTCTTTATGGTAAGCAGCATCCTAGCAAAGGTCCATTAGCGGCAGTATCCCTTACCATCAGTTGTGCTGTTTGCTCTTTTGCCACCATCAATATAAAAAAAAAACAATGTGTTATGTATGTTCCCTACGTACTCCCAAACGACTAGAGCGATTTTGGTGCGATTCTTAGAAAATCTTCAGATTTGCCTAGAGAATTTGGTAGAGATTAATAAATTTTTTTAGACGTCAAGAAATTCAATTAGGTTGGTAGTAATATGATAAAATATTTTTATCATCCTTACTAAAATGTGAAAGTAAGGATGTTTGTTTGTTTGTTACGCTTTCACGTTTAAACCACGGAACCGATTTAAAAATTTTTTTCACCATTGGAAAGCTATAATATTAGGGAGTAACATAGGCTATACTTTATCCCGGTATTCCCACGGGAACGGGAACTACGCGGGTAAGGCGACTGAAACCGAAGCGAAGCGAGGGCGGGTTGCTAGTTCTGTATAAGAAAAAAAAGCATAAAATTAATCATATTACCACCACAGCCCATACTGCTGGGTTCGAGCCTCCTTCACAATGGAATGGTTATTGACCTACTACACCACGCTGGACAAGCGGGTTGGTATAGGGTTTTAGTCCGAGATTTCCTTCTCTTGCACAGTTGTTATTTGTATTATATAATATATCCCTTAGTCGTCGTTAGCACGAAACGCAATGGTGAAATGTATTCTTACTTCGTCACCACACGGAAAAATTATTAGTATTTCTATTATATATATTTAATATAAAAAACACCTTGCACTAATGAAATAATCCTTGTATTGCGGGGTACTTTACAGCGAGGTAGGTAAATTAGATCTAGGTAGCTTTTTAGAATCTAGCTTTATCGAAGGAAACATTTGAAAACAATAAGTTTAAGTGTGTTAAGTGTATACATATTTGAGCCTTTTGGGGTGGCAACTTTGGGACCGTGGGGGCCTGGAGCCCATAACATATTTAATAAGCGTCCTAATGAAGCTACACGTGACCGGAATGCTGGGCTTTACTTGGCACAGAGGTTAAGCATTGCCATCCAACGTGGCAATACTGCCAGCATTATGGGCGCGTTACCTACTGGCAGCGGTTTATTTGAATAAGTATTTGTCTCCTATTTTGAATATTTAGAGCACTTTGTTTTCTGTTATAATCATTACTGTATTTTCTTAGATATTTGAAAAAATAATCAATTATGTGAGTTCAAATCTTGTGCAATATTTTTTTTAAAGAACACATCCCACACTAGGAGCGTAATCCTTGTATTGCTTTACAAAGCTATGATGGCCGTTAAGGCCACAAATTACACCGAGACTTAGAACAACAATTTGTCGATGCCGCAAAAAATTGTCCTTTTTCTTTTTTTAGGGTTGGCTCATGATCAGCTCGCTCGCCGCCCGGCTCCATCCGGGGCGACAGAAGGGTGCCGCGCGACTCCATGATCCACCCGTGGCACGTCGCTTTCGTCGTTGGACCGACCACCGGTGCAGAGTTCCTTGTCTTCAGTGGTCGGCCCGACGCAATACCTCGGTCACCGTCGCGCGGTCGTCCTCTCGGCGGGTGACAGACTAGATCTGGGGATTTAGTTCAGTCACCCGCAGCCTCGGCTAGGGCGCAAAGAATACACTACGATATCTATGTTGTCCCTTTCCACCGTTTGCAAATTTGTTCTCGCGGCAATAGTTTAACTTTACCAATAAATTATTTATCTATTCTTTGATCCGCCACGAGTATTCCCAAAATGTAACGTCGTAAAATAATATCATTCTATATTTCTTCCTTATCTTAGCAAAGTAGGAATTGATTCTGACAAAATTTCCCTGAGGGCGATCATTTGCTATGTAACAAGGTGTGCTGTTCCTGTCAATACAACCTTAGTTGATAATATTTTTATTGATTTTTATAGGTGCGTGTTTATAAATAAAATCCTTAAAATGTATCGAATATTATTAAGCGAATGTGAGTTTGTTTCTTTGTTTGTTACGCTACGAGGCTTAAACCCCAAAAATATTTCATCAATGGAAAGCCACATTATCAACTATTAACATGGTTATCTATAACAATAAATAAAATCGGAGTGTCTGTTTGTAATGTCAAAATAATAGGCTCTTTTCATGCTCACACGGTTATTTGTACGACACCTATGCCTAAAATACAGATTAAAAATTTTTCGTCTGTCTGTTTGTCTGTCTGTCTGTTTGTTCCGGGTAATCTTCAAAACGGCTAGACCGATTTCAAAAATTTTTCACCAATAGAAAGCTATAATATCGGGGAGTAACCTAGTCTATATTTTATCCCGGTATTCCCACGGGAACGGGGACTACGCGGGTAAAACGACTAAAACCGAAGCGAAGCGAGGCCGGGTTGCTAGTCATTTATATATTTCCACATTCCCATTGAAACGGAAGCGTACGGAAGTATGCGTGAACCGCAGGCATTTGCTAGCAAATTATATGTAACATTTTAAATCCTGGGTTTATAATAATAAGTACTGTTGAGGCTTGCAGCAAATTTTCTAAATTTTCGAGTTTGAAGCTTATACTTTGTCTGGTTCATGGTAATAGGCTGACCCTATTACATTATGTGCACATAAAAATAACACTACGGTTCAAAATGAGAAATTTGATAGAATTGGAGCTAGCTGCAAATTTCTGAAATTATTGAGCTTGATGATAATAGGCTGAACACTATTGGATTATGTGAGCATAAAATAACACTGTGTTACAAAATGGGGAAATATAATAACTTTGTACTATTTAGGAGTAAGTATAGCAGTCATTGCGAGTACGTACTTATTTCCGTGTGATGACATAATACATTGTCACCCTTTGCTTTCTCGTGGAAGGTAACAAATCGGAACTGATCGAACTGACAAATCATCTGGATTATATAAATGTGCTTCACACTGTCGACAATCATCATGCCTATAGAACGTGAAGCAAGTGGTGTGTGCAATAAGATTTAGTGATATTAAAGGCATCGCCAAAACTCACCATACGCAAACACTCTTAGATAGTTGGGCCTCCGGCTCTCTTGCTCACCAAACGAAGTGCAGTAACAACTTGCTACTATTCAGACGTCGATTTTCTACAATAGTATGATACTACTACGGACGGAACGGCCCGCAGCTGTAGACAGAATACTGTCGACAATATGGTCCTACCAATACAAAGTGGTTATAAAATAAAAGGTTTTTTTTTTTTTTGTGGGTGGGCTGCGGTCGGCGCGCCTCCACACCACTCCGTCTAGGGCGACAGAGGGGCTTAAGCACGCAACTCCCGCAACCCACTCGAAAACCACCTCGCCTTCGTCGTTGGGCTGACCACCGGAGCAGGTTTACTTGTCGTCAGTGGTCGGCCCGACGGAATACCCCCTACGTGGGGTACCCTCCCATCGACCGACGTCCCCCCCTCGGGGAGGACGTTGGTTTTTCCTCACGCGGTCGGCCTCTCGGTGAGTGACGGACTAATCCCCGGTCACGTCACCCGCGGCCTCGGCTAGGGCGGCATGAGGCGCAGGTAGTTGCGCCTGCGCCGCCCCAGTCGCCGGCGGCGGATCTCCTCATCGAGGCTGCGCTCCACACGCAGACGATCCGCCGCCTCCTTCTGCGAGATCACTGTCTCGCAGAAGGCTGCGACCGCGTCCCAATTCCCGACGCTGTCGACCATCGCCCTAGCGATGGCCGGCAGCGTCAGGTCGGCACCGATGATTGCGACGAGTTCACGGCGCTGCACTGCCCAAGCCGCGCAGGCCTCGAGCGTATGGCGCGCCGTGTCCTCGTCGCAATCGCAGTAGTGGCAGGACGGTGTACCCTCCCTCCTTACGACCCTGTGCAGGTATTTGGCGAAGCTCCCGTGCCCCGTCAACACCTGCACTAGTCGGAAGGAGAGCACCCCGTGCCGCCTTTCCAACCACTGCATCAGCACCGACCGGAAGGCCTCCACGGTTCGCACTCCGAACCGAGGCCTCTCCAACCGGACTGCCCAACGGGCAATGACGTCTCGGCGGGCGTCGACGCGCCAGGCGGTGAGCTCCCTCAACGAGATCTCACCGCCCTCCGCTCGCACCCCCGTCACCCGCCGATACAATCCGGCAAGCATCTCCGCCTCCAGGTCCCACGGGGGAGTCCCGGCCAATAGGTACGCTGCATCCGTCGCCACCTTGCGGTATCCGCGGATGGCCCTGACCGCCATGATCCTCTGTGGTCGCCACAGAAGGGCCTTAAGTCGGACGGTCAAGGACCCCGCCCACACCGGTGCGCCGTACAGGGCCATCGACCGGATGACCCCCGAGTACAGCCGTCGGCACGTAGCGCTCGATCCGCCCATATTCGGCATAAGCCACGATAGGGCGGACGCCGCGCCGACGAGCCGCGGAGCGAGCCTGCGGAAAAAATAAAAGGTTGAGAATATGTCGAAATTATTTTGAGTTCACTAGATGGCGTTGTACAAAATTCTAAAACGCGTTATGGATTCGTTACACAAATATGCACATTTTTTTTTATATTTTATTTTATATATGCAAGCGTGGCGTTAACGCCACGTCAACGATCAGGTTCACTCCGCCTATAGATGTTTCACATCAAAAATGTTTTAAGTTGGCTTTAAAATTCTGCTCACCTAATATAAATATGTCGTGATGTATCATAAATAAAATGGAGAGGCATTTTCCATTGCATACCTACTGTAAATAAGTAAGTACAATTTTTAGTTTCCCGGAAATATTTCACGGTTTTTCTCGTCACGTATTCTCTCGTACAAATACTTTAGATAGGTACCTATATCAAAGACATATATCAAATAAAATGATAGGCGTTCCATTTCGAAATCACGCAACGAATATATTTTATTTTAGAAATATGAAATTTACATGCAACGTACATAGGTAAGCGTTGAAATAAATATTGTTTATAATTCTAACAAGATCATGTTTTTAATCATTAAGCCCGTCGTTTTATGTCGGTATGGTGTAAGTTTCACATATCTGTGTGTACGTGGGTCAGTCTGTGGCATCGTATATCCCAAATAAATGTACCGATTTTCCTTTTGTTTTCGTTTTGTTTGAAAGGTGAAATATTCAAGAGTGTTCTTAGCTTCATATGTTTGATGAAAATCGATCCAAGGGAGCCGCCGCAACAAAATGGCGAATTATGTTTTTTCACAACTCTGCGTGTCAGCTGAAAGGGTTTGAATAGTAAACTATGACAAATTTCAAATCCAAGATGGCCGCTACCATAAAATGATGATTTTTTTCCACCATTATAAAAGTAGAAGTATTTTTAATTTAAATATTCATCTTATTTTACTTTATATAATTTATCAAATGGTCGGCCTGACGGAATACCCCTATCACGGGGTACCTTCCTCTCACGACGTCACCCCTTGGGGATGTCGGTCACCGTTGGGCAGTCGGCCTCTCGACGGGTGATGGACTAAATCCCCTGTCCAGTCACCCTCGCCTATACGTGTCACTGTTGGGCCCGAGTCTTCTCCACAATAGAAGGAAAATTGACCTAATGAAGGATTTCTGCTGCATAGATGTTACAAACATACTTAATATATTAGTATCTTTCACAACACATATTAGAACAGTGAATATATTAGCTTCAAAAACGCGCTCGTATGATTTAAACCCAAGATTTAATGTTACTCACCCTTCGTCAATTCAAGTGGAAAAATCAAAATACCAATTCGGATATGAGAATGTTGCAATCGGTGCATTCGGGCCCTCGGAAATACTTCGGTAGGCAACATTCTTATCAATAAAGGAAGCACGAGATTGTGGGGATGCCGGGATATATATGATAAGATATGTGAGAGCTTTTTTATTATACATTTTATTGTTCTTTTGCGAAGTTTGACTTATCTTTATATATCGTTATTCACGTAATAAATTTGCCGTATTGATAGTTTAGATGTGAATGTAGTTTTGAAATGTTTAACATTTTACTTATTTCTTACATAAAATAAAGCCTTTTGAAATGTTTTAGAAACTTGTTCATTAGACAATATTTAGTCATGACCAAAGATAGGCGTTAAAAAATGTTTCTCTTGTAAATAAAACTAATTTATGGACGTTTCGAACACTGCAGCGTTCACGGTCACGGGCGGTCCGTCAAAAATCAAATACAAACGCTATAAAATTCGTAAAGTCGTTTTATTTACAATATGTAATACTCGCGTAAACATTAGAAATCATAATGTTTCCCTTATTTTATATTTCAACATTGAGATCAACCACACCACAGCTACACTATCACTATATGACCTCAAAATCCTCAAGAAATGTTCTATGGTGGTAGTTATTTAGAAGTAAGGAAGAACTTGATCTTATTATTTAAAAAAATCAAATGTTATTTTTAACAACTGAAACTTTCATATGAATTACACTTTTTATTATGTTAAATGAATTTAGAATACTCACCTCAATGGTGGTTTGTGTTATATAAATTAAGGTATTGTCTATTTAATAAAGTATCTAATAATTCTGAATCTGACCTTGGTGCATATTAACAGGTTCAGTAATCTTTAAATTGTGTGAGTATAAACCCGCTAATACATTTTTTTTATAATTATGTTTGTCACGAAGTAAAATGTTTCCAAGAAAACTATTGCGTTGACACCTGCATTACAAAAACGCGATACGAAAAAATAATATACTACTTCCCGTAATAAAATAAAAAGAAGTAAATAATTGTGTGTGAGCGTAAATACTAAGGAACTGACTGATATCTTACCCTTTTAATTAAGTTATTATGGAAGCCGACCATTATACCTTTTTGTCACGCAATACAAGGTCGCATTCTTCAAACCCGCCACAGACTGAAAAACATATAACATGAAAATTATCCTACCATTACTTTCTTTTTAATATTCGTCAACGTTTTACTGTGATATGGTCGTCTAGATTGTAGTGTAACCTGGAAAATTTATTACCGATTCGCGTGTCTTCAAGCACTTTTTGCCGTGAAAACATCTGTCATAGAGGTTAAGCTGGTTAACTTAGGGTCACTGGGTCAACGAGGCCATTTCGAGGACATTTTCACAAACATTTGTGCTCAGTTCATTGCGTGGTAATATGGATAAGTTTTTTTATTTATTTGTCCTTAAGGATTAATTAAAAAGTTATGTGCTATTGTTATCTAGTTTAGTGTTAATGTTGTCATAATATGAAGGTAGTCAGTAACGTTTTAATTTTGAAAACTGGTCTCTGACGCTATAAGGATCTATCCATCCATCCATCAGCCTACAGAGGTCCACTGCTGGACGTAGGCCTCCCCACGAGACTACCACTCGGAACAGTCCTGCGCCACTTGCATCCAACGGTTTCCTGCGACTTTGAGAATGTCGTCAGTCCACACTAGTGGTGGCGTCGTCCTACGCTGCGCCGTCCGATTCGTGGTCGCCACTCAAGAACCTTTCTTCCCCAATGGTTGTCAGTTCGACGAGCGATGTCGCCTGCCCATTGCCATTTCCTCGTGCTAATTCTGCGGGTTATATCGGTTACACCCGTTCTTCTACGGATTTCCGTGTTCCGGATTTTATCACGTAGAGAAATACCGAGCATAGCCCTCTCCATAGCACGCTGAGCGACTTTGAGCTTTTTTATGAGGCCGACATTTAGAGACCACGTTTCAGTGCCGTAAGTCATCGCTGGTAACACACACTGGTTATAAACCTTTGTTTTAGGGATAGTCGTTTCATATGTCTGTTAATATTTTTTTTATTCACCATCGTCAACGTCATCCCAGCCCACATAAGTCCCATTGTTGGGCTCGGGCCTCCTTCACAATGGGAGGCAATTTGACTTACTATACCGTGCTGGTCAGACATGTTGGTACCTACAGATGTTTGTGTATATTATATCCCATAGTCATCTTTTACGACATCCACGGGCAAGATAGAGAATGGTAAATTGTATTCTTACTGCGTCATCACACGGAAT
The DNA here is from genome assembly GCA_032191425.1 of Lymantria dispar. Taxonomy (NCBI): domain Eukaryota; kingdom Metazoa; phylum Arthropoda; class Insecta; order Lepidoptera; family Erebidae; genus Lymantria; species Lymantria dispar. The sequence continues at coordinate 33,539,283 of CM063441.1, forward strand.
TCCTTTAATTTGATTAATTATTTCCCCCTTACTTACCCGTGAGTGTTGTAAAAGACGACTAAGGGATTATAACACGCAGATAACTTCTGTACAAAGAAGGAAAACTCTTAATAAGACCTTATACCAATACGATTGATCAGCGTGGCATAGTATATGAGCTATGATGATGATGATGAATAATTACGGTTTTTGTGACGAAATTATAATAAACTGTTACTAAACGGCGCTTTTTTTTTGAGGTGGGCTATGTTTAGCACACCCGCTGCCCGGCCCCGTCCGGGGCGACAGAGGGACGGCGCGCGACCCCATAACCGACCGTAGCACGTCGCCTTCGTAGTTGAGCTGACCACCGGTATTGAGTTCCTTGTCCTCTGTAGTCGACCCGAACTAAATGGCCCTTAAGATACACTAATATTATTTCGTTACATGATCGTCATTCTCACTCTACTCTTATTCCAATTACTTAGAGTCAACTCAATATATACTCTGCTTCTTTATTGCCAATAGTTTTATGACCAGCCGCCTTCCTGAAGTCATCCTTCCTTGGGAATGTATTGTTGACCGAACGTCATCAAATGGTATTAGCACAGGTTTATGTAAAGCTCTTAGTCGTCTTTTGCGATAACCATGAGCAATGTAATTTGAAAACCTATTATCACGCCTTAAGGAATAAAGGTATACTATAATAAATATTCATAAACATCATCATTATTTCAGCTCATATACATCCCACTGCTGGGCTCGAGCCTCCTCCATAATAGGAGGGAAATTGATCTTACTATACCATGCTGGTCAGACAGGTTGGTATAGGGTTTTGTTTCGAGTCTTCCATCTCTTGCATAGATGTCATATGCGTAATATAGCCCTTAGCGGTCGAATAAATATTCAATGCAATATAATTTTATTTCAATATATATTGATCAATTTATTGATTTTAATTTTATTAGCTATCTGCTTTTAATTTTTATTGTTTATTATGATATAATAAATAATAATTATCAATTCTTTTATCCCTAAGAATGCATAACGATAATAATAAAAGTATAAATATGGTTTGATGTTAAGGGTAAACTAAATATCCAATACAATAACTTCTCAAATAGAATGACGTCTTTTTTTAATATATACTCGTATGATTTTAAAAAAAAAGTGAGGGATATTGTAATAAACCAGGTAAACTTTTTATTCAACAGTGACTTGCGTAAATAATAACCTTTTAACGATATATAAATTTTACTTATAAAATGAATATACGTATTCTTAGGAAACTACTTATAAAGTTAACAAGCGAAAAATATACAAAGACCCACTCTCAACATTTTCCGTCCAGTATAACCAACGTATTCAGCAGAGCTCTTGCATAAGCTAATCAACCGTCAAAGCAAACAAATTTCACAAAATTGGGGTATTCAACTACAATATGGAAAATCTAGCGAGGCGGAAGGGACAGACGAACAGGCTAAGCTGAAGTTGTTTATTTTTTGACGGTACATTACTTCCGTAACGGTGAAAGTACCAATATTTATGATTGAAAATGGGCCTGGTTTGGATTCAAATGTCCATACACTTCAGTGGAGTGTTTACTGAATCGATCTAATTATTATATCACATAGGTAACTTTAGTAGCAGAGTCATATTGCTTTTCGTGACTGGTTAGGCCCACACGGCAAAAGAAAACTGGGAAGATCGAACGCGCGTTGGTCAGATGATATTAAAATTATAAATCATAACTGGTTAAAATTAGGTGAAAACTGAGACAAATGGCTAAAACCAGAGAAAGCTTTTACTCGAGAGGTGTCTTAATCATTGCTATTAAATCTAAAAAAATCTTCATTACTTATAAGTAGATTTAGGTTAAACTATGTATATTAATGTTTTGGTTATGGAATAATTGGACTTTTTATTTTTAACTAGCAACCCGACCTCACTTCGCTTTGGTTTCAGCCGTCTTACCCGCGTAGTTCCTGTTCCTGTGGGAATACCGGGATAACATATAGCCTATGTTACTCCCTGATATTATAGCTTTCCATTGGTGAAAGAATTTTTGAAATCGGTTCCGTGGTTTAAGCGTGAAAGCGTAACAAACAAACAAACAATCTTACTTTCGCATTTATAATATTAGTAAGGATTATTATTGCTTTTCTACCTGTAGGCCGTTACCTTAACTAGTTGGCTCTGCTGGGATATTATAATTATCATCTCAGCCCATACACGTCCCACTGTTAGGCTCGGACCTTCTCCACTATGGGAGGGAAATTGACCTACTATTCCATGCTAGTCAGACGATATAGGGTTTTATTTCGAGTTTGCCTTCTCATTATATGCATATTATATTCGTCGTCATTTACGATACCCACGGGCAAGATAGGGGGTGGTGAATTGTATTCTTACATCACCACATATGCTCTCGCATAAATTCGATGTCTAATTACTAGTAATCTTGCTATTGTGTAATATAACAAAATATGTTGCAAAACAAAAAGATGTGTTTCCGCCCGGGATCGAACCGGGGGCCTTCTGCGTGTTAGGCAGATGTGATAACCGCTACACCACGGAAACTTATTTCGTTGAGTCTTATAATTTGAGTAGTTTGTAGGCGTTATATATTTAGAACGAGTGTCATATACGTGAGGTTATTTATATCGTTGCCTACTTTCACTTATAATCCGTTCTAAAACGTACCTTGAAACATTTATATCAATAGCGCCATGATATGATACGCTATCAAGTAATTAGTTATATTTTGCTATTTTTTGATTCTTTTACTTTTAAATAAATTCCATTGTATTGTTAAATATGCGTTTCCTTTACAATAGGACTGCTGTAGTTCTGCTTTACTACGCTATAGTAATATAATATCTAAATAAAATACCATCAAAAACAAAACTTGTAAAAAAAAAGCCAAGCCTCGCAACTGAGTTCTTCTAGCATAAAAAGTTGTGAGATCTATGTTATAGCAAGTCGGTTAACTCATTCAGTTCCTGCTGAAGGGATCTTTCTGCTTAAGTTAATACGTAAATAGCTAATCTAACAACTTCTTAGTGACTATATCAATATTAAAGACCTTTTATGTCTTAAATAAACAGACTGACTTGGCAATCGCATGAAAACACAATGTACCTCTCAAGTAATACATATTGTATTAAATTGTACTAAACTTAATGCGATTGCCAAGTCAATCTATTTATTTAAAACATAAAAGATCTTTAATATTGATATAGTCACTATAAGAAGTTGTTAGGTTAGCTATTTACGTAATAACTTAAGCAGAAAGATCCCTTAAGCAGGGACTGAATGAGTTAACCGACTTGCTATAACATAGATCTCACAACTTTTTATGCTAGAAGAACTCAGTTGCGAGGCTTGGCCTTTTTTTTTACAAGTTTTGCTTTTGATGGTATCTCATTTCTTTTTGTAGATAGGTCTACTTATTTTCCTTTCCGGTACCTTCTACTTCTTGAATACCAACAACGGATTTTCTTAGAGCCCACTCTCTGAAAAATGAGACATCTTTCCATTCCGTTTGAGTCACTTCTACCTAAACTAAGCGGAGAGATTTGGAAATAAAGAAATTTGATTGGTTTTTTGAAACACATCTCCTCTAGTCACCTCTCCGCTTTGATGGCAAACGAGCCTAATGATGGCGTTCTTTCTTTCAGGTAAATTTCAGGCAATTTAGTTTGCTTAATACTTTGGGAGATTTTGGTATAATTTCATAAGACATGTCCCACTCTTGCTTTTTCATTAAGTTGATTGACCATTTTACAAGTTATCTTTGAATATAATTATATCTAGGTATCTGTCTACACCTATTATGCCAATCATCATTCAGCCTATCGCCGTCCACTGTAGAACATAGACCCCCTCATGCTTCACCATAAAGTGCGGTACTGTAGCACCTGCATCCAATAACGCTCAAGAGTAACAGAGTTGCCATGACTAGAGCTCATTTTTCTTCGCCATGTGAGGAATAATGCCGTAATCACCACGTTTGGTAGGCGGGTTGGTTTCGCAATGAGATATCATATATTTCCCCGGTGAGAGCTGCTGCCCACTCTCCTTCCTGTTGAATCTTTTTTTTTTAATGACCACGCCTTGCACTAAGGGAATAATAATCCTTATATTGTGGTGGACTTTACAAATATATAATTCGTCATCGCATCATCGTCGTTGCCTTCATATGTCCCACTGTTGGGCTCGGGCCTCCTCCACAATAGGAGAGAATTTGACCCACTATACCATACTGGTCAGACATGTTGATATAGGGTTTCATTTCGAGTTTTCCTTCTCTTGCACAGATGGTATGTACATATTATATTCCATAGTCGTCTTATACAACATCCACGGGCAAGATGGGGCAACGAGAGTGGTGAATTGTAATCTTACTTCGTCACCATACGGAAAGAACATACAATTAACTGACACAAATTACATTCAGAGTCAGAACAACAATTTGTGGATCGTACAAGGTGTTGTCTTGCATGGAATTCGAACCCGCGACACTAGCACGGTACGTTGGCATCTTAACCACTACGCCATCTGCGCAGTCCTTAGCCAGTTTTTTCGATTCTCATAGGGAAGCAATGATGGCGATAAATATATTCTTATTTTTTACAAAGTTACATTTCATTAACTGCAAATGTAACTTTGTAATCCTATATATTTATATTAGTTTACAAAATTATTTATGCAGTTAGTGTATCTCGGAAACTGGATGAAAATTACAATGTTTCATTATTTTTCCTTCGTTTATATACTAAACACTAATTGTGTTCTAAATTTGAAGCTTCTATGTTTGCTAGAAGTGCCACTTTAATATTGATGATTGGTCAGTCAGTCAGTGAGTGACAAAATTACGTAATTTTGACTAGTTATAATTCTTAAACTGTTGGTTCAAATTGAATGAAATTTGAAATACACAATGTGTATACAAGGCCTGCTAGGTTGCTAAAAATTCAGGCTTCTAGTTTTATTAACAACGAAGTTATAGGGGGTCGAAAATGGCCTGAATGGCTTCGAGAAAAGTATGTTACGGCAGTGTTGCGTTTTGCCCGACTTTTTTTTTGCTCGACTTGGCGGGGGCACTGCCGTGCCCCCAGATCCTTATTAGATTTCATTGTTAACAGGGAAATTTTAAGTTTTAATATAAATCATTTGAAATAAATAATAGTATTTTGACCATGGAAGCTAAAAACTATGTAATTAACAACTTTCTATGAGCATGTTTTGAAACAGGTTTAACGATTTTCATAGTCAAAAGAATTCGGGAGACATAAATCGCTCTAGTTAGGTTTCATCTCATCTACAGATAAACTGACTGAAAAAAATGTTTTCAGTCATCAATCATCATCATCATCATTGCAGCCCATATACGTCCCACTGTTGGGCTCGGGCCTTCGCCACAATGGGAGGGTATTTGATCTACTATACCATACTGATCAGACATGTTGGTATAGGGTTTCATTCCGAGTTTTCCTTCTTTTGCACAGACCTTATGTGCATATTATATTCCTTAGTCATCTTTTACGATATCTACGGGCAAGATAGAGAGTGCATTTTTACTCCGCCACTACACGGAAGTTTTCAGTCATTATATATAATTAGAATATGAAAGTAAATTTTGTCAGTGCCATCCAAAATAAGAATAGCTTAGTTGGGAAATAGGGCAGTCGTTTAAAAAAGTCCCAGTTCGACCACCTTTTTACGCTTTTTTATATATCATAATATAACTATGGTTACTATGGTACGAATTTAATTTACCACTCCCTGTCTTGCCCGTGGGTGTCGTAAAAAACCATTAAGCGATGTATCCAATCAATATATCTCAAACCGGTATATCGGTTTGATGTTCGAGAAAGGCAATAAATATGAAGATGGTTTTAGGTTACTAAAACAAAGCATTAGGACTCGGTTGGTGGCGGTTGAGTTTAAGAAAATCTTATAATCTTTATTGGATCATTAACTTTCACAATCTTGTTTGTAAGTTCTGAGTCCCATACTAATGTAAGTTATATGTCGTATAATTATATTCTAAACACCTACCAAGTGTCAAAGAATTCTCGTTAGGTTTTAACTAATATTATAAATGCAAAAGTAAGTTTGTTTGTTTGTTTGTTACGCTTTCATGCTTAAACCACCCAACCGATTTCAAAAATTTTTTCACTAATGGAAAGCTATAATATCAGGAACTAATATAGGTTATATTTTATCCCGGTATTCCTACAGAAACGGGGATTACGCGGGTAAGGCGACTGAAACCGAAGCGAAGCGAGGGTGGGTTGCTAGTGTATAATAAATATAATTATATGACAATTTCTTTTTTCTTTTACGTTGTCTATTTAATAAAATAAAAATAAATAATAGTTCAGAAAAAAAATACCCTTTTAAAGAAAACCCAACTAAAAAATAGAAAATAAAATTTTAAAAATTTAAATTAAGAATAGTGTATAAAAGAAAAAAATATTTTTTATTGTAAAAAAAGTGTGGGGTGCATGTTGTCAATAGTTATAAATATTTTATTGACAGATATGAGTAGAAGGTATCATTTTGATAATATCATAAAAAGCACCCCACACTTTTTTTACAATAAAAAATATTTTTTTCTTATATACTTACACTATTCTTAATTCAAATTTTTAAAATTTGCTTTTTATTTTTTAGTTGGATTTTCTTTATAAGCGTATTTTTTAGTTTTTTTGAACTATTATTTATTTTTAATTTTTTAGTTGAATTTTCGCTAATCCTGATTATCCTAGTAAGGATAATAGGTCAAACTCTTTTAAAATATTGAATTGTCATCGGTTATTAATAAGTATGCCATATTTCGAATTAATCCAACGTTTTGAAGGGGGTCAAAATCATGCTCAAAGATTCCGTTACATACTAACATACATACGTCTGAAGCGTATAAAAGCGTATTAAAAACGAAAAATCTATAACATTAGTACTATTCCTGTAATTAATATTTATGTTAATATCATAAATCTAGTTAAATAATTTTGTATTACAAATAAAACTATACCGTTTCCCTAAACGAGGTTGCGAGTGGACCGGGGATTAGTCCGCCACCCGTAGAGAGGCTGACCGGACGAGGACGACGGCGACAGTGTTGCTGACATTGCCTTGTTGCCGGGGCGTCGAAGGAGACGGTACCTGAAAAGGTCATCGTTCGGGTTCAGCCACGGATGTCAAGAAATTGAAACCAAAGATCATCGCAAAGGCGATGGGAAGGGAACACGGTAGGTTATGGGGACGCACGCCGCCAACCCGTCGTCCCTTACAGATTGGGCAGAGTGTGGAACCGTAGCCACCATAAAAAGGTATGAATGTTCAATAATCAAATATCTTATAACTTAAAATATATCGATTCAATAATAATTTTAGTTATCTTGATGATTTACCGAGGTTTAAATGTATTAACCGCTGATAATTTTATCTTTTATTAGCGATAACCGTAATTCACTACTATTACATATTTGGTTCAGTTATTTTTATTTTCTCAATTTTATAGTAGGTATACTAGCAACCCTCGCTTCACTTCGGTTTCAGTCATCTTACCCACGTAGTACCCGTTCCCGTGGGAATACTGGGATAAAAGGTAGCCTATGTTACTCTCTGATATTATAGATTTCTATTGGTGAAAAATTTTAGAAATCAGTTCGGTGATTTAAGCGTGAAAGCGTGACAAACAAACAAACAAACAAACTTACTTTCGCATTTATAATATTAGTAAGGATGAGTGCACATGCCGCTAACACCGCTGACATATAGAGTTAATGGCTTAAATGTACCTACAATAAAATTATTGACGGTGGGTTCTTTGTGTGGTGACGGAGTTAGAATACAATTCACCACCCCCTCGGGTGCCCTAAAGGATGATTAAGGGACACGATATGCAGATAACATCTATGCAAGAGAAGGAAAACTTGACATAAAACTTTATGCCAATACGTCTGACCAGCATAGTATAGGTATAGGTCAATTACCCACCCATTGCCGAGGAGTCCCGAGCTCATGGCCTGAGATGATGATGGTAATAGATTCTTTGGTTCGATTACTGAGTTGGACAGAACATTATATGGTTTTAACTCTACAATCCTAAGAACTTAGTTTTTTAACGTCGTAGATAGATTAAATTTCTGTGAAATTCTCAAGTACAGATTCATAGAGGTATTTATCACTCATATAATAACACAAACATATTACTACAATACAATAATATTAATTATTGCAAATAGCGAGGATATATGTATATATACAAACTACTCACGTTTCTTTTATACGTAAACAAATATTGTATTGTAGTGACAGTTTAACTAATCTATACCAATAAATTTAATTGGAGTGTCTGTTTGTAATGTCAAAATAATAGGTTTTTTTCATGCTCACACGGTTATTTGCACGACACCTATGCCTAACTAATTAAAGATTTTTTGTCTGTCTGTCTGTCTGTTTGTTCCGGGTAATCTTCAAAACGGCTGGACCGATTTCAAAAATTCTTTCACCAATGGAAAGCTATAATATCAGGGCGTAAACTAGGCTATATTTTATCCCGGTATTCCCACGGAAACGGGAACTACTCGGGTAAAACTACTATAACCTATAACCGAAGCGAAGCGAGGGCGGGTTGCTAGTAACATATATAGTACTAACTATATTGTATACTTTTATAAAAGAACTAGCAACCCACCCTCGCTTCGCTTCGGTTTTAGTCGTTTACCCGCGTAGTTCCCGTTCCCGTGGGAATATCGGGATAAGATATAGCCTAGGTTACTCCCTGATATTATAGCTTTACATTTGTGAAAGAATTTTTTGAATCGGTCCAGCCGTTTTGAAGATTACCCGGAACAAACAGACAGACAGATAGACAGACAGACAGATAGACAAAAAAAAATTAAAGTGATTGTTAGGCATAAGTATAGTGCAAATAAGTTATTTTTCATGGCTTTTTTCATGCTCACACGGTTATTTCAAATAACCGTGTGAGAATGAGAAAAGCCTATTATTTTGACATTACAAACAGACACTCCAATTTTATTTATTGGTATAGATGAAAACAAATTTTAATAGTGGTAGGACCACACTTTTGACAGTTGTTTGTCTACAGCCGCGGGCCGGTCCGTCCGGGGTCGTTAACTCTCGCAGAAAATCGACGTCCGAGTAGTAAAAATTTGTTACTGCGCTTCATTCAGTGAGCGAAAGAGCCGAAATCATAACTTTCTGAGGATATTTGCATGTGGTGGGTTTTAGTGATTTTTTTTTTTTGGGGTTTGGGTTGCGGTCTGCGCACTCCTCGCACCACTCCTTCCGGGGCGACAGAGGGGCGTAAGCACGCACACCCGCGACCCACCCACGTGCACGTCGCCTTCGTCGTTGGGCCGACCACCAGAGCAGGGTTACTTGTCATCAGTGGTCGGCCCGACGGAATATTTGGGGTACCCTCCCATCGAGGGGGGTTTTAGTGATACCTTTAGTATCACCGAACCTCATTGCACGCATCCACACTCTCTTGATTTTCTTTGCCTAGCCCCTGGTATTGCAAAGGTGCAGCAACACTTATCATCACTATTTTTGGTGTACTGTTTTTTGTCGGGCCGACCACTGACGACAAGTCACCCTGCACCGGTGGTCGACCCAACGACGAAGGCGACGTGTCGCGGGTGGGTTATGGGGCCGCGCGTTGGCCCTCTGTCGCTCCGGACGAATCCGGCTGGCGGGTGCCCTGACCGTAGCTCACCCAAAGAAAAGGAGTACTGTTTGCTCGTTTGCCATTGTTTGCAATAAAAAAAAATAAAGATATTGAAAAAATAAATTCACTGAGGATTGAACATTTTTCTTCTTTTGTAATTTAAAAAAAATAAATTCACTGAGGATTACACATTTTCCTTCTTTTTTCATTTTAAAAAATAAATTCACTGAGGATTGAACATTTTTCTTCTTTTTTTGCCCGAAGAATAGATCTTCTCTATAGTGCGAGGGAAATTGTTCTACTATGCCACGCTAGGGAGGGATTGAAATTAGACTGTATACCAGGCCATCTGGCCTGGTATACAGTTTAATTTGAATTTTTATGACGATTTAGAAAATCTACACAAATAAAATGTGTTTGTCTATTTGTAATGTGAAAACAGTAAGCCTTTTTTATCCTGACATGATTATAGCCATCATACGTACACTTAAAAACCAATTTCTTCAGTCTGTTATTCCGGGTAATACATATTTAAAACGGAAGGCAAATTTTGATGATATTTTATTAGGTCCCAGGTCACTGTGCATATAAGGAGGTACTTGAGATTGTTATTCCTTTCAGAAAAAAAAAAAATTTGCTCTGTTCGGGAATCGAGCTCAAGGCCTCATGGACTGCAATCGCATACCAGTAATATCCGAGGCGATATTGGATATTTAGAATGTAGGGGCGATTAAAAGTGAAACAAGGACGGGGCGCTAGTTGGGAATAAAATCCAATGTCGAATCGTCTAGCCAGCGTGGCACAGCAATTTGCACACCTTACAAGGCACAGCATGTGTTTATGTATAATTTACTGTATGCTGCTGTAAAGTGTTCGAAACGTCGGGTAATCAAAAATCAAATACAAACGCGATAAAATCCGTAAAGTAGTTTTATTTAAAATGTATAATACTCGCGTAAACATCAGAAATCATTATATAATTTACTGTTAAAAATATGCTACTATGCCACCATTTTGCAACGCAAAAAGGATTCATTCCCTATATATTCAGAACATTAATGTAAACGAAGAGAATATAGTTTAAAAGAGGAGCGTGTGAGGCTTGTATTTTTGCTTTCATTGTGAATAAAAATGACATACAACTTAGTTTGTTCATATAAATATATCTAGAAACATAAATATATCTAGAATTTTGATTTCTGATGTTTATGCCAGTATTGCATGTTTTAAATAAAACTACTTTACAGAGTATAATCGGCCCCTGTGCTTACCGTTTGTGGACTATGAGAAAGCCTTTGATTCAGTCGAAACTTGGGCGGTGCTGCAGTCCCTTCAGCGGTGCCAAATCGACCATCGCTATATCGAAGTGCTGGAGTGTTTGTATAGGAACGCCACAATGTCAGTCAGTCAATGCAGAAAGGCGTGAGACAGGGAGATGTCATCTCTCCGAAACTGTTCACCACTGCACTGGAAGATGTCTTCAAGCTCTTAGACTGGACTGGACTCGGCATCAACATTAACGGCAAATACATCACTCACCTTCGATTTGCAAACGATATCGTCGTTATGGCAGAATCCATGGAGGACCTTGGCACAATGCTCAATGATCTCAACAGGGTATCCCAATTAGTGGGTTTACGAATGAACATGGATAAGACGAAAGTCATGTCAAATGCCCATGTCATTCCTGTACCGGTCCTAGTTGGCAATGTGATTCTCGAAGTTGTCGATCATTATGTTTACCTAGGATAAACAGTCCAGTTAGGTAGATCCAATTACGAGAAAGAGATCAGAATCCATCTCGGTTGGGCAGCGTTCGGGAAACTTAAGAGGATCTTCTCGTCCAACATACCTCAGTGTCTGAAAACATAGGTCTACGACCAGTGTGTGTTACCAGTGATGACTTACGGCACGGAAACGTGGTCCCTAAATGTAGGACTCATATCAAGGCTCAAAGTCGCTCAGCGTGCTATGGAGGGGGCTATGCTCGGGATTTTCTCTGCGAGATAGAATCCGGAATACGGAAATCCGCAGAAGAACGGGTGTAACCGACATAGCACAAAGAATTAGCACGCTGAAGTGGCAATGGGCAGGCCACATTACTCAACAAACCGACAACCGCTGGAGAAGAAAGGTTCTCGAGTGGCGACCACGTATCGGACGACGCAGTGTAGGACGCCCCCCCACTAGGTGGACCTAGCGAACCGATGCGAACTAGCGAACGGACCGATGACCTAGCGAAAGTTGCTGGGCATCGTTGGATGCAGGCGGCACAGGACCGCACATTGTGGCGTAACATGAGGGAGGCCTACGTCCAGCAGTGGACGGCAATAGGCTGAAATGATGATGAATAATGATACATACCCGATACAATCCGTAAAGTAGTTTTATTTAAAACTAGCAACCCGCCCTCGCTTCGCTTCGGTTTTAGTCGTTTTACCCGCGTAGTTCCCATTCCCGTGGGAATACCGGGATAAAATATGGCCTAGTTTACGCCCTGATATTATAGCTTTCCATTGGTGAAAGAATTTTTGAGATCGGTCCAGCTATTTTGAAGATTACCCGGAACAAACAGACAGACAGACAAAAAAATATTAAGTGATTTTTAGGCATGTGTATAGTGCAAATAAGCGTGTGAGCATAAAAAAAGCCTATTATTTTGACATTATAAACAGACACTCCAATTTTATTTATTGGTATAGATGATAGATATCTAGGATTTATTATGATGATTAGACACGTAAATATATCCTTCCATGTGGTGACGGAGTGAGAATACAATTCACCATTCCCTTTCTTGCCCGTGGATGTCGTAAAAGACGACTAAGGAATATCATATGCATATAAGGTCTACGGAAGGGGAATGGAAACTCGAAATAAATCTCTATACCAACCCATCTGATCAGCGTGGTATTCATCATCATCATCATTTCGGCTCATATACATCTCACTGTTGGGCTCGAGTCTCCTCCATAATAGAAGGGACATCGACCTTACTATACCATGTTGGTCAGACAGGTTGGTATAGGGTTTTGTTTCGAGGTTCCATCTCTTGCTTAGATGTCATATGCATAATATATCCCTTAGTTGTCTTTTACGACACCCACGGCTAAGAAAGGGGGTGGTGAATAGTATTCTGAGTCCGTCACCACACGGACCACTAGCGTTGTAAATATCCCTCCTATTACGAAGGAGGCTCGAGCCCAGCAGTGGGACGTATATAAGCCGAAATTATGATAGTGATGAAATATATATATATTATATATATATATTATATATATATATTATATATATATATTATATATATATATATATATATATATATATATATATATATATATATATATATATATATATATATATATATATATATATATATATATATATATATATCCAGTCCATTAATACAAATCTGCGACGCCTGCTTGATTTTCATCTTTGACCACCTATTAATGCAAAAAATGATTTTGACATCACAAATTTCTTAACAGGGTGACTGTCTGAATCAAAAAATTAATTAATTTTTCCCTTAATATGTGGCACTCTTAAAGTTTTATAACAATCTGTGGTATTGTATTTCAGCTTACACTTTCGAGGATAAAAAAGTAAAGTTACAAAAGAAAGAAAGATAAGGCCTATAAACTTAATGCTAAACATAAAGTAACATTGTAAATAAAACTAGGGATTTTATCGCGGTTGTATTTCATTTTTGATTGTCCAACGTTTCAAACACTTTCCAGTCGTAAACAGTTTACTTATACCATAGTTTAATTTACAATTTAATACTTGCGTAGACATCAGAAAACAAAAATGTCAAAATGAAATCGCAAGGTGGATTAGCAGCGCTACCAAATAGTTTCAATAGACAATATTATAGTTTGAAATAGATATAGGTATATATCTTCAAAAGCGATTAAGACGGCAAGTGATTAAGCAATTAATAGTAATTACCTACTGTAACTATGATAATTATAATATCTGGTAATGACTTAGGCTTGGTGTAATAGTATCCAATTATATTGAATAGTTGTTATATGAAATACTAACCAGCCGCATTCGCTTTGCTTCGATTTCGTTATCTTTCCTCCAAACTTTCATATCGGTTCATACATCCCAACACTGAGCTCGAGCCTCCTCCATTATAGGAAGTAAATTGAATCCGCGGGTGACCGGACCGGGGCTTTTAGTCCGTCACCTCCAGAGAGGCTGGCCACACGACAGCGACCGACGTCTCGGGAAAGAGACGTCGAGAGGAGAGGATACCCCCTCAAGGTATTCTGTCGGGTCCAGCACTGAAGACAAGGAACTCGGTGCCGGTGGTCGCTCCAACAACTCCGTCATCACACGGACAGGATGCCTCCACATTTTAAATCTTCAATATATAAATTTTCCTTGATGGACTAAGAATACAAATCACCACCACCTTTCTTGGCCGTGGGTGTCGTAAAAGATGACGTCACCACACGGATATATCTTTAATAATCTTTATTAGTTAAAAAAGTAATGTTACAGTAATCTCCTTATATTAAACATATGAGAAACCAAGGAGTGCTTTGGCATTCGTACTAGGATACCCTGTGTCACGAATGCCGTCACCTTTCCTCGTAATCTATCATCTAAGTTACATATTTTAAAATAAAATTGCAGAATTTCAATTTGATGTAAGAAGATAAGGAATCCAAATAGGAAAAAATAGTGTCCGTATACGTGTGTGTGTGAGTGTGTGTGTGAGCGTGCGTGTATGTGTGTGTATTTATTTAGCGTAGTACTATTTTATAATAGTGAACAGTAGCTCGGTGTCTTCATAGCTTAGAGATTTTAGCCAATTTTCTACGGTTCTTTTACATTCATATCGGGAGAGACTGAAGATATTTAGACGACTATTAGTGATATTATAAAGCTGTGAGCCTAGTATCCAGAAGTGATGCTCAGCAAAGGCAGTTCTATGTCTCACTGTATTGCAAACTCTCGCCTTTTTACGTTTGTGAATTCTTGGAATAGAAATGTATGGCACCAGGTGGTGCATATGGATAATCACTTGCAAGACAAAGAGCTGCCGTACTGTGAGCAAACCACTTTCCTGATACAGGAGTGTGGTTGAATAACGGAAACATTTTTTAAAAATAACCTTTATTATTGCTCTTTGGGCCCTTTCTATTCTCAACATATTAGTCTTGTAAGTACCACCCCATGCTGTAATACAGTAACTGAGTACTGGTTGCCCGATTGCATAATATACCATTTTTAGTGTGTTTGTTTTAGCAGTATTTCTCAGTCTCTTAAAGATGAAGATTAGGTTCCGAATCCGGTTTACTAAACTATCAATTTGATTTTTCCAGCTCAGCGTACCGTCAATATTGACACCTAGATATTTAATTACAGAAGTTTTAGTAATAGTTTGACAGTTGCAAGTAGTAATTGAAGAGCAAGTATGTAATTTTATAGAGATTGTCTCGTCTCTTGGCTGACTCCTGTCACTACATGCAAATGTTATATATATTTAGACTTTGCCGAGTTTAATGTGAGCAGATGTTTGTCTAACCAGTGTTTTACTATTTGCAATGCATTTTCAGCATGCATTTGTGTTTCCTTCCAATCACGTCCATCTATAAGCAACACAGTATCGTCAGCATATGAAATTATTTTAGTGTGAGGAATTACCAGGTTACATAGGTTATTAATGTATATCAGAAAAAGTGTTGGGCCCAATACACTGCCCTGGGGTACTCCACACGTGATCTTCAGTTCACTGCTAATGTAAGACTCAATTTTTACATATTGCATCCTTTCAGATAAATAGTCTCTGAAAATGTCAAGTACAACACCTCGGATTCCAATAGCCTCTAACTTATCTATTAGAAGAGACGTTGAAACCGTATCGAACGCCTTAGACAGATCCAAAAATATGCCAATAACTTTCTTCTTTGAATCCAAACATTTCCACAACATTGTTTGTCAGTTCAAGTACAGCATCCTCGGTTGAAGGTCCCCTTCTAAAGCCAAATTGATTCTCTGATAGGATATTGCATCGGTCTAAATAAGCAATAAGACGTTTGTTCAAAGCTTTTACAAAGATTTTTGACAGTGCCGTTAACCCTGAGATTGGTCTATAGTTTGTAATATTGTCTCTATTTCCACTTTTATAAATAGGATGCACGATAGCCTTTTTGAACGCAATAGGGCAAACACCTTGTTCAAAGCAGATGTTTAGAATATGTTGTAGGACTGGTATTAGAGGACGATGGAGAGCTTTCAAAAAAATTGATGGAATACCATCCCAACCTACAGCACAATTATTACGTAGACTCATTAAAATAGCTTCAATCTCATTATTGTCAACACTCAATAAAGCCATTGAGGAGCCTGACTGATTATTTGAAGGTTCAGGTATATTTGAATTTGTTTGCAATGTGCATAGAGGTGGCTGTAGTATTGCTAAAGTAGCCGGTATATCTATAAAGAATTTATTGATTCTATTTAGAGATGCAACCGGATTATCTGAAATTGTCAAGAGTTCTTTTGGCAAACACTTAGGTTTTTTTAGCTGCGTAATATTTTTTATAACATCCCAAGTAGCTTTGAGGTTTCCTTTAGCTTTTTGCAGTTCTTTTTTCTCGTATGCATTCTTTAGTCTCTTTAGTAAGTCTTTGCAGAAGTTGCGATACCTCGTATAGGTGATCCTTAAAATCATGTTGTTAGGATTTTTTCGAGACCTAAGATGCATTTTGTCACGATTTCTAATGCATCTCAGTAATCCCGGAGTAATCCATGGTTTAATGTTTTTATTTTTACGTGGTACTCTAACTAATTTCGTATGATCTTTTACAGCACATGAAAGTACGGAAACCAAACAGGCTGTAGCTAAGTTTGCATCTGTTATACACAAAATTGAGTTAAATGAATGAAATTTTAGAGTTGAAATAGCAGATTTGAAGTCGATATGGGTGATGTAATTTTTTGTCTTTGACAGCTGATCACCTGCGTTTTTGTGCTCCATGCAAAGAATTGTTGGCAAGTGATCCGTAATATACGATTTTAGTATAAGTACAGTGGCTTTGTCATATGTTTTTATGACAATATGGTCCAAGCAACTCTGTTCACGTGTAGGGAACATGTGAGCTGGTAGTAACCCATGACAGGCAATAGTGTTTAAATATTCGTCACAGTACCGGTCACCAGCGTTAGGACTAATGTTTATATTTATATCCCCCACTAGAGCAATAGTTTGAAAGGATTTTAATGAAATTAAGATATTATCAAGACTAATCAAAAAAGGTTCAATATCTTTATAGGATGGAGAACGATAAATTGCAACTAAAGCTGTATTATTATGCTGTGTAAATATAAGACAATTTCCTTCATTAAAATTGGGTTCAAAGCATTTAAAATCTAATTCAGTTTAGACATAAGCTGCTACTCCATCATTTTGATTAGAATACCTTGAAACATCGGAATTATATCCATTGAGAACGGGAAGATTATTTATTTTACTCAGCCAACACTCTGATAGAATAATTATATCACAATTTATAGATATTTCTGCTAAAAGTACATTTAATTTATCGAAATTACAGTTTAGGCTACGTATATTCATATGAAAAATGGTTAACATTTTTGACGCACTATTTATATATTTATAGCACTCATTTGGCTCACATAAATACAAATTTGATATTTTAATATTATCAATATTATCAGTAACCTCCTGAATATCAAAATTAGCCATTTATAACTTTAAAATAGAAGAATGCGTCTCAGCAGAAGTCGTACAGATTCTTACATGAGTACGTATATGATCAATATAAAAATTAAATCTCTTAATAGTGATTATATATCGAGTGATTATATATCGAAACTTTCTTAAATTATAACATAATATCATTTTATCTAAATATTTTTGAGATCCTACACGATTTTTAATGTTTCTAGAGTTTGAGTATATCACAGCTGCGCACCTGGGAATTAATTTTATAAATGTTTGGTTAGGTGTTGTATGCAGTGTTAGATTATTTTTGTAAGAGTTAGTGTACAAGTATGTTTTGTTTGTGTTGTACATATTACTACTGTGTTGTGTATTGGTGTCCACGAAGTCTAAAATGCACGTAATATGAACACTTAAGTAATATATATATATACAAAAAAAATGATAATTGAAGTAAAACATGTATTTCATATATACAGTTACGTACCAAAAAAATGTCATTTTTTAAATTTTAAATTAGAAATATCCTCCTCATTATCAACTCGAATATAGGGATCACCTTGTCTTTTACGCAAATAAATACGACCGCGTGAGGTCCAGCAATAATCAAAATCATTCTCCGTAGCAAAGTCCCGTGCCATAAAAAATAACTTCTTAGCTTTATATGTAAGGCATTCGGATATATAAACAGGAGTCGCAGGTCCGTCGAGTTGTAAATGTTGAGTATTTATTTTGTTATTTACATGTTGTCAGTTATAGCTTTTTACCGATGTTACAATGTTTTCTTTTATTAAGACAGAGACAAAATCTACTATTATACTTCTGGAGGATTTATTTTGTACTTGGTAGATGTCACGTATATCTTCACACTTGACAGGTTGATTCACAATCTTACCGATATTACATATGATACTAGATAGTTCAGATTTATTCTTGCACGATTTCATAGAAACATTTCTAATTTCGATGCCTGAAGCCTTCTGATTTCGCTCCATTGTTTCAATTTTTTCCTGTAGGCTTTGTACAAAAACCAAATTATTCTTCCTCTCTGACTCTAAAAGTTCAAGTTTCCTTTGTATTTCATCGTATTGTGAGGAGACGTGTTGAACTGACTTCTGAATCTCATTCGATTGTTCTCTGAGCTCATATATTGTATGTAGAAGCTGTTCAAAATTGCGGTCCTGTTGCCTTTTAAACTCGGCCAACATATTGCGTAATTCATTAGTAAAATTCACAGATTTTGGCTCATTTTCTAGCGATCCTTCTCGCTTGCGTTTATTGCTTCTTAATTTTGCATGGTTGTCGCTCAGCGATGAAGTAGAAAGGCCATATTCATCGCACAAATTGGGCGCTGATTCTACGCGCGAGATATTCAGCGTAGTCGTAGCAGAAGATGGTGGCGTATGATTGAGCGGCATGATAATATGCGTATTTAATGAGCGCAGTATAAATACCAGGTAGGCAGAAATTATTTGACAGCTACACGTACTGTAGCATATGTAGTTGTAGGTAGGGGGCAGTCCTAGGTCGCAAACGCTCACCAATATTAACAAAGCATTAAGGCGTAACCTTATATCAGCTATAAATGATAAGCGGGGGTAAGCAACAGCAGCGACCACTAACCTCTTCGTCGGCATTTGTAGCAGTAGTGGGTACTTATATACTGCACGGCACTCGCCGCTACGTTGTTGTACGTTGTAAAAATTAGCGTTGCAACTCAACACTTTTAATTTATGCACTCCTGGCACCCATTTCACTTAATAATTCACTTACAATTTAAATTTATTTAAAAAGAAATAGATATTTGAAATGTGCCAAAAACACGACCACTCAGCACGAGCGATCCGAGGGAAGGGGATACCAAATACAGTTAAAATATTAAACCATATGGTAAAAAAGAGAAGGCAAGCTTAAAATAATTCGTATACACAGAGTATACTATCGCGTATATCCTGAAGTGTTGGAGATCATAACATCGTAAAATCAGTAAATAAATTATTTTATTTTCTATATTTTTAAGATCTATATTATAAACTAGCAACCCGCCCTCGCTTCGATTCGGTTTTAGTCGTTTTACCCACGTAGTTCCTGTTCCCGTGGGAATATCAGGATAAAATATAGCCTAGTTTACGCCCTGATATTATAGCTTTCCATTGGTGAAAGAATTTTTGAAATCGGTCCAGCCGTTTTGAAGATTACCCGGAACAAACAGACAGACAGACAAAAATTTTTTAATCTGTATTTTAGGCATAGGTGTCGTGCAAATAACCGTGTGATATATTTTATCCCGGTATTCCCACGGGAACGGGAACTACGCGGGTAAAACGACTATAACCTATAACCGAAGCGAAGCGAGGGCGGGTTGCTAGTAGATAGATAAATATTAACCCTAAAATTTTATAACTAATTTTCTGTATCCGGTAGATAATTATAAATCTCTGTAATAACGATAACTTGTTGGACGTGAGACATCTTAGTCCGCCCGTGATCATGAACGCTGCAAAGTGTTCGAAATGTCGGGCAATCAAAAATCAAACACAAACGCGATAAAAGCCGTAAGGTAGTTTTATTTACAATCAGTATTCCAGGTAAAATTCTATTATATCAAATGTACGATTAATTAATTTCTTAATTTATTTACTGATATCTAGTATTACTTCATACATTTGGAGGAAAGAAAAGAATCTCCAAGACCATTGGTTAGATTTATAACCGTCGTTAAGTTAATGTTAGGAACAGGGAAAGACTTTTTGGTTGCCTCAAAGTATCTGGAAAGATCATATAAAATGAATGTGCTAGGAGATTTGGTTTAGTTAGGACTAGTTAGATTTGTTTTAGCTATCTTTTTATAACTTAGCACTAGAGAAGACTGGTGTTTTAAATTATGGAAAAAGTGTACCTACACTTTTGTCCACTTCAGATCTAAATTTAGTATTCTAAACTGTATACATTATGTGAGAATTAGCATATTAATGTGGTTTTATCTTATAACTTTTAACGAGCAATTCTTGTATATTTCTATGTCTCTATATTTCCATATTTTTAGAATTTTGGAAACGGCACCAATGCTTTTCATGAAATTTAGTATACCAGAGGTTTTGAGGGCAAAAAATCGATCTGGCTAGATTTTATTTATAAAAAATGTCGTCTTGTCGGTGTTTTAGCTAATAAGTAAATAAAATGTCATTAGATTAGGAATATAAATTTAGTCATCGCCGTCAAGAGTGAGAATAGCTCACTTGGTAACTATCCGTTCGCATTTAAACAGCGCGAGATCGAATCTCAGTGTTATTATTATTTTGTTTTTTAATTTTACATTATTTATTATTATTATTTATATGTTCATCAAAAGTACAATTTACAAAACAAAAAAGAAAATAAAAAAATAATTTAATAATATCTAATAGATAATATCAAATCATAAGGTCGTTTTCTGTAGGCTATTTGTCTGGCAAGAGTAATTATTGTGTCAATTCTTTAGATATTTTCTTTTCCATATTCAGACATCATAAAGCCTGAAAATGGAAGTAAATGTCTCTCTTCTTGTGGACACACAACAAAATTTACAGAATTTTAATTGCATTTAAACTTTATGACAGTATAGTAAATTGTGTAAAGTCATGCTGGTAGTCCACCCAGCTGGCAATAGAGTGAGACAGTACGACAACTTATAGAATAGCATGCCTTTCCTTCCGTTGCGCTGAGTTGTTAGGGCGGGATGTTACCAGACTAAAGCCTGTCTCAAAAAAAGGTTAATGCGTTATCATCTCCACTCGTCTCAGCATTCAACTTTTGAGCTCGAGCCTTCTTCATAATGGGAGAGACTATTATACAATGCTGGTCAGGTAGGTTGATACACCTGGATGCCATGAGTGTGGTGCACCTATTGATAATGTGGACCACACTCTGGGAGAATGCCCCACTTGGAGTGCGCAGCGACACGACCTAGTGGCGACCATTGGAGGAGATCTGTCACTGCCGGCCGTAATTAGAAAGATCTTCAGCAGTGACGACTGCTGGTCGGCGACCGCCTCCTTTTGCAAAGCCGTGATAGCGCAGAAGGAGGCCGCAGATTGGGCACGAGAAGCCAACGCTCACGCTAATCAAATTCGCAGACGGCGATTAGGGAGACGGCGGAGGGAGTACGCCCGCCTGATGGATCCTCCATCGTGATAATCCCTACACGGGACGTGGCCGCAAGGCCGACCGTCGGGATGCCAAAGTCGTATGCCCAAAAAGCGACCCTTTGGCACCCCAAAATAGACGAGGAAGTGGACAGCTGCTGGTTTTTAGTAGGTATTCCGACGAACCATCTTACCCCCCTGCAACTCATACTGCTGCATAAATGAATTTCCCATAGCGTAAAAAAAAAAGAAAGGCAGGTTGATACAGGATTTTATTTCTAGTTTTTCTCTTCGTACACAAATTATATATGCATATTATTTCTTTCGTCGTCTCTTAAAAACCCATCGGTTAGATAAGGATTTGTGATTATTTGTGTTATTTTCTTACTCCATAACCACACGTGTCGTTGACGTGTGTTGCCTGCATCAATTTTAGAAAAAAAATACATGAAAACAAAGTCGAGGTTTAAATGACACTTCCAAAAAGGCATAATAATGAAGAGTAAATACATAAAACGTTACCCTTTGAAACGCGATAGGCTATAGCAAAACTACGTTCAAACTCCGAATAATTGGTTTAACGTCGTGCTCTCAACGAAAACGAAAGTAATATTATTATAAACGAGCTTTTAGCCAACCCGGACCCCTTTATAATTGTATTAAAACGTTGGAAAACGCCAGATAGATTTACCTACACTCAGACGCTTTTTAATATTTAAACAAAAATTTAGAAGCGTCGTGTTTACTCCTATATAAATGTTACTTGTACTTTGAATTCAATTCGGTCACGGTAGTCGGGAGCTATTCAAATATGTTTAAGCGGTTTCATTTGAGTAAACGTTTTCAGCAAATTCGATATTATTATTTTCAAATACCGGCACTTATTAATATTGTAGTTTATTGTAAAGAATAAACTTGAGCATTTTGCAATGTAATATGAATCCATCTCGTTATATTGTCATTTTTGTAATCAATAAAGGATTACAGCTTAGATCTATTTGATCTATTAATATATTATTTCATTTAAATTATAATATATGTTTACTCATTTAGTATACCTATTCCATTCCATCCATAGGTACCTATACTAAATGAGTAAAAAATTTGTTTACGAGGAAAAAATTATTGAAATATGTGGGACTCGAATCCACACCTATTCGAAATCCCAATCGACCTATCACCTAGTCAAACGTGGGCTGACGTATAGCAATCAATTTAGACAATCATAATTTTTCGCTCATTAACAAGTTTTTTATAATAAAACTATTTTTATGAATTTTATTGCGTATACATTTGATTTTTGATTTCTCGACGTTTTGAACACTTCATGATAATGAACTGATGAACGCCGAAATGTGTTCGGAACTTCGGTAAATCAAGAAGCAAATACAATCGCGATAAAATCCATACAAAAAGTTGGATTTCAAATGTATAATAACCACGTAAACACTAGAAATCGTTAAGTTTCTATATATAAACATAATTGAAGAAAAAGAATTATTAATTGCATATTAAATGCTAAAATTTAGTAATACATAGGCATTCAATTTTAATTTAAAAGCATAATCTTCTCGCATTCGCCATACGTTGAAAATATATTATCCATCGTTAAAGCCCTAGTAAATAAATGTTCAAAGACCCAACATTAACTCTAACGCAACCCAGACAACTTCAAAACCTCCTCAATTCTAATTACGTGACATCTCATACATCGCGTTTGTTGTTCAAACGAGTTGACGCTTCCTTGCGTTATTTAATTGAATGCAGCTTATATGTACTACCGTTTGTTTAATATGTTTATTGTTTATGGCAATACACTTTTTTTTTCTGTGTGGTAACGGAGTAAGAACACAATTCACCATCCCTTCCTCTCTCTCTTACCTGTGTGTGTCGTAAACTAAGTGATATAATATGCAGATATTATCTATCCAAGAGAATAAAAACTCGAAATAAAACCCTATACCAACAGGTCTTAACAGCGTGGTATAAAGGTCAATTTCTTTTCCATTGTGGAAGAGGTCCAAGCCCGTGGCACATATATGGGCTTAGATACGCAAATACATACTTGAAAACCGTTTGTATTCCTTTTCACTAACATTAACTAGCATTCATCATCATCATGGGCTCGGACTTCCTCTACAATGGGAGGGAATTTCACCTACTATACCATGCTGGTCAGACATGTTGGTATAGGGTTTCATTTCGAGTTTGCCTTCTCTTGCACAGGTATTACGTGCATATTATATCCCATAGTCGTCTTTTACGACATCCACGGACAAGATAGGGAGTAGTGAATTGTATTATATTATATACTCCGTCACCACACGGACAATTAACTAGCATTAGGGCATAAATATTAAGGCAGCTCACCGCCTGGCGCTTCGAAACCCGCCGAGACGTCATTGCCCGTTGAGCAGTCCGGCTGGAGAGGCCTCGGTTCGGGGTGCGAACCGTGGAGGCTTGCCGGCCGGTGCTGATGCAGTGGTTGCAAAGGCGGCACGGGGTGCTCTTCTTCCGACTAGTGCAGGTGTTGATGGGGCATGGGTGCTTCGCCAAATACCTACACAAGGTCGTAAGGAGGGAGAGTACACCGTCCTGCCACCACTGCGATTGCGACGAGGACACGGCGAGGCATACGCTCGAGGCCTGCGTCGCTTGGGCCACGCAGCGCCGTGAACTTGTTGCAATCATCGGTGCCGACCTGACGCTGCCGGCTATCGCTAGGGCGATGGTAGGCATCGTCGGGAACTGGGACGCGGTCGCAGTCTTCTGCGAGGCAGTAATCTCGCAGAAGGAGGCGGCGGATCGCCTGCACGAGGAGCGCAGCCTCGATGAGGCGATCCGCCGCCGGCGACTAGGGTGGCGTAGGCGAATACCTGCGCCTCATACCGCCCTAGCCGAGGCCGAGGGTGACGTGACCGGGGATTAGTCCGTCATCCGCTGAGAGGCCGACCGTGTGAGGAAAATCGATGGGAGGGTACCCCAAGTAGGGGGTATTCCGTCGGGCCGACCACTGATGACAAGTAACCCTGCTCCGGTGGTCGGCCCAATGACGAAGGCGATGTGGTTTTCGGGTGGGTTGCGGGTGTTGCGTGCTTACGCCCCTCTGTCGCCCCGGACGGAGTGGTGCGAGGAGGGCGCCGACCGCAGCCCACCCCCCTCCAAAAAAAAAGGGCATAAATATTTGTATTAAAGAAACTTTTAAATTAATATACAATTAGTGGGAAAAAATTATGTTCAAAAAATCAATATGAGATTACACCATTGTTATTTAAGGTACTCGAACTCACAACACTTGAATGGTGGGGTCGGTACTTACAACGCTATCATAATTTCTGTCAATATTATTGGGGTATGTATGTTCGTAACAATTACGATAAAAATAAAACTCGCGTCTTTTAATCGTTCTTGACGACTCCATAATACAAAAAAGCTTATTTCTTTTTTATTAATAAGGATTACTTATTTTCTTTAGAAATCTACATCGCTAATTTGAAATATAGAACATTCTTTAGTTAAATTAAATCCTGTTTCCAGAGTTAACTTGAAGCATAGAATCTAAGTTAATGCTCGTCGAAGTAGTATTATAACAGGAAGCGTCATTCAATGGATGCAGACGCCCTAGGTTACGTAATTAGCATCCTACCACGTCTGTGAGTTATTTGAATAAGGGGCGGACGTCATTCGTTAGGGTTGGCTCACATGATTAATAATAATTACTTTTTGTAAATTTAATTATATTTAAAATTATTTATAATTACTTTTACAAATGTACTTATTAATAGATTTATTTATAATTACTTATATAAATTCAATTAAATATAAATTTATAAAGTTTATCAAAATAATACTTTTACCAAATTCCATTATTTATAATTTCACTAGCTGATTCAACAGCCTTTTTTGTTGAAATAAGCGCCACCTACCGCGTCCAATTGTGAATCTGAGCCATCCTCAGATCCCCTTGAACATGCACAAAAACTTTCATCAACATCGGCCCAGCCGTTTAAGAGGCGTTCAGTGAGTGTATGTCACTACACGTACACTAGAAATTTATATATAAAGACCAGCTATCCCAACAGACGTTGTGTTCAAATAACCGCCACGTACCGTGTCTAATTATGGATCTAAACTATTCTCGAATCCCCTTGAACACACACAAAAAATTTAAGTCTAGCTGACCCAACAGACGTTGTTCTGTGCAAATAAGCGCCACCTACCGGGTCCAATTGTGAATCTAAACCATCCTCGAATTCCCAAATTTTTTGTGTGTATCCAACACACAAAAAATTTTGTCAACATCTGTCCAGCCGTTTAGAAGGAGTTCAGTGACATACACACTTACACAAGAAATTTATATATAAAGAAGGTTTATAAAACTCACAAATTTAATTATTTATTCAATTATTTAGCTTTCAGTTTTTCATTTGAACAGTTGTATATAAATATTTTTATTGTGATGACGGAGTAAGAATAGAATCCGTTCACCACACCTTCTTGCCTCTCTTTTTTGTGAGTGTCGTGGATGATTAAGGGATTAGTATATGTAAAAGAAAGAAAACTAAACCTAATAAACCTATATATGAAAATGTTTCGATTTCGGCCGAAACTGTAACAGATATCGAGGATTCGTTTTCGGTTGCCGGAGAAAATCCTGTTTTAGTTGAACACTAATTATTATGACCCAACTGATGGTTACTTATAGACATGGGTCTTCTCAAGAGGGTATTTTTTTTACTGTCTAGGGTGGCAAACATGCAAAATAATATTATAATCGCCATACTTGAGTGGTGGTTTGCTGATGGCAGTTGTTATTATAAACTTCTTAAGAGAATATTGCTGCGGATCGTTTAGTTATTTTTTGGACGGTTTAAACAACTTCCAGTCTTCCATAACTTTTGTAAAGAATAGTTATTACTATTCCATTATATTCTGAATGTCACCATTCGCAAATAACGACTAAGGTACATTCGTTTTATTACCAGTAAATTCCAACACCTAATAAGGCTTAATCATAACAATCTGTATTGTTACCCAACATTCATCGATGTGCACTGAGCCTAACGACAGACTGGCGCGCAGGGCGGTGTTAACGCTTCCCTGGACACGTTAATTGAAAATGGATTGGAGGTGACAGTGTAGAACGCGGTTTTTTTACGATACAATGTCACTCTTAATGTTATCATTGATTTATGTGGAATTTTATAAAAGAGTTAAATATGCTAGTACCAACTATTAAAGAGCACACATGACTTAAAAATGTCTGTTTTTATAGCATTTTTTAAGTAAAATATTCTTATGCACTTTATTTATTACGGCACTACCGTGTCTCTAGACGTAAACTTACACGTGGTGCGCTTCGTCAGTTCTCTCTGCTTAAACTTGGCTTCATACGTTACTGTGTATCTAGTTTCCTATAAAATCCCCCACAATATTAGGGTTATTTTCTTAGTATAGAGTGTTGTCTAAAAAAGAGGAAATTAGACCAATATTGTATCAATGGTCGTCAAGCGCTCTACTTAGTTGCCGTTGTTATAATAATTAATGGGCAGACAAAATTTGTGATTTATGTATTACGGATACTATTAATGTTGATATTAATACTAACACAGGACAAAAAGATATTAAAAAAATATACTAAATAAGTAGGCAGGGGAAATTTCTACACTATACACGCTACTATTTTTAAATTATATGTCCCTACATAGGATTCAATGTGCAACATTATAAGAGGTCGACTTTAGCGAATTCAAAAGGGGCTTGGTATATTGTGATACTTATGTTTCATTATATAATCAAAACTGACTACAAAAAAATATGGTTTCTTAAAATTCTTTACAGCATTATCATTTCAGCTCACATACGTCCCACTGCTGGGCTCGATCCTTCACCACAATAAGAGCCAAATGGACCTTAATACTATGCTGGTCCAAGAAATTGGTACAGAGTTTTATTTCGAGTTTTCTTTTTCTTGCACAGATTCATGATTTACAAGATTCGTTATCGCACAGATAGTATTAGTAGAAAAATTATTATGTATATAACTGTAAACTATGAATAAATATATATGTAAACTATGAATGGTGTGTATATGTGATGAAACGCGATGAAAGTAATATAGACTAGAGAAGATCACTGAAAAGACGTATGGATTGCTTAAAATATGACATGGAAAGAGAACGCAGGAATGAGATCCGATAGGGTTTTGTGAAGAAAGAGGACATATTGTGACGACTTCAAGTAATTGGTTTGAGAGCAGGTTGATGATATTGACTCTAAACTAGTGCCTTGCCTTTTATATATTTTGATCAACATACATTCTTATAGGTTGACTCTGCGGTCAAGGAAAATGAGCTAAGATTTAACAGAAACCCGTGATATTAGGATTAGGACCCTTAGTATTAATAAGTGAGCTGTTCCCTGCTGTTGAGATCGATCACTGTTACCGGATTTTTAATTCATTATCATGTCATTTATTCGCCCTATTTGGTGACTTTTTCAGCGGTCATCTTCATGAGAATCTTAAAATAATAAAAAAATAAATAAATATCACCAGCAAAAGCTCTTATATTTTAAAAGTTTTTATTTAACTTGCCCTCTTAGTACGTTAGTATGGGACAAATCTTGCGAGTTAAATTAGAACCACCTCCTGTCGTTAGATTAGGTTGAAATTTGGTTTACTTACGTAACTTCGGTGACAATAATAGTATGGTAACATTAAGCTGGTCCCAAGATGGCGTCGGAAGGTGGCTATAGGAACTCCTAAACTAAACAAGATAAAACCGTCGAGTTTCGACTCGTTTGAATAGTTTTGACAAGCAGTCTTTTCTTCGTTTTAGAGCATTTATATAAAAGTTTGTTAAAAAAAAAATGTTTTATTAAGTTAAAATTTTAATCAACAGCAAAATGTTATAACTTAAACCAGTTCTTAAGGGTCTTGCTTCGCTATCCGTTCTGTTCGGATCCATTCGCACGGTAAAATGTGATATCACTAGATATTGAATGACGGGACCGTAACTGCAAACGTGGTTTTAGATATATATTTTTCATTTACGAGTTTACACAAAGGATTTTTGTTCTAGAGTCTATCTTCTGATATTGTGCTCGTCTATCTTCAAATATCATGTCGCTACAAAACCTATTATACAGATGACATAGTAGTTAAGAGTGCTGTGTTTGATTCCCATACAAAACAATATTTTATGTGATCCATAACTTGATTTTCTGAGCTTGGATATGGCCAATGGGAGTAATTTATGTCGATTATTTGTCGATTTGGGAAGTAGGGGGGCCCTACAATAAGAGTAGGAGAGTATTGGTTAAAATAAGAATAATTATATTTGCTATGGTTCAAACAGTCTATTTGATAGCAACGCTGAACAGTACAGTATTTTTATCGTTATGTCCCAGAAGTGAAATAATAGTACTATTAAAATATCAAACGACTATACGCACATAACATCTATGAAAGAAAAGGAAAACTCGAAATAAAACCAAATACCAACACGTCTGACCAGCATGGTATTGTAGGTCAATTTCCCTCCCACTGCAGAGGAGGCTCGAGCCTAACAGTGGGACGTATATGAGCTGTGATAATGATGATGATAATATAAAAAATAACAAGTCTCACTTATATTGCCTTAAGTGTTATCTAAAATTTTGCCGTTGATAAAAAGGGATATTAAATAAGATTCTAGAGTCTCTAGTTTTTGATCACTGAATTTAAATTGAAGATGGGCATTGACCTACTTATCATCATCATCTCGCTCCCACTGTTGGGCTCCAGTCTCCTGCTCAATAAGAGGTAATTGGCCTACTATATCAAGCTGGTCAGACGTGTAGATTTAGGAAAAGAAAATAATAAAAACACCGAGATTCGAGCTGTTTGAATGCGACTAGACAACTTCCCAACTGAGCTATCGTCACTCTTGACGGCGACGACGAAATTTGAATGCCCATTCTATTGAAATTTTATGTCATTGTATCAAACGTGGCGATTACATTATTCCTCATATGGCGAAGAAAAATGAGCCCTAGTCATGACAACTTTGTTACCCTTGAGCGTCGTTGGCTGCAGGTGCCACAGTACCGCACTGTATAGTGAAGCATGAGGGGGGTCTATGTTCTGCAGTGGACGGCGATAGGTTGAATGATGATTGGCATAATAGGTGTAGACTGATACTTAGATATAATTATGTTTAAAGATAACTTGTAAAATGGTCAATCAACGGAATGAAAAAGCAAGAGTGAGACATGTCTTATGAAATTGTACCAAAATCTCCCAAAGTATTAAGCAAATTAAATTGCCTGAAATTTACCTGAAAGAAGGAACGCCATTATTAGGCTCGATTGCCATCAAAGCGGAGAGGAGCCTAGAGGAGATGTGTGTCGAAAAACCAATCAAATTTCTTTATTTCCACATCTCTCCGCTTAGTTTAGGTAGAAATGACTCAAGCGGAAAGGAGAGATGTCTCATTTTTCAGAGAGTGGGCTCTAAGAAAATCCGTTGTTGGTATTCAAGAAGGAGAAGATACCGGAAAGGAAAATAAGTAGGTATATCTACAAAAAGTAATAAGATACCATCAAAAACAAAACTTGTAAAAAAAGCCAAGCCTCGCAACTCAGTTCTTCTACCATAAAAAGTTGTGAGATCTATGTTATACCAAGTCGGTTAACTCATTCAGTTCCTGCTTAAAGGACGTTTCTTCTTAAGTTATTTCGTAAATAGCTAACTTAACAACTTCTTATAGTGACTATATAAATGTTAAAGATCTTTTATGTTTTAAATAAATAGATTGACTTGGCAATCGCACTATGTTTAGTACAATTTAATATACTTTGTATTACTTGTGAGGTACATTGTGTTTTCATGCGATTGCCAAGTCATTCTGTTTATTTAAGACATAAAAGATCTTTAATATTGATATAGTCACTATAAGAAGTTGTTAGGGTAGCTATTTACGTAATAACTTAAGAAGAAAGGTCCCTTAAGCAGGGACTGAACGAGTTAACCGACTTGGTATAACATGGATATATATATACAAGAATTGCTCGTTTAGAGATATAAGATAAGATACATTGATATCTCACCTGTAGTTAGAGTGTATCATTTTGTGGTTAAATCTAATAATGAATGCTTTAAATCTATAATCCGCGAATATCTCTGTCTATATAACTCCCATTGTTAAGCTTGGACCTCCTGGGAAATTGACCAACTATACCACGCTGGTCAATCGTGTTGGCATAGAGTTTTATGTCAAGTTTTTCCTCTTTTGCACTGTTGTATGCATATTATATCCCTTAGTCGTCTTTTACGACATCCACGGGTAAGATAGGGAGTGGTGAATTGTATTCTTTCTCCGTCACCACACGGCCAGTATCACATTCTTATCATAATATCATTAACTAATAAATGAAATAGGTGATTGATGGCTTAATAATGAATCACCACACCTTATTTAATAACTAGTTGATGTACCTGGTTATACCAGGTCAATAGGTAACTATACTTTTATGGGAAAGTAATGATACTAAATGCGCTAGCTCGCTTATTTGACGTAGCATTTATGGAGTAAGATCCTGTCGTGTGTTGTCTGGTTTTCTCGAGTTTTCAGAAGTAGTTAAAAAGTCCACACTTTTAAAGTAAGTGCTGAGAAATGACCCACTTTCAAACAAGCTGCTGTTTTCGGTTAGGAGTTACAAGCTCGCCCCTATTACGTAGGACTAAAAATTACTTGTTGAAGTAATACATGTACCTATGTGTCACACCTGAGATTTTTGGTAGAGAAAGGTGTAAGAATATGGACAAAATGAATTATCAATTTATGTTTGTCTTTTTGTATGCTCTGAACGCTTGCCATCTGTTCTATCAGAGGTGATAAAAGACATAACCCACCGTTTTCTTTCCCCTTCGCTATTGGGTCGATCATTGGAACCAACTTCTTGACGTCCGGCCGGGCCGATTACTCTTTTGGGTACCTTGCCCGACGTCCCCCAGGAAGTCGCCCTCACGCGATCAGCCTCTATGTGGGTGACGGACTATTCCCCGTCCCAGTCACCCAAGGCCTCGGTTATCATGAGTTAGCTTAAAGGAAGATAATGGGATGGAATGGAAGATATTCTTACTCCGTCGCCACACGGAGAGGCACAATAGTTCACTTTAATCTTCTTATTATTTATTTACAAACAAAAACAAACAGAAAAGTGAACACAAAATTTATAATTTATCAAACTAAGCAATAATTAACTCCCCTTCCAATATTTGCCTAAACAAACCGCTTAATTTGAATTTAATCACCAAATAACTTAAGCTGAACACTTCTTTACCCCCAAAGTTTCCAGTTTAACTTGACCTGTCATATCCAGAAAACATTGACGAGGGTAGCTTGTTAGCTGTTAGATCCTGATACTTGATCGGCTAATACATAGGCACTTGTGTGCAAAATCAATTCTTGAGACTGACAGTTCAAAGGTTTAAGGGAAAGTGCTGTATCATAATTCTCAACTGGAAAATGCTACGAAGTTGGAAGCTATTTAAGGATGCTGTAACTGTAAAAAAGTATTGAATAGTGTTAATAAAGTATGTTTTTATCCTTATAGTTATGAATTATTTGGACATTTTAAACTGCATGCAGTGCAGGACTGCACCCTATACGATGGACTGACGATTTGGATGCAGGTAAGACAGGACCACCTTATGGAGGCTTACATATAGCAGAAGATGGTGAATGGATAAATGATCGCGATGAATATAATGGTGTTATCACGGCGATGATGGGTATATATTGCAATGGTTAACCACTAATAATAAAACTTAAATAACATATTACAATGATATAAGCCCTTAGTACAACTAAATCTCTTGGTAAAATTAGATTCAATAAAATATTACGTACATTTATGATCCGTGTAGGACGGAATAATAATACCACTGATGACAAGTCACATCTGCTCCGGTGGTCGGGCCAACAACGAGGTGACGTAGGTACGGGTGGGTTATGGGCCCGCGCGCCGTCCTTTTATCGCCCCGGATGGAAGGGACCGCGCGTGCGCTTACCATAGCCCACCCATAAAAAAAAAAAAAAAGGACGGAATAATAATACAATTCACCACCTCCCACTACCACCCCAAGATATGCAGATAAAACAAATACAAGAGAAAGGAAAACTTGATATGGAACTCTATGCCAAGACGTCTGATCAATGTGATATATTAAGTCAATTTCCAACAACAGTGAGACTTTATGAACTGAAATGAACGATGAAAAGAATAATAAAGAAGTTATTATAAAAATAGATAAAATATGTGTGTTCCATTCAAATAGAAATAAGCATCTCTTGTAAAGCAGGAGCGAATAAAATATTTAATATGCTGTCACGTTGCATCCAAGCACTCGAGTATCCTGTTGGAATCGAGCCATGAGATTATTAAATGTAATTTTACTATAATTACCTGCAATATTTCCATTTGGTGACTAAGGAATAATTGCAGATGGTATCTATGCAAGAAAAAGAAAACTAAACAAAACCCTATACCAACCCGTCTGGTATGTCAATTTCCCTTCCGTTATAGAGGAGCTCAGATGTGGGACGTACGTAAGCTGTGATGACGATGATGATGTTGAAATAAGACATAAGATGTAGTTAGTGGTTTTTTTTAACTCATTATAAGAAGAATTAAATAATAAACGATATCAGCATTATTTTTAAGATTATTGTGTTTAGTTTCTCACGGAACGAATATAAAAGAAGTTTATTATTATAAGAAGTGATAGTCACGTTGCAGCGAGACACTTGAACTGGGCGCCAAGTCAATATTATTGAGAAAATGATATTACCTATGCCAGGGGTTCTTAAACTTTAAAGATAACGGAGTCCCAGTCTTTATACCTTTTGTTTTATGGAACCCCATTGTACAGGCGTAGTCTGGGCTAGTGGACTAACGCCGTGTTTGACAGAAGAACCTAAGGTTATAGTTTGAAGTACCTAAAGCCCTTAAGTTCCTAGCCTATATGGGATACCTGCACCGCGCTACCTAAGGTGACAGGTAGATGTGAGATGGATGTTGGGTGGAGGATTGGTAATTCTCACTGCCAGTCAAACAGACTCACTTGACTGATCAGAACTGACGGCTAAGGGTGTCTTGGCCACAGTGAGATGGAGGTTTGGGTGGAGGATTGGTAACTCTCACTGCCAGTCAAGCAGACTCACTCGACTGGTCAGAACTGACGGCTAAGGGTGTCTTGGCCACAGTGAGAGGGATGTAAATGAGAGATGAATAAATTCAAATCTGATTTATTTTACACAATGTACACCTTATATACTACTTATTACTAATACACACATATACCATTTTGTGTTAGTGTGTCGTAAGTGTAAAGTGTAACGCAGTGTCGTTAATCATGTCAGTGCTAATTTTGCAAATTTGAATGTTGACATGCTTTACTTGTATGTTGACATGCTCTACTTTTGAATTTGCTGCGTTGCATGTTCAATGTGCATTGAACACCCATATCAAATGATTTCAGGCCCAATTCTTGATATCTGTTTACTTACATAATAGTAATGAGTTCTTCTCATCAATAATTTTGCTCTATCTTAAGTTAATATTTGTATCTGTTGTAGCATTTCAGCCAAATTACAAAAATTATAAGTCATTTAATTTTGGTGGAACCCTACTATCCTACGGAACCCCTAGGTTCCGTGGAACACACTTTGAGAATCCTTGACCCATGCAATATTGAATTTGTGAAAAGAGAATTTTATATACAGTATTCTGCGATAACTGTTTTTTTAAAGGACGTCACTCTGAGCTAAGGAAATAATCCTTGTATTGCGGGGGACTTTACAAACATACAATTAACGAATTCAAATTACATCCAGATTCAGAAGTGTTGTTCTGCGTGGGATTCGAACTCACGACACTGGCACGGTAAGTCTACGCCATCTGTGCAGTTAGATAACAGTAACTGTTAAACTGAGGAACTGTTTGACTTGGTACCATGGTTACCGTTTTACTAACGTACTACTCAGCACCGTGGTAGGGTTCATTCATTTCACCTGGAAACACTATGGTCTTCAACTGTACATTTCCAGTGATCATTTCGCCCACGTATGTGGAAGCTCTGAAATGAACTACCTGCTGCTGTGTTTCCCGAGTGCTATGACATATCCTTATTTAAACGAGGTTTAAGGACAGTATTTTCTTCACTATAGGCAACGGCCTACTTGTGCTCATGATTTTGCAAAGGTCAATATGCGCCAGTATCATTTATCATCAGGTGTGCTGCTTACTCGTTTGACACCATCGACAACCTGCTTTTTGTTCCTGTTTCCGCAACGTTATGCATTACAGCCCATAACCTTCCATGATAAACAAGCTATCTAATACAGTTAAGTTTCTTTTGGACTCCAGCTGATTGTTTCTGAGTTTAAAGTCTACAAACAAACAAACGAGATATAAAATCCAATATGATCTAAAGATGTTGAATAACACATAAGTCATTTTCACGTTCCTATTATAATTCTACTTATCAAAAGATAGCAATAATCCGTTGATTATTGCTATCTTTTGATGCGTCCACTATCTTCTTTAGTCATTAAATGAGGTACTATTGAGAACAGGCTCTATAATGATAGTGAAAATAGCCTAAATGATTGTATCTAAATGGACATAGTTTCGATTTTCATCATCATCATCGCAGCCCACATACATCTCACTACTGGGGTCGGGCCTCCGCCATAATGGGAGGGAATTTGTCCTGCTATAACATGCTGGTCAGAGATATTGGTATAGGGTTTCATTTCAAGTTTTCCTTCTCTTACAAAGATGTTATGTCCATATTATATCTCATATTCGTCTTTTACTACCATCCACGGGCAAGATAGGGAGTAGTGAATGGTATTTTTACTCCGTCACCATACGGAAGAGTTTCGAGTTTAGCTTCTTTTAAATGATGTTATCTCATTGTCTCTCTGTCTCTTCCTCCATGATTCCCACGGGAAAGAAAAGGGCAATAAATTGGTGTAATTTGGTCATCACAATCTTTTATAATATTATTGTCAATGAAAAATAAATTTCTATTAATTATTATCATTAGCCTGCCTTCATTACAAACTAAGTGGGATCAGTATAACATGTGCTTACTTTCAATAGACTCCTGTCAGCCCTCATATTTGCGCTCACTGCTTTCATACGCATATTCTCATTCACACAAACGATCCATCTCTTTTTGGTTGTCCCACGATTCTTATATCCATCCACAATTATATTGAAAACCCTCTTTGTCACATACCTTTAATCCCTTCTCATCATATGTTCATAACAAGACAGTAGCGCCCCCTACTCTTCTCTATCACTAAGCCACTTCAAGCTTCCCCTAATATACTCCATATTAAAATAAATTTCAATTAAAAGAGATTTATATTAAAGTATCGACTCCATAAACTAGAATAGGAAAACGTAAATAAAACCAATGAAACGTTTTCGAACTAAAAACCGTGATTTGGAAAGAGCGGGAAGTTGAAACCGGATGTAGCAGTCTGCTGCAGGGGCTGCAACCGTCGCACCGAATATTCACAGCTTCCGGTACACAAAATTTCTAAACCGTAGTTTAGTTCCATAGTGTTTATAAAATATCAGACATAATAGCGGTTACAAGTATTATTCATTCAATGTTTCTGGATACTGATCACTGATGAAGATAGGATAATTATGGATTCAATTAATTCATTCTTCGCTCATATAAGTCCCACTGCTGGACACGAGCTTTGTCCACAACAGGAGGAAAATTGACCTACCAAATCATGTTGATTAGATGAGTTGATATGGTTTCATTTTGGGTTTGTTTTCTCTTTCATAGATGTCACTACAAACTATTTCTCTTAGTGGTTTACGACACCCACGGGCAAGATAGGGGGGGTAGTGTATTGTATTCTTACACCGTCACCATATGGAAATGTATTCAATGGATTCAATAAAATTGTTCTCATCTAATCAACAATTATTTTCCTTGAGTCTTCGTTATAACTCACGCAGCTGGGCGTAAAATATATCTGTAATCTCAATACATTCTGTTCTTCTTGTATTTTTGTAGAAAGGAAAATTCATCAGGGCACGTACTATCTTCATAACCTCTTCCATCACCTTATTTAGCAAAATGCACTTTTTAGTCCAGTTATTTAAACTAAAATAGATTGTCAACCTTGAAATGAGAAATAATCCTTACTAATATTATAAATATGAAAGTATGTTTGTTTGTTACGCTTTCACGCTTAAACCACTGAACCGATTTTAAAAAATTCTTTCACCAATGGAAAGCTATAATATGAGGGAGTAATTTAGGCTATATTTTATTCCAATATTTCCATGGGAAAGGAAACTATGCGGGTAAGGCGATTGAAACCGATGCGGATTGCTAGTAAGCTATAAAGGTGTACAATATTTATTTTGCCATTCTAAAATCTGTTTCAAAAGTCTCATAAAATCTCGTACCCGAGTCTTAAAGATATTCAACAAAACAGTACACGGTGGCACTGTATTCTGCATGAGATAACATACCTCGATTTAACTGAAATTTGTAACAAAATCAATAAAATTATGTAAGCTAGTAATAGAAAATAAATTAAATAATTACTTTTGCTCTTGACCTTCTGTGTTATCTCTGTGATGGCTATGTTGGCAATGACTACGTACCTATGAGACGGTTTGAGGAAATGAATACGTCTGTAGATTGAAAGATTCTATTGAACTGCGTAAAATCAATTGTACCTACATACTTACAATTTTTGTAATATGTAGCTTCTTGTTTGAGTTCAATAAACTCAAAAAGATGAGATGATCTTTTGAATATGTTTTAGAACTGGGTAAATAATGCAAATAAATCAATAATAATTAACTATAATACATAAATAGATTTAGGTTAGGTAGATAGAGGTTAATTGGACAGTTAAAACCAAATTAGCTAGCTAGTGACTGGTAAAAATACCATGATTACCTCTTTCCAGTTTCCTTTATCGGAAAAAATTAAGTCTCTAAATAAAATTCGTGTATTAGTAGACCAATTTCCGTCATCAAGAGGTACGTATATAGACTGAGAAGAAGAAAATTGACTATCTATACGCTCGATTTTAAATTTACTAGCCGCCTCGTAGTTATCTACGCCACGGAGGCAGATTTTTCATCGTTCTTTAATGTTTAAATGTATTTCTAAATTTGAATGATCTTGTTTCAATTGATTCTTATTCTATAAAGAGACTTTTTACGTAGGAGGATAAAATTTTAAGGAATTGAAATAGTATTTTTGATCTCACATGAATAGTTTTTTGAACTTTATAATCCTAACCAATATTATAAAAGCAAAAGTAAGTTTGTTTGCTTGTTTATTACACCTATAAAATTATAGCGCCTAACTTAGGCGCTAATAATATAGAATATAATTTTATCCCCGTATTTTCACGCCAACAAGAACTACAGCGGTAAAACGGTGGGTATTTGGGATTTTTTTTTTAATTCTCTCACAAATGAAAAGCCACATTGTCAGCGAGTAACATAGGCTATGTATTAGCCCCGTATTCCCAAAGTAACGGCAACTAAGTTGAAACCACTGCAATTGGCTAGTAGCATTATACTTTATCATGTTCTGTCTTATGATGGTGTCTGTGGTTTAAAATAGAAAATATTTGAATTAGAGTCAATGAACTATAATACGTATACTTAATATGTGATAAAATTAAACTTATCTTCTTCCTGATTGTATGTCCATGTTGGAAAACATAAACCCTTATGTCTTCCAACATTGACCTTGAGGTACCCTTGATTCCAGTTGGGCGGCCAAATTACCTTGGTTTATCTCTGCAGTGAATTTTATGAAATTTTCTTTAAAAAAGAAAGCAAAGAGAATATCTCTTTCAATATGCATACGAAATAGTAATACATATTCTTTTTTTTATTTTCAGGCAACTTGCCCAAGCTTCTGTCTTTTTATACTAAATGCTAAATTTTAGTTACAATTAATTTAAGGGGATTTTAACCAATAATTAATGTTATTTGTTGATTTAGGTGCTATATGAAATTTAGGAGTAACGGTATCCTTGCAATATACGCAAACGTACATAATATTTGAAAACGACGGTTTCTGGTCAATGTGCGTTATCATCGATAACTGATTCTCTAAATAACAGTATCATGACGAAGACATGGTCTCTAAATGGCAACTTCATAACGAATGTGGTAAATATGAACCGGATTGAACATAATAGGATAGCCTTCTGCGAGATGAACAACAAGTCGCAGTACATTAAATCTTTAAAGGAAGCTATACGTTATCCAACCGTAGAAATTTAAGGTCTGTTAAGTACAAGCAAGTTCTAACAGAGATAGTTTCAAACACGGAGTGTTTACGGAAAATGAAATTATCAGCGATAAATGGGTCTCTAAATAACATGGTCTCTAAATAGTAACTTCATAACGAACGTGGTGATTATGAACCGGATTGCACATTAGTCTTCCACGAGGCGAACAGTAAGTTACATTGAATTGTACCTTTAAAGGTAGCCATATCAAGTAGAAAGTTAAGGGCTGATAAACATAGACCATTTCTGTAGGACATCGTTTCAGAGTCCGTCCGTCAGATACTAAATATAGCCGACCACTTATCTGATCTAAAAAGCTATTTTCAAATTTTATTAAATTTTTGCCATTTAATTCACGTAGCAATTTGTATTTTATCTTTTACATAACCTAGATTTGTCGTAGAATCTCGATACATGATATTATCCACCATTATAGATAAAAGCTTTCATCGAAGAGTACTCGAAACCCCGGTAATCATGTTACAATGTGATCGAGTTACGATCTTGATTCGAGGTTGATCCCCGGGAAAAGGCCTGCTGAGATACTCGGCTGTGGTACAAATTGAAGGAGAGTGAGTTTTAATTGCTTAAATGCGGCATTAAGCACTTTATTTGCTGTGGAGAACTTAATTATATACTTTTCATATAAAATCAACTGTGACAAAAACTTCTTTTAAGTGGATGAATTTTAAATTATATAATTATGTTTTTTTTTTACGTGTGGTAACGGCGTAAGAATATAATTTACCTTAATATCTATGGGTATCATGATAGATGACTAAGGGATATAATATGCAGAAAACCTCGATGTCAAAGAAGTAAACTCGAAAGAAAAACTTAAGCTAACAGGTCTGATAATCAAATTCTCTCCCAAAATGAAAGAGCCCTGAGTCCAGCAGTTGGAGGTATATGGGTTGGGCGAATTATATTTCAGTTTTGGATCTTGGACCTTGAAAATAAGGGTAGTAAAAATATTAAGAAAATCCTCGAAATCAAATAGCAGACATAGAGTAACGGAGATAATAGTAGGTTTACATATCGAGCCACGGACGCTAAGTAGTTGGTACCAGGCCAATGAAGATGGGGAGGGAATAGAAGGTTGCGCACCGCCCTATTGTCACATAGGACAAAATGGAAGGTCTGCCAAAAAAAGATATAGAAATCGAGGCAACATTATTATGTATTTGGGGTAGTTTTTTTGTTGTTAAAAATTGTTATTAACACATAAATGGTACACGAGTTGTATGTATGATAGCAGATATAGACGAAACTTAGAAGTGCGATAAGTCTTTATGAAAACAAAACCCAGTACTTAGAAATACATTTTTGGTTTTAGAGCATTTTACAAGCATACATTCATCATCATCATCATTTGACCTCATTATACGTTCCACTATATAGAGTTTCATTTCGAGGATTCCTTTTCTTTCAAATATATCTACATGTCATATCGTATCCTTTACTGGTCTTTTGCGATATCCACGGGTAAGAGAGAAGTGAATTGGAACATTTAAAGGAGGCAAATAATGTCCAGAAACAAATCTAACGTTTATGAAATTCACAAATAACTACTCAGCGTGGGGATCAAACTTCAATGAAAAGTTATGCGTATCATGCCAATTGGATGATTGCTTCTCGTATGCAAATAATATAAACTCCTAGAACGACGTTGATATGTATAAATAATCCTACGTATTTTAAATAAATAAACTACCTCCTAACATATTTTTGTAGGGGTGATATCTGTGAGTGATTTTTCAAAGCGGTCATCATGCCTTGTCACCTCCAGGTCTCTCAAAATGAGTGAATATATTTTTGTTAGTCAGGCGTTACGGGGCTTGATAAATTCTCTTAAATTCGTCAAATATACATGCCTATTTGGTGCATAAATATCAGGATTGATCCTATTATCTGATTGGATATTAAAATATTGTAGTTTTTAAAGAAGGTTATGTATGAATAGCTTTCTAAACTTAATCACAATTTTGGCTCATATACGTCCCCCCACTCTTGATCTCAAGCCTCCTCTACAATAGGAGGGTAATTGACTTATTATATTACGCTGGTCAGACGTGTTGGTGGAGGGTTTTCTTTGTTGCAGTGATGTTATATGCCTATTTTAACGCTCAGTCATTTTTTATGACCTCCAGGGGCAAGAGAGGGGGTGGTTAATTGTATTCCTACTCTGTCACTACACGGAATTGCTATATTACTAGACAGTCTTTATTAATAAAGTAATTAATTAATGAAAATCACAAACCATATTGTATAGCATAATAAAAGCTAGGTTATATGCATCTGATTTCGAGTGATTCAATTCTAAATGGTTTTTAAAAATATCTTTAGCCAGCGATTATTCTTTCGTTTTATCTTGTGTTATTTCAACTGACTTATTTTACTTGAGGACTAAGTATTTGTTCCATTAAATACTAAAACAATACAATGAATTTATAATAAAAGGCATTTTTTGTTGTTGCATCCTGAGCGGTTAGCACGCCAAATAAAATTTACAAATGTAAAAAAGAAAAATATTGTAGTTTTAAGAAAAGGAATTTTTATCTTATTGCTTTCACCCTGAGCGCTTATAAAGCAATTTACAAATACAATTTAAATTACCTACTAAAATATCTAAATATGTGTATTATTTTTATGTACATACTAGCTGACCCGGCTAACTTCGTACCGCCATAATTTTTTTCGTAAATATATTTTCTAAATTGCCGAAAATATAGTCTTTAATGGAAGAAATATTACGGCTTTGTCGGGAAATATTCAATCGTCTTGGTCGCGGCATTGTTAATGATGATTCAAAGAGAATAGGTACAAATTACTGATTTTTGATTTCTGACATAATTATAATTATCAAATTTTCAACTATAGACATAATTACATTTAGCTGTCATTTGCGTTTTGTTATTACATATCAAATGCGTTTTTGTTATACTACGTTTCATAGTGACTTGTATTCTCTTTGACATTTTATGTCACATCACATGGGCACGCAATTGAACGGGATAAAAAGTATCCTATGTCCGTCTCGTGGTTCTAAACTGCCTCCCCACCAATTTTCAGACAAATCGGTACAGCCGTTCTTGAGTTATAAATAGTGTAACTAATACAACTTTCTTTTATATGTATATATATATAGATATGTTTTTTCCTTATTGATTTCGACTTTTTTTTTTGGGGTGGGCTGCTTTCGGCTCGCTCCACGCACCACTCCGTCCGGGGCAACAGAGGGGCGTATAACACGCAACACCCGCAACCCACCCGAACACCACGTCGCCTTCGTCGTTGGACCGACCACCGGAGCAGGGTTACTTGTCATCAGTGGTCGGCCCGACGGAATAACCCCTACCTGGGGTACCCTCCATCGACCGACGTCCCCCGCTCGGGGAGGACGTCGGTCTTTCCTCACGTGGTCGGCCTCTCGGCGGGTGACGGACCAATCCCGGTCACGTCACCCGCGGCCTCGGCTAGGGCGGCATGGCACGCAGGTAGACCCGCCTGCGCCGCCCCAGTCGCTGGCGGCGGGTCGCTTCGTCGAGGTTGTGCTCCTCGCGCGCGCGACCCGCCGCCTCTGTTGATTTCGATTGAGCGGTTAGAAAGTAAATTAACATCTACATATAACTCAGTGACTTTAATCTCACGTAATAGGGACGAATTGTGATTCAGCTAAAAACACAGACTTCGTTTTTGATATTGATAATAATTTTATGGAAAAATAATTCTTTACTAATGTAATTAAAAATATTTCTTAACTTAATCCTACCTAGAAATTCTAATCCTAAACCCTAGCTTTCACGATCAAAAGATATAATAAAATTAAAATAAAATTGAAGGATTAGACAAATTTGTTAGCCTACTGATTGTGCA
The DNA here is from genome assembly GCA_032191425.1 of Lymantria dispar. NCBI lineage: Eukaryota > Metazoa > Arthropoda > Insecta > Lepidoptera > Erebidae > Lymantria > Lymantria dispar. The sequence goes on from CM063441.1 coordinate 33,582,024, forward strand.
AATTTATCGTACAATTAGTGGACAATTTATTACTTAAACAGTGATGTGTTCACATAATGATTTCTGATGTTTACGCGAATATTACTAATCATAATATCTAAAACGGCAAAAACACTCACGTGCTGAGATCGATTACGTCGACCCGGGTTTCGAGCATGTCCGATGCTCATCATCAGGGCGAGTGCGCAGCGGCGTCTGCGAGGCCCCGACAATATCTGTAATAATGATGTCTTGTTGGACGTGGGACGTCTTGCCCACCTGTGAACATAAACGCTGCAAAGTGTGCAAAACGTACGGCAATCAAAAATCAAATACAAACCCGATAAAATCCGTTCCGTGTTTATATACTTTGGCAATAACATATAATAATAATAAACAGTTCGCACGCTGTTAACATCGCACAGGATGCATCATCCTCGTTCATCAATAATGAGGTTGTATATTCCGCGAAAATGTGGGGGACGAGGCTTCCTAAATGCTAAAACCCTCCATAATAGCGAAGTATGTAACCTCGGGGATTATTTCCTCAAGATGACGAGTGGTGTGCATCTTGATGTGGTGACAGTGGATAGCGGGCTCACCCCGTTTAGGTTGGCTGAAGAGAACTGGCGTAGACCGGTAGTGCTAAGCACCACAAATCGTAAGAATGTGTGGCACAGCAAGGAGCTGCACGGCAGATACTACGGGGCACTACATGCTCCGGACGTAGACACTCCAGCCTCTGTGACCTGGCTACGATTCGGTAATCCCTTTGGAGAAACTGAAGGTTTTGTCTGTGCAATTACTGGCGAAGCTATTAAGACGAATAACTACCGAAAATATATCTTGAGGGATGGCACAACTGATATTTGTCGAGCGTGCCACTTACAAGGCGAGTTCCTCAGGCATATCGTTTCCGGCTGTTCACGTCTTGCTAACGGCGAGTACTTGCACAGACACAACCAAGTAGCCAAGATCAACCACCAGCAACTTGCTTTGCTACACAAACTTGTGAGCGTAGAGGTGCCGTACTACAAGTACGTACCAGAGCCGGTTCTCGAAAATGGCCGTGTCACATTGTACTGGGGCCGATCTATTATCACTGATAGAACTATTGTAGCCAATAAGCCAGACATCGCGGTAATAGATTGGCTGCAGCACCGTGCAATGTTTGTCGATATCACTGTTCCGTATGACGGGAATCTCGTGAAGGCTGAGAAAGATAAACAAAGAAAATATCAAGACTTAGCCCACGAGATTGTCGACATGTGGGATGTGGACTCGGCAATCGTTGTACCGATAGTCATTTCGACCAATGGGTTAATAGCCAAGAGCCTCGATCAACACCTAAAGAGGCTCGCGTTAGGTAGTTAGATTGCGGGTCTGATGCAGAAGGCGGTATTACGGGACACGGCGCGCATCGTGAGGAAGTTCCTCTCTTTGTAGCCCTAACCACTGGCGGCTTGGGCCTTGTATTCGCTGCTGGTGCGTCAATACGCTTTTTATATTTTTAAATATTTTATTTTTATATCATATTTAAAAATGTATAAGGTAGTTTTTAAGTTGAATAAATAATAATAATATACAATGATAATAATGAGTTTGTGAATGTGAGAGAGTCCGCTGTAGTATTAATGAAAACATTAAATACTCACTTGAGCCTCTTCCACAATAGGAAGGAAGTTGACTAATGACGTGAATATGATTACTGTTTGCATCTTACGTATTAATTTTATTCAATTTACAATTGCTGCTTAGACACTTCATACAATTAGAACAAAATGTATTATTTAAACTAGAAGTAAAGTATTTAATTTTACACACTTTAATAATCAGAACTTGAAAGTTTATCTATGTGAGAAAATCAGCCACATTTTTAATGATATAGTCTTCAAAATGGCGTATTAAAGATTGAGATTGATAAAATATTTCGATATATATGATTATAAATACCATTAATAAATAATATATAGGACTTTGTATTAAGTAATTCTGTTTACAGCACGTGTCAAATACGGCAACACTGTAGCCAAAGTATACAGCCGTGGTTACACCGCGTGGTGACAACTTTAATTAGTCGTTGTTGCTGGCCTTTAGAACGATTAAAGGGTAGATTTATATTTAATATTTATGTGATTGGATTTAAATTGACGTGTTCCCATTCCATTTCATCAGATTACGGATGCTCATTATTGGAAATTAACCTCTCAATGAAAGATTAATTATTCCATCATCGCCACGCCTGGCAGGTTGGCGAACACTTAATGCTATGAGTTTACCAACAGAGCGTTGCTACCTACTACTGATGGTCTATAATGTGGTGCTACGGCAACAGTTGAGTAGTTGGCTATAAGAAGAAGGTACCATAGCAAGTTGTGATGCCCAATGACTCCCTATAATTGTACCGAGTAGCCTGATAAGGTACTGTAAAATTATAGCTTGAAAGTACTAACTGATATTATAACGGCGAATGTTTTTTTTTTTATTTGTTACATTTACGCGGTAATGTGAATATCACCCACCACTGGGTAATATTATCGAGAGTAAGAAGGTATTTAACCTTTTTCAAGACGACTTAGCTTAAGTTTACCAAGCGTGTTAGTGTAGGGATTTTCAAGATTCCCTTCTCTTACAGCAATGTTATCAACATAAGTCTCTCATACCAGCTTTGGGTAAGTAAATAAGGGACATACTGTATTCTTAGTCCGTCACTATGTAAATACATATACACATCATCTGAACTCCCTTCGGTCACTTCCTTCCACTTGCTACGATCTTGACATACAACTTTCGCCTCCTCCACATTCATTAATCTCATGCATTTTCTTCGGTTTAGGGTACTTTCAACCTGGCCTTTCTTAAGAACGTCCCCGATTTGATGGTAGAACGTCTTCCTTGGTCTTCCCCTTCCAACACTTCTGTTCACATTCGCCCTATAAATTCTCTTTGTTAGTCTCCTTTCATTCATTCTCTCTACATGACCAAACTAACTTCCTTGTCACTACATCTACCTTCATACCACAACGATCCCTAACTTGTAGATAAAATATTTTAATACTGTTTATATGTAACTTAATGAGTATTACGTTAATATACGCTATATAACGTTTTATTTATTTGAATAAAGTATTATAACGCTAATATCTCTATGAAGTAAATCTGCCCTTAACATTTATAGGGTGTGTCGAACGTTGACGTCGGCAAACTTTCATTATTTGCATGCCGCTTTCCGTCTACTGAGTTTCAATACAATTTCTATACAACAATACGGATATATACATATGCTTACCTTTACTAACTTTGCTTATGTGTGATGCGATTAATTGCAGTTCTTATTTTATTGATCTCTTAGTTTAATTGTTTTCGTCGTCTTAATTTATACACACACACACACACTGTTGCGATCTAGCCTTGGTAGGTAGATCGAATTGGAAAGGTCCAATAGGAGGGAAATTGTCCTATTATACCATGTAGGTCAGATATGTTATTATATGGTTTTATTTCGCTTATTTTAACTGTATGAAAGGTATATTGATCTATGACTGCATGATTGACTGGTGGCTACGAAATCTGGTTAGAATATGATCAGACCATGAGTTTCGTCGCAGCCTTCTGCGAGACAGTGATCTCGCAGAAGGAGGCAGCGGATCGTCTGCGCGAGGAGCGCAGCCTCGATGAGGAGATCCACCGCCGGCGACTGGGGCGGCGCAGGCGCAACTATCTGCGCCTCATGCCGCCCTAGCCGAGGCCGCGGGTGACGTGACCGGGGATTAGTCCGTCAGCCGCCGAGAGGCCGACCGCGTGACGAAAGACCGACGTCCTCCCCGAGGGGGGGACGTCGGTCGATGGGAGGGTACCCCACGTAGGGGGTATTCCGTCGGGCCGACCACTGACGACAAGTAAACCTGCTCCGGTGGTCGGCCCAATGATGAAGGCGAGGTGGTTTTCGGGTGGGTTGCGGGAGTTGCGTGCTTAAGCCCCTCTGTCGCCCCGGACGGAGTGGTGCGAGGAGGGCGCCGACCGCAGCCCACCCACAAAAAAAAAAAAAGACTATGAGTTTCCTACATTATTCTTCTGTTTTGAAATTGCAATAACTATTTTCACCGAATTAGCTAATCACATATGCTAAATATTTAACCATAACTAATTTTAAAACGTCTAGCTACCGTTGAACGTGGAGTATTTTGTTATATTTTATGGAGAAGTATTTAGAATAAAATAAATCATTAAAAATTAATTTTAATATTGCAATCACTTTATAATATGCGGCGGGTTATGGGGTCTCTCGTCACCCCGCATGGGATGGACGGCGTGCGGCTGCAATATAGACTGTCAAAAAAAAAATTCTAACACGTCTGACTAGTGCGGTTATAATAGATCAATTTCCCTCTTATTGTGGAGGAGGCCCAAGCCCGACAGTGGGACTAATCTGAAACCTTACTTACCTGAAATAAATATGCAAAATACCAATTTAAAAATATAATAATGCTTTGCAAAAGCTTATTACACATCAGAAAATTAGTAATTCAAGGGACTATAATCCTGGTACTTTATGATGGCACCGATGACTTGCTCGTATTGATGGGGTACACAAATAGGATTTGATTTGCTCGATTTAATACGAATTAATATTTATTGTAAGGGATTACGACAGTCTTTAACGCGCGATTAAAGAAATAAGTGGGATTTGATCTAACTGAATAACATTGTAAAGCCCATACACATTGTTGTATGGTTCTGTAAATCATTAAAATATATTTTAATCATAATCTCTGATGTAGGAGAGGAATTTTCTACCATTGGGGAAGAAAGATTGTCGAGTGGCGACCACGTATCGGACGACGCAGTGTAGGACGCTCCCCCACTAGGTGGACCGACGACACAGAAACACACTTTGTGGCGTAACATGAGGGAGGCCTACATCCAGCAGTGGACGGCGATAGGCTGAAATGATGATGATAATGATGAATGTCTGATGTTGAAAAAAAATTCTAATATTAACGCGAGTATCATACATTATAAATAAAACTATTTTTATGGATTTTATTGTATTTGCCTGATATTTTGAATATTTTACAGCAGTCCGCCCGAGACTATGAATGGCATTAAATGATTGAAACGGGTAATTTAAAAATCAAATACAATCGCGATAAAATTCATAAAACAAGTTTTATTTATGTTTTCATTGGTGTGGATAGGAGAGGGAAAACACACAAGTACAGTAAAGATGTGTTAATACAAACATTTTCAGAAAATTAAAATTAAAAAATTGGATCGAAAGTACTATGAGACTAGGAATCCGTAGAGGCGATCCGTAGAACTCTATTCCATTATTTCACAGGGAAAGCCATCTTTATGTATATAATTTTTCTATGCACGTGATTATAAATCAAATGCGTTACTATTAAAGATCAGAATGGCCGCTAGCCGTGATGGTTTTAAAGCTATGGTAAAACGTCTATACCTAGACTTTCTGACAGAGTCAACTCATCAATCTCTCCAAGGCTCTCCTCTACTTTTAATAAAATTTATATGTATGTATACGTATGTTTATGTATATATATATGTATCTATATATTGTCCGTGTGGTGACGGAGTAAGAATACAATTCACTACCCCTATCTTACCCGTGGGTGATCGTACGAGACGACTAAGGGATATAAAACGCATATAACATCTATGCGAGAGAAGGAAAACTCGAAGTAAAACCCTATACCAACACGTCTGACCAGCGTGGTATAGTAGGTCAATTACCCTTTCATTATGGAGGAGGCCCGAACCCAACAGTGGGACGTATATGGACTGAGATGATGATGATGATGATATATGTGTATTGTTTGTGTGTATAGTGTATAATAATATAATTGCTATACTTGGATAACCAAATTTTACAAATTACCCCTTACAATGTATTGCACCTGCCTAAATTATTTCTGGTCCACCCGTGGTTGACTGGCAGAAAATGCCTAAGGCATTAAGTCCGCCATGTACCTTATTTTTGTGTGCTAAAGTTTAAATAAATAAATAAATTATAACTAAATTTCTAAATAGAATTTATACGTTTTAGTGAAAATTTATTATGGTTTAGATTCACAATTGGACGCGGTAAGTGGCATTGCAAACACTTTAATGAGAATTTTCAAATGGTATCAACAGCTTTTTTTACATGAAGGTAGGTATATATATTTACTTGATATACCTAATTATTTGATGTTATTATTTTATTTTCTTATCCATATTGCCATCCCATAGTAGCAATAATGACGCGGTCGCAGCCTTCTGCGAGACAGTGATCTCGCGGAAGGAGGCGGTGGATCGCCTGTGCTAGGAGCGCAGCCTCGATGAGGAGATCTGCCGCCGGCGACTGAGGTGGCGTAGGCGCAACTACCTGCGCCTCATGCCGCCCTAGCCGAGGCCGCGGGTGACGTGACCGGGGATTAGTCCGTCACCCGCCGAGAGGCCGACCGCGTGAGGAAAGACCGACGTCCTCCCCGAGGGGGGGACGTCGGTCGATGGGAGGGTACCCCAATAGGGGGTATTCCGTCGGGCCGACCACTGATGTCAAGTAACCCTGCTGCGGTGGTCGGCCCAACGACGAAGGCGACGTGGTTTTCGGGTGGGTTGCGGGAGTTGCGTGCTTAAGCCCCTCTGTCGCCCCGGACGGAGTGGTGCGGAGGCGCGCCGACCGCAGCCCACCCACAAAAAAAAAAAAATAGTAGCAATAATAATATCAATATTAATATTAGCCGTTATACAACAATTTTAGCTATCTCAGCAGAACGTTTTTCGGTGATTGTTAATTTAAATTGAGAGATTTTTTAACGTTTAAAAGATCTGTTCTCACATTTGAAAGGCACATTTAAAAGCTTATTTGGTAGGCAAATAATAGTTGCTGATATAAGTAGTCTAAATTTGGTACGTTCATTTTCCTTTGTTTAATAGACAAAACATTACACGAATGCGCCATATAGGAGAACCTTACACTGATATACATATTTAATATATAAAAATTACAGTTTATTTATATTATGTTTTTTTTTTATTACGCATTTTTGTACTATATCTAAACTTATTTTTTCCTATGGTGACGGAGTAAGATTACATTTCACCATCCCCTTTTATGACTCGTTGGTGATGTAAAAGTCGACTAAGGAATACAATATGCAAATAAAATCTATGAAAGGGACGGACAATTAAGATGATGAGAATGACCGCATTATCATGGTGACGATGAGCGTCCTCCACAATGGGAGGGAAATTGACATACTATACCACGCTGGTCAGACGTATTGGTATAAGGTTTTATATTAAGTTTCCCCTCTCTTGCGTAGATGGTATCTGTATATTATATCCACTACTCGTCTTTTACGATACCCACGAGTCAGATCTAGAAGTGGTGAATTGTATTCTTACTCGGTCACGGAATGGTCACGGAAAGATGATGATAACGAGGACACAAAATTATTGCATAATGGAAGACTTTTTAATTACACTTCTATAAACAGAAGTTATGGTTTATGTATTAAAAAATACTGTTTAGTCCTACACAGGAACTGAACTCATAACACTCAACATAACGTGTCGCTAGTTAGTCCAACGCGTCATTATTGTAGTCAACAGATACTACATTAACATTAATGGATTTCTTTGTTTCATCCATTAATACCCATTACCATATTGTTCTCTAAAGTAATTATTTGTCCATTTGGATGGATGACTGTATCAGTAACTACTGACCCAGTTACAAAGAAAAAAATCTCAATACTCTGTATATTTTGAAGTGGAAACTTTTATAGGCAGGTTTGGAGTAAATTCATGTAAGTCGTTAACGACATGGTCAAGTGACGTGTTAACGTTAACGCTATATCTGAAGCTTTGTCAATTTCTTGTCTTTAATTTTATTTTTAAGAATTCTTCTATTCTAAATTCAAATATGTGGTATTGCATTGTGGATACATTGTCTCTGGCGAATTTTCAATGTATGTACCTCTTTTAGTAGCTATTTCATTATTTGTAGTTCCTAATTTTGATTTCCAATTTTAAATTGTCTTCTTTTGATATAGCATATAATTATGTATATACCAAGACGAGCAAAAATGCATAACTGCAGTTTTTTTTCGAAACAATTCAGGCCATTTTCGAGGCTCTATAACTTCGTTGTGAGTAAAACCAGAAGCCTGAATTTTCTATATATTTATTTAAGATTTTAAATATTGATATAGTCACTATAAGAACTTATATGTTTAGTTAATTATGTATGTAATTACTTAAGAGAGAAGGTTCCTTAAGTGGGAACTGAATAAATTAATAGACTTGGTTTTGCATAGAGTTGCGAGACTTGGTTTGTTTTATAAGTTATGTTATTGATTGCATAATGTTATATAATAATCAACTAAAGTACTAACAGGCTAAAACCTACCAGGTTTTGTCTTGCCTGAAATATGAATGTGATTTTTTAAATTAAAATTGCCTTTTTTTATTTCCGTGTAATGGCAGAGTAAGTATACAATTCATAATCCTCCGGGTTTAATATTTTCAGCTTCTATCCACGTGGCAACGGAGAAAGAACAAAATTTTCTTAGCTGTGGGTATCGTAAAAGTCATCTTTTATTGGTCAACCTATGAATATAATAAACTACTCAAAATATTCCTTTCCCAGTGACTTCAATCTGTCCGTAAGATTGGGATCCCCGACGATTCGAACAGCACGCCTTTGGCGGGAGTCAAGTGGGGTCTAGCTGATATTTATGCGCGCCTGCCCAGAGATGTGAGCAGTATTCCACATGAGGACGAACTTGTGCTTTGTATCGGCATAAAACATCTATGCAAGAAAATGAAAATTAGGAATAAAACTTGATACCAACCTGTTTGACCACCGTGGCATCGTAGGTCAATCTCCTTCCAGCTGTGGAAGAGGCTCGAGCCCAGCAGTGGGACGCATTTGAGCTGACATAATAATGATGATATTCGGCGATTAAATAATTACTTCTAAATTAGAGTTGAGTCATAATTTTTGTTAACTATTTATTGCACGGAAAATAAAAATTAAAATTATAATTTTCTAGTCATTCTAGCTAGGTAATAAAAATAATGCTTAAAAATATGTCAATTTTGCTATCGGTATAGCAGCACCATCAACCGGGTTCAATAGTCAATATAAACTATTCTTGAATCCACCTAAATACACACAAAATATTTCACCAAAATCGGTCAAGCCATTTAGGAGGAGTTCAGTCATACACACATACAGACAAATTATATATCTGAAGATTATAACTTCTCTCATAATAATCATTTTTATATATTCATTTTATCGATAATCATTTGTTACTATTCTCTTTTCATTATTTCTCCGTATGGTGACGGCGTAAGAATACAATACACTTGCAAGAAATCGGCCACCTATGTTCTTGCACGTGGGTGTCTTAAAAGACGAACAAGGGATTATTACAGATAGCATGTATGCAGGAGAAGGAAAACAACATCTATCCAGCATGGTATAGTAGGTAATTTGCGTTTCCATTGTGAAGGAGGCTCGAGCCCAGCGGTGGCACGTATATGACCTGTGATGATGATGATGAATAATCTTTTCCCATGTCATGACAGAGTAAGAATACAATTCATTGCGATGTTTTAATCATTCAATTTTCGCAATGCAAGGATTACCACCACAGCGCATGGAATGGTCTTTGAAAAGAAACTTATAATTGAAAAAAGAAAAGTTTTCCATGTCAACTGTTTACGTTTATTGCGTTAATAAAAAAATGTAAACACACTTTATAGTTACTTATTTACAATTTTTACACTTCATCAAGTTGGTCGTAAAGCTATTAAGTTAACGATCACCATAAACTGATGGGGGATGATACGACAAAATGCTTTATGAGTTATTAGTTTTATCAACTATTATGTTGTTATTGTTTATTGTATTTTTATAACTATGTGGGGTTGGTTTTGATTAGGGTGTAAAATTTTAACTGCCCCCTTGGTCCAGTCATATGAGAATCTTAAATTTCTCTCTTTAATGGTTTTGAGTATGTGTTCAGAGTGAAAAATATAAGATCCACTTTGACGTCGAGAAAATTCTCAATAGCAAGCTTATCATCATGAAATAAGTTATATATACAAATAAGTCTACAATTTTGATTCTGAAATACTTTATTTTCAAAAATTAGTGTTATTTAAAAAAAAATATTTGATTGATTTGATTTAAAAATAAATTATAGGTAAAATTATCGCTGCGTGTGCGTGAGGAATGATTCCACGCGGACATGGTCCTCCGCCGACGACTGGGGCGGCGCAGGCGCGAGTACCTGCGCCTGATGCCGCCCTAGCAGAGGCTGCGAGTGACCAGACCAGGGATTTAGTCCAGCACCCGCGGAGATTAGCCTCACGCCGGCAATCGGCGTCCCGGGTTAGGGACGTCAACGGGAGAGGATACTTCCTCTCGCAAGCCTTCCTCGTTTGACGCAATACCCCGAGGGAGTACCCTCAGGGTATTGCGTCGGGTCGACCACCGACGTCAAGGAACTTTGCACCGGTGGTTGGCCCTACGACGATAGCAACGTGCTACATAGATGGGTTACGGAGCCGCGCGCCGCCTCTCTGTCGCCCTGGACGGAGCCGGGTGGCGGTTGCGTTAACCGTGACAGAACCAAAAAATAAAATAGGTGAATAATGATATCTGATGTTTACGCGAGCACTACACATTGTAAATAAAACTACTTTTACGGATTATATCGCTTTTGTATTTGATTTATGATTGCCCGACGTTTCGAACACTTTGCAGCATTCATGGTCACGGGCGGACTAAGGTGTCTCACGTCCAACAAGTAATCGTTATTACAGACATTTATAATTATCTACCCGATACCGATAAATGTCTGTAATAACGATTACTTGTTGGACGTGAGACACCTTAGTCCGCCCGTGACCATGAATGCTGCAAAGTGTTCGAAACGTCGGGCAATCATAAATCAAATACAAACGCGATATAATCCGTAAAAGTAGTTTTATTTACAAAATAGATAAAATTATTATATTTATCTTTGAAAGTATCGAGGATATATTGATTTCTGGCGCTTGAAGTTATCGTAAAGAACATATTTTTCGTCACCAGTCACAGTCACACAATGCGATATAAAAATTCTTTCCTTTATTGTCTTAAAAAAAACATAAAACGATAAACTATAAGCGTTTAGAAGAACTCACGACATATTATTTCACTCATAATAGCATCACCACGAGCGTCTGTGAGTATTCGGTAAGCGTCAGCCACAGATTTTTAAACATTAAAACAATCCCCGCAACTGACGAGGATACTAACTAAATGATGTAGACACAAATCAGCTTCTTGTGCTATCAGTTTATGTTCATAAGATATTATGATATTATTATATACTGTAATTAATTTATAATATACTAGCAAACCACTTTCGTTTCTCTTCGGTTTCAGAAGCTTTATCCGCATAATGCCTGTTCCTGTGGGAATACCGGGATAAAACTCTCTGGTATTAGCTTTCCATTGGTAAAAGAATTTTTGAAATCGGTTCGGTGGTTTAAGCGTCAAAGCGTAACAAACAAACAAACTTATTTTCGCATTTAAAATATTAGTAAGGATGTATCTACTCGACGTCAACTTGTCGCTAACACCATCCATAGAAAAATGGCGGGAGCAAAGTTGTATGAGTGTATACTCATACAACTTTATAAAATGTTTGTGCTTACTTTCAGCCGTTCATACGCTGTATATTATCATAAATACAATATAGACGAAGTGCTACTTCACCGCAGAACTTAAATCAAGAACTGAAGGACCTAGACACGCGGCAGCGTGTCAAACCAAGTTTAAGCGCACTAGCGAGCCGTGCACCGTGTGTATATTTTACACGAACCATTTCGAACCACTATTGACCTCTTTATAACTCAAAAGATACAAATAAACACAAACTGATAACTATATTGAGCTCTACTCGGTAAGTTAGTTTTACAAATTTTATAAACACAGCTTATATGGTTATTAAAATATTAACTTCCAAAATTTATATAGAAAGAAAGAAAGAAAAACATTTATTTCGGTTTCCAAAACATAAGGTAAGTAATTAAAATTCGTAGAAATTCATGCACATAGGATACCGAAAAAGGTTCCATCTCAGCACAAGCTGCATTACAAACGTGTTACAGCGCTGATTTTCACCTTTAGAGTGAGTACGGTTCATCACAACGTATAGAATAGAATACTGTATGCAGACTGTACTACACTATATGACTGACTGTCTCACATATAGATCAAAAACTTAATCCACTCCAAGATGCCCTGATGATTAATAGTGGTAGGACCATACTCTTGACAGTTGTCTGTCTACAGCCGCGGGCCGGTTAGTCCAAGGTAGCAACACTCTCGCAGAAAATCGAGGTCTGGGACTACCAGAATTGCTACTAAGCAATTTGTTACTGCGCTTCGTTCGATAAACATGAAAGCCGGAAGCCCAAATTTCTGAAGGTCACCGAACACTTTCCCTTCACTTTCTTCACCGTAGGCAGCGGCCTAGCAAAGATGCAGGAGCGCCAACACCACTTACCATCAGGTTTACTGTTAGCAATAAAAAAAACTCTCATTTCAGGAGGCTTGAACCCAACAGTGGAACGTATATAATTAAAAATTATGATGATGTTTTTTTATATAAGAAACTAGCTGACCCAACAGACGTTGTTCTATTTAAATCTGTAAAAAAATAGAAAATTGAGTTCTTCTTGAAATCGATTGCAGCGCCACTACCGGTTCCAATTATTAATCTAAACATTCCAATTATTAATCTAATGGTTTGGATGTTCCGAATGGCTATGCCGATGGATATGAGAATTCATATCCATTGGAATGGCTACAAAAAATCATCAATATTGGTCTAGCCGCTTAGAAGGAGTTCAATTATAAACACACGAACAGAAGATTTATATATATAAAGATAGAAAAGTTTATATAGTCGAAAAAAATGTTACATTAGAAAAGTATATATAAACGTTAAGTTTTCTTAAATTTCCTAATTTTCTGCGCAACTTTCTTATTTTTTTTTCCGGCAATGCCTTTTTTCAAAGTATTAGAAACATTAAAAAGAAAGATGGATGAAATCGGTGAAGTTGTTCTCAAGTTATGTTATTGTCCTGCCCGAATAGCGTCACCTACCGGGTCCAATTGTCAATCTAAACCATCCTCAAATCCCCTTGAACACACACAAAAAATTTCGTCAACATCGGTCCAGCCGTTTAGGAGGAGTTCAGTGACATACACTCGTACGCTAGAAATTTATATATAAGATTTAATGGCGTCCAAATCAACACTGTAAATTTATTCCCAATATAAATGTTAATAGGCCAACTGTATCTGTATTTATTCACGCATATAAGTAAAATGTAGGTACGGATAAAATAAGCTCGCCAACGGACCCTAACCTCTAATAATGTTCTCGGCTATAATTTATGTTCCGTACCGTAATAGATCACTCGAGACTTCAAGACTGCTTCTATTTATAATATTGCGAATAACGAGAATCCTCTGTTTTATTCATCTTAATATTGGATGAAATTGTGATGAATTGAAAAACTAAGTGTGCTTAAAATATAACGCCTGTTAGTTATTTTAAATATAATTGTTATCGCCCATCGGAATGTGGTAACTCAAATATATAATCTGTCAACATTCGTAGCTGCGGTTCGTCACACTTCAATGGTTTAATGGCAAGAAACGGGTATAAATAGACGGTCTCGAATGAGTAGATGAATACCGGGTTGAGAGACCTAAGCGCTCACCCATAGTCCGGGCTAAACTGTGCAAGCCATCTGCGGGTAACTTCTATGCACACACAAAAAAAAGAGTAGATGAATATCGGATTGAGAGCCCTCAGCGCTCACCCATAGTCCGGGCTAAGCTGTGAAAGCCATCTGCGGGTAACTTCTATACATACACAAAAAAAAAGAGTAAATGAATACCGTTTTGAGAGCCCTCAGCGCTCACCCATAGTCCGGGCTAAGCTGTGAAAGCCATCTATGGCTAACAGCTATACACACAAAAAAAAAAGATTAGATGACATTCACTTATCGGAGCCACCAGAAGTAAAGAAGCAGTGAAATAGTTGGATATTGCAAGTGCATCATCATCATCATAGCAGCCCGCATACGTCCCACTGTTGGGCTCGGGCCTCCTCCATAATGGGAGGGAATTTGACCTACTATACAATGTTTTTTTTTGTGGTGGGCTGCGGTCGGCGCACTCCTCGCACCACTCCGTCCGGGGCAACAGAGGGGCGTAAGCACGCACACCCGTAACCCACCCAAACATCACGTTACCTTCGTCGTTGGACCGACCACTGGAGCAGGGTTACTTGACGTCAGTGGTCGGCCCGACGGAATACTCCCTGAGGAGTTCCCGCCCATCGACCGACATTCCCACCTCGGGGAGGACGTCGGTCCATCCTTGCGCAGTCGGCAACTCGGCGGGTGACGCACTAATTCCGCGCTCACGTCACCCGCGGCCTCGGCTAGGGCGGCTTGAGGCGCAGGTAGTCGCGCCTGCGCTGCCCCAGTCGCCGTTGGCGGGTCGCTTCGTCGAGACTGCGTTCCTCACGCCCGCGACTGGCCACCTTCTTCCGCGAGACTACTGCCTCGCAGAAGGCTGCGACCGCGTCCCAGTTCCTGACGCTGTCGAGCATTGCCCTGGCGATGGTCGGCAGCGTCAGGTCCACACCAATGATTGCGACGAGTTCACGGCGCTGCTCTGCCCAGGCGGCACAAACTTCGAGCGTATGCTGCGCCGTGTCCTCGTCATAATCGCAGTGGTGGCAGGATGGTGTACTCTCTCTCCTAGCGACCGTGTACAGGTATTTGCCGAAGCATCCATGCCCCGTCAAAACCTGCACCCGTCGGCAGGAGAGCACCCCGTGCCCCCGTGCCGCCGTTTTAGCCACTGCATCAGTACCGGCCCGAAGGCCTCCATGGTTCAGACACCGTACCGAGGCCTCTCCAGCCGGACTGTCCAACGGGCAATGACGACTCGGCGGGCGTCGATGCGCCAAGCGATGAGCTCCCTCAAAGAGACCACACCGCCCTCCGCTCGCACCCCCGACACCCGCCGATACAAATCGGCGAGCATTTCCGCCTCCAGGTCCCAAGGGGGAGTCCCGGCCAACAGGCACGCCGCCTCCTTCGCCACCGTGCGGTATCCGCGTAAGGCCCTGATCGCCATGGCCTTCTGTGGTCGCCACAGAAAAGCCCTGAATCGGGCGGTCAGGGACCTCGCCCACGTACTATACCATGCGGGTCAGACATGTTAATATAGGGTTTTGTTTCGAGCCTTCCTTCTCTTGCACAGATCTTATGTGCATACTATATCCCTTAGTCATCTCTTACGACATCCACGGGCAAGATAGGGAGTGGTGAATTGTATTCTTACTCCGTCACCACACGGAAAAGCAAGTACATATTAAGGTTAGTTTACTAAATGTGTATTGAGACATACGTGTAACGGAGTATACATAATACACGGGGTTGTCGTACAGCTTATATAATCATTATTAGGTTTTTAACGTTCACCTGCTGCCTGTAGGTTTTCCGAATAGAACGTTACGTCTCATGTTCCATTGGTTAATCCATTGATCACCACGCTTGGAACTATAAGGTTTATACATTTCGTAAGAGAGCGTTGTTGTGCATTCTATTAATATCTCAAGTTAATGATAAGCCACGAGCAAGTGTAGAGGGTGGTAGCAATTATTACCTATCCTATCGGCACGCGCAATTAGTGTATCACGCTGTACGGTAACGGTTACGAATATTACCAACACTAACATTTCTCGGCGCCATCGTAAAAGACGACTAAGAGCTAACTCAATCTGACGCCGTCTTATAAAACAATTACATTCTTAAGGAAGGTTAATATCAGGCGGGTGGCCGTCATACATCTAAAACTATTACTAATTAGCTGACCCAACAGACGTTGTTCTGTTCAAATAAAATAAAAGGAAATCTTCTTGAAATCGACAGCAGTAACAGAGACTGACCGATTGCAGCGCCATCGGCCGGGCTGATTTGTGAATCTAAATAATCCCCCACTTGAATGCATTCACAAAAATTCTTACAAATCCATCCAGCCGTTTAGTTGCAGTATAGATAAATAACCTAGATACCTACACGTTGAATTTTCTTAAATTTTCTGATTTACTGCACCACTTTCTAATTTTTTTCTCCGTAAAAGCCTTTCTCAAAGTAGTAGAAAAATTAAAAAAAAAAGATGGACGGAATCGGTAAAGTCGTTCTCAAGTTATGTTATTGTCCCGCCCGAACAGCGCCACCTACCGGGTCCAATTGTGAATCTAAACTATCCTCGAATCTCCTTGAATACACACAAAAAATTTCGTAAACATCGGTCCAGCCGTTTAGGAGGAGTTCAGTGACATACACACGTACGCTAGAAATTTATATATAAGACTAGCGGACCCGACAGACGTTGTTCTGTTCAAATAAAATAAAAGGAATTGTCCTTGAAATCGATCGCAGCGCCACCTACCGGGTCCAATTGTGGATCTTAACTATTCTCGAATCCCCTTGAACACACGCAACAAATTTCAGCTATTTAGGAGGAGTTCATATAAATTCATTCAAATCCATCCAGCAGTTTAGTTGCAGTATAGATAAATAACCTAGACACCGACGGCAGCGCTATCTGCTGGGCTGATTTGTGAATCTAAATCATCCAGGCCTCCACTTGAATACATTCACAAAAATTCATTTAAATCCATCCATCCGTTTAGTTGCAATATGGATAAATAACCTAGATACAGACTGTAGCGCCATCTGCCGGACTGATTTGTGAATCTAAATTATCCAGGCTCCCACTTGAAAACTTTCACAAAAATTTATTGAAATCCATTCAGCCGTTTAGTTGCAGTAAGGATAAATAACCTAGATAACTAGTCATTAAGTTTTCTTAAGTTCTCTGATTTTCTGCGCAACTTTCTTATTTTTTTTCGTAAAAGCCTTTTTCAAAGTATTAGAAAAATTAAAAAGAAAGATGGACGAAATCGGCGAAGTCGTTCTCAAATTATGTTATTGTCCTGCCCGAACAGCGCCACTTACCGGGTCCAATTGTGAATCTAAACCATCCTCGAATTCCCTTGAACACACACAAAAAATATCGTCAACATCGGTCCAGCCGTTTAGGAGGAGTTTAGTGACATACACACGTACGCTAGAAATTTATATATAAGACTAGCGGACCCAACAGACGTTGTTCTGTTCAAATGTGTAAAAAGTAGAAAATTGAATTCTCCTTGAAATCGATCGCAGCGCCACCTACCGTTCCCAATTATTAATCTAGACCGAAAGATTTGGATGTTCCGAATTGCAATTTTCCGAATAGTTATATCATATCCATCGGAATGGCCACAAAAATTCATCAAAATTAGTCCAGCCGTTTAGAAGAAGAAGAAGAAGTTTAGAACACTTAAAAAAAGATGAACGAAATCGGTAAAGTCGTTCTCAAGTTATGTTATTGTCCTGCCCGAACAGCGCCACCTACCGGGTCCAATTGTGAATCTAAACCATCCTCGAATCCCCTTGAGCACACACAAAAAATTTCGTCAACACCGGTCCAGCCGTCTAGCCGTTCAGGGGCATATACACGTACACAAGAAATTTATATATTAAGAAGATAAGTGTTGTAATATGTACCGCGGAAGAGGACTATTTATTGCGTCGACCACAAGTAATTGGGATGGGAGAAGTATTATAATATTATTTCCAATGATCTGAAAATTTTTATCGCATTCACCTCAGCTCATTTACGCTCCACTGCTTTCCTCTAGATCAGAGGGAAATTAATCTAGTACATCACGCTAGTCAAAACGGTTGGTATAGGGTTTTATTTCGAGCCCTTTTTCCATTGCATAGATGGTATCTGCTTATTCTATCCCTTAGTTATATTTTATGATATCCACAAGTAAGAAACAAGTGGTGAAAAAGAAGTGGTTCTTTCGCCGTCACCACGCGGATAGAAGCTTAAAATATTGTACCTACATATACGAGGGTGGATTGATAAGTTTCCGGCCTGACCAAGAAAAACAACGTTTTTAAGATTTTTTTTTTTTTATTTCTCAACATAATCTCCTCCAAGGCTGATACATTTCTCATAGCGGTGTTCTAGTCTAGTAATGCCATCTCTATAGACTGATTCGTCAAGCTCCTCAAAATACCCATTTACAGCTTCGATTACTTCTTCATTGTCCGCAAATCTCTTACCGCCAAGCCATTTTTTGAGGTTAGGAAACAGATAATAGTCACTCGGGGCTAGGTCTGGAGAGTAGGGAGGGTGCAGCATCAATTCAAACTTCAGATCGTTGATTTTAGCCATCGCAACGATTGACGTGTGCGCTGGTGCGTTATCGTGATGAAACAAGATTTTTTTCTTCGCCAGATGAGGTCGTTTAATTTTCACTTCGTGGCTCAAACGTTGCAATAAGTCTGCGTAGTATTGACCAGTGATAGTTTTACCCTTTTCAAGGTAATCAATGTATATAATACCTCTTGCATCCCAAAAAACAGAAGCCATAACCTTGTTCGCCGAAAAAATTGTTTTTGCCTTCTTTGGAGTTGGTTCCCCTGGTCCAATCCATTGTTTAGACTGTTCTTTGGTTTCAGAAGTGTAGTGGTGGACCCAAGTTTCGTCAACGGTTACGAATCGACGCAAAAATTCGCTTGGATTAAGCTTATACAACGCCAAATTGGGGGTAGAAATGTTCTTTCGAATCAATTTTTGGTCGACTGTTAGCAAACGCGGCACCCATCTTGCACAGAGCTTTTCCATATACAAATGTTGGTGCAAAATATTTTGTACAAGTTCATATGACATCATACAGGTCTCAGCTATATCACGCACTTTTAATCTGCGGTCTTTCAGCACCATTTGATGGATTTTTTCGATCATATCTGGAGTTGTGACCTCAATGGGGCGTCCTGAGCGAGGCTCATCAGAGGTGCTCACACGACCCTTTTTAAACTCGGAAACCCACTGCTTAACGGTTGAATATGATGGGGAGGATGTCTCCAGTGTTGGGTCCATCTCTTCTTTAATTTCCTTCGGCGTTAACCCCTTAAAATAAAAGTATTTGATGACAGCACGAATTTCCATCTTTTCCATTTTTACGAAAAACACAGAGGCGTCTTGTTCAGCGTGCTCTCAAACCTAAACTAACATGGCGATCGGACTGAAACTATAGCTACAAGCTATCTAAGGATGGTACTATAGAACGCCACCTCAAGGTAGGCCTAGTGGCGCCATCTCTTGGTCAGGCCGGAAACTTATCAATCCACCCTCGTATATACTGAAATAAATGAAATTTTTAAATTGTAAATACCATGTACGTGACTATGAATGCTGTAAAATGTTCCAAACATACAAATGCGATGAAATCCATAAAGTAGTTTTATTTAAAATGTGTAGTACTCGCGTAAACATCAGAAATCATTATGAAAATTTCAAATATTGCATCACTCATTTCTGGCTTGTTCGTTAATAATTAGGTTAGGTAATTAGACTGGGGTCATTTTTGACATCTTACTTGTATTTGGTAGAAATATATCTTTTATGACACGGTTTCTCTTACCTCCAAAGGGAAAAGTATTTTAAAGGTCGAAGAAATTACAAGATATTAGTGAATATTAATTATTTTAAAGCAGTAATTTAGAATTATGAGTTAATAGTACTTAATAGCATATTACTGCATATAAACATCTTCACTATTATTATTCAGACGACCGTGAGTTTATTTAATTGTTATGCCTTTTAAGTGATAATTTTGAACAAACAGTCTTGAAACTTTGCATATATTTACTTTTAAGTAAAGAGATATATCTACATTAATGCGATAATGGTTTGTGTATAAATGAAAATTATAAATATAAAACAGAAGTATATAATTTCATTATGAGAACATAAAATAATGTTAGCAGAATTGTGTTAGATTTGTAAAGAAAAATAAAGAGAGCGAAAAAATCTATTTCACCCAAATCCACATTTGTATTGCCCGATCCTTTAAGCCTGAACAAATCGCGATAAACTGTTTACCCCTAAAAAACTACCCCTAAAATCTGCTAAACTCGTTGAAATCGTAGGGGTTGTAACAGCTCTTGAGGGCCCTCGAACGACTGATGTTGATCGTAGGCGCGAGCATCTCTGTATAAATACATTAAAGCTTTGAGAACTTTTAAAGTAAGTTTTCTTAAGAAAATTTATGAATCTTTTAAGACTGTTTGCAATATATTTGGTTTATATGTGATTTGAGCCCAACAGTGGGACGTATGTGGGCTAAGATGATGATGATAATGATATATTTATTCTTGGTGTTTCATTAATCTTAAATCGTAGCTCAATTTAAGTACACTCCTTTAAAGTCCGTAAAAATAGGTTAATTTAAAATGAAAAAAAAACAGTCTATTTTTTTTTAATCATCTGATCTCAGCTTATATGTATCCCCGTGTGGGAAGGAGATAGAAATCAAATTGTCGCCACCTCTTGCTTGTCCGTGGAAATCGTAAAAATCGGCTAAGGGTTCACCAGGACAGTGGGCAGCAGTCCTCTCCTGGGAAATGTAAACATCTCTTAGGCTCGGTCCAAGATCCCAGATCTAAGCTAACCTGGCACTATACCGAAGAAATCCTGGATATCACCTTGTACGAGATTAAAATAGCTTTCAAGCAACTACGAAACGATAAGACACCTGGAGATGTCAGATGTGATATGGCAGAGCTCCTGAAGGCGGGTGGCAAGCCGGTCTTAAAAGTCTTTCAGAAGCTTTGCAGATAATTCCGTTATCCTTGGGGACGAGATTCCAGAGTCGTAAGACCAGGAGGGTGGTGGTGCTATTTTTCAAGAAGGGCGATAAAGCTCTTCTAAAGAACTACATGCCTATCTCACTCTTGAGCTATGTATACAAGTTGTTTTCGAGGGTCATTACCAAGACTGGACCGAACTCGGCATCAAAATCAACGGCGAATACATCCCTCACCTTCCATTTGTAGACGATATCTTTGTTATGACAGAAGCCATGGAGGACCTAGGCACCACGCTCAATGATTTGAGTAGGGTAGGTATCCCAACTAGTGGGTTTACGAACGAACATGAAGAAGGCGAAAGTCATGTAAAGTGAATGCCCATGTCACTCCCGTACCAGTTCTAGTTGGATATGTGATTCTCAAAGCTGTGGATCATTATGCTTATCTTCGACAAAGAGTCCAGTTAAGTCGATCCAATTTCGAGAAAGAGGCTAGCCGATGAATCTAACTCGGTTGAGCAACGTTCGGCAAACTTAAGAAGCTCATCTCGTCCAACATACCTTAGTATCTGAAAACACAGGTTTACGATCAGTGTATATTACCAGTGATGACTTACGGCACGGAAACGTGGTTCCTAAATTTAGGCCTCATAACCAAACTCATAGTCGGTCCGCATGCTATGGAGCAGGCTATGTACGAGCTTTCTCTGTGAGATAGAATTCGGAATACGAAAACCCGCAGAAGAACGAGTGTAAAAGACATAGCACGAAGAATTAGCAGGCTGAAGTGCTAATGGGCAGGCCACATCGCTAGATGAACCGACAACCGCTGGGGAAGAAAAGTTCATGAGTGGCAACCACGTATCGGACGATGCAGTGTAGAATGCCCCCCACCAGATGAACCCACGACCTGGTGAAAGTTGCTGAGCGTCGTTGGATGCAGGCGGCATAGGACCGCACTCTGTGGCGTAACATGAGGGAGGCCTACGTCCAGCAGTGGACGGCGATAGAGTGAAATGATGATGATACATCCCACTGCTGAGCTCAAGCCTCCTCCATAATAAAAAGGAAATTCTTCTACCATTGTACCTAATTTTGTAGATACATAACACTGAATAGTCTAAAGTACTCGTCTTGGAGTTAAAACTTCACACTAAAACTGAGTAGGATATTAGTACTCCTATTCCTACAGTTAATCTGTCTACATGTTATCTACACGCTAAATTAAGGTTTATTTAGAGCTATAGTATAAATTACCTTCACAAAATAAAATTATCAGCAAAATGATACGTTATCCCTAAAATGTTTGTACATATATGTTGAAAAAAACAACAACAATTTGCTACACTCACATTTTTGCATTAAAAAAATATTCGATTTCACTTAACACCATAATGACTAATATATAATAACCTACCAATTTATAAAAAAGTGTGCTATTGTGTTAGCTATAAAGTTGAATTTGTAAGTATAAGGGATCATGTTAAAATAGCCAGTGATCATCCGGAAAGATTTTGTAGGGAAAATATGAAGATGGAAGTTGGCTGGCCTGGATGTTACGTTTTTGTGGAAGGAAATTGCGGAAGACAGTGTTATTTCGGTACAAGAAAGTGGTGTTTTCCCTATGATGGATACGATTAATCACGTAATAGGGCGTTGAAGGGGAAGAAATTTTTGCTGTTGACGTAAACAATATAAGAATATATAGAGATGTGAGAAAAGAGTAACTCCTTGTACCTAAATTGAGCCACGATGTAAGATTAATGAGACTCATAATAAAAATATAATAAAACAAGTTCATTTTGAATTTATTTCTATTAAGTTCAATATATAACGATGAATAGATTTGAAATAAAAGGTATTTTAATGAATTGTACCGCGTTTGTATATTATTTAGAATTGCCCGACATTTCGAACATTTTGCAACGTTCATGGTCACGGGCGGACTAGAATGTCTCATATCCAAAACTTAGAGAGCATGATACAAAATTATTCTTTTTTAAAAGGCATCTGACCATATCTTATTAAATTTATTGTGCTTTATCTTATACAGAGTGTATCAGGTTATGGGGCAACTGTTTGAGTATGTTGTAGTTTAATGGTCATAGATCGTAATTAGAATGTACATTACATAAAAAACAATATAACATAAAAGTTATAGTGATTTAAAAAAAATGTGTCTAAGAGTCTACGCCTTAAATGTTACGTATTATGTAGGCATGTACAGATAGAATACATGTAGGCATGTAAAGCTTCAACATTATAATTTTAACCATTGCCTAGCTCCCTTTTGACCAGTTGCCCCATAACCTGATACAGCCTGTATATAAATTTCTAGCGTACGTGTGTATGTCACTGAACTCCTCCTAAACGGCTGGACAGATGTTGACGAAATTTTTTGTGTGTGATCAAGGGGATTCGAGGTTGGTTTAGATTCACAATTGGCCCGGTAGGCTTTTTTTTTTTATTGCCGATGGTGGCAAACGAGCAGGCAGCACACCTGATGGTAAGTGACGCTGCCGCACATGAACCTTTGCAATACCACAGGCCGTTGCCTACCGTGAAGAAAAAGCTCTTCTTAAACCTCGTTTAAAGAAGGCTCGGGTAGCGGATAGCGCTCGGGAAACAGCAGCAGGTAGTTCATTCCAGAGCCTGCACGTACGTGGGAAAAATGATCGCTGGAAACGTACAGTTGAAGACCATATTGTTTCCAGGTGAAATGGATAAACCCTGCTGCGATATCGAGTGGTACGTTGGTAAAACGGTGACGGTGGTACCAAGTCAAACAGTTCCTCGGAGCACTCCCCGTGAAAGAGTCGGTAGAGTACACAGAGTGACCCAAAGTCTCTCCGCCGCTCCAGCGACTCCAATCCGTCCATGAGATTGGGATCCTCGACGATTCGAACAACACGCCTTTGGAGGGAGTCAAGTGGGTCTAGCTGATATTTGGGCGCGCTGGGCGATAGGTGGCGCTGTTCGGGCAGGACAATAATATGACTTGAGAACGACTTTAGCGATTTCGTCCATCTTTCTTTTTAATTGTTCTACTACTTTGAGAAAGGCTTTTACGAAAAAAAAAAATAAGAAATTTGCGCAGAAAATCAGAAAATTTAAGAAAACTTAATGACTAGGTATCTAGGTTATTTTTCTATACTGCAACTCAAAGACTGGATGGATTTGTACGAATTTTTGTGAATGCATTCAAGTGGGTACCTGAATGATTTAAATTCACAAATCAGCCCGGCAGATGGCGCTGCAGTTGGTCAGTTAGTGATGTCGATTTCAAGGTGATTTCCTTTTATTTTATTTGAACAGGACAACGTCTGTTGGGTCAGCTAGTCTTTATATATATATTTCGTGGATACGTGTGTATGTCACCGAACTCCTAAACGGCTGGACCGATGTTGATGAATTTTTTTGTGAATGTTCAAGAGGATTCGAGAATGGTTTAGATTCACAATTAGACCAGGTAGGTGGCGCTTATTTGAACAGAACAAGTTGGGTCAGCTAGTAAAATATAATTTAACTATTATTGTGAGTCAAATCTATACAATAATTGCTAGCGGTGTCTTGCAGTCGTATGGTGGTCTTATAGATTTTTTTTAGTTATATTAATGTGACTATGATCTTTCTTACTGGATAAATTTGGACGAAAGTTGAAACACAGATAAAACATTTTACTAACGCATAAAATCATTTTTATTCCAGTATTTTTGTATTGCTAACGGTGGCAAATGAGCAAACAATACACCTGTTGGTAAGTGTTACTGCCGCTCATGGACCTTTGCTAGGTCGCTGCCTACCGTGAAGAAAGTAAAGGGAGTGTGAATGCTAGCAATTAGTTTCGGTAATACTAAAGGCATCACCAAAACCCACTACACGCAAACTCAGAAAGGTGGCCTAACACCCTCAGAAAGGTGGCCCAACAACCTCAGAAAAGTGGGCTGCCGGCTCTCTTGGGATAAAAGTTCAACTTCAATGTTATTAAAACAAAACTTTAGTTTTGTACTTTGTCATTAAATGGTACTGCCTTAACCATATAACGTAGTATAAATCCCGGTAAAGCGTCCCCGTGGGATAATAGACCAACTTTAATAGTATTTTAATTGGATTTTAATTTGGCAGAGTTATTATGGCTTTAGTCTAACTTTCTCAATCAACGTCAAGTTGGCGTTGATTTAGTTTACGCCATGGTTTCGTTACCCTGATTTAGATATTTTTTTTATTTTAGGATGATGCATATCTTCGAGTATAGAGCCAACAGCGCTCACCCATCATTACAATCATCATTTTAGCGTATGTACGTCCCACTGTTGGGCTCGAGCCTCTGCCATAATAGGATGGATATTGGGCTATTATACCACGCAGGTCAGACGGTTGATATGGGGTCTTATCTCGAGGTATCCTTCTTTTGCACTACTACTTTTATATAGAGGGGCAGTGCGCGGCCCCATAATCCACTGTAGCTCTTTGCCTTCGTCTTTGGGCCGACCACGGTACCGAGTTCCTTGTCCTCCGTGGTCGTTCCAAAGAGCTAAAGGCCTAACCTCCCTTCCCCTCTCTTCCTACTTTATTTCCATTCCCTCCAATAGGGAACATGCATGAAACTCCAAAATGAAGAAATTATTTTTATTTGTAATCTTTATTGCTTAAAAAACGTACCTATACAATTATTTTTTAATTTTATCATTATTTAATAATTAAATTTCATTATCTAAAAGTGCGATTTTTGAGATTCGCTCGCAAATTTCTAAAACGCAACATTGATCAAGCGTGACATGATAGTACAGCCAAGTCTTCTGATTAGGGCTGTCGATATTTTTAAAATATCGTTTTTGATATCGATATATCATTCCGATATTGATATACTTAAAAATACCGATGTATTTTTAAGTATATCAATATCGGAGTTCGATGTAAAGAAAAAAAAGAGCGTGCATACAAAGTACGCATGGCGAAAGTGAAACTCCTTTATCCTTTATCATTCATCCTTTATCCTTTATCATTCATTCTTTATCCTTCATTTTTTATCCTTTATCTCTTTCTCTCGCCGGCTGAATCATATATATTTACGTGTTTATATTTCTATGGACTCGCTTTTTCGTTTCATCGAGTTTGAAATCACAATGATTCTAAAGAAGTTTCACCTCAAAAGTTGATTGATATTTAGATACATTTCCCCGTGACTTTTTAACTTCGTTCATTGCGTCGTTGCCGTGACGAGCATTTTTATCAAATTCCAGGAGTAAGTGATAACTGAGTAGATGTCGTATAAGACGACTAAGGGATATAATATGCGTATAACATCTATGCAAGAGGAGGAAAACTTGAAACAAAACTCTATACCAACCTGTCTGATCTGCATGGTAAGGTCAATTTCGGTTCTGATAAAGTCACGGAGATATTTACAATCGGATCAAATACAGAACATTAATATGCGCATAGCACAAAAGAATTGTCTTGCATGAGAATCTAATATACGAAGCTTGTATAAAAAATTAGTAACTAAAACGCTACGCCATTTATATTGCCAATAAGCAAAACTAAAATCGTATTCAACTAGCGAGAACTAATAACTAACTTCATTAAATAACACACCAGAAACTTGTCAAGAGAATGTATTGAATAATAACTACTGGGATGAAAGAAATGTTAGTTATATAGATGTGGTTCATCATCTCAGCCCATATACGTCCCACTGTTGGGCTCGGGCCTCCTCCATAATGGAAGGGTAATTGACCTACTATACCACGCTGGTCAGACGTGTTGGTATAGGGTTTTATTTCGAGTTTTCCTTCTCTCGCATAGTTGTTATATGCGTTTTATATCCCTTAGTCGTCTCGTACGATCACCCACGGGTAAGATAGGGGGTGGTGAATTGTATTCTTACTCCGTCAACACATGGATAAGATGTGGTTATGGATTCTTATTAATTGCGTCTTATATGTATGCTAAATTATCATCATTATCTCAGCTCATATACATCTCACTGTTGGGTTCGAGCCTCCTCCATAATAGAAGAGAAATTGATCTACTATACAACGCTGGTCAGACGTGTTGGTACAGGGTTTTATTTTGGGATTTTCTTCTCTTGACTTATACATCTTTAATCCCTTAGTCGTCTTTTACGACACCCACGGGTAAGATACAGGGTGGTGAATTGTATTCTTACTCCGTCACCACATCATCATCATCATCATCATCGCAGCCCACATACGTCCCATTGTTGGGCTCGGGTCTCCTCCACAGTGGGAGAGAATTTTACCTACTATACCAAGCTGGTCAGACGTGTTGGTATTTTTTTTTTATGGGTGGGCTATGGTAAGCGCACGCGCGGTCCATTCCATCCGGGGCGATGAAAGGATGGCGCGGGCCCATAACCCACCCGTACCCACGTCACCTCGTTGTTGAGCTGACCACCAGAGCAGGGTGATTTGTCGTCAGTTTTATTTCGAGGTTTTCTTCTCTTGATTTATGCATATTTAATCCATTAGTCGTATTTTACGACACCCACGGGTAAAATGGTGGTGAATTGTATTCTTACTCCGTCACCATACGAGTTTTATATGTTATTTATGTTAAATTATAGAAACGAATAATTTGCTTTATCCTGCTTTTATCCTAACTACTTGGGGTGAAGCAATATGTACTCTTCTTTAACATAATGGTAATTGAAGGTGGTGGGACAACACTGTTCATAGTCGTCTGTCTACAGCCGCAGGCCGGTCCGTCCGGGGTAGTACCACACTCTCGCAGAAAATTGACGTTTAAATAGCAGCAATTTGTTACTGCGCTTCGTTCAGTGGGCGAGAGAGCTGGAAGCTCGAATTTCTGACGGTATTTGCGTGTGGAGGGCTTTGGTGATGCTTTTAGTATCACCAAACTTTATTGCACGCATTCACACTCCCTTCACTATCTTCGCGGTAGGCAGCGGCCGGCTTGTAAAGGTCCATGAGCGGCAGCAACACTTACCAACAGGTGTACTGTTTGCTCGTTTGCCACCAATTGCAATAAAAACCAATTAAACATGTCTGTAAAGTCGGCTTACGGATGATAGTTTAACGTGACAACGTCATAACGAAACATTGATGAAATGACTGCATACTTTTGTGAATAAAATTGAATCAGCGTAACGGGACAATGAGCGTAATGCGACAATGTGCATAATGGGACACTTTTTCGTGCATGCAGCCAGCGTTCATCGATTTATTAGACTTTGTCACGTCAAAAAAAAATTAACTATTAACAAAGTGTCATGGCTTTCTTCTGAGGAATTGTAATTCTTTACATAAGCCGCCAATAATTATTCTTAGTATGGAATTGAGTAGTCTCTTTATAAAGTTCTTCACGACACATGGATTTATTTCTTTTGCTTTAGTTTAAAAAAAAAAAACTCGTCGGTCCCATATAGGGGAGCTCGGAAAAAGCGAAACTTTACAGTATAAGGAGTAAAAATTAAGTGTTATGCACAATAATTTTGTTGTGTCGTGTAACGTTAACATGATAGAAAAAATTCCCGGTCCCCGTACGTCCGCATAGAAGTTTGGCTGCAACAAATACAAAATAAAGTGCTATATGTAGCGTTTATTTCAATAGTCGTTATTGAGAATTAAAAAGTTTACCAGTTAATTGCCGCCTCCACTCAAAACTATATTTAATTCGTACCATGTTCCGGGCAATGTTGTATGGGAATACCGTCACCTGAAGTTATGAACTTTCAACATTAATATGAGTCAACTTCCATAAGTAAATTGAACTTTACTAATAAACTAGCTATGAACAACACAGAGAGAAAATGTAGAGTTATTATTTAGGCATCCTTTTATATACTATTACTAGCAACCCGCCCTCACTCCTCACTTCGCTTCTGTTTTAGTGGGAATACCGGAATAAAATGTAGCCTATGTTATTCCCTGATATTATAGCTATACATCGGTGAAAGAATTTTTGAAATCGGTTCCGTAATTTAAGCGTTAAAGTGTATTAAACCAGCAAACAAACTTACTTACGCATTTATAATATTAGTAAGGATACACTTAATATTTACTTATTCTTTTTCGTGTGGGACGGGGTAAGAATACAATTCACCGCCCCCCCCCCCCCCCCCTCTTGCCCGTGAGTATCGTAAAAATGGCTAAGGGGTTATATATATTCGTATAACATCTATATAAGAGAAGGAAAACTCGAAATAAAACCCTAAAGAAACATGTCTGACCAGCGCGGTAGGGAGTCGATTTCCCTCCTGTGGATGAGGCTCGAGCCTAACAATGAGACGAGCTGAAGTGATATACTCTTATAGGCGCTTCCACATCAACATACAACATTTTTCTTTGTGATTTTATTCAACATATTTTTAACTTTGTAAAATATATCATATGGCCAGCTAATACTGCTTCATTAGAAAATTTAAAGATCGGATATCTAATGTCTAAGACATTTGAAGAATTGGCAGTTTAAATAAATTAAGGTATCAGAGTCAGGAATGTGAGCTAAAATAACAAAATAATAATGCATGACTGAAAAAGAATAATGGCACTAAATAGAAAAATAATGTTTTCTACAGTATTACCAACATTTTCAAATATAAAGATGGTGCGAGAATACTAGTCATAATTCACTATATGGGTGGTTGAGTTGAAGAGTCTGTGTCTGGTGCTATTGAATGGATTCCAATATAGGATATTTATTTGAGAGATCTTTAAATGATTGTTCTGAGTCTAGATATAATTTGTTACAAAAATATATATATAAATAATGTTATATTTTGAGATGAAAACTTCTATTCGCAGGGTTGGATAAGGAGTAAATTCACGTATATCGTCATCAAAATGGTCACGTGACGTGTTTACTGAATGTCACTCACTATATCTGTGATGATAAATATCAAAATCAGATAAATATAAAACATTTAATTTACAAAATTTTATTTAAGATCAAATAATTAATTTAAAGTTTAAGTTTATTTTTGTCGGCGGTCCTTGATTGCTTTGTATTATTTTTATTTTCATTTTTAGGGTGCTGTACCCAAAGGGTAAAAACGTTCACTGTCTGTCCGTCCGTTTGTCTGTCACCAGGCTGTATCTCAAGAACCGCGATAGCTAGACAGCTGAAATTTGCCCAAATTATGTATTTTTGTTGCCGCTATAACAACAAATAAAAATAAAATAAATATTTAAGGAGGCTCCCATACAAAAAACCCAATGTTATGCCTATTTTTATAGATATTGGTACGGAACCCTTCGTGCGTGACTCTAATTCACACTCAACCGGTTTTATAGCAGACAAACAAGTTGCTCAACTAATAGTATATAGTAACTGCCGTTTATAAACTTCTGCAATACTAGGGTCACAGCCAGACCGATCAAGGTAAGCAAGCTGGCCAGAGTGGTGTTAGAATCCAATTTCCTTAAATAATAATAAAACATATTTTTATCATTGAATTTCAAATTCTTACGACTGTATTAAAGTTACTCCCAATATATATAGTATTGATTCTAAAATCCAACAAAAGCACACATCCTTCAAATTCAACTTACTGCAAAGCCGACACTGTCACAATTCAATTGTACCGAATCAATTTTATTTCTATTGCGAAATGTCGATGTCGTACCAAATCTTTATAAGCCACTTGATCGGTTGAATTTCCTATGTAAGAAATTGTATTTCACAATCTTTTGCTTTTATTTTCAACTTCTATATATATTATTGCTAGTTTTTGGGTTTTACATATAACGTCAGGGCATTTTCTGAGAAAAAAAATTGTCAACTGTAGGATTGCGAGTAAAAAGTGAAGACTTGTTTCAGAAACTTGTAAACAACATTTCTGATGTTTTCGCAAGTATTACAAATAAATAAATAAATAAAATGTTATAATAAACAATTTTTACTACGACGAGACTATCATTCTGTAACTATAAACGCTGAAAAGAGTTTAATACGTCTGAACAGTTAAAATTAAATGCAAGCGCGATGAAATCCGTAAAAACATTTTTAATTCATAGAAATAATTTTTATCAACATATTAATACGATACTAAAAAAATCATTTATTGAGCTATTTTTACCCGACTACGGAGGGCTGTGTATGTTCATCTGTTCCCTCATAGCTCATCAACTACTAATTAGAACTGGACAAATGACGTATCATTAGAAGCGTCTTGATGGTCTGCTGGTTATAGACTATATGATGTGTCACTGAATCTAATATAGCGCCCTCTAGAGGTTTTAAAATATTGTGTAAAAAAATAAATTTGACATAAATATGTCGTATTTCATATCATTGCAAAGGGCGTTACTTCTACATTTCAAGTAAATATTATTAGCATTTGCTCGTGACTTTATCCGTATTTATCTAATAACTCGTTTTTTGTCATAGTTGGGTTTTAGTTTTTACTTATATCTTGTATAAAAAAAGAATGATGCGTATCGGTAATAGTTAAGTTTCTTTAAAAAGCCCTGTTAGCCATTGGCCTGCTTCATATAAATAAGAAATAATTATAATAAAATTAAATAACTAAATAAAAAAATATATGTATTATAATTCGTATGATAATTCATCCTCCACTTTTCTAAGTACCCGTCAAGCGGATAACCATTAAACAATAGAAACACTTTATGGCTTTTGAGTTTTAATCGTATAGAATCTATAGATTCTAGCTTTTCAGTAGATTCTAGATATAATAGATTATGTCTTATGGTGGAATAAGAATACAATTCACCTCCTCGTTGATTCTCTTAGTAATCGTTAAAGACGATTAAACAATATGAACATTTGTGACATCGCTAAGAACAACAGAAGGAAAACTTAAATTTTTTTAAGTATTCGTTGGAGTGACGTAGTATAAATACGTCCGTTTCCCTACCACTAGAAAGGTGTTCAGTAATCAGATATTTATGACCCCATTAAGAAAATGAAAATTTCATGATAAATTATCCGTCAGGCGATGGATGAAGAATATAGTTAGACTAAGGAATATATTTATCTATGCAAAAGAAGGAACACTTGATATGTAACCCTATAACGACCCCTTCTGACTAGTGTAGTGTGGGTCAATTTTCTTCCAATAGTGCAGGCAGCTCCAGCTCAGCAGTGGGACGTATATAAATTAGAACGATGATGAAATGAAGAAGATGACGATTAAATGAGTTTCCTACGTAACGGGTACTTGAGGACTAAATCATTGTGAGGGCGCTACCAATACAATCAGGAACAATAGAAATATTATTATACAGTACTAGCTGACCTATCAGACGTTGTTCTATTCAAATAAAATAAAAGGAATTCTCCTTGAAATCGACAGCAGAGTCACCTACCGGGTCCATCTGTGAATCTAAGCCATTCTTGAAACTCCTTGAATACAAATTTTTTTATCAACATCCGTCCAGCCGTTTAGGAGTTTAGTGACATACACACGTACACAAGAAATATATATTGTATATAAAGATAAATAAAACTTGTTAATTTTCTTTTTTAATTTAATTTACTCTTCAACGTAAGTGGCACTACGAATTGCAGATTTTCATAGTGAGGGTTCCATTGTAGGGTTCGCGGGAATAGAATGCAATTTCCTTGACAACGGCCTGAAGGCATAGGAAGGACCCTTGGAGAATCTGCCCGCCCTAACGTTTAAATATGCGTTTTTGTACGATGATTTGTTATATGAATACATTTAACATAATATTATACTTATAGAGTATATAATTAATATCTTTTTGTTTAATTACAAAGAATTTTTTTTTAATAGTAATATACACTAAGAATTGAATTTTGAGTATCTAATTACTACAAAGTATCGCATAATGCATGATTTGGTAGTTTGGATTATAGAGGGGATGGTTTGTTAATCTTCCACATTTAGCTACCACTGTGATTCCCGTAAATTAAGATCCACATTGATCTTCATAAAGAACACGAGGTTTGGCTCTCGGGAAATCTCGGGAAACGCTTTTACTTCTTCCCCTTCTTTCCACACATGCCCACCATTGTAGCTCCTGTCTGCCAGGATCCACAAATGTCACCCAGGAAACGCTTTTAATTGTCTTGGGGCCAGCAACAAAAATAACTAGAGAAAAAACCTCCTAGTTGAAAAAATACATATATCTGGTATGCAAAGCGCGAGGCTAGACACAAAAATGTTCTAACAAGACCATAAATTTAAACAAATATATAATCAATGAATTTATATTCTGTTACTAAGATAGTTGACCGGTTTCATATTTTATGTATAGTAGCTTTATTGGCCTATTTATATAACCTAATTACTCCGCAAACAAGTGATATTCAAGCAATTTACTAAATTGTACCTTAGCCTCTCCGAATTATAACAGGCGTAACTTGTATTACGATTGAATATTTTATAACAAACGAGTGTAACAGACCGTATAATAGTTTATAATAGCTTGTCGTAATTTTATATCGCCCAATTAGACCCATAATCAGTTATATTTGCCATAAAACTTTTCGTCGAGTAGTTATTTTACTAAAAATTAATGTTTAAAAAGAGTACAAGTTATTGTTTAACATTTTGCCGGAAACATAAGACAAACATCTTTTCGTCCAATATGACGCAGTTTTCGAAAACAAAGGTTTATGACCACTGTGTGTTATCAACGATGGTATACGACAATGAAATGTCGTCTCGGTCGAGGTTGATAGTTAATCAACCTCATAAAATGGCTCAGTCGCTATAGAGAGGGCTATGCTCGGTATGCCTCTACGAACTATAATACAGAATACGACAGTCCGTAGAAACAACGAGTGTAACCGTTATAGCCCGAAGAATTAACACGTTGAAATGGCACCGACAACGAAGAAGAAGAAGCCACCACGAATTGGACGACGCAGCGTAGGACGGTCGCCTACTAGGTGGACGATGACGGTGACGATATCTTGAAAATCGCAGGAATTGTTCAATGTTTAAAACCACTGAACGTAAGTGGCATAGGACGGTTCGGAGTGGCATTCTTGTGGGGAGACCTATGTTCTAAAGTAGACGTCTATGGACTGATGGATGGATGAAATTATGATTATCATCATCGCAGCCTACATACGTCCCACTGTTGGGCTCGCGCCTACTCCACAATGGGAGAGAATATGACCCACTATACCATGCTGGTCAGATATATTGGTTTCATTTTGAGTTTTACTTTTCTTGTACAGATCTTATGTGCATATTACCTTAATCATCTTTTACGACATCCATGGGCAAGATAGAGAGTGGCGAATGGCATTCTTACTCTGTTACCACACGGAAAATAGATGGAATGATTAACATATATTGTAAATTCGATATTTATTTAATTATTTAATTTATTTATTTAAGACAACACCCTGCACTAAGGGAATAATCCTTGTATTGCGGGGGACTTTACAAACATATAATTAACGGACACAAATTACATCCAGACTCAGAACAACAATTTGTGGATCGCACAAAGTGTTGTCCCGCGTGGGATTCGAACCCCCGACACTGGCGCTGTAGGTCGCTATCTTAACCACTACGCCATCTGTGCAGTCGATTGCAGTCGATGCAGACGATATTAATATCATTAAGTCAATTATCACCTTTAAACAAAAGACTGTCTTATAATGTTAATGAAAAGATTTTGTCACTTATCAGGCACAAAAACTGTTTTGTGTTAGTGACGCAATGCAAAATTCTTTTCACACCTTTAGTAATACATTAACATATTACCACATAAACCGACCTACTATTTGAACCATTAATAAATTAAAGAGATATTCTTTAATAATGCCGTGTCACACTAAACTAAATTTATCGTAGATAATCACTTAATTACTTAATTGCTTTCAATACACTTTCGTTTAAAAAAATGCTACTATAATTATACATGGATTGTGTTTTGGAAAACTTTACTACGGTACAATTTTCACCGTGTTAAATTGTTATTGTACTTTTAATAAACGGTACACATATTTATTTAAATGCTTTTTGTAAGTTATGGTTTAAAACGAAGCCACATTTTCGTCGCAATGCATTTCGGTGTTTCGGCAACAACGATATTTTCAATGCGATCTGATTAAATAATTTGATTATTTTATTTTTATGAAATAAATACTGTATTAGTGTATTTAATGGGGCTTACGTTTTGATACAGATTCCTACTGTGCCAATTGCCGTGGATTTGAAACCCAAGCAGCACAATACTTTGTACTATTCACAAATTATACTTTTGGGTCTGCTTGTAATTTGTTTCCGTTATTTGTATATTTATAAAGTTTTCTGCACTCACGATTTAGTTTCTTAGTACCTACTGCAGGTTGTCTTAATAAAAGAAGAGAACAATTTTTTGTTCTTTTCTGAATCAATTCAGAAATTATTCTGATATATCTTTATTTTTTCGTGTAATGACGGAGTAAAAATACAATTCATCATACCCTGAGTGGGTGTCGTAAAAGACGACTAAGGGATTAATATTCAGATAACATCGACATAAGAGAAGGAAAACTCGATATAAAACCTTACGCCAACACATCTGACCAGTGAGGTATATTAGATTAAAGTCCCTCCTACAATGGAGAAGGCTCGAGTATAACAGTGAGATGTATCTGCGCTGAGATGATCTGTGTATGATACGAGCTGACCCAACAACACGTTTCATCAAATCTACAAACAACTTTGAACTCAATCGCAATGCCACTTATACGTTTTAATTATGAATCTATCTATCTAGAGATCTTCGCAAACATACAATTTTGGAGGCAAGCTCACTTATAAATCTTTTGAAATTAGTCTAATAATGAAATTTAGCTTCCTCTAAAGAAACGATTAATCTCTGGACTTTTTCTCTAAATAAACAACAGCAGTCAACATAGAGGTTCTTAGAAAAACGGTTATAGTATGCAACTGGAAGAGGCAGTATATTAAAATCGCAGAGGACTGGAATTGGAAACTTCTCGCGAAGAAGCTTTTTCGGGTGACGACCACAAATCGGATGATGTTCTGAAATTCGGAGAAAGCTGTTGCAGCTTCATCATAGGACAATGTTGGGGTTCGTTCATTGAATTGGGTTGGTAATCATAGTGAAATGTTATACATTTCTCAGGAGAGAACTGCTGCCCGTTGTCCTGGTAAACCCTTAGCCGATTCTTACAACTCCCACGGGCAAGTAAGGGGGGGGCGACAATTGTATTCTTATCCTGACGCCATACGGGAAATATTACAGAAAAAGAAAAAAACTGGCAATACCAATATCAAGCCGTATGGTCAACGTGGATAATATTTTAATATCCCTATTCATCTAAAGCACAAAATTAGAAAATGTAATTAGTCTAACAAATAAATTTATTTTGTAAACTTCGAACATATCAACAAGAATTAGTATACACTTGATAAATATTCTAGTACTTTCTGTCATTTTGAGTAAATAATATTATACTACGCAACAACAGGGTATCCATCACCATTGACCTATCGAAACCTGTCAAATTGGAATGAAAGCCGAAAATATTGATCAATCCAACCCCCTGAGGTCGTCGACCGATGATTACCTTCATTGACGGCTAGGTGTCGACGAAACCAAATAGCCGTACTGGTTTATTGGAAAGTTAGGACATATTTTGATGAATTATAAATGTGTAAGTGTACAATAATCCTTTTTTTTATATGGAACAAGAAAATAATATGTAATATATACTTCGATTTTTTTTATATATTTTGCATGTGTTAACGGAATAAGAATATAATTCACTATCTTGCCCGTGGGTGTCGAAAAAGCATATAACATCTATGCACGAGAAGAAAAACTTGAAACAAAATTCTATACCAATCTGTATAAACAGCATGATATAGTAAGGTCAATTTCCCTCCTATTGTGGACGAGGTCCACGTGCAGTAATGCCACGTATGTGAGCCGAGATGATGATGATAATTTTTTATGCTGTATGGTAATCGTGTAAGTAATAAAGAAGAATTTACCGTCACTTGGCTTCTGTTAGTATAGTAAAAAACTACTCAGGAGTGTGAGTAGATTGGTGACTGACGTCAAGAACTCGATACCAGTGGTTGATCTAATAGAAAAGGGGAAAGAATAGGGTGGCTTAAGCAGTCCAGTGCTGCTTTTTCACCACCCCGGACAGAACGAACGGCGTGCGTCCATACCAAGCCAAGCCAAAAGAGAAATGTGAGCAATTTATTCGATGTAGTTTTATTTGATGTATCCTGGACAACGAAGTGTTGTCCAGGATACATCAAATAAAACTACATCGAATAAATTGTCCAGAACAGTTGGAGTGACTTCAGATCGGTATTCGAACTATTCATATCATCTTTACGAAGTAAATGGTTATTTTTAAATATTTTCGAAAAAGTGGCGAAAGCATAAAATATTTTTTTTAAAATTAAATCAAGTAGCAAAATATTAGAAGATATTGACTCCGAATATGCGTTGACATATATATAGTTTAGTGACAGCCGATTAAGTAAGAAAAATAAGTCGGTAAAGAAAAGTCTTGAAGTGCTCTTTGAAGTACCCATTTCATACACTTTCGAAAACACTTTTTTATAGAATTCTTAGATATGAAAGTTTTCTCATGGCTTATACAACGCTGGACTGGCCACGGACGTCAAGGATTGGATACCCGCTGTCAGTCCAATCGGCCCTTTCGTTACTGGACAGAAAGGACGGCATATGCATAGATCATAGTAGTCCTAAAAAAATGGCACCTGCCCCATTAAAGTAAACAGTAATTAATAAATTACGATTGAATAAACGCATAATTTTCAAAACTTGTGGAACGCAACTAATAGATCTTTGTAGCAATCTCTTAACATACCACTCGGCTATTGATACTTAGTATATAAATTTTATTACTTCATATAAATATATAATAATGAATTATATTTGGAGAAGAAAGTTTCTCGAGTGGCGGACGCAGTGTAGAACGACCAAGTGGACTTCGGTCCACCTTTCAGACCTGGTGAAAGTTGTTGAGCGTCGTTGGATGCAGTTAGGACAGGACTGCTTTTTGTGGCGGAATATGAGGGAGGCGTACATCCAGCAGTGGACGGCAAAAGAATGATGAATCATATTGTTAAAGTATTAAATAATTTCTTATTAAAATTACTTTGTTGACCACTTATAAAATGTTTTACTGATTCAGAAATTTTCACGGATGCATCAAAGTATAAAAATGCCAACTTGAATGAAACTTAACCAGTAAATAAATTCTGAACCCCTTTTATTCTATAATACAAAACGGGATAGCGATTAAACACAATTATGTATCTGAGTGAATGCAGTGCGTGTGCAGAGGCGATAATACCTTGTGACGTCATCCGTGAACCTTTGTACGGGGTGCTTTGGCTACGGGTATTTCAAGACTACCTATATATTCACTAATAGTAGGCTCTGATAAGCTTAATCTGTTTATATAACCATTCTTAAGGAAATATGAAGATTTTAATTCATATAGTGACATAATGTACTTTTAGGACAAATTCTCCGTGTACGGAGTAAGAATACAATTCACCACCCCCTATGGGTGTCATAAAAGTTGACTAAGGGATTAAATATGCATATAAAATCTATGCAAGAGAAGTAAAAATCGAAACGAAACACCAACACGTCTGACCAGCGTGATATAGTTGGTAAAGGAGGCCCGAGCCCAGCAGTAGGACGCTTGTGGGCTGATTCATCTTTTACGACACTCACGGGCAAGAGTGGTGAGTTATACTCCGACTCCGTTACCACACGGATAGTCAAATAATTTCCCGTAAAATTGAATCCTCATAAATTTCGTTATTGGACGTCTATCTGCCGGAATACAATTATTTTAATGAAACGGTCTGTATCAATATGATTAAAAATATTTAATTTGATTGCTTCACAATTAATGTTCAAATGGAACTGACCAAAGATTTGCATGTAAATTTTTCATAGGCTATGTCACAATTTATTTTTTTTAGTTATAATAAAAATATCATCATTAATTATTTCGGCTCATATACGTCCCACTGCTAGGCTCGAGCCTCCTCCATAATAGAAGGGAAATTAACCTTATTATATGCTGGTGAGACAAATTGGTATAGGGTTTTATATCAAGATTTCCTTCTCTTGCATAGATGTTATATGTCTATTATATCCTTTAGTCGTCTTTTACGACATCCACGGGTAAGATAGGGAGTGGTGAATTGTACACTTACTTTGTCACCACATAAAAATATAATACACATGATTTTTGTAAATATCGCGAATGGGAATAAAATATAATAAACCGAGATCTCAAATATAAATATACTTAAGATTTATCTGTAACTACTTTAAAAAATAGTGACTATAAGAAAGAAAGATTAAAGAAAAAAAAATAGGTTATAATTTTCAGATTATTAGTTTTTGCTCACTATTTTATCATAACAATTTTAGTAACGTTGATAATAAATAAAGTTAGAAAGGGAAAATTTAAAAAAAAAAATATAAATTACTAGCTGACCCAACAGACGTTGTTCTGTTCAAATAAAGCGCCACCTACCGGGTCCAATTGTGAATCTAAACCATTCTCGAATCCCCTTGAGCATACACAAATTACTTACTCAATCCAGTCAACAGATATCGCCATCTGTTAAAATCGTTTGGAGTTAACAGATAATTGTGAATGTCAAATAATAGACAAATAATTTGCAATAAAATAATATTGCGACTATAAATTAAGATGTAAGCTATCCTATCTTTCTAGTTGGATCAAACTACACACGGTGTGCAAATTTGATTAAAATCGGTTAAGTAGTTTAGGAGTCCATCGCGGACAAACAACGTGACACGTAATTTATATATATTAAGATATGTACCTACTTGCGACATCAGATTTAATCCAAGCACTTGACAAACAGATTGAATACCTACAGGCAATCATAAGTGCGTCCGCAAATAGCCTAACACACACATTTTTCGTCATCAAATTTGTCTATTCCTAACCAGTTTAGTAAGACCCATTCCATTTTGCACAACCTATTACAAAATGAACTAACCGTGATACAAATGGAGGGGCAGACCAGATCAATTTTATATGGTATTTGCAGAGGATAAGAGTGCATTCAGATTAACAGGGAGATTGACAAAGAAATGCAATTAAATGTAAAATAGGGGATGTTTCACACGATTGTTGACATGGCGTGGCGAATGGGGCAGATAGGTGTCAATCTATTTCTTTTAGTGTTTTTTTATTTGTTTGTAGCTTTCGTTACAGAAGTAACGCTTATATCCATTTGCATCTACCGGTTTAGAGGGCTACTTCAGATATTAAATTTATTTCTTAAGATTATGCACAAGCATATGTTGCTAGTTTTCAAACTATTCCTCTTTAAATTTTCTAATTAAATTCGTTGCAGGTCCCAAGACAATTAAAAGAATTTTTCCGGGAATATCTGAGGGTCATCTATGGAGATCATTGTGGATCCTGGCTTACAGAGTTACAAGGGTGGGAGTCTGTGGTGGGATTAGTTATAATAAAAAAAGTAGCGCAAGCAGGTAAGTAAAAACAAAAGAAATTTCTTTTTTTAACCTCATCATCATCATCATTGCAGCCCACATACGTCCCACTGTTGGGCTCGGGCCTCCTCTACAATGGAAGGGAATTTGACCTACGATACCACGCTGGTCAAACATGTTGGTATAGGGTTTCATTTCGAGTTCTTCTATCACACAAATGTTATGTGCGTATTATATCCCTTAGTCGTCTTTTACGACATCCACGTGCAAGATAGGGAATGGTGAATTGTATTCTTACT
This sequence comes from Lymantria dispar, assembly GCA_032191425.1. Lineage (NCBI taxonomy): Eukaryota > Metazoa > Arthropoda > Insecta > Lepidoptera > Erebidae > Lymantria > Lymantria dispar. The sequence continues at coordinate 33,622,566 of CM063441.1, forward strand.
CCGTCACCACACGAATAATCACGACGGATGGACATTGTCATCATCATAGCTCATATACCTTTCTATACAGGGCTTTAGCCTCATATATAATAGGTGAGCTATTGACATAAAGCGCTGGTCAAATGGATTAGTCTACGGTTTTACTTAGTGTTGTTTCTCCTGCATTAATGTTATATGCATATTTATTACTCCCATTATGGTGTAAGGCTAAAATATTAAATAAGGAATAGGAATAAGAGAGCGCTGTGGAATGAAGAAGTGGTGACAAAGATTAAAAAAGGTATGTTGAAATGGCTTGGACACGTAGAATCAAGTGTGAGTTGGACGGTTACAAGAAAAAGACCACGACGTACGTTTTTGGATCAAATTGGAGACATGCTGGTTAAAGATCATGTTAAGAGTACGCCTAATCGTAGAAAATGCATAAAGTCCTTGAATGTGAGTGAAGCGATGGAAGTATGTCAGGATCGTGGTTTGTAGCAATTCTTAGTCTTTGCCTACCCCTACGGAAAGCAGGCGCGAGGCTAGTATGTATATCGTCTTTTACCACGTTTACAGGTAAAATGTATAGAGAGGTAGGGAATTCTTACTTTGTCACAAGTTTTAAATCTGCGTTAGTAACGGTTTTGGATAAATTTTCATTTCGAAGTCGATTATAGAACTCCAGAACATCTCTAATGCTTGATGATTCATCATCACTTCAATTTAGATACGTCCCACTGTTGGGCTCGAGTCTCCTTCACAACAGGAAGAAATTTGACTTACTACACCACGCTGGTCAGCCGTGTTGGTATAGCTTTTTATTTAAACATTTCCGTCTTTTGCATAGATGTTATACGCATATTATAATCCCTTAGTCACCTTTTACGACACCCACGGGATGAGAGGAGGGATAATACCTACGGTAATACTAAAGTAACTTTAGTTAAGTATTACCTTAAAAGAAACCTAACCAATGTCCAAAAGCAGCATAAATAATGAGTATCGCTGTCCACTAAATATCGCATCGCTATAATCTATTCATAAAACGGCAAGTTAATACTCTAGGGAATCCAGTTAGCCAACCGACTGAGCCAAGGAGATTTATGCATTTTAAATGACAGATGAATGCAATTTAATAGGTACGAGACGGCTACGATTAAATTTTGTAAAAAAAAAAAACATAAAATCACAAAATAAAATAAATTTTAGATAGTTATTATCATCATAATCATCATCATTTCAGCTTCCACTGTTGGGCTCAAACCTGCTCAATAAGAGGAGGGGAATTGACCTTACTACACCATGCTGGTCAAACAGGTTGGTATAGGGTTTTATTTCGAGTTTACCTTCTCTTGCATAGATATTATATGCATATTGTATTCCTCAGTCGTTTTTTACGACATCCACGGCCAAGATAGGGAGTGGTGAATTGTATTTGAGATCCGTCACCACAAGGAGCACTAATTTTAATTAATTAATAAAAAATATTAAATAATAAATTAAACTAGCTGACACAACAGACGTTGTTAAAATCTAAAAAAATAGTAAATGAAATTTTACTTGAAATATTTGTTTTATTGTATCATCATCATTTCAGCTCAGCTCATGTACATCCGTCTGTTGGATTTGAGCTTCAAATAAGAAGGAAGAAAATTGATTTAATAATATCACGTTGATCAGATGGGTTGCTACAGAATTTTATTGTGAGTTTTATTTCTTGCATAGATTTTACATACATATTTAATCATTTAGTCGTCTTTTATGACACCCCCGAGCACGGTAAGAGGTGGTGAATTGTTTTCTTACTTCGCCAAAACAGTATTTAATTCTATAATGGACTAGCTGATCCAATAGGCGTTGTTCTGTTCAAATCTAAAAAAAAAATAGTAAAAGGAATTCGCCTTGTAATCCATCGTAGCGCCAACTACCGGTTACAATTATTAATCTAAACTGTTGTCATATTCATCGGCATAGCCATAAAAATCATCTAAATCGGTTGAGCCGTTTAGAAGCAGTTTAATTACAAATACATGAACAGAAGATTTAGATATATAAAGATTAAAATACATGAAAGATATCGCACAGTCTGAAAATCTCTCGAGCAATGGTCAAAGGTCGAAATTTAACATGATAAAGATTAACTTTGATAGAAATCTCTACAAGTTACGAGTTGATTGTAAGCTAATATTAACTACCTCCCCGAGTGAGATTTAAAATCTTATATTAGGTTTCATTTGCAAAATAGTCGTGTATATGAATATTACCTTTCGATATGGTTGCAAAAATCAGACGATTGAAAATAATGGTATTTCGTAATATTATGAGGACCATGATCATAAACGATTTTTATGATACTTATAATATAAACTTCTTTCTTTTTTTTTAAGACAACACCCTGCACTAAGGAAATAATTCTTGTATTGCGGGGGACTTTACAAACATAAATAACGGACATAAACTACATCCAGACTCAGAACAAGAATTTGTGGATCGCACAAAGTGTTGTCACTGGGATTCGAGCCCTCGACACTGGCATGATAGGTAGATATTTTAACCACTACGCAATCTATGTAGTCGAAGGAAGGGGTGATGACAAGGGATGATATATTATTCATTCATTATCTCACGATATAGTTATATATCTATATATATAAAAGAAAGTCGTGTTAGTTACATTATTTATAACTCAAGAATAACTGTACCGATTTGGCTGAAAATTGGTTGGGAGGTAGCTTAGAACCGGGAGACGGACATAGGATACTTTATATCCCGTTCGATCGCGTTCCCGTGGGACGTGACATAAAACGTTAAAGAGAATACAAGTCAATATGAAACGTGGTATAACGTAAACAAATTTGATATGTAATATCAAAACGCAAATGACAGCTAAACGTAAATTTGTCTATGATTAAGTATGGTTGAAAATGTGATAATTATAATTTTGTCAAAAATTAATAATCAGTAATTTGTATTCTCTTTGAATCATCATTAACAATGCAACGATCAAGACGATCGAATCTTTTTCGACAAAGCCGTAATGGTTCTTTCATTAGAGACTATATTTTCGGAAATTTAGAAAATATATTTACGAGAAAAATTATGGCGGTAGGTACGAAGTTCGCCGGGTCAGCTAGTCTACATTAATATAAAGAGGAAACGTTGCATTTATGTATGTCTGTTACGAATAAACTCAAAAATTCGAGAATGGATTTCGATAATTCTTTCACTTTTAGAATGCTACATTATTCAAGAGTAACATAGGCTATAGGTGGACCGATGACCTAGTGAAAGTAGCTGGGCGTCGTTGGATGCAGGCGGCACAGGACCGCTCATTGTGGCGCAACATGAGGGAGGCCTACGTCCAGTAATGGACGGCGATAGGCTGAAATGATGATGATGATGATGAACATAGGCTATATTTTATCCCGTTATTCCCACAGGAAAGGGTACTACGCGGATAAGGCAACTAAAACCGAAGCGAAGCGAGGGTGGGCTGCTAGTTAGATATAAATACGGACATTTTATAAAACCCGATTACTGTATTATAAAAACCGTTAAAGGACACGCATTCAGTGTTTTTTCAGGTAAGTATTAAGTTACTTTAATAAAGTAACATGGTTATAAAGGTATAGGTAGGTACATATATATCAATATCCCTTTGTTACCAAAAGTGTTATATTTCCCATGTCCATGAGAACATTTTTGCCTCATTATCGCTAACAAGGTCTGTGAAACTTACAAAGGTATCATACCTGTGTTTTATTTATTATATAGGTACTTATTTATAAACCAGGTTTTTTCATTAGGCTGTAATTTATCAACCAAATACAAGTTTCTGTGTGGTGACGGAGTAAGAATACAGTTAATCACCTCCTTGCCTGCCTCGGTCATTTACTAAGTCGCCTAGAGGAAAGTAAGGGTTGTAACCTAAGCCTGTCACTACATCGTAATGCTCCATTATGAAATATCTCTATCACCAAGCTTAGCTCGGCATTTTTTTTTTGAAAATTGTATATTTATGAAAATATATGAGTTGTTACGGAGTATAAAATTAAATATAAATTACAAGCTGATGAAAAATGAATCTGATATTATCCGTATGGTGATGGAGAAAGAATACACCACCCTCCTCTCTTGCCTATTTTTTATCTTATTATAGCCACAGGAATGCGAACAGCATGGATGAAACCGCAGGCAATTCACCGATTTTAAAAATTCTTTCACCAATGGAAAGCTATAATATCAGGGCGTAAACTAGGCTATATTTTATCCCGGTATCCCCACGAGAGCGGGAACTATGCGGGTAAGACGACTGAATACTTTTAAGTATAATTATAAATGTATTATAGACTCATAATAATATCTGATTAATAATAGAGTGTATACATAAAAATATAATGTTTGTTAGTGTTTATTTACCTATAAAAATAGTGTTTAACGATCTGTTCTGTTATCCTCGTTTCATATAAGCTGTACATATACCTACCAAGTATTTCTCAGTGTAAGTGAATTGTTATTCTATTGAGAAATATCTTAAACCATAAGACGACTGAAACCGAAGCGAAGAGAGGGTTGGTTGCTAGTCGATTAATATAATTAGCATAAGAAATTTAAATAGTTTTGAGGAGTAATTTATAAAAACTTAACCATATAGGCACCCGTGAATTTACTAACAAAACAACTGTAATCCATTTACATTTAATATATTAATACATTTATACTGGTACATACGTCGGTACGTATGTGTGTAAGTCGAGTACGGCCGGCCAGTGATTGATGATCGTCTCTCCACAAGACTGATTCAATGAACCTTGGACCTTAGACACGAGAATCTTCCATCACTACATTAGCTTATTGAGAAATGTAATAAGGCAACCTGATGTTATATAGCTGTAAGATATGTTCCGTGATAAAATAATAATAAAAATATCAGTTTTGTATTATTTCCTGATTTCTTTAATATTCAAATTTGATTAACTAAAATTAGAATAGTTTACGTCTAAAGAATCTATCTTTTTTTTCACGCTGTAGAAATGCATTTACGCAATATCCCCCGCCGGTTACAGATAGGGGAGTGTGTGTGGGACTCGCCGGCCACAGAAGTGATCCAAATACCCACTAAAACCACAGCGGCCCCTTCCGCGCTTTTACGAGGTGCCGGAGAGATCGTCTGATAATATTCTATCCCCGACACCCCAACACTTGACCGTCTGGCCACGTCCTGTCATCATTCAGGGCGGTGGGTGGAGGAGCGCATAGCGGCGTCTCCTCCTGCCTGGTCGTCCCGGCGGAGCGAGTCAGCGGACGCAGGTGCCTCGTGTGCCCGCTCCACGGCCTCCTTCCTTGTCATGACAGCCTCACAAAAGGAGGCCATCGACGATCAACAGCTGTCGCTGCCGAGCATCTTGGAGATGATGGTCCGTTGACAGGACGTGGCGCTGAGTGCCCCAGGCGGGGCATACTTCCAGTAAAGAATCTCTCCTAATTTGTGTTATGTGAACAAAAATTAAATAAAATTGTTTCTATTTTCTTCCCTGTAGTAACAGGACAAGAATATAATTCGCCACCCCTATCCTACTCGTGGGTGTCGTAAAAACCGATTAAGGGATATAATATGCATATAACATCTATGTCTGACCGCGTGGTGATGGAGTAAGAATACAATTTACCACTCCCTATCTTACCCATGGATGTCGTAAAAGACAACTAAGGAATATAATACGCATATAACATCTAGAGAAGGAAAACTCGAAATAAAACCCTATATCAACCTGTCTGACCAGCATGGTATAGTAAGGTCAATGTTCCTGCTATTGTGGAGGAGGCTCGAATCCAATAGTAGGACGTATATGAACTGAAATGATGATGATAACATCTATGTAAGAGAAGGCAAACTCAAAAGAAATCCAATGTCAATACGTCTGACCAGCGTGGTATCTATATATAAATACGCGAAGCAAAAACTTTCTACCCCTTTTTACGAAAATTACGTGGATGGACAAGTATGAAATTTGGCACAGTTGAAGTATATAATGAGGAGAAGTGCATAAAACTGAAATTTCATATTATAATGGATTATAAATACATTAAATTAATTTAAAAAGGTATTACGCACACTACAACGCAATCGCTACGCACACACACACGTATGTGCCAGTGTGTTGCGTAGCAACGCCTATAGACTTGTTTACGGTTAAAATCTTTGATCGAACTGAATGTCAAACAATCATAATTATGATGACAATGCGTACTAAAGATTTGTGCTTATATATTAGTTATTAGTGAAATACAGCTTGCTCAATTTACAATTATACATAAATAAAATTGTGTAGCAGAAAAATTAATTAATATGAATTATGGCCGAATTTCGACCACACGCCGACCACTAGTAGTAAGTAAATATCTCTCCTATTATATTATGGAAGAGACTGGATTGCAGTAGTGGGATGTTTATGAGCTGAGATTATGATAGTGATGATCCCTAATTTTGCCATGTACGATAGGGTTCATAATGAATTATCATTTCTTAATATCTTTTATAATATATATGGCACTAGCTGACGCAAAAGACGTTCATCATCATCATCATCATTTCAGCCCATACATGTTCCACTGTTGGGCTCGGGCCTCCTCCGCTATGGCAGGGCAATTGACCTATTGGACTACCACGCTGGTCAGACGTGTTGGTATAGGGTTTTGTTTCGAGTTTTCCTTCTCTTGCATAGATATTATATGCATATTATATCCCTTAGTCGTCTTTTACTACACCCACGGGCAAGAGAGGGGGTGGTGAATTGTATTATTACACGTCACCACACGGAAAAGAAGAGACGTTGTTCTGTTCAAATCGAAAATTATAGCAAAAGGAATTCTCCTTGCAATCGACAGCAGCGCCACCTACCGGGTCCAATTGTGAATTTAAACCATTCTTGAATCACCTTGAACACACAAAAAATTTCGTCAACCTTGATTCAGCCGTTTAGGAGGGGTTCAGTGACAAACACACGTACACAAGAAATTTATATATAAAGATAAAGGTTAAAATTGAAAAGCAATTCGTTACAAAAGTTAGTTAAGGAAGTGTATTCATAACCGGGTTGAGAGCCTTCCGCTCGCCCATCGCCCGCGTTAAGCTGTCAAGGTCATCTGCGACCAACAGCTAAATACACACAAAAAAAAAAAAAAAAAGTTTCATAAGAATTGTAAGTACGCATACAATTGCTATGCACTTAATAAAGTTAAACGAAGCTGAGGAAAATAGATACAACGTATTGATTACTTAAAATTTTGAAATTAAACTCCTTTATAAAGTATCGTATTGATTTTTGTACAATGCTTATCTAGGTTATGGGTTCTTGTTTCGAAAAATATTTTTTATTCCGTGACTATGGATAATACCGATATTCCAGATCTGATATCTAAACGACAAATTTTAATTACATACCATCACGCGCAAAGCCTACATTACGGTAATTTAGATACAAATAAAAGTCTAATATTATTAAAACCATAATTTAAATGTCTTTATTTATAATAAAATGACACGAAGCGATGTACGTACTCGTATGTGTTTAAAAAATAAAGGAGTTATACAATTAAAAGCCTGCGTTACTTGATTGAAAGTTACTTGTTGTTCATAAGATGGTTACAAAGAATGAATAGCGATAGTAAAAGTAATTGTAAGTAGAAAGGAGGGATAATTTGCATAATTTGTGCATATAATATGGCGCCTCATAAAATAATGATGGTCTCTAATAAATATTGAGCATCACAGTAATAGTACAGGGGTTAAATACTACCACTGAAGTCAAGGAACTCTGCACCGGTGGTCGGCCCAACGACAAAGTCGACGTGCTACTGGGCGGGTTACGGAGCCGTGCGCCGCCCCTCTGTCACCCCGAACGGAGCCGAGCGGCAGGTGCGCTGACCGTAGCCCATCCAAAAAAAGGGGTTAAATACCAGCGGGTGATCGGAGGGGGGATTAGTCCGCCACCTGCGAAGAGGCCGACCTCGTGAGAGCGACGCCCCGGCAACACTATATCGGGTCGGTACTCAAAAGTGTTACCCTGTGGGCCAACCACGGATTTCAAGGAATCGATACCAGTGGTCGGCCCAATGGTGATGGTGAAGGAATACGGTGGGCTTATAACGTCAAAAGCCGCTTATCCGTCGCCCTGGATAGATTAGGTAGGGTGTGCCCAGACCATAGGCTACCACAAAAAGGGGGTTAAACACAAAGGTATTAAAATTGATAACTAATTTAAAGGCTGAGCTTATTCGTATGTATAATGATATAAGTTTTATTAACTATCAGAGAATTGCGTACTACTATCACATAGAAGCTTGAAATTTAGAATACAATTAGTGTTTAGTGTATAAATGAAGGAAAAATTATGAAACATTGTAATTTTCACCCAGTTTCTGAGATACACTAACTGCATAAATAATTTTGTAAACTCATATAAATATATAGAATTACAAAGTTACATTTGCAGTTAATTAAATGTAACTATGTAAAAAATAAGAAAGCATTTGTCGCCATCATTGCTTCCCTATGGGAATCGTAACAACCGGCTAAAGACTGCAGATGGCGTAGTGGTTAAGATACCAACGTATCGTGCTAGCGTCGCGGGTTCGAATCCCATGCAAGACAACACCTTGTACGATCCACAAATTGTTGTTCTGAGTCTGAATGTAATTTGTGTTGGTTAATTAGATGTTCTTTCCGTATGGTGACGAAGTAAGAATACAATTCACCACTCTACCTTGCCCGTGGATGTCGTATAAGACGACTATGGGATATAATATGCACATACCATCTGTGCAAGAGAAGGAAAACTCGAAATGAAACCCTATATCAACATGTCTGACCAACATGGTACAGTGGGTCAAATTCCCTCCCATTGTGGAGGAGGCCCGAGCCCAACAATAAGACATATGAGGGCTGCGATGATGATGCGATGTTGAATTATATGTTTGTATATATATAATAATAGCGTGCCGCAACTATAAGCATTGATAGACTTACGTATGTGTGTGTGTGTGTTCACACGTTCGTCCATCAATGCCTCTTTTGCTGGCCGCTGCAGTAATCTATACTAATATTATAAAGTTGAAGAGTTTGTTTGTTTTAACGCGCTAATCTCAGGAACCGCTGGTCCAATTTGAAAAATTCTTTCAGTGTTGGATAGTCCATTTATCGAGGAAGGCTATAAGCTATATTATATTTTCAAAAAAAAAATAGGGATCCGTCCTAAAATTCCAATAATGTAACCCAAGGTGTAAAAAAATGACCCGAAAAAATCCTTACATCGCGTGTGCTGCGAAAACTATTGATTATAAAACAAAACAATGTACTACAACTTTGTAGAACATATAATTGCATACAAAAACATTGCGACACCATATGTCTAACTATTGTAGTTACGTCATAGTAAGTACTTTTTTTTAATTTTTTTAAATAATTTAAATGCCGTCGCTTCAAAACTTTATTTTGTACCTTGGTATTAATCCTTATCAAAGTAAATTCTTCATATTCAAGATGGATTCAATACCTTTCTAGAACTGGTTGAATCAATAAATTCGGACATTTCATTCAAAAGATATCGCGATATTAAAAATGTTAGTGTTGTAGCCAAATGAGTATTAAGAATTGTGCGCTGTGGCGGGCGGTCATCAGGAGCGAGGAGGCGGTAGCCTCTGCGAGATACCATGCCGCGCAGCTCATTCTAGGGAAATTGGCCAAGTGCGAGTCAATGTATCAACTTGTTCATGATCTTCTGACATCATTCCACCTTGGGTATCTAATCGGTAATGTTTGGTCGTGTTTTGAACCTAAACCTACATTCTACATACGAACATACCTATATCTTCATCTGCATTGCTAGTCACATTTAATTAATCTATTCCAATATTAGACATGACTTTAGGTACTATCAAAATAAATGCTATAAAATTTAAATCACTTGTTCAAAAGATCTTCAAAAAAACATTCGCTCAAAGAATGAAATTAAAGACGAGAAACAATATAAAAACACTTGAGAAAAGCTGTAGAATATAAAAAATAAAATTAAAGGTGTATATCGAAAGTGAAAACGATTTAGAGGGTGAGGTGCACTCTTGTTCGCAAGGGATGATATTAAGCAAGAAAAAACAGGTTGCCAGCTAACATAAGACTTATTATGGACCTGCGTTTTTATTATACACTTTTGTTTCGTTTTTTCCACTCAACATCATGTTTATCATCTAAAAACTAACGATTACAGTATGAGACCTGGGATTCAATGCCCGCATCAAGCTAAATTTTATATGAATTATCTAAGAGGAAAAATAGCCGAAGTTACTCCTTATACAGACAGTTTGGTAGTAAAATGTTATCAATGTCAATCTAGTTGTTTTGATGATTATCTTGAATATACAGACAGACACAAAAAATGCTTAAACTGGTTTTTAAATATTATTTAAAAACTTTCTATTATGACATTACAACAGACACTTTATTTTTATTTATATAGATAATTAATTATTATTGGAATCGTATTAAAAGGCGATATATTTGTCAGAGTATGTTTATTAAAAGTATTAGCTCACTATTGGGCTCAGGCCTCGTCCACTATGGGAAGGACATTGATTAATTATATCACGGTAGTCAGACGTGTTGTTATAGGATTATGTTTCTAGTTTGCCTTCTCTTACATAGATATTATATGCATATTATATCCTTTAGTCGTCTTTTGCGACACCCCACGGGCAAGAAAGGGGTGGTGAATTGTATTCATACTCCGTCACCACACGGAGAAGTTGGATTGTCAAGTCAGTGTAAAATAATAGACCATTTTCTGCCCTAGTGTAGAGAAGGCCCTTGTTCAATAATAGCCTACATGTGGACTGTAATAAAATAATTGAACTCAGTATGAGCTCAAAATATGACACCGCGTTCAATTAGGGTCAAACGGTTCGTTATTTCTTTAAATAAAAAGGTGATATGCTTGTGTGACACCTCTGCTTACCCTTTGGGAGATGAACAATTCAAAATCTTCAACTGAACTGTTTTTTAAATAGACTTATCCTCAATAATTCAACGTACTGACGTACATAATGCTGGCAGAATGACAGTTTGATTCACTTAGCTTGAGTTACACAGTATAAACGCGCCTTTGATAGGGTGCGCAGGTTTCACAGTTCTGCTTGCCTGGTTTACCGCAGGTATCATGGCACCTTCTTTGTTTGTGAAAAAGTTATTTTTAAGGTTATATTTCTATCATGTAGTGAGAATTAGGGGCTACCTATTATCTCTTATAGTCCAATTTCAGTATTATAATTCCGTATCATTGCATATATTTTTTTTTTTGGGGTGGGTTGCGGTCGGCGCACACCTCGCACCACTACGTCCGGGGCGACAGAAAGGCGTAAACACGCACACCCGCAACCCACCCACGTGCACGTCGCCTTCGTCGTTGGGCCGACCACCGGAGTAGGGTTACTTGTCATCAGTGGTCCGCCCGACGGAATACCCCCTATTTGGGGTACCCTCCCATCGACCGACGTCCCCCCCTCGGGGAGGACGTTGTTCTTTCCTCACGCGTTCGGCCCCTCGGCGGGTGACGGACTAATTCCCCGATCACGTCACCCAAGTGGCAAGTTTTCGCGCCTGCACCGCCCCAGTCGCCGGCGGCGGATCGCCTCATCGAGGCTGCGCTCTTCGCGCAGGCGATCCGCCGTCTCCTTCTGCGAGATCACTGCCTCGCAGAAGGCTGCGAACGTGTCCCAATTCCCGACGCTGCCGACCATTGCCCTGGCGATAGTCGGCAGCGTCAGGTCGGCACCGATGATTGCGACGAGTTCACGGCGCTACTCTGCCCAAGCGGCGCAGGCCTCGAGCGTATACTGCGCCGTGTCCTCGTCGCAATCGCAGTGGTGGCAGGACGGTGTACTCTCACTCCTTACGACCTTGTGCAGGTATTTGGCGAAGCACCCATGCCCCGCCAACACCTGCACTAGTCGGAAGGAGAGCACCCCGTGCCGCCTTTCCAACCACTGCATATCTTTGCGTATGGGGATGTAGTAAGAATGCAATTTATTGCTCCCTCTCTTGCCCGTGGATGTCGTAAAAGACGACTAAGGCAGATAGTCTGCATATAAAGTTTGTGCAAGAGAAGGAAAACTTGTAATAAAACCCAACATGTTATAGTTGGTCAATTTCTCTGCTATTAGGGAAGAAAGAATACTTTAATAATAAAAATGATTTGCAGATTTGGTTATGATATAAGCGCCGCACTTAGAAGGTTTGGTCATTCAACTGATGATCTCTCAGCCTGATTTTTACAAAATGTATGACTGTCCATGTGTATTCCGCCCTTTAATTTTAAAAAACATTATTTATTAATCTTAAATTTGTATTAACATTAAGTTGGACTAGTATTACACATCCTTATTAATATTATAAATGCGAAAGTAAGTTTGTTTGTTTGTTACGCTCTCACGCTTAAACCACTGAACCTATTTCCTAAATTCTTTCATCAATGGAAAGCTATAATATCAGGGAGTAATATAGGCTATATTTTATCCCGGTGTTCCCAACGGATCGGGAATGACGCGGGTGGGGCGATTGAAACCGAAGCGAAGCTAGGGCAGGTTGCCAGTCTATACCAATAAATAAAATTGGAGTGTCTGTTTGTAATGTCAAAATAATAGGCTTTTTTCATGCTCACGTGGTTATTTTCACGACACCTATGCCTAAAATACAAATTAATAAATTTTTGTCTGTCTGTCTGTCTGTTTGTTCCGGGTAATCTTCAAAACGGCTGGACCGATTTCAAAAATTCTTTCACCAATGGAAAGCTATAATATCAGGGTGTAAATTAGGCTATATTTTATCCCAGTATTCCCACGGGAACGGGAACTATGCGGGTAAGGCGTTTGAAACCGAAGCGAAGCTAGGGCAGGTTGCCAGTATGAAATAAAATTACTTTTAAAAATATTATCACGTTTGTATTTTATTTTGGTTTTTTTGACGTATCGAACACTTTTCAGCGTTCATAGTCACGGGAGAATTAGGGTGTCTTACATCCAATAAGTCATCGTTATTACAGAGATTAATAGATATACACACAGAAAAATTAATAAGATAGAATGGCCATGTGGGCGGGGCAAGCGTGCCACAATTGCGATCAAACGGTCTTAATATTGACGAAATTCGTTTTACCGGTTCTTAGTTGCGCTCATATAGTGTCCTTGAACGAAGCTCCGACAAAAAAGAGAAATATGCCGTCTTGCGCTGTTACAACGCGTCGAAAAAGAAGTCAGTTGTGTAGTTATAGTCTAAGAAGGCATTTATTTTCATCATTAAGTCCATAAACTTATTAATTCAGTGATATTTCTTAATTTTATGAAAGTATTATGTCGTTTATAAAGAAAAATTATGAAATCGCAAAAAGAGCCAAACATTATACATCGTCTGCCACACATGGATATCACCTTTTATTAGTCCAGCAACCGCGCAATGTACTGCGTTCAATGCGATATCACTAAGAACCGCCTTACTAGCGTGGTAGTATACGTTTTCATTCAAAACATTGACGTCGATCCACGCGTATCGATAGTGCTGTCCAACATACTATAAGTTATCGATTTAAATAATTAGCTATGGGTTAATTTTATCATATAAATAAATATTTTTAACACTTTTAATTTAGTGATCGTATATATATATATGATGTGATAGTATATCTATAGGACATTCTTGTATATTTTCCGCGTGGTGACGGAGTAAGAATACAATTCACCACTCCCTATCTTGCCCGTGGATGTCGTAAAATACGACTATGGTATATAATATGCGCATAACCTCTGTGCAAGAGAGGGAAAACTTGAAATGAAACCCTATACCAACACGTCTGACCAGCATGGTTTAGTAGGTCAAATTGTCTCCCATTGTGGAGGAGGCCCGAATTCAACAATGGGTCGTATGTGGGCGGGAGGTTAGTATAGGGTTTTGTTTTGAGTTTTTCTTCTCTTGCATAGATGTTATATGCTTACTATATCTCTTAGTCGTCTCAATATATTAGGATGGGACATCCGCGGGTAAGATACGGAGTGGTGATTGGTATTCTTATTCCGTCACCACACGGACAATGTTAGTACATTTTTGTGTACAATAAACAAAAATGTACTAACAAGTAGCAGTACCAGTATATCTAAAAAAATAAATAACTGTTTTGTTTTTTAAGTTAAATAATAACACCAATAAAAATAAACCGAATTTCAATAAAAAATAATATTTTAACATATTTTAAGAATTATATCTGATGCTTACGCGAGCACTACACATTGTAAATAAAACTACTTATACGGATTATATCACGTTTGTATTTGATTTAGGATTGCCCGATGTTTCGAATGAAACACGTATTCACTTTACAGCATTCCTGGTCACGGGCGGTCTAAGATGTCTGACGTCCAAACAAGTCAACGTTATTACAGACGTCCATGGCCCCCGTCGCAGACACCGTCTGAAACCATCCACAGTTGAGCGCCTCCCTGCAGTACTACTTTATGTGAAAGGAGTCACTGACAAGATTGGCTTCATCCTGAAACGGGCTTCCATAAAAACATATTTTAAACCACTCAAGAGGATTAGTCAATTCTTGCCACCTGTCAAGTGCCAGATCCCTCTACAAGATGCAGGAGTTTATAAACTTGACTGTGGTCTCTTTTTAATACATTTTAATTGTATCTTGTGTAATGGTGTGTACCATATATGGGACCAATATTATATACAAATCGCTACTCGCTTATGTAATTAATTATAGCACTTAAATTTTCTGTCACCTATACAGAGTGTAGTGAGGAGTATTTTATTTGCATGATTTTACTGTTAAATTACTGACTTGCATTACAAATAACGTCAACACATCACACAAGTGCTTAATTTAAAGACATTAATATTTTTGTTTCGATAAAACAGGCTAAATAAATATCGTGTAGTATATCGACCATGGCAAGCACTAGCGTACATGTGCTTTTTTATATGTGGGTATACGTTGCCTACAGAACTTAGTTATAATTTGTGTACCAACTGCAGCTTCGAGATTGATGTGTGTGTGTTATGTTAGTGTGTAAAATTGTTGTAAGCATAGACCTTGCATATGTGTTAACATTAGCGGGAGGGGGCAATTATGCCACACTGGTTTTCGAACAAAATCAGCCGAATGGCCTTTCTAAAGTATTAATATTTCTGTGGATATACCACTGACATCAAGTCATCCTGCTCCGGTGGTCGGCCTAATGACGAAGGCGACATGTCACGGGTGGGTTGCGGGTGTGCGTGCTTACGCCCCTCTGTTGCCCCGGACGGAGTGCAGCGGGGAGTGCGCGGACCGTAACCCACCCACAAAAAAAAAATACATAGCTTAATAGATATACTATTAAGTTTTTATCAGTAGTAGTTAAGATTGGTAGGCATTATTTATTTAGTCACTATTCCTTAATATAGCGGTGTAAGAATTCAATTCATCAACCAGGCCTCTCCTGCCCGTATGTATTGTAAAAGACCAATAAGGCATCAAATATGCATATAACTTCTATGTAATGATAGGCAAACTTGAAATAGTGGTAGGACCACACTGTTGACAGTTGTCTGTCTACAGCCGCGGGCCGGTCCGTCCTGGGTAGGTACCATACTTTCACAGAAAAGCGATGTCCGAGTAGTAGCAATTTGTTACTGCGCTTCGTTCGATGAGCGAAAGAGCCGGAAGTCCAATTTTTTGAGGGTATTTGCGTGTGTTGGATTTTAGCGATACCCTTAGTAGCACCGAAACTCATTGCACGCATTCACTATCCCTTCACTTTCTTCGTGGTAGGCAGCGGCCTTGCAAAGGTCCATGAGCGACAGCGACACTTACCATCAGGTGTACTGTTTGCTCGTTTGCCACCGTTCATAATAAAAAAAAATCCTATACGAACAGGTCTGGTCAGCGTGGTATAGTAAGTCAATTTCCCTCCTATTGTGGAGAAGGCTTGAGCTCATCAGTGAAACGTATATGAGCTGAAGCGCTTAATGATGATGATGATTCCTTATTCACATGAAATCCGAACAGAATTCATAACATACATAGATTTGTGAAGAAAGTAATTTAAAATACTCCCGTATTAATATTTCGCCAACTAAGCACCACTTGAACTTTTAGTCCCTCGTTTGTTATTTAAATAACTTTTTGAATAACGTAACCCTTATGATATATTAGCCTTAATAAATAACACAAACTTATTATACCTACATTTATCTCAACTTTTAATACAAACATAGACACAAAACAATCACGCCACTTAAAGTTTCCCTCTATGCATTTGGTGCCAATATTGGCGCCAACTGGGTGGCGAGTGGAGCTCACCGCACGCGGTTTTGCAATTTTGGAGGACCAGTCCGCGCTGTCCGCAGGCGACGACATGGCACGTGTTAGGTATACAAATACTATTGCTATTAAATAATCAATGATAGCCTCTAGGTGAGATTTGTTTGACAGTTATTATCTTTGATTCGTATTATGTACTAGCAACCCGCCCTCGCTTCGCTTCAGACTATAACCTATAAGTCGTTTTACCCGCGTAGTTCCCGTTCCCGTGGGAATACCGGAATAAAATATAGCCTAGTTTACGCCCTGATATTATAGCTTCCCATTGGTGAAGAAATTTTTGAAATCGGTTCAGCCGTTTTGAAGATTACCCGGAACAAACAGACAGACAGACAGACAGACAGACAGACAAAAATTTTTTAATTGCTATTTTAGGCATAGGTGTCGTGCAAATAACCGTATGAGCATGAAAAAAGCCTATTATTTTGACATTACAAACAGACACTCCAATTTTATTTATTGGTATAGATTGGTGTTCAATGCACATTGAACATGCAACGCAGCAAATTCATAAGTAGAGCATGTCAACATACAAATAGCGCAAATTTGCAAAATTCGCACTGACATAATTAAAGACGCTGCGTTATACTTTACACTTACGACACACTAACACAAAATGGTATATATGTGTATTAGCAATAAGTAGTATATAAGGTGTAAATTTTGTAAAATAAATCAGATTTGAATTTATTCATCTCTCAGTTACTACCCTCTCACTGCGGCCAAGACACCCTTAGCCGTCAGTTCTGATCGGTCCTGTGAGTCTGCTTGACCGGCAGTGAGAATTACCAATCCTCCACCCAAACCTCCCTCTCACTGCGGCCAAGACACCCTTAGCTGTCAGTTCTGATCGGTCCTGTGAGTCTGCTTGACCGGCAGTGAGAATTACCAATCCTCCACCCAAACATCCATCTCACATCTACCTGTCACCTTAGGTAGCGCGGTGCAGGTATCCCATCAGATAGGCTAGGAACTTAAGGGCTTTAGGTACATCAAACTGTAGCCTTAGGTTCTTCTGTCTAACACGGCGTTAGTTCATAAGCCCATACGACGCCGTACATTTGGTCCTTCGAGTAAAAAGTAAAGTTTTTTTCCTCCCTCTAACCCCCCCGTAGGTTTGACATAACAGACATACAAATCAGTTAAGAACGGGCTGGTGTACTCAACAAAGCATCAGATTCGGAATTGACTGAAGGACTTTTACTTACGTACTCTGTCAGAAAGCCTCTCGTTGCGGTTCGGTCACTGGCCTCCCACAAGCGGGACCGACGTCCCCCCCTCGGGGAGGACGTCGGTCTTTCCTCACGCGGTCGGCCTCTCGGCGGGTGACGGACTAATCCCCGGTCACGTCACCCGCATAATATAACACCTTAGTCGTCTGTTACGATACCTATGGGCAAGAATAGTGGTGGTGATCTGTATTCTTACTCCGTCACCACACGGAAAGTAGATGAAGATCAGCTTGATTTTTTTAAACCATAGTCTCTATTGTTTATCAGTTCACGTAATACATCCCGTCAGCTTGTCCATGGGCGTAGATAGCTGAAATACGTCGGCCGTAAAATCCTTTGGCTTAAATCGCTTAAAGCGCTTAAGCATCGCCTCATCACGCCCAGCGCCCCCACATACCATTTATTTGTGAGGTTGGTATACATGTCGATTTTAATTTCAGTTCAGAAAGCTTTGAATGCATTTGAAAAGCCAGTATATACGGTCTATTGCCTTTTTTGTATAATTACATGTTTTATTAGTTTTCAAAGGCTTTTTAATTTAGCATTATTACAGGTCAAATACGTCCCACTGCTGGAATCGAGCCTCCTTTAAAGTAGAACGGAAATTTATCTATTTTTTTGCTGGTCAGGTAGATAACTAGCTAAAATTCCATAAATAAAACGCGTTTTATTTCGGGTTTTCCTTCTCTTGCGTATATGTTATTTGTAAACTGTAATCCCTTAGTCGTTTTTACGAGAGGAAAGAAAAGGGGTGGTAAATTGTATTCTTACTCCGTCATTACACGGAATTTTTAATATTATTATATACTAGCAACCCGCCCTCGCTTCGCTTCGGTTTCAGTCGCTTTACCCGCGGCGTAGTTCCCGTTCCTGTGGGAATACCGGGATAAAATATAGCCTATGTTACTCCCTGATATTATAGCTTTCCATTGGTGAAAGAATTTTTGAAATCGGTTCGGTGATTTAAGCGTGAAAGCGTTACAAACAAACAAACATCCTTACTTTCGCATTTATAATATTAGTATGGATAAACCATCCATGACTCTGCATACTTGTCAAATCATATCTTTTTTAATTCTCCAAACTTACGTAGTCTGTTCGACGCCACCACGTTCTTGCTTTTAGGTAGAATACAATATATCTGACCAAGTCCTTAAATAAAGATTAAAAAAAAAAGAAAAAGAACAATATATCTGCGTATTTAAACTATACCGTTATATGGTATCAAAGGGGAGGCTGGTCTAAGATTAAAGTTGCGTGATAAAGACTCGTCATGTCGTTTCTTCGCTTAATATTGTCTCAGACCACATTAAGTCCCATTATTCGGCTCGGGCCTCCTCCATAATAGGAGGGAAATTGACCTACTATACCATGCTGGTCAGGCGTACTGACATAAGGTTTTACGTTGAGTTTTCTTTCTCTTGCATAGATGACATCTCCATATATCCCTTAGTCGTCTTTTACGACACCCACGGGTAAGAGTGGTGGATTGTATTCTTACTCCGACACCACACTTTTGTTTACTCTACTATTATTTTATAGTTTGTTATTTTGGATTACTAGCTATAACAGTGTGCCTACTCTTGAATCTCGATTCCAATCCTAAATCCAATCGCAGCTCGAATTTGAGCAATTTTGGTACTCTTGAAAGCGACACTAGCGCCCGATTGGAATTAAATTCGGTGGAACGTTTCTAAACTAAATGAATTCGACTCTCGTCGATTAAGTCAAATATTTGCTACTCCCGACGTGATTTTGACGTAGTTTAAAATCGTTAATGTTGCACAATTTCAAGAAAGCGTCTTTGTGGTGATCGAGTTCGATAACGTAATTAATTTAAAGTAAGAAAACATGGCACATTTGCTGAAAATAACAACGACGAACGCGAAAAATTCATTCTCGATTTTGTTCAAGAGTACCGAATATAAGTTTGGTGAGATTGGAATCGAATCGGATTCGAAATTAGAATTGATTTCAAGAGTAGACCCACTGTTAATGACATATTCATGATTCATCATCATCATTTCAGCCTATCAACATCCACTGCTGGACGTAAGCCTCCCTCAAGTTACTCCACAAAGTGCGGTCCTGTGCCGCTTGCATCCAACGACGCCTAGCAACCTTCACCAGGTCGTCGGTCCACCTAGTAGTGGAGCGTCTTATACTGCGTCGTCCGATACGTGGTCGCCACTCGAGAACCTTTCTGCCCCAGTGGTTGTCGATTTGTCTAGCCATGTGGCCTGCCCAGCGTGCTAATTCTTCGTGCTATGTCGATTACACCAGCTCTTTTGCGGATTTCCGTATTTTGGATTCTATCTCGCAGAGAAATCCCGAGCATAGTCCGCTCCATAGCACGCTGAGCGACTTTGAGCTTGGTTATGAGGCCTACATTTATCTTGCCGTGCCGTAAATCAACACTGGAAGCACACACTGATCGTAAACCTGTGTTTTCAGAGACTTAGGTATATTGGACGAGAAAATCTCTTAAATTTCCCGAACGCTGCCCAATAACAATGACATATGAATTTAAATAATTCCCTATAGATAGATTTACTACAATTCCCAAGTTGTTCTCACATATTAAACTGTTACAATTACTAAGCCTGAAGATATTTTAAAATACGTCAGCGTCCGCCAAAGCTAATCTATACCAATAAATAAAATTGGAGTGTCTGTTTGTAATGTCAAAATAATACGCTTTTTTCATGCTCACACGGTTATTTGCACGACACCTATGCCTAAAATAAAGATTAAAATTTTTTTGTCTGTCTGTTTGTTCTGGGTAATCTTCAAAACGGCTGGACCGATTTCAAAAATTCTTTCACCAATGGGAAGCTATAATATCAGGGCGTAAACTAGGCTATATTTTATCTCAGTATTCCCACGGAAACGGGAACTACGCGGGTAAAACGACTAAAACCGAAGTGAAGCGAGGGCGGGTTGCTATTTTACACAGAAAATTGATTTTATATCTCACTTTAAACAAAGATATTGAAAATGGGTTGCTTATATTGAAGCCAGCTGTGTCTGAAATCCAGTGATTAATTTCAAATAACCATTGTAATTACAATCATTCTTCATCATATGATCATCCTTGTTCATTGCCTTACAGTAGTCTAGTTTATACAAGATCAGAGTACTGATCTTGATACAGATACTCGAACGGGTGACTATTACGCCTACCGCGGGCATTAGCTAGAATCCACTTCAACTATTTTAGGGATTTTATCGCGTTTGTATTAGATTTTTGATTGCCGATCAAATACAATCGCTATAAAATCCGTAGAATAGTTTTATTTACAATGTGTAAACGTAAAGAATTATTATAAATACTGTTATATAAATTACGTATTACACTTTATGAATTTATGTATATTTATTTATATGATTTATACATTAAGTGAACCACATAAATACAACCCGCAAACATATGTCGAGTATATGCAGTGCAGTATCCATGGAGTTTGCGGCTTTCAACTATAAATTACTTTTATTTGAAATATCTGAAAATTATATTAACATATTTGCACATTTTTGTTACTACTACCTGTTTGATCCAAGCTTCACTAACATTAAATTTGAGTTACAGTTCATTTTAGGTACTATCTTAAATATTTTTGAAGGTTTGGATGGGGTGTTAATTCATAAAACTCAACATCGCCACGGTCACTTACGGTGCATAGATTTTATATGCATATTATATTCATTACCCTTCAAGAAACGGTGAAATTGAAAATTAAGCTCTGTTAATACACTGTCACCGTACGGGGAGTTACAATAATTATAGTATGCCGTACGTAATTTGTTTCGCGACAGGGTTCCATCGTATTTGCGTCCAAACTGCTTCGATAACCGCTGGTGTTGTACTCCTTACATGATTTTAGGTCCACCAATCTTCATTAAATCACTTTATATTGTAATAAAAAAATCTAGTATAAATTGATGTTGTTTCAAATATTCAATAATCTACATAACATGTAAACTCTTAAGTAAATGCAAAACTTTCCATATATTATAATAAGTACATTAAAATAAGCCGTCGAAGTTTTAACACCCCATAACGAGAACTACGACCTCGAGAAATTCCAAACTCTGTTTAAATAGTTCGTAAGCACTTAATAAATTTACATAAACTAGTTTTACTTGTAGTGCCGTAGATGTTTACACAAGAATTTTTATATTAAAAACTATAAATGGAACAATGTTTTATATTATAACTAGTGTTTTGTTTTATTTAAAAATATCTGGTTGACCGAGTTTCGCTCGGAATATTTTTGTTGTATTTTTGTCGAATTTATTTAGATATATATTAATAAACAATAAAAATTAAATAATGAAAAAATATAAAAAAAATCCAAAAAGAGAATAATAATAACACCGAGATTCGATCCGACGCCGTTTGAATGCCAAAACAAAACTAAAAGGAAACTGGACTACTTCCCAACTGAGCTACTCATGACGTTGACGGCAAAATTTGAATTCATATTCTTTTAAAATTTAATTTCATTATATTGTTTTCCTATAAACACTGACAAAACAACATTTTCTATAAATAAAACCTAGCTAGATCGATTTTTTGGCCTCGAAACCTCTAGTATGCCAAGTTTCATCACAATAATTGCTCGTTTAAAGATATAAGATACTCATGTACATTTAAAATACTCAATGTTAGAGCTTAATGCGAATATTTTTTGGTAAATTATGAATAATTAATAAAAAAAGAAAAGGCAAATAAATAAAAAAGAGAAAATCAAAGCATCGGACTGGGGATGTCTGGATTGGGGACTACTCGATTGCTCTTGAGAACTTTTATTGTAACTCACTGAGTATTTTTATTCTTAATGGCAGTGGGTAAATTTACCATAATGTAATTATATTTTTTTCATTGACAGAATATACTCATAAAACTATATTTTCTATAAATTATATTAGTCACTTCAGACAACTCCTGGCAACTAAATTAAATAAAAATTGTTGAAACCGTAGCTGAGTATATAACCGTTCTGAGTATATAGAAATATGTATATAAGAATTGCTTGTTTAAAGATATATGTATTTAATACGAGAACTTTGTTGATTTTTAGTATGCTGATGGATTCAAAACCCCCTATCTTCCCCGTGGGTATCGTAAAAGACTACTGAAAGATATAATATGCAGATCACGTCAGTGCAAGAGAAAAAAAAATCCAAATGACACCCTACGCCAATACGTCTGACCAGCGTGGTATAGGAGGTTAAATTTCTTCCCGTTCCCATGGAAGAAGCCCGAGCCCAATAGTGGGACGTATACAGACTGAAAGGATGATGATAACGAGTTTGGAAATCTATACCAATAAATAAAATTGGAGTGTCTGTTTGTAATGTCAAAATAATAGGCTTTTTTCATGCTCACACGGTTATTTGCACGATACATATGCCTAAAATACACTTTATATTTTTTTGTCTGTCTGTTTGTTCCGGGTAATCTTCAAAACGGCTGGACCTATTTCAAAAATTTTCACCAATAGAAAGCTATAATATCAGGGAGTAACCTAGGCTATATTTTATCCCGGTATTCCTACGGGAACGGGAACTATGCAGGAAAGGCGACTAAAACCAATGCGAAGCGAGGGCGGGTTGCTAGTATTTCATAAAAGCCAAATTACATATTAAGAAAATAATATGTAATAGATATTTCAATAAATAAACAATATATAATAATTCGATACAATAGACAATAAGCACATTTTCAGTTTATTTTTCATTTCTTCGTAATGTAGCAAACATGTTACTAAAGACATGGTTGCTAGCTGAGCTATAATTCGAGCATGTGGCCGGAGAGTTTTATAAAGTTCTTAGAAGCTGTGTAGGTGTCTTTGTACTAGTTTAGAACTGAAGAAATGGATCACTCATGGGACAAAATGAATGGTACAGTACAATATTTAATCTCTTACTATAGAGATATATTATATTAGCAACCCGCCCTCGCTTCGCTTCGGTTTCAGTCGCTTTACCTGCAGCGTAGTTCCCGTTCCCAAGGGAATACCGGGATAAAATATAGCCTTTGTTACTCCCTGATATTATAGCTTTCCAGTGGTGAAAGAATTTTTGAAATCGGTTCGGTGGTTTAAGCGTGAAAGCGTTACAAACAAACAAACAAACAAACAAACATCCTTACTTTCGCATTTATAATATTAGTATGGATGAGTACTTGAAAGCAACCTATTTTGTGAAAACACTAGGCTACTTAGTTTCGCAGCACACACTCGAGGTGAGTAACTTTCTTACCAGGTTGAGAGCCATCAGCGCTCATCCATAGTCCGGGTTAAGCTGTCAAGGCCAACTGCGGCCAACAGCTATACACACAACAAAAAAAAAAACTCGAGGTGAGTGTCGCCTGGGCTGGGGAGCATCGTAAACTCGTCGCAATCATCGGTGCTGATCTGACGCTGCTGACCATCGCTAGGGAGATGGTCGTCAACGTTAGGAACTGGGCCGTTCCCGACTTCTGCGAGGTTGTCATCTTGCGGAATGGGGCGGCGGACCGTGTGCGGGAGGAACGACTCCACGCGGACACGGTCCTCCGTCGGTGACTGGGGCGGTGCAGGCGCGAGTACCTGCGCCTGATGCTGCCCTAGCAGAGGCTGCGGGTGACAGGACCGGAGATTTCGTCCGGAGAGGTTAGCCTCGCGACGGCGATCGGTGTCCCGGTAAGGGACGTCGACGGGAGAGGCTACTCCCTCGGGGTATTCCGACCACTGAAGTCAAGGAACTCTGCACCGATGGTCGGCCCAACGACGAAGGCGACGTTCTATACGAGTGGGTTACGGGTATGCGTGCTTACGCCCCCCTTTCGCCCCAGACGGAGTCGGGCGAGGAGTTCGCCGACCGTAAAAAAAAAGGCTACTTAGTTTTCTGTTTTTGTTTTTTAAATGGCTAAACTTCAGACGAAGGAATAAAACTGTGTTTCAGAACTAAGTTATTACTACTTAGTCGCTTATTTTCTACGACAGGTAAACAATACGACTCACAGATGTCGTAGTCGTGAAGATACCGACCTACCATGCCAGTGTCGCGGGTTCTAATTCCACGCAAGACAACACTTTACGCGATGCACAAATTGTTATTCTGAGTCTGGATGTTATTCGTGTCCGTTAAATAATATCTTCGTAAAGTCCCTCGCAGTCAAAGATTATTAACGCTGCTCCAGTGGTCGGCCCAACGACGAAGGCGACGTGGTTTTCGGGTGGGTCGCGGGAGTTGCGTGCTCGAGCCCCTCTGTCGCCCCGGACGGAGTGGTGCGGAGGCGCGCCGACCGCGGCCCACCCACAAAAAAAAAAAAAAAAAAAAGTCAAAGATTATTTCCTTAGTTCAGGGCCTTAAAATAAAATTAATCAGAACCGTGGCCAATAGTTGGTGTGGAATAGAAGCTTTCATCCCCGAGATGATCCACAATACACCTGATGTACCACCAACATTTTCTTTGGGTGAATCTACTATTGACGTTACGCTTTCAAGCGCAGATGTTCCGGATGCATCGTGTAGTGATCACCGCCTGATCGTGTATGAATTTAAACCAAGACTGAGATAAGATTTTTCCTCACAAGACATAAGACTTTAAATACAAAGCTATAAAAGCTAAATCAAAATTATTTAGTTCGTTATTTTCCTCGTGAGCTGAGGATTTCATTAGCAAAGAATTAAAAGTGGAAGAACATACATAATTTTACATTCTCTAATACATCATGGCGACATTGCCCTTGGTCGCATATCTTTCTTCAATAATAGAAGGTGTGACTTATGAAGGTGTACAAGGATTTTTTATTAATTATAATTTAATTTTCGGTATAAATTTTTATCACTAGTTAGACAGATTACCGATTTAAATATCTTTAAAGAATTTACTGCACCGCCATTTTCTATAGCTATAAAGGTTTTAAAATATAAATTTTCGTATAGTATAATATAAAAATGCATGTATTTTCATAATCAAAAATTTCGGCACGCACCAAAGTTAGCTAAAGTTTAATACATTAAACTAATAAGCAAGTTAGTAATTATTGCAAATGAAGTCTGCATGGTTAATTAAATTTGCTCGTAATTGCAACCAACATGTTGAAGAACATTTCGCGTTACATTTCAAGTATGTTAATTTGCCAGTTTGTTATTTGAAGAGGCAATAGTGCAGGGTTTCCTATTTTCAAACAGAAAGTTATGCGTTTACTAAAGGGTTCAGAAACAAGTAAATTTGTATAAAAAATAATCGGAATCACGCATAGTTCAATAATATTTTAGAACAAGTATTATACGTCCGTGTAGTGCCGGAGTAAGAATACAATTCATCATTCTCTATCTTACCCGTGGATGTGCAAGAGGAGGAAAACTCGAAATAAAATCCTATACCACTATGTCTGACCAGCATGGTATAATTCCCCTCCTATTGGGGAGTAGGCTCAAGCCCAACAGTGGGACGTGTATGATCTGAGACGAATTATAACAGACAGACAGAACGAACAGACAGTTAAGTAAGTTTATTTGTCAGAATCGCGGTACAAATTAGATGTTACAATTTTTTACAGAAACAATATACATGATTCGCCTGAAGCTGGCATGCAAATTATTTTATTTTAGAATTGCGTGCACAATATAGTTTAAAATATAATTTATGAATTATTAAATTAACATGGATATTATAATTTTAATTACAAGGGTAGAAAAATATGATAAGAGAGAGAGAGACCACTAATTTTCTGTATCGGGTAGATAATTATAAATGTCTGTATTAACGATTACTTGTTGGACGTGAGACACCTTAGTCCGCCCGTGACCATGAATGCTGCAAAGTGTTCGAAACGACGGGCAATCATAAATCAAATACAAACGCGATATAATCCGTAAAAGTAGTTTTATTTACAATAAGAGAGAGAGATAAGAGATATGTTATTAAAGAATAATGATGATATAATTATGAAAAAGTTTTACTTTTTAGAACTAAAAGTTACAATTTAATGATAAATAAAATTAAATATCTAGTTAATTAAGTGACTA
Source organism: Lymantria dispar (assembly GCA_032191425.1). Classification (NCBI taxonomy): domain Eukaryota; kingdom Metazoa; phylum Arthropoda; class Insecta; order Lepidoptera; family Erebidae; genus Lymantria; species Lymantria dispar. Next base: position 33,649,219 of record CM063441.1, read on the forward strand.
TAGATTACATTCGTGAATATAGTCAATGGAATTATGTACATACTTAAAATATGATTGAAAGTCGTAATAAACTGTCAGCTTTTCAATCGTATATAAATAGTCATATATGTAGATTATATAAATAAAATTACGTATCCCGTTTCCAGAACACATTATCATAAATTTTGCCGATATTCCTCTAAAATCCGACGTAGTAAAGCCACTAATATATAGCTGGTACGCATTTAAAGGTAAACACATTTTGCTCATGGAACTATTATTTATAGATGCTGTGTTTCAAAATATAATTATATAAAATACTAGCAACCCGCCCTCGCTTCGCTTCGGTTATAGGTTATAGTCGTTTTACCCGCGTAGTTCCCGTTCCCGTGGGAATACCGGGATTAAATATAGCCTAGTTTACGTCCTGATATTATAGCTTTCCATTGGTGAAAGAATTTTTGAAATTGGTCCAGCCGTTTTGAAGATTACCCGGAACAAACAGACAGACAGACAGACAAAAAATTTTTAATTGCTATTTTAGGCATAGGTGTCGTGCAAACAACCGTGTGAGCATGAAAAAAGCCTATTATTTTGACATTACAAACAGACACTCCAATTTTATTTATTGGTATAGATTACAACACATCGTAGTTTAAAATTGCACCACAGTGTCCATGTATAATTGTGCGACTACCAATATCTACGCAAGTGTCTTAGAATAGTAACGTATTGAAGGTACGCGTACAAAAAATGAAGCATTTAAATTGGAGCCTAATAGAGCTTACACCGGAACCGTTCCGTAATCTACAAGGTCACCATATTGAGCATACGTACGCAATTCTTGAAAAATAAATAAGTAATTATGACGGTTTGTGCATTCAAATGATGTCACAACACATTTGAAAAACATAAAAAGTGTATTAACATTACTTTTAAAAGTATTTCGACGATTTATATAATAAAAACATAATTTGATTTCATAATTTGTATAGTGGTATGCGTGTGTACGTGTGTAATCGCTTGCGCGCATGTAGTATTTTTGGCTTCATGTTTCTGATTACTTTAGGTACCGACACTATCCTGCTATAAGTTATTATTCTAAGGGAAGTGTATAAAGATATTGAAATTTAAAGTCTATATAACGTGACATCATCTTCATCTTGCTACTATCCTAATTAGTTGACTCTTCCTTCAACGTACATATCGTGAGAATTATTGGCAATAGTTTTATAACAGTCTACCACTATTTGTTGCCCTCCAACCATAAGGTTGAGGGGAGTGATGGCTGCTCTAGTGGTTAATTCATGATCGGGTGCCGCTTGCAGTATCTGGTCCCACCATAATCTTTTCATTATAATTGTAAATGTAATTTTATTTAAATGAAATTAGTAAATAAATAAAAAATAGACAATTCCGCTAAGTTTCTTGCCTGATCTTCTGAGCATGGTTGCATTCCGATCCGGTATTAATTTTAAGGAAAATGTAAAAAAAAAAACAATATGTAAGTGCCCCCGCATGTTTATACATAATAAATGATTTAAATTCGATTTGAATACGAATTTGAGTAGGCTAAGGTCGATGTAAAGCTCTTATTCGTTTTTTTATGACACCCACGAGCTATGTAAGCATTGGTAGTATTTGTAGCCACTACCACACAGAGATTATATTTTATTTTCAATTAATCTAAAAAAAAAGAAAACTACCGTTGAATCGAAATATGACCGCCACTGAGAAGCTTTGGTGAGTAACTCAGCCGGCTTGTGTTTGGTTATGATGTTATTTAACATGTTTAGTAACTATTTCAGATGAACGATGTGCCTATTGAACCAGGTATCATCATGATCTCAGCCCATATACTTACGTCCCGCTATTGGGCTCGGGCCTTCTCCACTACAGGAGGGAAATTGAAAGGAGACTTGACTATATATCACGCTGAACAGACGTCTTGGTATAGAGTTTTGTTTCTAATTTTCCTTTTCTTGCATAGATATTTTATGTATATTATATCTCTTAGTTGTCTTTTACGACAACCACGGACAAGTGAGCGGTGGTGAATTGTATTCTTACTCCATCACCACACAGACCAAGTATAATATTCTGAAATATATTAATTACTAGACGACCCGGCGAACTTCGTACTGCCGTAATTTCTTTCGTAAATATATTTTCGAAATTACCGAAAATTTAGTCTCGGATTATGCCGCGTACGGATATTACTCAGCGCCATTTAGACATTTGCGTTTTGTTATTACATTTCAGATGCGTTTTTGTTATACCACGCTTTATAGTGACTTGTATTCTCTTCTTTTTTTTTATTGCTGATGGTGGCAAACGCGCAGGCAGCACACCTGGTGGTAAGTGATACTGCCGCACATGGACCTTTGCAATACCAGGGGCACAGCCAGGCCGTTGCCTACCGTGAAGTAAATACTCTTCTTAAACCTCGTTTAAAGAAGGACATGTCATAGCGCTCGGGAAACATAGCAGCAGGTAGTTCATTCCAGAGCCTGCACGTACGTGGGAGAAATGATCGCTGGAAACGTATAGTTGAAGACCATATCGTTTCCAGGTGAAATGGATGAACCCTGCTGCGGTGTCGAGTGGTACGTTGGTACAACGGTGACAGTGGTACCAAGTCAAACAGTTCCTCAGAGCACTCCCCATGAAAGAGCCGATAGAGTACACAGTGTGACCCAAAGTCTCTCCGCCGCTCCAGTAACTCCAATCTGTCCGTAAGATTGGGATCCCCGACGATTCGAACAGCACGCCTTTGGAGGGAGTCAAGTGGGTCCAGCTGATATTTAGGCGCGCCTGCCCAGAGATGTGAGCAGTACTCCACATGAGGACGAACTTGCGCTTTGTATAGTACAAGGCGCTGTCTCGGTGTGAAGTACCGCCTGGCTCTGTTCAGGACGCCCAACTTTTTGCTAGCCACTCTCTTTGACGTTTTATGTCACGTTACACGGAAACCCAGTCGAACGGGATAAAAAGTATCCTATGTCCGTCTCCTGGTTCTAAGCTACCTCCCCACCAATTTTCAGCCAAATCGGTACAGCCGTTCTTGAGTTATAAATAGTGTAACTAATACGACTTTCTTTTATATATATAGATTGCCAGTAATTTGAATACCAAGCGTGGTGATTACAGGATTATATTCTCCCTTCATAAGGAGGTCTATATACAAAAGTGAATGTCTTTACGCTGATGAACAGATACTAATGTTCTTAAGCAACTATTGTTTCATTGCGCCGTTTCGTCGGCCCAGGATCAAATCTTATTATACCTACCATTAGAATCATTGTTTTAATAGTAGGCTTATTTTGCTTTTAGACTATATTGTATTAATAGTAGTATATAAATTATTAGTAGTATTATAAATGAATAAACGTTCATTTATATAGTGATTTTGTCCTGGATTTGTGGCTATTATCATTTAATACGTGGCAATTATTATTGTTTTCATATTAACAATAGCTACATAAAACTAACTAATAAGACAACATAAATTATACTCCCTATCTTACCCCTGGATGTCGTAAAAGACGACTGTGGGATATAATACGTATATAACATCTGTGCAAGAGAAGGAAAAATCGAAATAAAACCCTTTACCAACCTGTCTGACCAGCATGGTATAGTAGGTCAAACTCCTTCCGATTCTGGAAGAGGCCCGAGCCCAACAGTGGGATGTGTGTGGGCTGCGATGATGATGAAATTAATATTTGAATGCTTTCAAATAGGTATATGACTGCGGATGTCTGTTATTTTGTTGTCCAGGTAGAACCTGAAAATGTGTGTGTAAATGATAATAAGTAATTTCTATTATGTGGAATTAAATAGTTGTGAAATTAAAACTTACTTCTTCCTCCGAAATCAATCCATGAGTATACAATAATATTAAGATAATTGGTTGAATCAGGTGATACATTGGGGAAATCCATTCATCATCATCTTGCTCTTATCCCAATTACTTGGGGTCGACGCAATATGTCATCTGTTTTGACATATTGCAAAAAGTTTCGGCAATGACTTTTATGACCGGCCGCCTGCCTGACGTCAACCCTCCTTGGGAATGTAATCGTTGACCCAAATGGTACCAGATGGAGTTGGTCCGGGTCAATCCATTATTATTCTAATATGGAAGGAAGGAAGGGAGATCCACCACTTTCCCACGGTTATTCAATATACCGCACACCTCAATAGAATGGAAGGAATACGGGATGGGATCAAGGTGGAATATGATACAAGGGATCTTACTCCCACGTGATGAGCTCCTTCCAGAACGTCAACTTGCAATTTGCCATAGAACTTCGAATATTTATTCGTCAAGTATTTCGCCTCTAAACGAGGCATCCTCAGGACGGTTCGGCTTCAGAGGGCACATCGTAAGAGTAAGATTCCCTTGTACCCTATTCCACCTCGATCCCATACCATATTCCTTCCATTTTATTGTGGTGTGCGATATATTGGTTAACCGTGGGAAAATGGTGGGTTTCCCTTCCTCCCTTCCATTTTAGAATAAGAATATTAAGATAAAATATCGCCTCGTCGTCGTCTCAGGTCATATAAGTAACACTTCGGAGCTCAAGTCTCCGTTCTAATAGAACGAAAATAGACCTACTATACTATATACTACACTGGTGAAACGGATTAGTTCGGGATTTTATTTCAAGTTTCCTTCTCTTGCCTTGCACGGGATATAGGCATCCCTTAATTGTCCTTTACAATACTCATGAGCAAGATACGGGGTGGTGAATTGTATACTTACTCCATTACGACACGGAATAAGTTGTATGAATTACTAAAACTGAACAATTCATGGGATTTTCCGATCACTTTCTTACAAAACTATTGCAGAATAATGAAACATGTACGCGACTAACGTTGGTAGAACCTCAAACAAGCTTGTCCTATTTCACTATCGAGCGAATATTCGACGATTCCGAATTATTTGAATAGAGTTAACCCCTTTTCCGGGCCGTGATGGAGCGATGATTGATTCCTGTTTACTCTTGGGGCGGGTTGCAATTTAATATCTTATTGTAATCGCAGGGCGTTAGTGTTGACTCAATGAAAACATAGGATTGTAGTAGGTATAATTCGAGCGGCAGCGTCGTAACTTTAAGCATTTCAATAAAAAAAAAAATATTGTAGTTAAGTAGTTAATATATATGTAGTTATTCTACGATCTACGACGTTTCTATTTATAGATAAGCCCAAGTCCTTGTTAGTGCAACTAAGGATAGTTACACTAACAATTTAAACACGAATATAATTCTTATTTATTATTACGTTGGCATACAACGACTGATATTGTAGTAATTGCCAAAATTTTGCCTTTATCTTATATTTATAGCGTATATGACATCAAACTCAATAATACAATAAATTTAAAATTACCATCATCACGATATCATCTTATTCCGTCCTACTGCTGGGACCAAATCGTCTGCACCACTGAAGGAAAATTGACTTGACATTGATATGACTTATTATGCTGGTCAGACGAGCCAATATAGGGTTTTATGTCGAGTTCTCCTTCTTTTGCAATACTATTTTCTGTATATCATATCCCTTAAGTCATTTTTTACGACATTCACAGATAACAGAAGGAGTGATGAATTGTATTCTTACTCCATGACCACACGGCAAAGTTGAGAATACCATTATTGAATTAAGGAATCCAACAGTCAAGTTTGGGTGGTTGGCAACTTGACTGCACAGATGTGCGGTTTTTGGGCGTATTGGTAATGGTATCGTCCTACCGTGACATTGGCATGGTTTCAAACCCCACGCAGGTCAACACGTTGTGCCACAAATTATTGTTCTAAGTCTAGATGTAATAAGTGTCCGTTATTTATATGTTTGTAAAGTCTCACGCAATACAGGGATCATTTTCTTAGTGCGTCTTTAAAAAAAGTTATTAACACCATTTAACGGTGCGGCCGCATTTATTCCCTCGTATGTTTCCCATTCTTAGATTCAGTCGTTTGCTAAAGCTCCATTGTTAATTATTATAAACGCTTTCAGTTATTGTTGTGTTTGGTGATTAAAATTTGGATTGTAAACTGAAATAAAACAATCCGAGTGGAAAATTTACATCAAAAACTAAACTGCAAAATGTTGATTTGATTAGTAAATAATAAGTCATCATTTTCCAAGGACTTCTAACAAACAATTTGGATATATTTATATCAAAAGTCTAGGAGGCCTACGACTGCTGGATGTAGGCCTCCCTCATGTTTTACTAGAAAGTGCGGTCATGGGCCACCTTTTTTTTTTTTTAACACTGTGGAAATGCTATTTACGCACTGCACCCCGCCAATGACAGTCGAGGGGGGTGTGTGGGACTCGCCGGTCACTTATGCAACCGGAATACCCACTAAAACCAACAGCGGTCCCTTCCGCGCTTTTGCGGAGTGCCGGAGAGATCGTCTAGTGACATTCGATCCCCGGCACTCCTACGCAAGGCCGTCGGGCCAAGTCCTGTCGTCGTTCAAGGCGGTGGGAGGAGAAGCGCGTATTGGCGCCTTCTTCTCCCTGGTCGCCGCCTACGGAGCGAGTTAGCGGACGCAAGTGCCTCGCGTTCCTGCTCCGCGGCCTCCTTCCGAGCGATGACCTCAGAAAGAGGCCATCGACGACCAGCACCTGTCGCTGTAGAGCATATTTGATGTGATGCTCAGCAACGACAGGTCTGTTCCTATAACCGTCGACAGGTCGCGGCGCTGAGGCCCGCAGGCGGGCGGTCATGGGCCACCTGCATTCAACGACATCCACCAACTTTCACCAAGTCGTCAGTTCACCTAGTGGAGGGTGTCCTACACTGCGTCATCCGATACGTGGTCTCCACTCTAGAAAAAAAAATAGTTATAAAATTTTTAAAAAGAGATGAATTTTAATTTGTTTTAACATAGAATATATCAATTACTAGCAACCCGCCCTCGCTTCGCTTCGGTTTCAGTCGCTTAAACCCGCGTAGTTCCCGTTCCTGTGGGAATACAGGGATAAAATATAGCCTATGTTACTCCCTGATATTATAGCTTTCCATTGGTGAAAGAATTTTTGAAATCGGTTTGGTGGTTTAAGCGTGAAAGCGTTACAAACAAACAAACAAACATCCTTACTTTCGCATTTATAATATTAGTATGGATTCATCATTTCAGCTCATATACGTCCCACTGTTGGGCTCGAGCCTACTTTAAAATAGGAGGGAAATTGACCATACTATGCCATTCTGTTCAGATAGGTTGGTATAGGGTTTTGTTTCGAGTTTTCCTTCACTTGCATAGATGTTATATGCATACTATATCCCTTAGTAGTCTTTTACGACATCCACGGGCAAGATAGGGAATGATGAATTGTATTCTTACTCCGACACCACACGAAATATTTATGCAAACCATAATAGTTATGCCAAATCAAATCAAATCATTTATTCTGTATAGGCCCTTTAAGGGCATTTACATATTGTCAAATTTATAAATCGTTTGAACACAATACAATATTTACCGCCGGATCGGGATCCGGAAGAAATACAGCGGGCTGTAATTTTTTTTCCATCTTTTGAATAAAATTACACGTATACAACATATGCTCCAGTGTGATGTCCTTCGAAATAGGATATATATATTTTTTTAATTTAGTTCGAATAAAAATAAAAGAAAATATGAAAATATGGTTGAACTAGATCCCAAGCAAGCAGCACCCAAACACGAGGCAAAACACGCTACGCTGTACAAACCCAAGACTAACAACAGGGAAAAAAAAAACAGCAAATTCTTACAAGAAACAGCGCCAAAAAGCTGTGACCACTAGAATAAAATAATTACAATAACAAAGTTTGCTAAAAGAGGAGCTGCTCATAACCATTCTGTATTATCCTCGAAATAATCCTAAATCTTATAGTAGCCATTTCTACAAAGTCTATTCTTGATAGCCTTTTTAAATTTATTCATAAGTTACATCTACACCTATAATTAAATAAATGGAGATAAAATTTAGGTTATTTATTGTTATTTCCTTACAAGGAAGCAGATAATTAACCCACGACTGAAGGCCTCTAGGAACTGCACAAATAAAATTGTACGAGGTCAAGAGCCCATTATCTATCGCCTTGAACTACACCCGTGGGAGAGACTGGGATGGAGACAAATTCGTTATGTACTGTGTTGACAAAATTCAATTAATTATTTTACTATATAAGAATATAAAGGTCACCACCCTTTCCTTTTCTCGCTGTTATCGTAAGAATCAGTTAAGTGATGTCGATAGAGTATCATGAATATAAAATAATTAAATCTTAACTAATATTATAGCTCTATCATTATAGCTCATATAGTCTTCTTATTTATCAGTACTGAGATATGGATTAAGAGCGGGTGAAAAGCAGATTTTAAAATGTTATTGGCCTAGTTTATTTAAATATAGCCAACAACAAAGATATGAAATTGACAATATTATGATTAATGTCACAGAACTGTTTGCGTTTTAAAATAAAACAATAATCATCATCATCACAGATCATATACAGTAGAACTCGCTTAATACGATCACTTTTAATACCATATCCCGCATAATACGCCATTTTGCGTCAGTGCCAGCAACTTGAGACATGTTTTCATACATTTCTTAACGCTTAATACGATCGTCATCCCGTTTAATACGCCATCACGTGCCACTTAAATACACATAACATTACCCCATGTGGCAGCGGCCAGTGACTGACAAAGTGACGACTGTCGAGCGACCCTAAGTGATAATGACCAAGAAGAAGCTGAGTCAACTCCGATTTTGTCACACTTCCAGGTATTATCAGCAGTTAATTTTTTTTTAATGATTTAAGACGCTATGTAACTTCTTTGAATCAAGCGAAGTAATGCCTCAAAATCTTTTTTGTCAAACTAAAATAAGTGATTACTTTAAATAACGTAATAACAATAAACAACATTTTATTTAGGTAATTTTTAAGTGTTAAATTCAATACGTAGGTATTCAAAATAATAATAGAATATAATAAATAATAATTGCACGTTTTTTCCCTTTCCCGCATAATACGCTTTCCCGCCTAAGACGCGTTTTGGTCGAGTCCCTGCAAAATCGTCTAAAGCGGGTTTTACTGTACTTCATATATCCCTTAGTCATCTTTTATGACATCCATAGGCAAGACAGGGGATGGTGAATTATATTCTTAATCCGTCACCATATGAAAAATCTACTCGAAGATATCTCGGCTTAATGCACTTAGGTAAACCTTTTCACATAATAACTCCATTATATCAAATACAATTACAATGCCATCAATCTCAATAACAGTTTGCAAAATTCAGTATACACTCGCCTGATTGTCTTTAAACTATAAAACAAACTTCTCCATTTAGACGAAGTGAGTGTCGTGTATAACCATCAACCGCAAGGGCTTGTTTATAGTGTGGCATACGGACGTATAAGATAAACAACATAAACAATTTCTTCATATTGTGACAATGTTTCTTACCCTTGTGTACTGTAAAAGTCAACTAAGTAATGTATCCCAAGTTTTAAAGACATACTCGAAATATTTGTGGTTATATCATTATTACAATAATTTTAGTACGCAGCTATGATTTAGGCAGTAGTTTAAATGTAAGTAGTATTTAACTCTGAATGAGTTAACTTATTGGTAGTAGATAATTAATTTAAGTTTGTTCATGTTTCACTATTCTTTGTTTAATATTTCATCTATTAACAATTTTAGCAATACTGAAGTCTGAAAATAATACATTCAATGAAGCCTTCAATTTTCTAAAATTATATGGATATTACAATATTCAGAAGAAAGAAAGAAAACTTGAAATAAAAGCCTATAGCAACCCAGTCTGACTTGCTTGACTATACTAAGGTCAATATTCTTCATATTATGAAGAAGGCTCGAGGTTATTACTGGGATGCATTCGAGCTGAAAGAATGATGAAGTAAACAATCGTAGTTCGAATCAACGTATATTATTTATCGTTATCATGATCATCTCAGCTTATATAAATCTCACCGCTGAGTTCGAGCCTCTGCCACAGTAGATAATAGACCTACTATAATCTCTTGTATAGACGTATTAATCTCTTTTATAAATGTTATATGCGTATTATATCCCTGAATCATCTTTTATCATACCCACGGGCAAGGTGTATCTTCATGATCATCATTTCAGCTCATATACGTCCCACTGTGGGGCTTGAGCCTCCTCTACAAGAAGAGGAAAATTGACCCCACTATACCATGCTGGTCAGACAGGTTGGTATAAAGTTTTATTTCGAGTGTTCCTTCTTGCATAGATGTTATATGCATAATATATCCCTTAGTCGTCTTTTACGACATCCACGGGCAAGATAGGGAGTGGTGAATTGTATTCTTACTCCATCACCACACGCAAAGATCGATAAATATAATCTGGTAATTCTATAGTTGTTTAAGTGCAGATTATAAACATATTTTTTGCTTTGTTTAAAGTTAATTGAAAAACCTTGAGTCAGCACAACTTCTAAAGCTTACTAAAATACCTCATTTATCCATTATAACTAAAATATCAATTGTGATAGGTTTCATCTTCATCATAATCCTCTCAGCCCACATAAGTCTTACGGTGCGCTTTTTTTTTTTTTGGGGTGGGCTGCGGTCGGTGCGCCTCCACACCACTCTGTCCGGGGCGACAGAGGGGCTTAAGCACGCAACACCCGCAATCCACCCGAACACCACGTCGCCTTCGTCGTTGGACCGACCACCGGAGCAGGGTTACTTGTCATCAGTGGTCAGTCCGACGGAATACCCCCTGCGTCCCCCCTTCGGGAAGGACGTCGATCTTTCCTCACGCGGTCGGTCTCTCGGCTGGTGACGGACTAACTCCCCGGTCACGTCACCCGCGGCCTCGGCTAGGGCGGCATGGCACGCAGGTAGTCGCGCCTACGCCGCCCCAGTCGCTGGCGGTGGGTCGTTTCGTCGAGGCTGTGCTCCTCGCGTTCGCGACTCGCCGCCTCCTTCTGCGAGATAACTGCCTCGCAGAAGGATCCGAGCGCGTCCCAGTTCCTGATGCTGCCGAGCATCTCCCTAGCGATGGTCGGCAGTGTCAGATCGGCACCGATGATTGCGACGAGTTCACGGCGCTGCTCTACCCAAGTGGCACAGACCTCGAGCGTATGCTGCGCCGTGTCCTCGTCGCAATCGCAGTGGTGGTAGGACGGTGTTCTCTCTCTCCTAGCGACCCTGTACAGGTACTTGCCGAAGCATTCATGCCCCATCAAGACCTGTACGAGTCGGAAGGAGAGCACACCGTGCCGCCGTTCCAACCACTGCATCACAGCACCGGCCGGAAGGCCTCCACGGTCCAAACACCGTATCGAGGCCTCTACCCAACGGGCGATGACGTCTCGGCCGACGGCGGCGACGCCGCGTAGTCCTACTGTGGGCTTGCGCCTCTTCCGCAGTGGGAGGGAAATTGAACTATTATATCGCGCTGTTCATACGTGTCGATATAGTCTCTTATATCGAGTTTTTCTTTTCTTGCTGATATTATCTGCGTATCATATCCCTTAGTAGTCTTTTACGTTACCCATAGGCAGGAGAGGGGGTGGTGAATTGTGTTCTTACTCCGTCAAAGGAGAAGCTAGTTTAACTACATATGATGAATTTGACGATTCCCAATTATCACTTATAACCACTCAATTCATCATCCAACGTTTAAAAAAATGTAAAATATTACACATCCCACTGAGCAGTGTGTATCATTGAGTCAAAGAAAATTCGTAATCATATTAATGTAGTAGCGATGCAACCAGAAAGTTAGTCCATTATAATATTATCGATGGGTTTCAAATTGCATCAACCCTATGGGACGCAACCATATAGTTTTCTATAGGGAGGGTGTCATTTTTTTGAGGGCTCATTAATTTCAAAATACATGACCGAAAATTTTGTATCATTTGTGATATTATTTGAGTTTACTGTTTAATAAAAAAAAAGTGTATGCCTGTGTATGCACGTAAGTTATACTTTTTGGTGTAACAAGATAAAGATCTTTCTAAAAATTGTAACCATCGCTTTTGTAGAAAAAAAATGAACGTGTGTACAAAGTACGCATAGCAGAAGTGAAACTTCTTTATCCTTTGTCCCTTTGTCCCGTTGTTCCTTTGTCTCTTTGTCCCTTATCCCTTTATCCCCTTATCCCCTTATCCCTTTATCCCCTTATCCTCTTATCACCTTATCCCTTTAACCCTTTATCCCTTTATCCCCTTACCCCTATATCCCCTTATCCCTTTATACCTTTATCCCTTTATGTCCGCTTAAACGACATGCTATCCCTACTCCACTGGAGGAAGTACTCTTTATTCGAATCGACCGTGTTGGGGACGAGAAAAAGATGCCGCGTAACGAAAAAATGTGACGCGTAACCGAAAAATGTGACGGTAAATTTTTCCAACGCCGATAAAGAAGTTTCACTTCAAAAAACGACGCTAATAATGAAAGAAAAAAGGTATTTAATTGAAAGTTTTATTATAACGCATTATCTAGTTGACATTTGTGACAGTGTGGGTGGACTTCAAGGTGTCGGTTTTTCGTGACGGTGTGTGCGCTGTTTGTGAATTTCTTACTCCATCATTACACGAAATACATATAACATACAGTAGTTTACATACTTTAAAATAATAAAGATACGTATGATTTAGTCCAAGACTTGAACAACGGGGAACTTTAAATACTTTCAGTTGATAGACAAACTAATTCCAGAGTGAATGTTACTTTAATAATTATCACCCTAATAAAATTAAAAGTAATGTTTTTTTGTGAAGTCGCGGACGTAAGCTAATGGCTGTATGAAAATATTTGTATAAAAGGCCTAATAAATCTCCGTTAACAACATTATCATAACATCAAAAACTTAATAACAACATACTTCCTATCCTTTTCACCCTAAATTTACATTCTAACACGAAAAATATTTGATACAAGCCTGCGTATAATTTGTCCCTATGTGTGCTTCGCTGAAAATCCTTTTTACCATTTGAATTGCAAATGACTAGAGAACGCTGAGGGCCAACCTAATCGTTGTCTTTCTAAAGTTTGCACCGCACTTAAACTTGTGTGATAAAAACATGACTCTCTCTTAAGTCCCTGAAAATTCAGATTAACCGGCCAATTTGGGGAGTTGTGGGCCGCTTGTTAGGCCCGCCGAGTTCCTGATAAGTACTGGCTAAAACTTGGGTAAAATTTTGGTAGGTTTCTAACTTCACAAGTTTGGGTCGAAAACTTAGTTAAGAGATAAAATATGTTAGTTACGATATATTTCGACTTATTTAATTTGTTAGTTAACTTATTTGAGTAGTAAGTCATGTTGAGTATATTGACTTGAATTTAGTGACTTAGTTTCTACTTACTTCTACTTATGATTAGTATCTAATAAATTATTTATAACTAGCAACCCGCCCTCGCTTCGCTTCGGTTATAGGTTATAGTCGTTTTACCCGCGTAATTCCCGTTCCCGTGGGAATACCGGGATAAAATATAGCCTAGTTTACGCCCTGATATTATAGCTTTCTATTGGTGAAAGAATTTTTGAAATCGGTCCAGCCGTTTTGAAGATTACCCGGAACAAACAGACAGACAGACAAAAAATTTTTAATTCTATTTTAGGCATAGGTGTCGTGCAAATAACCGTGTGAGTATGAAAAAAGCCTATTATTTTGACATTACAGACACTCCAATTTTATTTATTGTTATTTATTATTTATAATATCTAATAATGTATATAAATAAATATATTCAGAAACAATGATTTCCATGGAATTCAGTATGCATGAGGTTTCAGCGCCGATAAATCTAGCTATGTTTTATATCTATACTAGCTGACCCACCAGACATTGTTCTATTCAAACAAAAGGAATTCTTCTTGAAATCGATAGCAGAGCCACCTGCCAGGTCCAATTATTAATCTAAGCCATTCTTGAATCCCATTGAATACACATAAAAAATTTCATCAACATTGATCCAGCCGTTTAGAAGGAGTTACGTAGACAAGAAATATATACAGGATGTATCAGGTTGTATCAGGATGTATCAGGTAACGTAGGTATATAAAGGCGCCTCGTCAACGGTCATCGGCCGTACAGCTGATTTAAAGCGAAGTCTGTGTTGCTTATGCGAATGTAATCCGTGATTTATTCAATTTCTAATGAACATTTAACAAAGTATGAATATGTTGCAGATGAAGTATCAGTGACTTTATACATTTCAATCAGATTTTCACAAAAAAGCGATGACAAAATTGAAAACTTTACATGTATCTAATTCATTAACGAATCGATATTCCTCCTTCAATTTTTTTTCATGGGTTCCTACCACTATCGCCTAACTCCCGCATAACCAGTTACCCCTTAATCTGATACAACCTGTATATAAAGATGAAACCGCTTCATCGGTATTTTTAGGCAATGAAATAAATATACTTAGAATATGCAGGTATATTTAAGCATATTACAATGTTGTTCACTCCAGCGCTTTTATTTTTTAATTTGACGTTACTACTTGTACTTAATCTCAATTTTACGTACCACTATTGGTCTCAGGCCTTCTTCATAATGAAAAAGAAACTGACCTACTATACCAAGCTGTTCAGACCAGTTGGCATAGAGTATCATTTTAAGTTTAGTTTCTCTTGCAACCATGTTCTCATTGCTTTCCTTAGTCGTCTTTTATGATTCATCATCATCATCATCGCATCTACAAACGTACCACTTTTGGGCTCGGGCCTCCTCCGCAATGGGAGGGAATTTGACCTATTATACCGTGCTGATCAGATTTGTTATTATAGGGTTATATTTCGAGTTTTCCTACAATTGCATATATGTTATATGCATAATATATCCCATAGTCGTCTTTTACAACATCCACGGGCAAGATAGGGAGTGGTGAATTATATTCTTACTCTGTCACCACACGGAAAATGGTGGTGAATTCTATTCTTAAACCATCACCATACAGGGAACCATTACTTACGCATATGATTTTCTTGTGTATGATTCAAAATCAGATGAACAATCTAAATATTAGTAATATTTTTTTTAAATTCGAGGTTAAAAGACAAACTCTATTTGCTGAATAATTTCCGTTTCAGTCTTCAGTTCGTATTTGAATCCATGCCAAGCTCGCCGAGTCTCGCAATCAGAACAGTATATAGGCCAAGAGGCTGCGGCGGACGACTTTCGGGCTTTTTTGTCATTCAACAAAGACAGGTAGACAGCAGTACTTCAAACTATTTTTGTATGAAACATTCAAATGTACGTGGCCTACTTTTCAAATCCTATTAAGTAGTTTGAAGAAGTACTAAATTTAATGACCTTTGCATTTCAAACTACTTTTAAATAAAAAAGTAAGAAATAATCAATAACATCACATTCTATCAATTTCTGTTACACTATTTAAAATTTTATTGAATTTATTCCGCCTGGTGACGCAGTAAGAATACAATTCACAGCTCCCTATTCTGCCTGTGGATGTCGTAAAAGACGACTAAGGGAAATAATACGTATGTAACATCAATGCAAGAGAAGGTAAACTCGAAATAAAACCTACTGAGGACAAGGAACTCGGGACTGGTGGTCGGCCCAACGACGAAGGTGACGTGGGTATGGGTGGGTTATGGGCCCCCGCGCCGTTCTATCATCGACCCGGACGGAATGGACAGCGTGTGCGATAACCATAGCCCACTCATAAAAAAAAGGAAATAATATGCATAGATAATGCAAGAGATAAACTATGCAAACTGGTAATGAAACCCTATACCAACACGTCTGACCAGCCTGTAGTAAGTATACGTACGATGTTTTGATTGTTCTCAAAAATTTGTCTTTCATCTTTTCATCGGAGTTACATGCCATTCGCTCCATCCTTTCATCAACCTGGACGCTTTGGACGGGATGTAATCGAACTATAACTTGACCCCAAAAAAAGTTGAATAGGTAGATTGATAGATAAAACGTTCCAAATGTTATAAGCGACAGGAATGTGGAAGGTAAATAAAAGAAAAAGTGAAAGGTATCCGGAACATGTTTTTAATCTTCAGGATATATGTGTAGGTGAAATGCTTATCTTATATTTTGTGAGTAAATATGTCGTGACGATCAAAAAACATATCCGATGGAATATTTGCTCGAACCTACAAGATTCTCTTACTATTGTATTGCAAATTACAAGCATTAGCGATTTGTAAATATCAATATGTTATTCATTCCAGATTATAAACGTCCCACTGTTAAGTTAGAGCTTCCTCCATAATAGGAGGGAAATTGACCTACTAAACCACGCTGTCCAATGGCTTTATTTCGTGTTCTCTTGCATAGATGTTTTTTTGCATATTTAATCCCTTAGTCGTCTTTTACGACACCCATGAGTTAATTAGAAGTGATGAATTGCATTCTTAGTCCGTTACCACACGGAATGTTATTATGAACGACAACATACGAGTAAAAATCAACATCACCTCGGCTCAAATACATCTCATTGCTGGGTTGGAGACTCCTGCATTAAGCGAGGGAATTGTTTCAAGTTTTCCTTACATAGATGTTATCTGTATATTATGTTGTTGTTGTCTTTTAATACATCCACAATAATGAAAGGTGTTAAATTTTTTATTACTTCATCACAACATACATAAGCTCTAAAAAAAAAAGAAGTCCTTATCCTTAGTTATCCTTATTCATAGTTCCTTATATTAAAATTACCTTCTTACACTTATTTTATAAGGTTATATATATATGTACTAGCTGACCCAACAGACATGGTTCAGTTCAAATAAACACCAACTACCGGGTCCAAATGCGAATCTAAACCATTCTCTAATCCCCCTGAACACACACAAAAAATGTCATCAACATCGGTCCAGCCGTTTAAGAGAAGTTCAGTGACATACACACGTACGCAAGAAATTTATATATAAAGGTATATATCCACGTTGTGCCGTCAGTACCATTATATATACTCCGTAGTAAGATATAAACATCCCTTTCTTTACCAAGGCCAACCCAAAAAAAATCGATGAAGTAAGCAGTATCATTATAAGCGAAGACATAATCAAAATAAAAACCGGGGTGTAGTGGACTAATTTCTTTTAATTAGTGTAGGCTTGTGGAAGATTTATGTCGAACAGAAAATAAAATAAAGAAGATGCGTTTTTGAAAATTTCTTTATTTTTCAATTATACTCATTTCTACAAAGATTCTAAAAAGTGCGTCCGCTTATTATTTAGGGCATACGGCTACAAAGAAAAAGGAATTGTGAATAGTTTCACTTTTCTGCATCGGCGAACTGTACGCTATGAATATAGGGGAAGTTTACAAAGAGGAAATCATTTCTTACGATACACTGCACATTTATTTTCAATGTTGTTCCACCTATAATACTGGTAGTTTTAAATATAAATATTATTTGTGTAGCATACTTTGTACAAAATGATCTCGTTGCTCGAAAGTTTAATATTTTTTTATATCAGTGATTTAGACCGCTTTACGTATTGAATAAAATTTTTATCCCATTTATCACAAAAAATAGTTAGGCTCTGTCGTATGTAATATATACCGATTTGAGTGTTGTATTAAATTTGATTGTTGTTGATGAGATGTGCATTCGTGTACCTTTTTACTCAGTACGACGATAATATATGATATGAAAAAAAAAACTTTGAGAAAATTCCTACAAATTTCCTAGAATGTTATTTAAATGATATTAGTAAGTTATTTCTTTTCCTTCTGGTGACGGAGTAAGAAAAGAATTTACTACCCTCTCCTACGAAATCAGATCCTATATATACCAACACGACTGACGAGCGTGGCATATTGTGGAGGACGCTCGAGCCCAGCAGTGGGAAGTATATGAGCTGAAATGGAACTGTTCTTCATTTTAGCCCTAAAGGTCATAATAGGTCCTTCACACTAGGAAAGAAAAACTATACTATGCTGGCGAGATGGATTGGTATAAGGCTAAATTTAGATTTTTTACATTTTGACGTTGCTCTTGCATAAATCTTATATATAAATTTTTAGCGTACGTGTGTATATCACTGAACTCCTACTAAACGGCTGGACCGATGTTGACGAAATTTTTTGTGTGTGTTCAAGGGAATTCGAGGATGGTTTAGATTTACAATTGGATCCGGTAGGTGGCGCTGTTCAGGCAGGACATTAACTTAACTTGAGAACGACTTTACCGATTTCGTCCATCTTTCTTTTTTAATTTTCTAATACCACGAAAACAGCTTTTACGAAAAATAAATTAAGAAAGTTGCGCAGAAAATTAGAAAAATTAAGAAAACTTAACGACTATATAAACTTTTAATATTTTGTACTTTTGTTTTATTATTGTGTTATTTTAAATCGTGTGCTGATTAAAATATTTATATAATTCTTTTGTTGGTGTTTTTGTAATTGAACTCCTTCTAAACGGCGGCACCGAATTTGATGAATTTTTTTGTATGTGTTCAAGTGGGTTCCAGAATGTTTAAGATTAATATTTGGACCCGGTGAGTGGCGCTGCGATCGATCTCAAAAGGAATTCTTTTTTATTTTATTTGAGCAGACCAGCGTCTGTTGGGTCAGCTAGTATTATCTGTATATTATATCCCTTAATCATATGTTACAATAGCTACAATTACGAAGTGTATTCTTACTCAGTCATTACACGGAAAAATGTAGGTAAACTAAAAACTATTACCTATTTGTTTAAAAGCAAATTGTCAACAAGAACAGTAAACACTGGTTTGTATTTTAAAAGGGAAAGACAGTATCTCCCTCGCGGGTCAATTGTCACACTTTCCAATTATTTCACAGAGCATACCGCCCGTTTCGCACATACAAAGAATAGCCACTTAGACCCCTTTACTCTTTGTACCGCATTTTAAAATACCACTTAACTATGTTTTTACGTTTGTACCGTAACGTAATATTGATATTTAAATGTTTCCGTTACAGGGATGCTACGAGTAGGAACGGGTTAAGAACTTTAAATCCTACTGGTTTTGGCCGAATATAGATCTGTGTGGTGACGGAGTAAGAATATAATACATCACTCCCTTCTTGCCCGTGGATGTCGTAAAAGATGACTAAGGGATATAATATGCACATGACACCTGTGCAAGAGAAGGACATCTCGAAATAAAACCCTGTACTTACCAGCATGGTATAGTAGGTCGAATTTCCTCCCATTGTGGAGGAGGTCAGAGCCCAACAGTGAGACGAATGTAGACTGGGATGATAATGATAGTATTTTGTCGTGACTGTAAGTAATTATCTGTGACGTGATTATAGCAGAATACCAGCGTCACTTCAACACAATGAAGTAAAATATTGAGTTAAGATCCTTTTTTGTCTGTTAATATATTAATTTTAAGCTTTATTAAGGCAGATGTTATATTTGTATCACTTTTCGTTTCCCTCCAAATCTTTTATATGTAATATATGAGAACAAAATAAATAGCGTTTCTTACTATGCCTATATTTGGGAATCGCAAAATTCAGCTAAGAGAGCAGTAATTATCTCTCGTGCGACACTTATTATGGCCGCTACAATCATGAACTTAAACGTGGAATAATAATAATAATGATCTATCATTAACTCATCCTTCATATCCAACGAATTATTTTATAGTTTTTGGTTGTAGATAAGCAAAGACTACATCTGGTAAATTTTCACTTACTGCTGTTAACGGACTTCTATTATATCAAGGTCACAACCAGGTCGCTGCTTACCCTTTAATACTGTTTCATCTGCCGGTTTTCCTCACCAATGAATCACATTAGCATTATTTTATTAATATCAGTTTTATGTTTAGGCGAGTAGGACACGTCCTTACTTTTCCTTATCCTTCCTTTTACTAATATTACAAACGCGAAAGTTTGTGAGTAATTGAGGATGTGAAATGTGAAGATGTTTGTTGCTCTTATATGCAAAAACTACTGAATGGATTTTGATGAAACTTCACAATAACTTACATATCAGAATAATACATAGGCTATAATTTATCCCGGTATTCCCACGAGAAGAGGAATTGCGGGTGAAACCGCAGGGCGCTGCTAGTATGAAATAAAGTTTTAAGGATTTTATAGCGGACAATTTTCTTGAAAAATAAAAAGGTAAGGCAAATGTTATATATTGGGGATTAGTCCGTCACCCGCCGAGAGGCCGACCGCGTGAGGAAAGACCGACGTCCTCCCCGAGGGGGGGACGTCAATCGATGGGAGGGTACCCCACGTAGGGGGTATTCCGTCGGGCCGACCACTGACGACAAGTAAACCTGCTCCGGTGGTCGGCCCAACGACGAAGGCGAGGTGGTTTTCGGGTGGGTTGCGGGAGTTGCGTGCTTAAGCCCCTCTGTCGCCCCGGACGGAGTGGTGCGGAGGCGCGCCGACCGCAGTGCACTCACAAAAAAAAAAAAAAAAATGTTATATATTATTCGTAATGTTAATTGATAGAATTTTTTTCTTGAGGAGCAAGTGTTTTAATAATTTAGTCCCAATAATAAAAACATCCCTCCTCAGTAGACAATAAATTGATGAACTACATCATGCTGATCAGACGTTTTGGTACAGGGTTTCATTACCAATTTTGATTCCCTTGTTTTTGTGTATATATCATAACACTTTATCGTCTTTTGCGACACCCACGGACAACATGATGAATAGTTTTCTTACTCCATCACCACACGAAAAGACATGTAATGAACACATAGCGGTGTGATACAAGGCTTCATTGCTGAATGTGCAACGATGCGTTCCAACTCCACCAATTATTTCAGTTTTCACTCGCTCGAGTGGAAAACTTCTTGGATTCAACTTTTGTTAGATAAAGTTAGCATGAAGCGTAACTGATTTTATATAGCCAATTTTAGGTGAATAAATGGCCATTGGTTAGATGTCCAAAGAATTTCATAGCTTGTGTGGTTATGAAAAAAATACGTATTAAATTGGATAGCTTTATTTGTAATCATATCACACTAGTGGTCGCCGACTGGTCGAAATGCGGCCCTAATTCATTTAAATAAATTTTTTGGTGCACAGGTTTCTTTTAATTATATATATTTGTATAATTGTGTATTGAGCAAGCTGTATTTCACTAATAATTACCTACAAATATTTATTAGACATATAGCAGTCCACACGGGTAGTATGTGGTGGCAAAACTTGCAGGTGTAGGCAGGAAAAGTTGAAATAAGTATGCGAAGAAACTGTTTATGGCACGGCACAATAAGTATAGTTTTTACACAGAATAGACAAGCACTTAAAACGTTGAAATACAGAAGGAGTGACAGAGTGATAGCGACAGACAGTTTATAGGTAAGATTTACGTATAATGCGATCATTACTCGGAGCGTATGAGTTGAAAAATATAAAGCGACACAGGCACCCTTAACAACGGTTCTGTGCCGACTCGTGTCAGGCACAGCCGTCCGCGCACATCGTATGATTGAGGTCCCGTTAGCTGGCGTGTGTCCACAGCTATATGAGTGTGTTTCCACGGTTGTTTTATATAAGTGGTGTTATGTGTTTGAGTACGCCACAGACATTGTCATCATAATTGACGAAGGCGACTTGGTTTTCGGGTGGGTTGCGGGAGTTGCGTGTCTAAGCCCCTCTGTCGCCCCGGACGGAGTGGTGCGGAGGCGCGCCGACCGCAGCCCACCCACAAAACAAAAAAATTGTCTTCATAATTATGATTGTCTAACATTCAGCTCGACCGGAGATTTAACCGTAAACAAAAGTGTATAAGCGTGTGTATGTGTATCACTGGCATAGAAGTGTGCGTAGTGCTTTTTTAACGAATTTATGTATTTCGAATTATGAGTTAATGATGTCAAATTTTAGCTTTCTGCACTTCTCCTCAATATATTCTTCAACTGTGCCAAATTTCATATTAGTCCATCTACATGATTTTCGTAAAAAGGGGTACAAAGTTTTTGCTTCACGTATTAATATATAGATAACACTAATAACGGTCAAAGTTTGTGTGTATTGGTTTTGGAAAACAATACCGATTTACGACTCATTATTGGGTTCGATGCTCCTCCACAATGGGAGGAAACCTTTTTTTGGGCCGACTATGGTCAGGCGCCACCGTATTCCCTCCCGGGGCATCGCCTAGAACCAGGGCCGACGACTTTTTTTTCGGACTATTCCTCGTCCAGTCATCCGCGACCTAGGCTAGGATGACATCAGGCGCAGATTGTTTTTATTGCCAACGCCGGCAAATGAGCAAACAGTACACTTGATAGTAAGTGTTGTTGCCATTCATGGACCTTTCCAAGGCCGCTGCCTACTGTGAAGAAAGTGAAGGGAGTGTGAATGCGTGCAATGAGTTTTTGTGATAGTAAAGGTATCACTAAAACCCACCACATGCAAACATTCTCAGAAAGTTTGGCTTCTGGCTCTTTCGCTCATCAAACGAAGCGCAGTAACAAATTGTTACTACTCAGATGTCGATTTTCTGCGAGAGTGTGGTGCTACTCTGGACGGACCGGCCTGCGGCTGTAGACGGACAACTGTCAACATTGTTGTCCTACCACTACCAGACCTAAAGCGTTGTCTTTTACGACACTTATGGTAAAAAAGGTGTGATAATTTGTTTTATTACTCCATCACCTACGTCACACAGTAACCTATACTATGCTACAATAATAGAACCACGGTATTGGTTTCTTTAACAAGGAACAAATTAAATAATTATAAAACTTTAAAAACGTTATCCTAACAACGACAGTTTATGTTAAAGGAGCATGCTATACTCGCATGACTGTCAACCATTTTATTTAACTTCTCTATTTGTGGTATAATACATAAGAGGTGGATTTTTCCACGGTTTTAATTTCTTTTAGTCGTTTTTATGATTGTTATAGCTGCTTTTTCTGACTGCATGACACTGCTGGCTAGATAAGAGTACCACGACGCTGGCCTACCGTGCTAGTGTCGTGCATTCGATTCTCAAGCACGCCAATATTTTGTGTACTGCACAAAATATTATTCTGATTCTGGCCGTAATGTATTTTATTTATATATTGGTAAAGTCCCCTCCCCCGCTACAAATATAGTCAAAGAGTTACTTATTGTACGTTCTTGGGCTGCAATCCTAAATCGAATAAAATTAAAATTAATTTACAAATTATTAATATACATATTGATAGCAACAGTTTAGTGCGGATATTCAGACACTTAAATAGATTTTTACTAGATAGATAATTAATTTTTCCATATGACGATGGACTGAGAATAGTATTCACCACCCTTGCTTTTGTCTGTGGGTAAAGGACGACTAAAGGATATGATACGCAGATAGCATCTATGCAAGAGAAAGAAAACTTGACGTCAAACTCTATGCTAACTCGTTTAATTAACGTATTAGTTCATGACAGCTCATATACGTTCCACTGCTGGGCTCGAACCTCCTTTTCGACAGGATTAACATTTACGACACCCTCGGGCAATATAATAAATAGTATTCTCACTCTGTCACCACATGGAATACGCGGTCAATTATTCCATCCATTACGGAGGAGACCCGAGCCCAATAGTGGGACTTATGTGAGCTGAGATGATGAGATAATTAACCTATTTAATTCTCCTGGAAAGACTGATTTAAATACGCATGGTAGGTGGCACTGTAGTTAATACAGAGTTACACATTACCCCGTTTGCTCATTAAATCGCTATCGCTTGTGAAATGGTCCACTACTTGTTAATTGTAAGTTTACAGGTTTCTAGGTTTACGAGTTTATAACGACGCGTTAAGGGATGAAATATGTGTTACATGATTACGTAAATTCAACTAGGTAGGTACATAACAGTACTAGGTGTGCTGGATGTATTTCTATTTATACAGACAAATGTTTTAATTCTCAAAAGAAAATCAGATAAGTGAAATCAAATATTCATCATCCTTCATCATTCATCACAGTGTAAATAGTATCCCACTGCTGGGCAGCAGCCTCTGCTGCAAATACTGCTAGAGTTTTATTTGTTGGGACTAATACCACCAATGATTCCCATCATTGTAACTTCTGTAAGCCAGGATCCACAATGGTTTCAATAGATCATATCAAGGTTTGCCCTTCAAGTAGTCCTGGAATATGATTATAATTGTCTTGGGACTCGCAAAAAATGTAATTAAAAAAGTTAAATAGGTGGAGTTGAAAGAGATTAATTCCACTTCTCTCCTACGAAAGAATAAGAGGGAGACATGAAGCAAAATTGACTAGCTAGTCAATAAATTTTGATGGGCTATAACATTTGCTTCTTAATCACACTAAAACTGCTGCAACAGAAAGATAGATTATAAGCTTGGAATATGCAGTTAAAACAGTGAGTGTAGTTGGTTTTATGCAAAAGTAGGTATTTTAAAACTATCTTCGTAAGATGGTAATTAGGCCTGTTCGTTTTACGTTAGAAAGTTATTCATGAAATATGGTAATGTTATTATTCTTTCTCATCATGTCACAGTACACGTCGCTCAACAGAGTCGAGATTGGTAAAAGGACTAATGGTCTTACTGGACGTCATACATTTCAGTCTGCTCGTGATGCTTAAAATTAAAAGTGTCCGAAATGGATTTTTTTTTTTGGGGTGGGTTACGGTCAGCGCACTCCTCGCCCGGCTCCGTCCGGGGGGACAGTGGGGCACGCACACCTGCAACCCACACGGTTAGCACGTTGCCTTCGTCGTTGGGCCGACCACCGGTGCAGAGTTTCTTGATTTCAGTGGTCCAAATGGATAGTATAAAGAAATTTAATTTTTTTTTTTTATTGCAAACGGTGGCAAACGAGCAAACAGTACACCTGATGATAAGTGTTGCTGCCACTCATGGACCTTTACAGGGTCGCTGCCTACCGCGAAGAAAGTGAAGGGAGTGTGAATGTGTGCATTGAAGCTCGGTGATACCAAGGGCACCACCAAAACCCTCCACACACAAACACCCTCAGAAAGTTGGGCTTCCGGCTCTCTCGCTTACCGAACGAAGCGCAGTAACAAATTATTTATTATTTATTTAAATTAATTATTTTTATTTTAATCATTCCCTATGTTTATGCGAGTATTAGATATTGTAAATAAAACCATTTTACGAATTTTATCGCGTTTGTATTTGATTTTTGATCGTCTGATTTTTCAAACACTTTACAATTCATGGTCACGGGTATACTAAGATGTCTCACATTTAATAACCAATTTCTGTAGCGGGTAGATATAAATCTCTGTAATAACAATGACTTGTTAGATGTAACGTAAAGTGTTCGAAATGTCGGACAATCAAATAAAAAAATATTCTATATGATAATACTCGTTTAAATAACCAAAATCACGAGATTTTATTTCATAAATATATTTTTAGCTTAACTGATTGCGCAATTTAGTTCTCTTATAATACTCAGAGGAAGGTAAAAGGACGTGAATTATTAGCCTGTTACCAAACGTATTTATTTAAATTGTCACCTGCACCGAAACGTTGATAACAAAACGCAGTTTTTCTGAATTCAATAGCTCAAGAGCTTCTAGTATTCAATTATTCAATTTCCATGAATCGTGCTAACTACATTTGAATTTCGATGTCTGCATTCAACGGCCAACACCTACCGGCGTTACGTGAAGTTTACGATACAAAGTCTAAACTATCGTGGTTCGACACAACTACCATTCTGCCAAGATTAAGCGAACTTCGCCGGGCTATGGTGAACTTCGGTTAACTTCGCCAGTGAACCGTATCTAACGGTTAAGAAGCAAAACAATATCATGTGTTATTTTTTAGAAAAGTAATAAGAGTTTGGCATCATTTCATAAGGTTTCTAAGTTAACTGAGGAACTGTTTGACGGTAGTACCAAACTACCGTCACCATTTTACAAACGTACCATTCGGCATCATAGCAGATTTCATCCATTCTACCTGGAACCGTTATAGTCTTCAACTGTACGTTTCCAGCGATCATTTCTCCCACGTACATGCAAGCTTTGGAATGAACTACCTGTTGCTGTGTTTTCCGAGGGGTATGACATGTCCTTCTTTAAACGAGGTTTAAGAAGAGTATTTTCTTCGCGGTAGGCAACGGCCTAGCTTTGCCCCTGGTATTGCAAAGGTCCATGTACGGTAGGTTCACTTACCATCAGGTGTGCTGCTTGCTCGTTTGCCACCATAGGCAATAAAAAAAAAACTGTATGGTGACGAAGAATGGAATTCATCATTTCCTCTCTTACCGCTAATTCCTTTGTCGTAAAAGACGACTAAGGAATTAAATATGAATATAATATATATGTAAGAGAATTGGGGTGGGATATGGTCAGCGCACTCCTCGCTTCACTCTGTCCGGAGCGACAGCGGGGCGTAAGCATGCATACCCATAACCCACCCGTCGTTGCCTTCGTCGTTGGGCCGACCACCGGAGCAGGATGACTTGTAGTCAGTGGTCGGCCCGACGGAATACTCCCTTTTTTTTTTTTTTTTATGGGTGGGCTATGGTAAGCGCACGCGCGATCCTGTCCGTCCGGGGTGATAAAAGGACGGCGCGCAGGCCCATAACCCACCCGTACTCACTTCACCTCGTTGTTGGGCCGACCACCGGAGCAGATGTGACTTGTCATCAGTGGTCGGCCCGACGGAATACCCTTTCGGGTAACCTCACCTCTCGACGTACTGGGACGTCGGTCGCCATCGCGCGGTCAGCCTCTCTGGGGGTGACGGACAATTCCCCAGTCCGATCACCCGCGACCTCGGCTAGGGCGGCATTAGGCGCAGATATTCGCGCCTGCGCCGCCCGAGTCGCCGGCGGCGGAACGTGTCGCCGAATAGGAGCTCTACTCGCACACGATCCGCCGCCTCCTTCCGTGACATTACGGCCTTACAGAAGGCGGCGACCGCGTCCCTGACGCTGTCGAGCATCTCCCTGGCGATGGTCGGCAGCGCCAGGTCGGCACCGATAATCGCGACGAGTTCACGGCGCTCCCCCTCCCATGCAGCACACTCCTCGAGCGTGTGCTGCGCCGTGTCCTCGTCGCAACTGCAGTGGTGGCAGGACGGTGTGCTCTCCTGACAATCTTGTGCAGGTACTTCCCAAAACACCTGTGCCCCGTAAGCACCTGCACCAGTCGGAAGGAAAGCACCCCGTGCGTCCGCTCCAACCACTCCATCAGCACCGGCCGGAAGGCCTCGACGGTCCTGACACCGTACCGAGGACTCTCCAGCCGTACTGCCCAACGGGCAATGACTCCTTGGCGGGCGTCGACCCGCCAGGCGGTGATCTCTTGCAGGGAGACCATGCCGCCGCGGGCGCGTGTCTCCGACACCCGCCGATAAATGTCGGCGAGCATCTCCGCCTCCAGGTCCCACGGGGGAGTTCCGGCCAGGAGGCACGCTGCCTCCGTCGACACCGTGTGGTAACCGCGTATGGCCCTGACCACCATGACCCTCTGTGGTTGCCTCAAGAGGGCCCTCAGCCGGACGGTCAGGGACCCCGCCCACACCGGTGCGCCGTACAGAGCCATCGACCGGATCACCCCCGGACGGAATACTCCCTGAGGAGTACCCTCTCCTCTCGGCGGGTGATGGACTATCTCCCCGGTTCTGTCACCCACGGCCTCTGCTAGGGGAAATAAAACCCTATACCAACACGTCAGCTTGGTTAAAGTAGGTCATTTTCCAATAAGGGCTTGCCTTATGTTACCACTGCGTCATCTGTGCAATCAAATTGCATTATTTGTTAGTATCAATGAATTCAAAAATACATTTAAAATTAATGAAACATAATTTCAAAACCAATTTACGGAGGTTCTGTACAACACGAAATAGAAGCGGTTTGGTCGTGGTTAGCACACGTCAGCAACACACTTACGTAACCCTAATTCAGATTGCATTTTGCGGTACGAACCAGTGCTGTATTTAGACAGTTTTCAACGAGTTCCATGTGTGTAAAGTTTTCAAATAACAGAATTTAAATGCACATGATTTTTTTAAAATTAATTTTTTGATAATATTGTCTTAATCTTCCGTGTGGTGACGGAGTAAGAATACAATTCACCACTCCCTATCTTGCCCGTGGATGTCGTATAAGACGACTGTGGGATATAATATGCACATAACATCTGTTCAAGGGAAGGAAAATTCGAAATGAAACCTTATACTAACATGCCTGACCAGCATGGTACAGTAGGTCAAATTCCCTCCCATTGTAGGCTCGACTTAACAGTGGGACGAATGTGGGCTGCGGTGATGATGATGATAATTGTCTTAATGATTTTTGGCCAAAATATTGTTAGATTCGTGCTGTAATTGAGACATATTTGCAGTATATATATTTCGATGCTCCCAGTACTTCTATAATACACGAATACAGTATTATTAATAATCACCGACAAACGTTGGGGAAGAAAGGTTCTCGAGTGCGCCCACCCATCGGACGACGCAGCGTAGGACGATCCCCTATTAGGTGCGCTGACGACATCTTGAAAGTCGCAGGGAACCGTTGGATGCAAGTGGCACAAAATCGTTTCGAGTGGCATTCTCTTGGTAGAGGCTTATGTCCAACAGTGGCACGTATATGAACTGAAATGAGGTTGATGAATGATGAAGGTCTTGGCAATAGGAGGAAAATTGACCTACTATAGGTCAAACGTGTTGGTATAGGGTTTTATGTGCCTTCTGTAAGGCAGTAGTCTCGCGGAAGTAGGCGGCGGATCGCTTGCGCGAGGAGCGCAACCTCGATGGGGCGATCCGCCGCCGGCGTCTGGGGCGGCGTAGGCGCGAATACCTGCGCCTTATGCCGCCCTAGCCGAGGCCGCGGGTGACGTGACCGGGGAATTAGTCCGTCACCCGCCGAAAGACCGACCGCGTGAGGAAAGACCGACGTCCTCCCCGAGGGGGGGACGTCGGTTGATGGGAGGGTACTCCAAATAGGGGGTATTCCATCGGGCCAACCACTGACGTCAAGTCACCCTGCTCCGGTGGTCGGCCCAACGACGAATATGACGTGCATCGCGGGTGGGTTGCGGGAGTGCGTGCTTACGCTCCTCTGTCGCCCCGGACGGAGTGGTGCGAGGAGTGTGCCGACCGCAACCCACCCCCCAAAAAAAAGTAGGGTTTTATGTCAAGTTTTCTTTTTCTTGCATAGATTTTATATGCATATTTAATCCGTTAGTCGTCTTTTGAAAAAACCACTTTTTTTTTAGATAGGCCACGGCTAGCGCACCTACCGCCGACTCCGTCCAAGGCGATAGAGGGCGGCGCGCTGCCCCATAACCCAACTGTGGCACGTCGCCGTCGTCATTTGGCCGACCACCGGTGCAGAGTAACTTGTCTTCGGTGGCCGGTTTAGGAAATCCCTGGGCAAGACAGTGAGTGGTGAATTGTATTCTTTCTCCGTCACCACACGGAAGGCTATAGATTTTTTTATGTCTGATTCTACAAAGCAAAGATATCTAATATTTCCTAATTATATTAAAAGTCCTTAATTGTTGTTCAATAGGAATACAATGTATCGTCGTATTTTAATATCCCAATCATTGCAATTTACATACATCTCACATTTAGAGCCATCCCTCATAATGTGAGGAAATTGAACTAATATACCACGCCAACTTAGTATAAAGTTTATCTTTTCCTGCACAGATGCTATGTGCATATCATATTAATTCAGTCATTTTTTGTGACACCCAAGGGCTAGAAAGGGAATGGTGAATTGTATTCTTATTCCGTCACCACTCGGTTATAACATGCTATGGTAATACCGGTTAAGGAATCATAAAAAAAAAAAATCGGTTGTCTGTAAAGTCGGTTTACTGACGATAGTTGAACGTGACAACGTCAACGTCGTCGAATATTTGACAATATATCACTGAACATATATTTAATATCGAAAGAATCATTACCTTTATCGCCGCAATTATCGTTGCTATAAACAATTGACACCACCATTCACTTTTCGCTGCACTTCATACTTGACGAAAAATGTAAATGTATTATTGTATAGAAGCTGTCCACGCGGACGCATCGCTCACTCAAGTAGGAGAGAGACAGATGTCGAACGCTGCCGAACGTGGAGGCCGATTGTGCCTCTTTGTCGCTCGTTCCGCGCTCTCGCTTGCACTTCAAGCCTTAAATGGAACGCCTCAGAGCGAGGTAACGCCGCATGAGTCATGTTTTTTTCGTGCGTGCAGCCGGCTCCATCAAATTATAAGACGTTGTCACGTCAAAAAATAGACGCACTCTAGTGGCAAATTTTAACACTAAATATTTATCGTCAACCGAAGCGTTTTCCTTAACCTTTTTTTTGGGTGAGCTATGGTTAGCGCACCCGTCGTGTAGCGCCGTCCGGAGCGACGAAGGGACGGCGCGCGGCCTCATAACCGAATATATCTCTTCTCCTTCGCCGTTGGGCCGACCACCACTACTGAGTTCCTTGTCCTTAGTGGTCGGCCCGACGGAATACCCTTTCGGGTACCTTCACCTCTCGACATTCCTATCCCGGGACGTCGGTCGCCGTCGCGCGGTCAGCCTCTCTGCGGGTGACGGACTAAAGTCCCCGGTCCGGTTACACGACCACATAATGTTGCCTTATCGTTAATGAAGAATGGCATCAGAAAAAAATAACCTTCGTCGTGGCCACCGAAGTCAAGGAACCGATATTGGCGGTTAGCCTAAATGGAGATGCGAAGGCAAATTTCGCGTTATAAAGATGATATAGACGTTTGATTCATGTTGAAAAACGATATTATTAATAGTATCGTACATATATCTATGTACGATATTAAAAAATTCATATATTTTAGCTGAAAAACGTAAAGTTAAAAATGTGAAAACACTACCTCGGTTTTTCGTTCAGGAAAGAGATAACAAATTCCACACCAGAAAATCTCATATACACTGTCGTTTATTTGAGTTAGCAAACAAATTGCGCCTTTTTGTGTCGGCAATGAATGAGGCGGCACGCGCCGTCGTGCTTTTACGCTAAAATCTCTTACGGTGTGAACACTCTTGATTGTCTATTGTTCTAGTATCAGAAAAACTCTGAGCGACAAGCTATTGGAATTAAAAAGTATAAATAAGAATTTGAAGCCATTTGTTTCAGCAATATTTTTTATTTAAAGTGCTTTTATTCTATACTAGCAACCCGTCCTCGCTTCGCTTCGGTTATAGTCGTTTAACCCACGTAGTTCCCGTTCCCGTGGGAATACCGGGATAAAATATAGCCTAGTTTACGCCCTGATATTATAGCTTTCCATTGGTGAAAGAATTTTTGAAATCGATTTGAAATGGGTTGATAAATGTTGCTTAAGAAATATTTGGAAAATTATATTAGGTATATAATGGAAGTTTCTCAAGTCAAGTTTGTAAATTCACATATATGTATAATCATCATCTCGCCTCATATATAAAAAACACAACAGGCCAAAAGTCTAGTAATTTCCTTACGATTGGCAAAAGAAAATCGATGTTCATGTTTTTTCTAGCGAAATAATAAATTGACGTATGCCAGTGATACCATATATGTAGAGTAGGTTATGTTGTGTAAATCTTTGTAGAAACCTTATAATATTACACTTAGTAATAAAACTCGTACGAAAACATGAAAATTCACGAAATTTCGAACGAAACCACATAAAGTATAATTAATTCAATTCAAACATC
Organism: Lymantria dispar; assembly: GCA_032191425.1. NCBI lineage: Eukaryota > Metazoa > Arthropoda > Insecta > Lepidoptera > Erebidae > Lymantria > Lymantria dispar. The sequence continues at coordinate 33,680,863 of CM063441.1, forward strand.
TCTATTATATTTAATTTTATTCTTATCACGATTATCTGTTTGTTTGGACCGAGAAAGGTATCCGGCACTTCGAGTAATAAGAGATTTGGGGGCTTCCAATATTTACAATTCTTCAAAACGCTGCAAATATTAGGCTTGTAATATCGTATTGCACGGATAATATTTAATCGACTAACCATTGTGAATATACGTAATCATAATTTTAGAAATAACATATATGTAGGCAGTGTCATGATTATAAATCGCTGTCTTCGGAAAGAAAAAAAATAACTGTCACAACCATTATATTAGTGTTATGTAATTCAGGGATCTATGGGCGGAATTATAACTGCGTATTTTTTTTTAATAATATTTTTACAGTTTTACGAAGTTACAAAATTCTACTAATATGCAAAGTAAATCTTTATACGGGCCTCAAATTACAGGAATAAAAATAACACTTTATATAATACTAACTGATCCAACAGACGTTGTTCTGTTCAAATCTAAAAAAATTGTAAAAGGAATTCTCCTTGAAATCGATAGCAGCGCCACCTACCGGATCCAATTGTGAATTGAAACCATTCTCGAATCCCTTAAAATATTGCTATTTAAATAGTATTAAGAAAATAAAGACTTTTTTTGGGGGTGGGTTACGGCCGTTGCACTCCTTGCACCACCCCGTCCGGGGCGACAGGGGCGTAAGCACGCACACCCGTAACCCACTCGTGACGCGTCGCCTTCGTCGTTGGACCGACCACCGGAGCAGGGTGACCTGTCGTCAGTGGTCCGACGGAATACTCCTTGAGGAGTACCCTCCCATCGACCGACGTCCCCACCTCGAGGAGGACGTCGATATTTCCTCACGCGGTCGGCCTCTCGGTGGGTGACGGATTACCTCCCCAGTCCAGTCACCTGCGGCTATGGTTAGGGCGGCATCAGGCGCAGGTAATCGCGCCTGCGCCGCCCCAGTCGCCGGCGGTGGTTCGCGTCATCAAGGAGACGCTCCTCGTGCACATGCACCGCCGCCTCCTTCCACGAGACTACTGCCTCGCAGAAGGCTGCGACTGCATCCCAGTTCCTCGGCACCGACGATTGCGACGAGTTCACGAGGTTGCTCTGCCCAAGCGCCACAAACCTCGAGCGTATGCTGCGCCGTGTCCTCGTCGCAATCGCAGTGGTGGCAGGACGGTGTACTCTCCCTCCTGTCCTAACGACCATGTACAGGTATTTGGCGAAGCATCCATGCCCCGTCAAAACCTGCACCAGTTGGATGGAGAGCACCCCGTGCCACCGTTTTAGCCACTGCATCAGCACCGGCCAGAAGGCCTCCACGGTCCGCACACCGAACCGAGGCCTCTCCAACCGGACTGCACAACGGGCAATGACGTCTCGGCGGGCGTGGACGCGCCAGGCAGTGAGCTTCCTCAAAGATACCACACCGCCCTCTGCTCGCACCCCCGACACCCACCGATACAAACCGGCGAACATTTCCGCCTCCAGGTCCCACGGAGGAGTCCCGGCCAGCAGGCACGCTGCTTCCGTCGAGACCGTGCGGTACCCGCGTATAGCCCTGACCGCCATGGCCCTCTGTGGTCGCCACAGAAGAGCCCTGAGTCGGACCGTCAGTGACCCCACACACACCGGTGCACCGTACAGGGCCATCGACTGGATGGCCCCCGCATACAGCCGACGACACGTAGCGTTCAGTTCGCCCACATTCGACATAAGCCAGGATAGGATGGACGCCGCGCCGACGAGCCGTGGAGCGAGCCTGCGGAATATTCCCGGAACCACCAATGCCCGTCGAGCACCAGGTCCAAATACTTCATACTGGTCCGAATGCTGATATCAACCGAATTGACGGTGATCGAGACGTCGATGGGAGGGCCCATGCGGGGCCCAAGGAACAAAAGGGCCTCCGTCTTGTCCAGGCCCACCCTCAACCCTAGCACCACGATTCGGCTGACGATCTTCTCGGTGCCGAGAGTCGCCAGGCTTGCCGCCTCCTCCAGAGTCCCACCGCGGGCTTTGATAAGCGTGTCATCCGCATAGCAGATCACGCCCAGCCTGGGCGAGAGGCTCTCTCTCAACGCCAAGTCGTAGCAGATGTTCCATGGGGTGGGTCCGAGGACTGACCCCTGTGGGATACCGCACGTCATGGGTGTGAGAAAATAAAAACCTACACGCTGTTGAACTCGAGAAGGCTTTAGCCAAACCTTATTGGCTGGGAAGAAGACAAGTTTCAGCGTTTGAAACAGGTAATGTTAGTATTAGATCGTCTTACCTACTATAAAAAAATAAGTAAATGAAATTAATTTATTATACATATGTGTGGTGACGGAGTAAGAATATAGCTCACCACTCCTTACGGGTAAGACCCGTGAGTGTCGTAAAAGACGACTGTGCCAACACGTTTGACCATCGTGGTATAGTCAGTTAAATTCCCTCTCACAATTGAGAAGGCCCGAGCTCAACAGTGGGACATATATGGGCTGAGATGATGATTATATAAAAACCCAGAGAAGCCACTTATATACTGGCTCAGAACAGCCGTTACGTGAAGATCCAGATGTCCGCGTTTTCACTTCTAGAGCTATCACTCTTCATTTAACATTTTAATATACACACCATCTAGTTAGTTACAGAACGCCTGTTATTTCGTACTTGATGATATTTATAAATTTAGCTAAACATAAATCATTACATTTGGTAATTCAGTATGAAACAACTCAACAGCTTTTAAAGACAGTCTTAGTAAGTCTTAAAGACATCTAATCCATTTTTGCATGAAATTGATAAAACAAAACAGAGTATAATAAGTCGAATTTCATTCAAGAATTTAAGTCAACAAAACAAGCATATGTTACAAGGAAGATTATCATAAAACACGTCAACACACAGCCGTTCAATATTGTAAGAGATCGCTAAATGTTTGTAGAGATCAGAAATACAAATATGGCGGGACTCCATCTTGAAAGCAAACTTACTTCGATGAAAATGTACAAAAATATACTCCTTACTCAATATATATGTGAAATTGTTTACTTACATATGATCTTTACTGTTAATAATGTTTTCTTTGTTATAATATTAATTTATTGTTATTATAGAAATTCACAGAACTATACGTACCTTTGATAATATCAAGCTTGATAAATTACGTGAGGTACCTATAAATATGAATATCAGGTTGACCGAGCTTCGCTCGGAGTATTTTTGTAGCATTTATTTAGATATATATTAATAAAAAATAAAAAAATAAATAATGAAAATTATATAAAAAATTACAAAAAGAGAATAATAATAACACCGAGATTCGATCCGACGTCGTTTGTCGCCGATGTCAAAAATAAAATGAAACCTGACTACTTCGCCACTGAGCTATCGTAACTCATGACATTGATGGCAAAATTTGAATTCATATTCTTTTAAAATTTAATGTCATTATATTGTCTGCCAAAAACACTGTCAAAAGAACATTTTCTATACATAAAACCTAGCTATATCGATTTTTTGGGCCCGAATCCTCTAGTATGCCAAGTTTCAACAAAATCGTTGGAGCCATTTCCGAGATCCTGAAAATATATATATTTATAAGAATTGCTCGTTTAAAGATATAAGATAAGATAACATAAAATCTCTGTTTACGAAGCGTTGTTTAGCAATATTTGTAAATTTTCTATTAGATATTACGAATATGAAGATTTGAATTCGGATATTAAAACAAAATTATACCGATTTCAGATATAGTTACTGATATATTTTTTAGGGTATTATAAAAGGTGTTATGTGGTAGCGGCTACGAAGGCTATCAACCCTTAAATTGTCTGTGAGTGTCGTACATTTCGACTATGAGTTTTACATCGACTTAGCCAACATGTTTTCTGTCTGGTTAAAAATTATATTCCCAGAGAGGGTTAACGTCAGGTAAGCAGCCAGTAATAAAGTTTGCCAATTATTTTTTTAATATGTACGATGGGAAAGAAGTACATATTATCGGCTTCATGCAATTGGGATAACAGCAAATTGAAATTCAAATCATTTATCACTACATAGTATAAAACAAAGTCGCTGTCGCTGTCTCTCCGTCCCTATGTATGCTTAAATCTTTAAAACTATGCAACGAATTTTGAAGCGGTTTTTTATAGAGTAATTCAAGAGAAATGCTTATATGTATAATACATGCATAATATTGTAGAGAAACACTGATAAATTTAGAGGT